>OX344726.1:50500888-51111657 GCA_947034835.1 Ballota nigra | reverse complement strand
GATTCATACCTTGCATTCAGAGTCTTCATCAGATATTTTATGTTCAATGTTTTTCATTTTTTAATTCCTTAATTAATTACTTCTATTTTATGTCTGTTTTTTTAAGAGATTGCAATAGGGTATTAATTGTTATAACGGAAGAGTATGGCCTACATAACTAAAGAGTATTATTCATGATAAGTGAAATGTATGACTTACATTTCAAAAGAGTATTAATCGTGATAAGAGAAGGATATAAATTACATTATAAAAGTGTATTAGTCGTGATAACTAGAGGTTATGACCTACATTATAAAAAAATTATTAGTCGCGATAAGTGAAGAATATGACTTATATTGCTAAAAGGTATTAGTCGTAATAACTGAAGAGTATGATTTACATTCCAAAAGGGTAGTAGTTGTGATAATTGAAGGGTATGACCTATATTACAAATGAGTATTAATTGTAATAATGCATGGAAGGGTATACCGTATACATATTAGTTATTATAATTGAAGGGTATGATTTATATGTTATAAATTAGTATATTAATCACAGGGTATTAGATTTATCACATTTAAGTAAATTAAAAAAAATTGTGTCCAGAAATAAAATATGAACCTTTTGAAGGGTATTGGTTGTTTTTACTAAAAAGTATTAGTTGTTTTCGCTGAAGGGTATTTGTTGTTTTCGCAGAAAGGTATAAGTTAAAGTGTACGAGGAGTATTAGTTGTTTAACTAAAGGGTATTGGTTGGTTACACTGAAGGGTATTAGTTATTATACTAAAAAGTGTTATAAAGTTGTTCATGTATAGACCAATTTATTCTTTATATACACTAAAAAGAAAATAAAATGGAAAAAATATTGTAAAAGAAAAAGGAAATAAGAAAAATGAAGGAATGTAATGTAGAAGTAAAATAAAAAAGAAAGAAATAAAAAAAGACTAGATAGAAACAACAAGAATAAGGATTGAATACGGGCTCCACAATATTTATTCGAACAACCCAAATTAATTAGTGTCCCGCGAACTTTTATTTGGGTAATTGAAACATGTTTTATATAGAAACAAGGTTCACTCTATACTTTGCCTTTTTTTAATGCATGCATTTATCTCAATATTATAAAAAAAAAAAACTTAAAAACTTAATATGTACGAGTGTTGACAGGCATTTTTGTACGGATAGATGTATGTGGCTATTTAGGGTATGCCCGCCAAACAATAAATGTGAATCGAACACGAACGATGGGGGAAGAACTTTCGTTCTTCCCTCGAATGAGAGCTTTTAGCATATAAGAGAAATGAGAGGAAATGTGTCCCCCGTACAATGAGGGGGTGACCCCCTATTTATAGAGGTTCACCCCAAAGGCCCCAAAAGTGGCCCTAAACTCGTCTCAACCCTTTATTTAGGGATTTATTACAATATTAATATAAAGATCAACAGTAGACCTATAATACATTAAATACTCTTTTCTGATGTAGACCCTCGATCTTTTCGGGTCAGTGTATCTTCAGGAATCTGACCTTCTGTCAGGCGAGGATATTTCCTGCTGTAACAATTGCCCCCAAGATTGGGCTCTGATTGCGACCAGAGTTCGATCTTGATCTGTGCTTCAAATAGGTTTTGCCCCCGAGCCTGAAAACAGGATAGCTCGGATGCCCCGGAGGAATCTTCGACGACAGGGTCCTTGATGGGCGAATCTTTCAAGTCATCTTCGTATTGTCAAACTTTTGAAACTGGATAGGTTAGGTGGGGTACGATCTTCAGTCGTGCCCCCGAGTCGAGAACCGTGACGTTCAATTAATAAAGAGTTCTTGCCGCTGACCGACATTGATTTTAGTAATAGGGCGGTAAGGACCGCGATGATAAATTAATGAAGTGCTTAGGCCTCTTGCGGGTAGCGACTTCACGGACAACAGATTGACTTAATAATCAATTAAAAGATAAATCAACAGATTAATGAGTGGAGTGCCTTAGCCGATAGACGGGCAGCAACTTCACGATGATGAGATTGAATTAACAACCGCTTAAAAGATTAACCAACAGGTTAATGAGTGAAGTGCTTTAGCCGATTGACGGGCAGCGACTTCACGATGATGGGATTGAGTTAACAACCGCTTAAAAGATTAACCAACAGGTTAATGAGTGAAGTGCTTTAGCCGATTATCGGGCAGCGACTTCACGAAGATGGGATTGATTTAACAACCGCTTAAAAGATTAACCAACAGGTTAATGAGTGAAGTGCTTTAGCCGATGATCGGGCAGCGACTTCACGAAGATGGGATTGATTTAACAACCGCTTAAAAGATTAACCAACAGGTTAATGAGTGAAGTGCTTTAGCCGATTATCGGGCAGCGACTTCACGAAGATGGGATTGATTTAACAACCGCTTAAAAGATTAACCAACAGGTTAATGAGTGAAGTGCTTTAGCCGATGATCGGGCAGCGACTTCACGAAGATGGGATTGATTTAACAACCGCTTAAAAGATTAACCAACAGGTTAATGAGTGAAGTGCTTTAGCCGATGATCGGGCAGCGACTTCACGAAGATGGGATTGATTTAACAACCGCTTAAAAGATTAACCAACAGGTTAATGAGTGAAGTGCTTTTAGCCGATTGACGGGCAGCGACATCACGATGCAGAGAATAGATTAGTTAACGCCGGTGAGGACGAACCAAACAATACCTCGCCCATTAAGGCGGAAAGTCAACGCTTAACATGCGGACTGGATCCACGCCGAGAGGCGGATTAGTTGACGCCGGTGAAGGCGAACTTATCAAGGCCGAGTGACGGATCGGCTTGAGAGGCAGATTAGTTGACGCCGGTGAAGGCGAACTAATCAATATGTCAATGCATAAAAGGCGGACTAATCAACGCCGAGAAGGCGGATTAACTCGAGAAAGAGGTTAGTTGACGCCGGTGAAGGCGAACTAATCGATACGTCAATGCCTGAAAGGGCGGACTAATCGACGTCGAGAAGACGGATTACTTCGCCAATCTAGGCGGAATGTCGACGCCTAAAAGACGGATTAACTCGAGTAGATTAGTTGACGTCTGTGAAGGCGAACTAATCAACATGTCTACGCCTGAGAGGGCGGACTAATCGACGTCGAGAAGACGGATTACTTCGCCAATCTAGGCGGAATGTCGACGCCGAGAAGGCGGATTAATCAACGCCGATCGGGCGGATTACTTCGCCAATCTAGGCGGAATGTCGACGCCGAGAAGGCGGATTAATCAACGCCGATCGGGCGGATTACTTCGCCAATCTAGGCGGATTGTCGACGCCTAAAGGCGGATCAACTCGAGTAGATTAGTTGACGCTTGTGAAGGCGAACTAATCAATACGTCTACGCCTGAAAGGCGGACTAATCGACGTCGAGGAGACGGATTACTTCGCCACTCTAGGCGGATTGTCGACGCCTAAAAGGCGGATTAACTCGAGTAGATTAGTTGACGTCTGTGAAGGCGAACTAATCAATACGTCTACGCCTGAGAGGGCGGACTAATTGACGTCGAGAAGACGGATTACTTCGCCAATCTAGGCGGAATGTCGACGCCTAAAAGGCGGATTAATCAACGCCGATCGGGCGGATTACTTCGCCAATCTAGGCGGAATGTCGACGCCGAGAAGGCGGATTAATCAACGCCGATCGGGCGGATTACTTCGCCAATCTAGGCGGAATGTCGACGCCGAGAAGGCGGATTAATCAATGCCGACCGGGCGGATTACTTCGCCAATCTAGGCGGAATGTCGACGCCGAGAAGGCGGATTAATCAACGCCGATCGGGCGGATTACTTCGCCAATCTAGGCGGATTGTCGACGCCTAAAAGGCGGATTAACTCGAGTAGATTAGTTGACGCCTGTGAAGGCGAACTAATCAATACGTCTACGCCTGAAAGACGGACTAATCAACGTCGAGGAGACGGATTACTTCGCCACTACAGGCGGATTGTCGACGCCTAAAAGGCGGATTAACTCGAGTAGATTAGTTGACGCCTGTGAAGGCGAACTAATCAATACGTCTACGCCTGAAAGACGGACTAATCAACGTCGAGGAGACGGGTTACTTCGCCACTCCAGGCGGATTGTCGACGCCTAAAAGGCGGATTAACTCGAGTAGATTAGTTGACGCCTGTGAAGGCGAACTAATCAATACGTCTACGCCTGAAAGGCGGACTAATCAACGTCGAGGAGACGGATTACTTCGCCACTCCAGGCGGATTGTCGACGCCTAAAAGGCGGGTTAACTCGAGTAGATTAGTTGACGCCTGTGAAGGTGAACTAATCAATACGTCTACGCCTGAAAGGCGGACTAATCAACGTCGAGGAGACGGATTACTTCGCCACTCTAGGCGGATTGTCGACGCCTAAAAGGCGGATTAACTCGAGTAGATTAGTTGACGCCTGTGAAGGCGAACTAATCAATACGTCTACGCCTGAAAGGCGGACTAATCAACGTCGAGGAGACGGATTACTTCGCCACTCCAGGCGGATTGTCGACGCCTAAAAGGCGGGTTAACTCGAGTAGATTAGTTGACGCCTGTGAAGGCGAACTAATCAATACGTCTACGCCTGAAAGGCGGACTAATCAACGTCGAGGAGACGGATTACTTCGCCACTCTAGGCGGATTGTCGACGCCTAAAAGGCGGATTAACTCGAGTAGACTAGTTGACGCCTGTGAAGGCGAACTAATCAATACGTCTACGCCTGAAAGACGGACTAATCAACGTCGAGGAGACGGATTACTTCGCCACTCTAGGCGGATTGTCGACGCCTAAAAGGCGGATTAACTCGAGTAGACTAGTTGACGCCTGTGAAGGCGAACTAATCAATACGTCTACGCCTGAAAGGCGGACTAATCGACGTCGAGAAGACGGATTACTTCGCCAATCTAGGCGGAATGTCGACGCCTAGAAGGCGGATTAATCAACGCCGACCGGGCGGATTACTTCGCCAATCTAGGCGGAATGTCGACGCCGAGAAGGCGGATTAATCAACGCCGATCGGGCGGATTACTTCGCCAATCTAGGCGGAATGTCGACGCCGAGAAGGCGGATTAATCAACGCCGATCGGGCGGATTACTTCGCCAATCTAGGCGGAATGTCGACGCCTAAAAGGCGGATTAATCAACGCCGACCGGGCGGATTACTTCGCCAATCTAGGCGGAATATCGACGCCGAGAAGGCGGATCAACTCGAGTAGATTAGTTGACGCCTGTGAAGGCGAACTAATCAATATGTCTACGCCTGAAAGGCGGACTAATCAACGTCGAGGAGACGGATTACTTCGCCACTCTAGGCGGATTGTCGACGCCTAAAAGGCGGATTAACTCGAGTAGATTAGTTGACGCCTGTGAAGGCGAACTAATCAATACGTCTACGCGTGAAAGGCGGACTAATCAACGTCGAGGAGACGGATTACTTCGCCGCTCCAGGCGGATTGTCGACGCCTAAAAGGCGGGTTAACTCGAGTAGATTAGTTGACGCCTGTGAAGGCGAACTAATCAATACGTCTACGCCTGAAAGGCGGACTAATCAACGTCGAGGAGACGGATTACTTCGCCACTCTAGGCGGATTGTCGACGCCTAAAAGGCGGATTAATCAACGCCGATCGGGCGGATTACTTCGCCAATCTAGGCGGAATGTCGACGCCGAGAAGGCGGATTAATCAACGCCGATCGGGCGGATTACTTCGCCAATCTAGGCGGAATGTCGACGCCTAAAAGGCGGATTAATCAACACCGACCTGGCGGATTACTTCGCCAATCTAGGCGGAATGTCGACGCCGAGAAGGCGGATTAACTCGAGAAGTAGATTAGTTGACGCCGGTGAAGGTGAACTAATCGATACGTCAACGCCTGAAAGGGCGGACTAATCGACGTCGAGAAGACGGATTACTTCGCCAATCTAGGCGGAATGTCGACGCCGAGAAGATGGATTAACTCGAGAAGTAGATTAGTTGACGCCGGTGAAGGCGAACTAATCGATACGTCAACGCCTGAAAGGGCGGACTAATCGACGTCGAGAAGACGGATTACCTCGCCAATCTAGGCGGAATGTCGACGCCTAGAAGGCGGACCGGTCAACGCCTATGAAGGCGAACGAATGTTTGTAGTCGAAATGTGTGACCATGTTTTAAATATGAGTTAATTACCCGGTGAGCATTCTCAATGATTTTTTCGAAATTGTATTCGAAGTTTAAAATAACCGACTGTATTTAATAATACTCATAGTCAAATAATTTATTTTTTGATATCACAAAATGAGTAGGATATGTATATCCATGCCCCCGCTTTTAATATATATGAAAACTTACGAGTTACAGTATATATTAAAAGGAAGTTACCAGATGAAAATTGAATTTCGAAATTTATCCCCGCTTTGAATTTTCGAAATACGAGTATATGCCCCCGCTTTTAATATATATGAAAACTTACGAATTGCGATATATATTAAAAGGAAATTGTCGAAATAAACCTGATTCGGGTGGGCAAAGGACTGCCCGTAGATTTTTCATTGTCGAAGAGGCCCTGGATGCTCGCCCCTCAAATTGCTGCCTTTTTTTTTTTTTTTTTTTTTTTGGACTACTTGGTCGGCCCCCTTTTGGAACAGAGGCCCAACCGCCTAAAACTTGAAACAAGCCTAACAGCTAAATACATCTGTCCTACAAATTGAATGGAGGGCCCAAACAACTATTAATATAAATGGCCCAACAGAATAAATTAAAAAGGGGCCCAACAGATTAAATATTAATAAGAGCCCAACTGCTGCAACGCAATCTGAAAATCAAACGCAGGTTATGTCCCTTCTCGGCGGCGGATGAAGCGAAAGTCGGGCAGCGGCTAGCGGTGCGAACGGGCAGGCGGATGTGCGGCGTGCGGCGTGGAAGCCGCGGGCAGGCGGTTGGCCCGGTCCCCGGACGCAACGGCAGTGACCCTGCCCGGTGATGGCGGCTGTGCAGGGATGCGTGCTCGGCGACGCGGGTTCGCCCAGCGGGTAGATCCGCGAGGAGCGGCGGCGCGGGGAGGCCCAGCGGCGAGGGTAAGACGGGAAGCGAGGAGCGTGGCGGCCCGATTCGAGGGCTCGCGCTGCGGGCGGCGGGAAGGCTGCGGTCGCTGCAAATTGCTGCGGGGCGGAGAGGCCGCTATGGGCGACGGCGGTCAGTGATCGCACGGGGAAGTCAGGCCGTGGGCTCGCGGCGCGGGTAGGCGAGAGTGGTGGCGCGGGTATGCCGGCGGCGGGATGGTGCGGGCTGCGGGGAGCAGCGGGAGGGACTCCGGGTGGCTTCTACCAGCAGGGGGCCATGTGCGTCGGCTGGCGGCTAGCCTTGCGGTTCGACGAGGGGAGGCGCGTCGGCCTGCGTAGCTGAGGGCGGAGGCAGCGTTGGGCGACGCGGGGAGACTGTGCGGAGAAGCACGAAGGCGGCGCGGAGAAGCGCCGGACGGCGAGAACGGGCACCGGGCTGCGGGGAGCAGCGGGAGGGACCCCGGGTGGAGACGCGTGTCGCCGGGTCGACGAGAACGGGGATCGGGCTCGTGCAGCGGGCAGGCTGCAATTGGCGGCGATGGGCGACGCGAGCAGCCAGCGCTGGGCGCCGTGGTGATGATGTTCGGGCGGCGCACTTGATCGGAGCCCGCGGCCGGCCAGCGCTCGAATCGAGGTTGTCAGTAAATTGTTGACTTTTCAACGTACGTTGGGAGGAGTGCCAAAAGAGGATTGACCACACTGCACCACACTGCACTGATGTAGAAAAGTCTGCACAAGGATCGAAGCGGAGGAACAATAGCTCCTTTATTTTGGCCTTTGCTTGGATATTCAACAGCAACAGGCTGTACTCCGGTGGGCGATGGAGGTGGCCGGAAAAGATGGTGTTTTGATGGAATTTTTGAAGGGGGACTGCTGGGACGGCGGAGTGGCGGCATTGGTGGAGTCCGGTGGGTGAGAGGAATATGACCGTGAGTTCGGCGATTCCGGTGGCTGAGCTCCGTGGCGGCTGAAAGCTCCGTGGGTGTAGCCGGAAACGACCGTTTCTTCCTTCTTTCTTTGTACTTTTGGTAGCTATGAAGCTTTCTTGCTTTCTTACTGTAAATGGGATTGTAAATGGGTTTGTTGAATTTTTTGCTTTGCTAGCTGCTTGCTTGCGTGAGCATTGTTGTTGTAGGAAAAAGGATTTGTATGAATTTTCTTGAAGATGATGGTTGAAACGTTGGATTTTTGTTTGGTTTTGGATTTTGAGGGGAGGATCTTCGTGTTCATCCATCGAGATGAACCCGAATTACACCCTCCTTCTAGCGCCAAATTGTTGACAGGCATTTTTGTACGGATAGATGTATGTGGCTATTTAGGGTATGCCCGCCAAACAATAAATGTGAATCGAACACGAACGATGGGGGAAGAACTTTCGTTCTTCCCTCGAATGAGAGCTTTTAGCATATAAGAGAAATGAGAGGAAATGTGTCCCCCGTACAATGAGGGGGTGACCCCCTATTTATAGAGGTTCACCCCAAAGGCCCCAAAAGTGGCCCTAAACTCGTCTCAACCCTTTATTTAGGGATTTATTACAATATTAATATAAAGATCAACAGTAGACCTATAATACATTAAATACTCTTTTCTGATGTAGACCCTCGATCTTCTCGGGTCAGTGTATCTTCAGGAATCTGACCTTCTGTCAGGCGAGGATATTTCCTGCTGTAACAACGAGTAACCGGATGTAACGAAAGACCTCATAGATGAACTTTTTTAATTGAAAAAATAAAGAAGTGAAAAGACTACATTGATAATTTTACAAAAGTTTTGTTCAAAGATCCACTTAAAGAGTTGTAACGCTCCAAAAATTAAAATTAAAATAACAATGAATTTTTTTTTAAACATGAATCAATGTAAGGGAATGTTATTGCTTATTAAATTAGTAGCAGCGGAAATAATAATATAATATGCTCTTAAAGAAAATATACAATAGTAAACAAAATAATTTGAATAGAAAACAAAAATTCCATGTTCAAAGTATAACTAAAGAGTGTTGCACTTTTGAGATCGAGGGCTCACATCATCTTCAATCCTCTCGCTCGTTTCCACCTGAAAAGGGAAGGGGTGAGCGTTCGAAAACACTCAGTGGGTTCACTTGATTGCCCACTCAAAAAATCATACAAAGTAATGAAATAAAAGTCACGTACATGAATCATCTTATATCATAATTAAAGACAATTAGAAACATGTTTAATAACAAATTATACCATCAAGTCCTCATAAAGTTAACTCGAATTGTGTCATTCAATTCTCAACAATCATAGAGCATGTTCAACATCATGTGTTAATATATATAGTGTATACTTAGTATGCAATACACATAAGAGCACATCAATCTTGTTGGGGCATGCTTTACCCCTCTCGAGCATCTTGTTTGGGAGCGACCCGAAAGTGATCTTTCGATCAAATCTTGTACGGTTTTACCCGTGATCTTATCAAAGCTATTACGGTATTATCCGCATATCATACACATTGTACGGTCTCCACCGTATATCATACACATTGTACGGACTCAACCGTATATCATGCATCTTGTCCTTAGAGCATGCATATATATAGATAATCATGTATCTATAAAGCATACATCTTCACATTTGATCAAGCATACATGCATTCATTTGCATATCCATAAAACACACATTTCACATTTCAACACATCACATACGACAATTCACATATGCCATTTAAAACAATAAATCATATGATAAAAAAAATAGACAATGAAAGATCCACTAAAGTTACCCCACCTAGTTGTTTGCACGGGTTAAGCCGTATCGTCTCCTCCTAGTATCAAAACTCTTTCTACTTCTTGATCCCCAATTCCTACCATAAAAATTCTATGTCTTAGTATTCACTATATGAGTGATAATAATAATATAATTGGTGAGTGTGAATGAGACGATGAACTAGAAATTGTGAAAGTATGAGTCAAAATATTAAAAGAATGAATTTGTACTAAAATAATATACATTTTGTTCAAGTTTTGGGAATTCCCTCAAGCTCATATGAACTGATATATTATATTTTTTTATGAAAAAACAGTAGCTTATGAATTTTTTGATAAAACGCCACTGATTTCGTCCAAAACGGATGAAAAACGAACTTTTTAGGTACATTAGAAGTTCTAAGGAATTTAAAATAAAATAAAATGTAACTATTACTTCCACGTCTCCTCTTCTACCACCACCACCACCAGAAATTTAGATAACACCAACAGCTATCATAGGTGGCGGCAGTGTGGTGGATGTGAACAGAAAACGTGAGAGAGAAAAAATTGAAGTGACGTGAGAGAAGATAAATATAAGAACTCATTTTCAAAACTTTGACCAAGTATAACTGGAGTTATACAACTCTGATTTGAAAAGGGGAAGATGTTCGGGAAATATTTCAATTCTAGCTTTCCAACAAGACTAAAAGCAAAAGATTTGGATAAACGAAAAGATGTTTTGGAAAGCGTATAACAGCATCTTTCTAATGAATCTAAAATCAAAAGATTTGAACCAACGAAAATAGAGTTATGGTATTTAGAAGTTAGTCCATCTACAATAGCATCCCCCCAACTTTTACTGGCGATAACCGGAGATCCAGAACTCCGATTGAGAAATGGGAAGATTTTCCGAAAAGCTCTTAATGTCAACTTTCATATGGTACTGGCCGATCATTGATCGAACACAAGAAAATTCACCGAAAAGTGACTGGAAGTTCAAACGTTTTTTTTGTTTGTGTGAGTTTGTGTGTGCAAGATGTGTGTGTGTGTGAGGATGACTTACCCTATAAGTGAAAAGCGTAAAGTATGCAAAAGTGGCTGCTAACCCTTATTTATAGTGTCCCTCAAGGCTAGGGTTCCTTCCTTATTGAGCCCTAAAAGGCCCTTAACTTATCTTTAATGTGGGCTTCTTCCCTAATCAAGTTTTAAGGGAAAATGTCATCTAGTTGTAAGCCTACAATAATTTTATTATCTCCAAACATTAGTCATATAATAAAATAAATTGATTAGTGATACAATAAAGTATAAAATTTTATATCATGTAATTTATTTTTCTTATTGTTCAATAATTATACCAATATTTTCATATAAAATAATAATAATTAAAATAATAATAATAATAATACGACTCTACTTATGGAGTTTTTGGTTTGTTACACCCTTCCCCCCTAAACAAAATTTTGTCCTCGAAATTCAGAAATTTACCTTGTTGCGATAAATGAGGGGTCTTTGCAATGATTTCGCTATTGAGTTCCAAAGTAGCCTCATCCTTGTTATGAAGATCCCACTAAATTTTAACTAGATAAATTTCACAATTACGAAAGTTTTTGATCTTGTGCTCTAGTATAGCAATTGATGATTTCTCGTAAGACAAATCTTTCTTGACTCCAAGTTCTTTATGGTGGATTATGTGGCTCGAATAAAAAAAACTTACTTCCTCAACATGGAAATATGAAAAATATTGTGCACTCCAGATAGGTCTAGTGGTAATGCAAGGCGATAAGCAATTTCCCCGACTTGTTCTAAGATCTCGTATGGTCCAATGAATCTTGGTCGCAATTTTCCCTTTATTTTTTTTCCGAAATGGATAACACCTTGATGGGTGATACTTTTAGACAAAAATAAAAAATAAAATAAAATAAAATTTCCGACTACGAATTCTAAATCCTTTCGTCTTTGGTCAGCATAGGATTTCTGTTTATCCTGAGTTGTCTTGATCCTTGCCTTAGTTTTATCTATAACGTCAACAGTTCTTTCGATAATTTTGGGTCCTAGGATTCTTTTTTTTTCTCCAACCTCATCCCAATACAATGATGATCTAGAGTTTCTCCCATGGAGTGTTTCATAAGGTGTCATCCATATAGTTGCCTGGAAGTTGTTGTTGTATGCAAATTCCACTAGGGGCAAGTAATCCTCCAACTTTCCTTCAAAATCTAAAACACATGCCATTAACATATATTCTAATATATGTATAGTCCTTTTGGACTGGCCATCTGATTGTGGATGGAAAGCGGTGTTGAAGTTGAGCTTAGTTCCCATAGCCCTATGCAAACTTTGCCAGAATTGTGATGTGAACCTCCGGTCACGATAAAAAATTATCGACACAGGGACTCCATGAAGTTTCAACACCTCTTCAAGATATCTATGAGCTAGCTTATCCATATTATAAGTCATCTTGATCGGTAGGAAGTGAGCCGACTTAGTCAAACGATCGATAATAACCCAAATTGCATGGTTGTCCCGGGTGGATTGTGTATGGAGTGTTGTGTGCTTTTTCTAGGATCTCTACACGAATATCATCATCCTTCGGAACACAAATTCTCCTTCCATACAATAGTGCCCCATCAATTTCTATGTTAAAAATCTTTGTGGCACCACCGATGACCATATTCCTCATTTTCTCTAAAAATGCATCTCTACTTTGAGCCTCAATGATCTTTTCTTGTAATGTAGGCTTCGTTACTAAGGCTGCTATGATGGTGTTGGTGTTTGCAGGTGGTATTATGACTTCCAACTTCATCTAGCTAAATTTTGTTATCAACTGCTCTTGGATGGTCAATAAGCAAACTACATTTTTCCTATCCTCACGACTAAGAGCGTTAGCTACTACATTAGCTTTTCCCAGGGTGATACAAGATAGCACAATCGTCATCTTTAACAAATTCTAGCAATTTCTCTTTCTCATGTTCAACTCTTTTGCTCGAATAAGTATTTGAGAATCTTGTGAGTGGTGTATATTACGCATCTCCCACCGTAAAGGTAATGTCGCCATATTTTCAAGACTTGAACAACTGTAGTAAATTCCAAATCACGTGTAGGGTAATTTTTCTCATGAGTCTTTAATTGTCTCAAGGCATATGCGATCACACTTCTATGTTGCATAAAAAAAAACAACCGAGCCTACTTTTATAAGCATCACTATAAATAACGAATTCTTTAATACCATCAGGTATAGCTAGGACGACAACCATAACTAACCTTTCTTTAAGCTCTTTTAAACTATTCTCACACTTTTTTGTCTACTAAAACAAACTCCCGTTTAGGTAAGACAAGTCAGGGATACTAGAATCCTTGTAAACTTCCTAATGAACCCTCCTTAATATATGGTTATACCAACGAAACTATGAACTTTGCGTATGTTAGTTAACGTCCTCCAAGCAGTAACTACATTTATCTTGGTTGGATCTACTTCCATGTCTTCATAGTATGACAAAAAAAAAAAAAAATTTATCCAACCAAATTTCGTACTTCCTAAATAAAGCTAAACAAATATCTTCTCATGAAGAGTATCCAATGTGATCCTTAGGCATTACTTGTGTTGTCTCCTATCATGCGAGTAAACCAACATGTAGTCGACAGAAACAATAAAATAAACTGCCAGGAAATAAATTATAAACTTGGTCCTTGAGATCCATAAATACCACGGGTGCATTACTAAGCCCGTAGGGCATGACCACAAACTCATAGTGCCCATGACGCATCCTAAAAGTAATTTAGGTATACCTTCCTTCTTAATAATCAATTGGCGGCAACCCAAATATAAATCTTTTTTTTACACACTTGATCCTTTAAGCTGGTCAAAAAGGTATTTAATCCAAGGGAGCAGATACTTATTCTATACTGGAGTTTGTTCAACTCACGGTAGTCAAAGCACATTCTAAATGTCTCATCCTTCTTCTTGACTAACAATACTGGAGTTTCCCATAGATATACACTTTATCACATGAATCATTTATCAAGAAGCTCTTGTAGTTGAACCTTTAACTCTTGAAATTCCTTGGGCGCAATGCGGTAGGGTGCCTTTAAAATAGGTGCAGTTCCAGGAAGAAGGTCGATTGTAAACTCCACTTGTCGGTTCGGGGGTAAACCTGACATGTCTTCAGGGAAAACGTCCTTGTACTCTATCTCTAATAACGTCCAAGGACATCACCGGCGGCTTGATGTTTGACGTATACACAAAGTAAGCTTTTATACCTTACCTTCTTATCAATTTGACCGTCGTCATTGCTGACATAGTTAGAGGCATAACCACAACGTTTACCCCAAAGAATATAAACTCTTCTTTCCCCGGTATCAGAAATGATATATTTTTTTTCTCATGACACTTGATTGTAACGTGGGTGGTTTGGAGCCAATCCACGTCCAAAATCTTTCATTTCAATGATGTGTTGGTCAACCCATAAGACTCTATTTCCAAAGTCAATTTCGACATCCTTACACAATTTATCAATTATGATAACCCTATTAGAAGGTCTACTAACTTCTAAACTAGCATTGATAACGTTGAGGTCATTGCTCCTTAAAAGTTCATACAACTTAGTAGATATAAAAAAAAGTGCGTTGCTCCTATATCAAAAAATGTAAGAGCAGGTAAACTTAAAATGGGTAACATTCCTGTCATAGTTCCAGGTTTCTTAACTGCTTCTCCTCTAGTCATTGTCATTTTTCCTGGTCTTTCCAACATTGGGCTTCCTTAGAATTTATTTTCCTTCACCAGCATCAGAACCTTTTGTTTAAGGACAGTCGTGAGCGATATGACCTGGTATCCTAAGTCGGTAACATAATTTAGTCCCTAACAGATACTCACCCTTGTGATGCCTCCCACACTTAGGACAATTGGGGGTGTCCTTAGTAGTATTGGGAAAATATTTTCCTTCAACCCTAGCTAGTTTGTTGTTAGTCTATGGTGGGTTTTCCTACCTCTTCCTACTAGAAGCTTTAGTAGGTTTCTTATTAGTGTTATCCAACTTCAGTTCTAGAAGCAATTCCATGAGCCCGCTCAACCACTTTACCATTTGTCATAGCTCCTTATTCGACGGGAAACAACCAAATTTTGGTATTAACCCCCTTTCAAAACGATGAACTTTCCTTCCTTAAAGTCTACCATGGGAGTGACATAGCACAATAGTTAGGTAAATTTATGCTTGTACTCCATCACTTTTTTTTAGTCCCTTACTCGAGATACATAGATTGTTACCTCTTTGCAATAAGAGCCTGACAATTAGTTCGTATGACCAGCTCCTTGAAGTCATTCCAAGTCACATGACTCCTACCTTAGCTGAAATTCGGGCCCTCAGTTAGTTGGAAAATAGCAGATGAGACTTATCGTATGCTCCAAGTGGGTGAAGTGTTACACTTTTTTTGTCTACTAAAGTTTGGTGGTTGAAACCGTTGAATGGTGGTGAACCATAGAGGAAGACATATTGTAATTTGTTTCTCGTACAAATTTGTATAGCATCAAAGAGTTCTCTTCTCTAAAAAAAAGCTGAAGAAGATGTGATATGAAGTGTATCGATCTTACTTAATTTATTCAAAATAAATTATCAAAATCCGTGCTCTAGGTTGGACTCATTAATGTCTCATGAGTTTTACAATATAATAAAGTTAATAAACTCAAATAATATTCTATAATCTGATAATTAAAGTTCGTTAATCTGAACCTACCATAGATGCACTACTACCAATACACGCATGCGACCTCAATTTCACGAGCACACGCTGCCGCGGTCAGCGGCTCAGTGACAGTGATCAAGCAATGGTATATCAGTTTATAGTGACATCACATGGGCAGTAAGACTTATATGGCCTCTAGCATCTATTGTTCTTAAAATCTCTAAAGTAGAGCATGAGTCCTACTTTATCTCAAAAAAATTTAAACTTCAACTACATATTCACTCACAACATAACATAAGAACATATTCATGTCAGACCAATCACCATATACAATATATATGAATTTAAACGTACCAATTTTTAAGTGGTGGACTGAAGTTGGATGTGAGTCTCGTCTCAAAGTGCAATTTCATAAGAACTTTCAACTTTCAAAAGATATTTTAACAAAAGTACTAGTGAGCAAGTCTCCAGAAAGTAGACCTGCTCTGATACCAAGTTGTAACGCTCCCAAAATTAAAACTAAAATAATAATGATTTTTTTTTAAAACATGAATCAATGTAAGGGAATGTTATTGCTTATTAAATTAGTAGCAGCGGAAATAATAATATAATATGCTCTTAAAGAAAATATACAATAGTAAACAAAATAATTTGAATAGACAACAAAAATTTCATGTTCAAAGTATAACTAAAGAGTGTTGCACTTTCGAGATCGAGGGCTCACGTCATCTTCAATCCTCCCGCTCGTTCCCACTTGAAAAGGGAAGGGGTGAGCGTTCGAAAACACTCAGTGGGTTCACTTGATTGCTCACTCAAAAAATCATACAAAGTATTGAAATAAAAGTCACGTACATGAATCATCTTATATCATAATTAAAGACAAATAGAAACATATTTAATAACATATTATACCATCAAGTCCACATAAAGTTAACTCGAATTGTGTCTTTCAAGTCTCAACAATCATAGAGCATGTTCAACATCATGTGTTAATACATATAGTGTATACTTAGTATGCAATACAAATAAGAGCACATCAATCTTGTTGGGGCATGCTTTACCCCGCTCGAGCATCTTATTCGGGAGCGACCCGAAATTGATCTTTCGATCAAATCTTATACGATTTTACCCGTGATCATATCACAGCTATTACGTTAATATCCGCATATCACATACATTGTACGGTCTCCACCGTATATCATACACATTGTACAGACTCAACCGTATATCATGCATCTTGTCCTTAGATCATGCATATATATAGATAATCATGTATATATAAAGCATACATCTTCAAATTTGATCAAGCATACATGTAATCATTTACATATCCATAAAGCATACATTTCACATTTCAACACATCATATACGACAATTAACAAATGACATTTAAAACAATAAATTATATGATAGAAAAGTAGACAATGAAAGATCCACTAAAAGTTACCCCACCTAGTTGTTTGCACGAGTTAAGCCGTATCGTCTCCTCCTAGTACCAATACTCTTTCTACTTCTTGATCCCCAATTCCTACCATAAAAATTCTATGTCTTAATATTCACTATATAAGTGATAATAATAATATGATTGGTGAATGTGAATGAGACGATGAACTAGAAATTGTGAAAGTATGAGTAAAAATATTAAAAGAATAATTTGTACTAAAATAATATACATTTTGTTCAAGTTTTGGGGTTGCCCTCAAGCTCATATGAACTGATATATTATAATTGTTATGGAAAACAGTAGCTTATGAAATTTGTGATAAAACGCCACTGATTTCGTCTAAAACGGATGAAAAATGAACTTTTTAGGTACATTAGAAGTTCTAAGGAATTTAAAATAAAATAAAAAGTAACTATTACTTCCACGTCTCCTCTTCTACCACCACCACCACCAGAAATTTAGATAACACCA
This sequence comes from Ballota nigra, assembly GCA_947034835.1. Classification (NCBI taxonomy): domain Eukaryota; kingdom Viridiplantae; phylum Streptophyta; class Magnoliopsida; order Lamiales; family Lamiaceae; genus Ballota; species Ballota nigra. The sequence continues at coordinate 51,094,343 of OX344726.1, read as the reverse complement.
ACAGCTGTCATAGGTGGTGGCAGTGTGGTGGATGTGAACAGAAAACGGGAGAGAAAAAAAAATTGAAGTGACGTGAGAGAAGATAAATCTAAGAATTCATTTTCGAAACTTTGACCAAGCATAACTAGAGTTATACAACTCTGATTTGAAAAAGGGAAGATGTTCTGGAAAGATTTTGATTCCAACTTTCCAACAAGACTAAAAGCAAAATATTTGGATAAACGAGCAAAGAGTTATGAGCTGTAGAAGATGGTCCACCTAAATAGCATCCCTCCAATTTCTATCTAGCATAACTAGAGTTCTACAACTTCAAATTGTAAAAGAAAAGATGTTTTGGAAATGTTATAACAACAGCTTTCCAGTGAATCTAAAATCAAAAGATTTGAACCAACGAAAATAGAGTTATGGTATTTAGAAGTTGGTCCGCCTACAATAGCATCCCCCCAACTTTTACTGGCGATAACCGGAGATCCAGAACTCCGATTGAGAAACGGGAAGATGTTCCGGAAAGTTCTTAATGTCAGATTTCTTATGGTACTGGCTGATCATTGATCGGACACCGAAAAATTTGCCAAAAAGTGACTGAAAGTTTGAACATTTTTTGTGTGTGTGTGTGAGTTTGTGTGTGCAAGATGTGTGTGTGTAAGAGGATGACTTACCCTATAAGTGAAAAGCTGAAAGTGTGCAAAAGTGGCTGCTAACCCTTATTTATAGTGTCCCTCAATGCTAGGGTTTCTTCCTTATTGGGCCCTAAAAGACCCTTAACTTAACTTTAATGTGGGCTTCTTCCCTAATCAAGTTTTAAGGGAAAATGTCATTTAGTTCTAAGCCCATAATAATTTTATTATCTCCAAACATTAGTCATATAATAAAATAAATTTACTAGTGATACAATAAAGTATAACATTTTATATCATGTAATTTATTTTTCTTATTCTTCAATAATTATACCAATATTTTCATATAAAATAATAATTATAATAATAATAATAATAATAATAATAATAATACGACTCTACTTATGGAGTTTTTGGGTTGTTACAAGAATATTGTGGACGGTTTGAATTATTTGATGGATATGGTCATATATGCACCTACACTAGAATAACTTAATATGTTATGGTGTGTCGAATTGTAATTTGAATTTGAAAGTTGAGACTTCAATTATGTAACTCAGATATATAGATCATTCAAGAGCACTGTACAACAGAACTAGATAGACTCTAATAAGACTAGGTGACAGTGTTTTGGCAGGTACACACATAACTAGAAGCAATTCGGATGAGATGGTGTCGATCCCTAAACTTTCACTGAATCCATTCGACTCGATATTTCCGTTTAAGTTTCATTTCACATTAGTTGTCTCATATGAAATGTTAATAGGAGTCAATAACAATCTCTAGTTATTGTTGGCATATTTTTTAAGAAACAGTTTTCAGTCACAACCAGTCATACGTGGATATTTTGAGAGTCATCAATTACAATAATTTAAAGATTTTGACGTGGGGTGACTGACGATGAATGTTCATCAAAAATGGAAAAAAATGTGATTTTTAGAGTGATGTTTCAAAATCTATAGTTCTTTTTATTTTTTTACATCCTGTTTAATATGGATTTGTAGCTTTTACCAAAATTTCTTACTGCGTAAATCTTAAAAAAAAAATGATTAAACATAAATAGTACTCCCTCCGATTCATTTTTTATTATCTGTATTACCATAAAAGGAAGTTTTTTTTTTCACTTACCCAAAATAGCAAAAAACAAACACTGCCCCTTTTAACTTAACCCGTAAAAACATCATTTATTTACATTTATGCCACTAATTTATCAACTTTATACCCACAAATACTAATAAACAACTCTTATCCCTTTTAAAAATCTACTTTATACCCACAAATACTAATAAACAACTCCTTTATTAAAACTCATGCCACTTTGAAAGTGAAAATCAAAATCGAATCGGAGGGAGTATTAAGATTGTCTCTTATAAATAAAATATGCCAAAATATTATATGAAAATAGTTAATGATAAGCTTATCATGAAAAAATTTAAAGTATAATTAATCTCATCAGGCGTATCAATATTAATATCATTAGGAGTATCATTAATTTGGATCAGCGGTATTATATTGTAATTATTGTAAATTTTCTTGAACCCAAATTAATGATATTTCTGATGAACTTTTTGATACTCCTGACCAAATATTCGATACTTTAAAACAGTTTTATGATTAGTTTATCATGAACTATTTTCATATAAAACCTACTCATAAAATATAATATCTATTACACTTTGTTTTCACAAAAAGTTTCTTGACATCTGCATTACGTTCTCTTTAAAAAGAAAAATTCTTCAAATAAAATAATAACAATATTCTCTATTTGAAATGAAAAATATTTTACTAGGAATACTATAAAACACTCTTAAATCTAAATAAATAGACTACAATATAAATTGAAGACTCATAAATTAATTGTACAATTATAGTCATGCATCGTATGGATTTAATTACTAGCATTTCATATAACAAATTTTGAATTATAAATTATATAATTGAGTTCGTCGACTCTTATTTTTTACGTGATGACTAAACACTTGAATTAATTATCGACCTCCATATTATTTCTTGAGTTTGGGGAAGTATATGACTGGAGTGAAGAAGACTCACTTAACATTGAAAGATTTCTCAATATCTCTCGATAAAGAGTGTTATAAATCTAGAAGATTTAATATTCCAAATTTAGGAGATTTGGTGTGGACATTACTTAAGGACCAAGAAACATATTGGGCTTTATCCATTAGACTGGGGTTTTACCATTATATATATATCCTTGTACTCATAATTGTATATACTCATACACAAGAATATTAGTGGAACTCCTGGCTTGGATCGCCCCCAGACGTAGTCGTTCCCGACGAACTGGGTCAACAAATCGTGTCTCTTTATTTACGCACTTATTTACAACACGTTATCAGCACGAGACTCTGCCCGAGATTAAACGGTACGCCCTAAAATTAATTCTCGTTGAATCACATGAATTAATTCTCGTACTTGAATTATTCGATCCATGTTTTGCATGATTTATATGCTTGTATATTATTATCTTGTTTGATTTTTATATTCGATATTAATTGAATCATATGAGTTATTGTGTTGAATTTATTGTTTTAATTCTTGGATTGAGATCGAAAAAATGAACACCGGCCGCCGCCGTAAGACGCGCGTCATCACGCTGCCTGAATAGGCCCCGAAGAGCCGCCCATGGGGCTTCTTGCCGCCACCACCGTGCTCCCGAAGCGCCGCCCTGCAGCAGCACTATGCCGCCACCGCGCTGCCGTCCCCCTCGCGGCCACGTCGCCGCCGCAGCAGCGCGCGTAACCGCCGCCGCTACCAACGTGGCTGGAAGCCACCGAGAGCGATGCGGCCATGCGCCGTTGTGCTGCATGGTGGCTTCCCCCGTTGGGTCGCCCGCCGACATGGGCTTCCCCGCCGCCTCCACGCGCCCCCGTGCGCCGCGTCGAGGCGGCGCTCCTTCTCCCGCGGCCGCTTTCGCGTCGGCGAAGGAGAACCGGAGAATTGACCTCAATCACGCCTGTAGGACGTGATCGGAGGCTGGGAGTCGCGTCCTGGGAACACGATCACCCAGGCCAGTCGCGTCCCCCAGGCGCGACTGGCTCCGATTTTTTTTAATTTTCATTTTTCTTTGTTTTTCAGTTCTCTCCTCTCACCGTGTGCACCTTGCACGTCTTACGTGCACTTTTAGTCTCATGTTGCGAATATCCCTTGTGAATTTTGTGATAATCCCGATCCTGTTTCGGTTTCGTATCACAAAATATATATTATATAATCCTGAAAATATTTCGTTAAATTGCGTTAATATACATGAAATAATTATTCTCATGATTATTTCCTCTGTCTATCAAACCGTATATTTTCTGTAAATTATTTTTATGTGATTATCGCCATTATTTATTATTGCATGTTTATGTGATATTATCCTACATGCTTTAATCCTGCGCACATAGTTTATTTATAGTCCGCTTTTTATGCCCGGGTAGGCGGCGCCCAGTATTTGTCGGACAGTAAATTTATGCCTTGGGTAGACGGCGCCCAGTACATGCATCTATGTGCCTTAGAATAACTAAATAAATCATTGTCTCCCCGTTGTCTATGATTTTGGTCAATCCTCTTACCCATGTCACTTTAATTGTAGTGAATAAAGTCTGATATTACCAAAAGAGAATTTGCTGAGCTTACTCTTGATGGTAGTAACTACCTAACATGGGCGCTAGATGTCAAAATACATCTAGCCTCGAACAATCTTAGCGGCACGATTGTCGATGATCCAAAATCAACTAACGCCCAGAAGGCGAAAACTTTGATATTTCTTAGGCATCATCTCAATCAGGACCTGAAAAATGAGTATCTCACTGAAAGAGATCCTGGAACGTTGTGGAAGTCCCTGAAGGACTGTTTCCAACAACAATATGATATACTCCTCCCTCAAGACCAATACGATTGGTTGAACCTCAGTTTCCAAGACTTTAAGTCTGTAACGGAGTATAACTCAGCCATACATTGTATTGTGTCTCAGTTAAAGTTATGTCAGAAAACTGTAACTGAGGTCGACTTAATCTAGAAGACTTTGTCGACTTTCCACGCAAGCAACCTTGTACTCCAGCAACAGTATAGGGCTAAGAACTACACTGTACACTCTGAGCTAATTTCTGCACTTCTAGTAGCGGAAAAGCACAACCAGCTCCTTATGCAGAATCATAATGCGAGGCCGGCTGGCTCGACAGCGGTGCCCGAAGCACATGCTGTAGCTCAAAGTGGTACAAGAGGTCGCAAGCGTGGAAGGGGGAGAGGGAGTAAACGAACTCGTAGCCAAGACTGAGGTCGTGATAAATCCGGTGGTCCAGGTGCCTTGAATGACAATCAAGCTCAGGTTCGTGGGAAGGCTGCACCTAACACGAACTCCACTACCCGAAAATCTGAGAATCAAGATAAGGGTGAACAGTTCTGCTACAGATGCGGATGCAAGGGCCATTGGTCTCGCATGTGTCGCACTCCCAAACATTCGGTCGAGGCTTATCAAAAGCAGCAGAAGGACGATAAGGGGAAGGCTCCCAGAGTTCAAACTCACCATGTCAGTCTGCCCGAAGCAGACTCTGACCTAGACAACGAAGATCATAAGGGCATTGAGCTTAAGGATTTTGGAGATGACGAGTAGATTTACGTATTTAGTTATTCCTAGTATTTTGTTTTCTGAATAAAAACAATTTCACATTATGTTTTGGATCCTTTCTTTCGGATATTTTTATGAATGAATTAGCTTTGATATGTTTACCTTAATAGCTGTCCATGTATTTATTTTGGATATTGTTGTTCTTATTTATGGCTTGTAAACAAATCAGCTATTAGGTTTGGACTATTTCCACTTGCATGATGGACGCTCATAGTGATTTATGTTTGGTAGATAACGCCACCACACATACGATCCTAAAGGATAGGAAGTATTTTTATAACTTGATAGAACGTAAGGGGAGTATAACGACAATTGCTAATGATAGTTCGTTGATAGTGGGCTCCGGAAGAGCTTCCATTGTCCTCCCCATGGGTACCGAATTAATAATTGATAATGCTTTATTGTTTCCGCAATCTAAGCGTACCCTGCTCAGTTTTAGAGATATTAGGATAAATGGGTATCATATTGAAACTAAAACTGAGAACGATAACGGATACCTTTTGATGACTAGTACTCGAGGTAGCCATAAACAAGTTATAGAAAAACTTCTCTCCTTCTCCTCCGGTTTGTACTATACCTACACCCGGCCGTCTAGTTCCTATCTAGCGATGATTATGAAATTCCATGACCAAAATTCCTTTAAATTGTGGCATCATCGGTTAGGTCATCCGGGACAAACAATGATACGTAGGATTCTATCTAATTCAACTAGTCATAATATTTCGAATAATAGAATCCCCCCCGTTGATGAATATATATATGTGATGCATGTTCTAAGGGTAAGTTGATAGTGCACCCGTCGTGCACTAAGGTTGGACTAGAGTCTCCGGTTTTCCTTGAGCGAATTCAAGGAGACATTTGCAGACCGATTCACCCAGCATCAGGACCATTTCGTTATTTCATGGTCCTTATTGATGCCTCCACTAGGTGGACATTTGCATGTTTGTTGTCCACCCACAATCAAGCTTTTGCGAAGCTCATTGCGAAGACTATCGAGCTTAGAGCTCAATTCCCGGATTATCCAATTAAATCGATTCGCATGGATAATGCAACTGAGTTTAGCTCGAAGGCCTTTACAGATTACTGTATGACCCTGGGAATTAAAGTGGAGCATTCGGTCCTCTACGTCCATACCCAAAATGGTCTTGCTGAGGCGTTAATAAAACGTATCAAACTTATCGCGAGACCATTTCTTATGAACTCTAAACTACCCACCTCTTGCTGGGGGCATGTAGTCCTTCATGCATCACACTTAATCCAAATTCGTCCAACTGCATATAATGATCATTCCCCCCTACAGTTAGTGCGTGGGAAAGAACCTAACATTTTCCATCTGCGTATTTTTGGATGTGCGGTATACGTACCAATTATGATACCCAAGAGAACCTCTATGGGCCCACAAAGGAAACTCGGTATTTACGTAGGATTTGACTCTCCATCCAACGTGAAATACCTCGAGTCTTTGTCCAGGGATCAATTAACGGCCCGATTCGCTGATTGCACGTTCGATGAAGATTACTTCCCGGCATTAGGGGGAGATCCGAATTCAAAATTGAATGAATGCCGGGCACTTACATGGAACGTAAGTAATCTTCAATATCTAGATCCGCGCACTAATCAATCTGAACTGGAAGTTCAAAAGATCATTAACCTGCAGAACTTACCAAATAACCTGCCAAATGCGTTCACTGACCATAGAGGTGTGACTAGATCGCATATACCTGCAGTAAATGCTCCCCAAAGGGTTGAGGTCCCAAGCAAAATGAGTACTCATGCCCCCACACGCCAAAAGCGTAAGGGACCCTCAAGAGATAGTAACATACCTAAACGAAAGGCTAGCAAATCTTCAGTCGAATGGAAAATCTCTAGAAGAGATCTGTCTAGATAATCCCAAGTCTCTAGGAGATGAGAGTCCTAGTGATGAAGCACGTGCACAAAAAATTCCATGCACTAGGACCGTGGAAGGACCAGACCCAGATACAATGGGAAATGAGAAAGGTCTGGTTGACGTAAACGTCGAAGTCTCTGTGAACTTCACAGATACGGAAGAAACATACAATAGAAATATTACTGTCGTCGACGATACATTTGCAGCGTCAATAGCTCTTTCCATTATAAATGATCTAGATCCTGAACCCAAAACAATCGCAGAGTGTCGGAAGTGCCACGATTGGGTTAAATGGAAAGAGGCAATTGATGTGGAGCGTCTCGCTTAACAAAAGATAAGTATTTGGCTCTATCGTTCGTACACCCGCGTGCGCTATCCCTGTAGGATATAAATGGGTATTTGTACGAAAATGAAATGAGAACAATACTGTGGAGAGGTATAAAGCGAGGCTGGTAGCACAAGGGTTTTCGCAGAGACCCGGGATTGATTTTGATCAAACCTATTCTCCCGTCATGGACTCAATAACATTCCGCTACTTGATATCTTTGGCAGTTAAGTTGAATCTCCAAATGAGATTAATGGACGTAGTAACTGCGTACTTATACGGATCACTAGATGCCGACATTTATATAAAAATCCCAGATGGATTTGACATTCCTCAATTAAGGGATGGTGAAAACCGCAGCATGTATAGCATACAACTGCGAAAGTCGTTGTATGGCCTGAAGCAATCGGGTGTTATGTGGTACAACCGACTTAGTGAATTCCTTCAGAAGAAGGGATACACATTCGATAAAGCTTTCCCGTGTGTATTCACGAAGAAATCGCAAGACGGTTTTTGCATCATATCCGTATGTATTGATGACCTGAACATAATCAGAACATGCAAAGAGATTGAAGAGGCTAGTTAAATCTTGAGAGCTGAATTCGAAATGAAGTCCTTGGGTAAAACCAAGTACTGCCTCGGCTTGCAGATCGAGCACCTCCCAGAAGGAGTCCTTGTTCATCAGTCGACCTACGTGAAGAAGGTATTGGAGAGATTTCACATGGATAAATCTCATCCACTTAGCACCCCGATGGTTGTCCGATCCCTCGAAGTGGATAAGGACTCATTTAGGCCAAGAGAAGATTCAGAAGAAATTATGGGACCAGAAGTTCCTTATCTTAGCGCTGTTAGAGCTTTGCTCTATCTTGCAAATTGCACCCGGCAGGACATTGCATTTGCTGTCAACTTGCTTGCGAGATATAGCGCTTCTCCTACGAGGAGACATTGGAATGGTGTTAAGCATGTTCTACGATACCTCCAAGGATCCCAAGATCTTGGACTGTTTTATCGTAAGAACTAAGACAAAACCTTAGTAGGTTATGCAGATGCTGGCTATTTGTCTGATCCTCACAACGCTGTATCCCAGACTGGTTATGTTTTTCTCTGTGGTGGAACCGCAATCTCATGGAGATTGGTAAAACAATCCATGGTTACCACGTCTTCAAACCACTCAGAGATCATAGCTTTATTTGAAGCCGCACGAGAATGTGTTTGGTTAAGGTCCTTGGTAAAACACATTGGTGACTCGTGTGGTATCGCCAAAGGTGATACACCTCCCACCATTATATTTGAAGACAACGTTGCTTGCATCGCACAAATGAGTAATGGGTACGTCAAGGGAAACCTGGCGAAACATATTTCACCTAATTTTTTCTACCCATACGAACTCCAGAAGAGTGGCGTGATTACCATTCAAAAGGTGCAATCTAGTAACAATCTAGCAGATCTGTTTACTAAGTCCTTACCTACGTCTACTTTTGAAAAGTATGTTCGTGGTATTGGGATGCAAAGACTTAAAGTACTGTTGTCTTCAGGGGGAGCGGTAACCTCGAAATAAATCTGAAAGATTTAGATCTAGAAGATCGATGACATTCCTCCCTACTTATTATTTGGCCGATCCCTAGCACGTGGAGTTTTTATGACAAGACATTTATGTTATGTTGTAATGTCCAAAGGGGAGTGTTATAAATCTAGAAGATTTAATATTCCAAATCTAGGAGATTTGGTGTGAACATTACTTAAGGACCAAGAAACATATTGGGCTTTATCCATTTGACTAGGGTTTTACCATTATATATATCTCCTTGTACTCATAATTGTATATACTCATACACAAGAATATTAGTGGAACTCCTGGCTTGGATCGCCCCCAGACATAGTCATTCCCGACGAACTGGGTCAACAAATCGTGTCTCTTTATTTACGCACTTATTTACAACAAAGAGCATGGAGTTTATTGATATTTGTCAAGCATAAATTGCCGAAAATTAAGGCGCTTTCCCATTATCCACGTTGGATCGATCCCTTCATTTTTTATCCGTAAATATTTTATTTTGGTATCAACAGAGATCATTTTTTATTCATTAAGTTTGGTTTTTCATCTCTCATTTTATAAATAAGTTAGGCAAAGTATTATATGAAAATAGTTCATGATAAGCTTATCATGAAATAATTATAAAGTATCATTAATCTCATAGGGAGTATCATTAATCTCACCAGGGGTATCATTAGTCTGAGTTCAAGAAAATTTAAAACAATTACAATATAATACCATAGACCCAGATTAGTGATACCCCTGACAGGTTTGATGATACTTCTGATGAGATTAATGATACTCTAAAACTATTTCATGTTAAGCTTTTTATGAAGCATTTTCATATAAAACCTACTCAATAAGTTATTATAGAGTAGGTCTTATATGAGACCGTCTCGTGGCATGAGACAATAGAAATTAGTATATATAGGACATTAATTGGTAGGGGTAGGTGTTAATTTGTGTTGTCTCATATAAGTTTTTGTCGTTAGTATAACACTACTCGTTCCATTTTATATTGTTAAAAAAACGAGTTTTAATGAGAAAGTTGTTTATTGAATAGGGCTCTTGTGAACTTGGGTTCAAGTGATCTGTTTTTTCAAATATAATTGTTATACATACATACTATTGTTTTGAATATTAATTAATGTTGTTAAAAAAATGCTTGATTAATTTTAAACAGTAATACCCCTCCGTCCCGGTATAAGTTTCTTGTTTTTTTTTTTTTTTGTTTAAGAAAGTATATTGTTTATTAATATATGATGGACTATATATTAACTTTTGTGTAAAATTATGGAGAGTTGTGAAAAGGTAAAGAGTAGTTGTTTAAAAAAATATTTGTTTAGTAATATATGGAGTATTGCTTTTTGTTTTTTATAGAATATGAAACTTATAGTGGGATATCAAAAAGAGGAAAGTAGGAAACTTATAGTGGGACGAAGGGAGTACTTTGTATGCATGACAATGATAGTGATTGTAAATAATATAATGATTTTTTAAGAAATCGAGTTCAAACTCAGGTTTCAAATAAATATTTGTCTTATTTATTAGTAGTAAAAGGGGTAAAGTGGGAATATGTTGATCCTTTTCTATTTTATTTATAGAAGAGAGTTTAATTTACTGTTTAAAGGTATATTGAGAAATTTAATAACATGATAAGAGATGTTTGTAAGGAGTTAGTTTTAGAGGGTATAATTTTTTTTTTATCATTTTGAATACAAAAAACTAAAAAAAAAGACAAAGTATTATATGAAAATAGTAATGACAAGTCTATCATTAAATAGTTTCAAAGTATCAATAATCTTATCGGGAGTATCAATAATCTCATCAGAAGTATCATTACTTTGGGTCAATGGTATTATATTGTAATTGTTGTAATCAATCTAAATTGCACAATGCTACCTAGAGAATTTGAAATTCACGAAACGCATCCTTGGCATTCTCGTTGCTAGAATCCACCACTACTGGCCGAAATCTGACACCTCCAACGGTCGATCTATGGCTGCACGATGCAAGCCCCGGAGCTAACCATTATCTAATCAGCGTTAATCAACTGCCTCCTGGCCCAAGGACAAGCGTCCCAGACCCCGACAGGATTTCAACGCAATTGTTAGACGCCGACGTGATTTGTACTTGAATTTTGTGGCTTTGTTTGCCCGACAATGCAATTGTCAAATGGAGGAGTGCCGCTTGCTCAACAAGCTCCTCCGGCGACCACGAAGATTCCAAATTGCGACAATGGTGCAAACGCATTCCCCAACCGCCGTTCCCCGAAGCCCGCACTCACATATGCTCGCCCAGTGAATTTACTAATTCTGGCGGCCGTGTTTCGGATCTCGCTGTTGAACGTCCAGATCCGATGCCTGAAGCGCGCTTGCAGTGGGTTTCCATCACTGCCATCAACTTGAATGTCATATCCACGCAACATTGGTGGCGTGAATCTCCCCAAAATTCTTGATGATTTGTGAAAGGATTGAACGAAATTTCTGTTTTATATTAGAGTTTTGGAATTAGGGTTTTCGCTATCCTCAGCCCCCTCTCTCTCTCTCAAATGAATATTCGCGTATTTTATCTTCGATTTTGACTGAAATGGATGCACGTGCTTGACACGTGAGGTTTTTCGTTAGTTTTCAAACGGTGTGAGACATCGTGGGCTGAATGTTGGATTTTTTCAATCTTATGGGACCAATTATGCAAGTAAAAAAAGCTATGGGGACCATATCTTAAATATTTGGGACAATTATATTTCGCAACAAGCCCGTGTCTTGTGAAACCAAAAGTGCAATTGCCTCAAATAATATTAGTGATGTACGGTGCACAATGTGCATTTAATACTTCGCCAAATAATAATAGTGTCCCCCTTCATAATCATTTATAATTTATTTTTATCTCCCACTCCTAAATATTTTCTCTCAACATTGTATATATTTGCACTTTTTTCTTAACCATTTTTGGATGAATTTGCGAACTCCCGTCTAAGCCACACATTTTATTCAGTATTTCCATTCTACCTTAAAGTCCAACACCAAGATCTTCATTGCACTACTAGTTTATTGTTTACATTGTCTTTTCTAACTCATATTACTACAAAGATTTTGGTAATAATTTAATTCCTTAACATGAAGTTATCACATTTAACCCCAAAAAAGACGTGTCTAGCTCCGTCCCTGAATAGCGATACTGTCACCTCTCCTTCCCTATTCCTCATACAACGCCAAAATATGTCCCAACATTTCCATAATATAGATGCACACGCAAGCGTTTATTTTTTTAGGCCTAACGCATTAAAATGCCTCTAAACTACTATTAAATTGTGTTTCAATAATCTCTTAGCTAATTTCTTTTTTCAAAAAATTCTTAAACTATAACTTTCTTTTAATGTTTTATGCCTTTATTTTTATAATTTGTTAACCGGGACAGATTGCCCTTTGAAAAAGTGATCCCATGATCGCACGCTGAAATTATCGTAAATTGGAAAGTAAATCAACAAACACCAATACTCTGGCATTTTATAAGAAGCTTACCAAAAAAATTGTATATACATTTTCTTTCAAGAAACCTTTCACAACTACGTACCAATTATCATCACTATATGTCTAACTGGAATCAACAATAATTATTCCCTCCAACCCCATCCAATACTACTAATAAAGTCTGTATTAGCGACTCTAATGCATATCACCTACAACGCCCTTCCCACAACCGCACCACACCGCCGTCCAGCGCCGTCGTGTCTTGCCACTTGTACCACCCCATATCCCCCATTCTCATCACCATCACTTTCTCCCAATCATCACACCACCACTTCTCACTCACCGCCGCGCCGTCGTCCTCCCCCTCACTGCCGCCATCATCCCCCCAGAAGCACTCCTCCTCCTCGATGTACAAACTAAACTTCAATATCGTGCTTCCCTCTCTCTCCAAAATGGATGTCTTTTTCATTGCTTCTGATGATGAAACGGTAGCCGGCTGCTCCTCCGCCACCGTCGGTGGCGCCGCAGCGGAGTTCAGCACCGGCGTAGGTGACGAAGATCTTATCCGCCAGAAGCTGACGGCGGCCGTTATAACGGCGACCCACGCCCATATATTGCTGACGGCCGTTAGAAACCCGTAGGTCAAGTAATTGATGGCCAAGGCCTCGAGCGGAGATTCCGATGTGTCCATTTCTCTCTCTTTCAAGGTTTTTTTATGTGGAGAGAGAGAGTTGAGAGAAGGTGGGGTTATAATGGATAGAGAGAGGAAATCAGGACCGCTGGATCTTAGAGTAGATGCTGGGAATCGATACGGGAGATGCTCATTTGACAAAGGGAGATCCAAATATTGTGCGGAATATTATTCTTTGAGTTGGATAAGAAAAAAAAAGCGGCGACACGTGTACGCATTTAAATGGCTGTTTGGTTGTAGAGAACTCTACTCCATTAGTCTACCTAGTAGCAATAATTGTGAGTCTTATCTGTCGTTGTCATGCATGCCTATTTAACCTTGAAGTGATGTGTGAGTTTTATGTTTATTTCATAAATATTTTATGTGGTGCATTATACTCCTTTCATTCTCTAAATATTTTCCCTTGAAATAGACATAAGTTTTAAAAGAAGATTAGATAAACTAAATAAAATAAATATATTGTATGATTCATTATGAATAAAGGAGTTGTCGATAAAAATAATAATAAAGTATTTTCTTTGTCCAGAAGTAAGTTGCCTCTTTCTTTTTATTGATTTGTTTAAAAAAAATTATTCTTTATTAATATATAATGGATCATATATATGTTGACTTTTGTGTAATGTAATTTGGAGTTGTAAAAAAGTAAAGAGTAGTTGTTTAAAAATGTAATTGTTTATTAATATATGAAATGTTATTGCTTTGTATGAAATAAGAAACTTGAGACATTTAAAAGAGAGAAGTATGAAACTTATAGTAGAACAGGGGAAATAATAATTTCCAAAAAAAAAAAAAAGAATTGTAATAGATTTGAGAGACGGCCAAAAAAGAAAAGTATGGAAGATTCGGGGGACGAAGGTTGTACATGTTTTTTTGTATAATATTAAATTTTTGTCAAAGTCTTATATGCACTTGGTGCACTCAGCTGTTTACACTAAAAAGTGTGGGTTTAAATAACTTTAATTTTAAGTGAGTATATCATGCATTAGGTGTGTAAGAGACTTGCTCTAAAATTTTAACTTACTATATTCTCTCTCCGTCTCTAATACCTTACAATATGTAACTTTCAAATTTTCATTTAAAAAATTCCACCAACATTTTTTTTCTAAATATGCCACTAAAGGTCGCATATGACATATTTAAAAAAAAATGTTAGGTGACATTTTCCAAATGAAAACTTGAAAGTGAAATATTTTCATATTTCTCTAATACTTTTCACATTTTTCTTTTTTGTACGTCACACAACCTGAGAGTGATTTTTGTGTATACTCAAAGGCATAAGATGCACTTGGATTTTGAGTCCAATATCAAATCAATTTTAACTTTTCAAAGTACAATTACTTAATGAGATTTGAAAAGTCAAAATTGATTTAAAATTGGACTTAAAATCAAAATGCATGCTATGCAACAAAAATTTGTGCACACCTAATAGAGAATTAAGATAAGAGCGAATCAATTAAATAATTTTGAATTGATCGACGTAAATATGTTGAATACATTTTGTATTCCGTATTCTTTATAAAGGTTATTGTACTCTTATAAATCATAGTGGAACTACCATTTCTTTACAGGTTATCACAGAAACCCGAAACCATTTCTGTGTTCCTTCTGATCTTTGTTTCTTTGTCAATGGCTTCCAACTATAACTCAGATTCTGCCCCTCATCCACATGGTTAATATCAAATTAACCTCTGCCTGAATGTAATGACCTTCTTTCCTTTGTTGATCGTTCGTCTCTCCCCCTTCGACCCTCAAGGATGCAAAGCAAAAGGACGTCCCAAATCTGGAGCAAACGGCAAGTCGCATACTCTAAAGGAAGATCGATGGCCTTATTTGCACAATAAACTTCAACTCTCCAAGTGCGGCGGTCGCAGAATATGAATGTGCTTTCAAAAGTTTGTGTAATTAGGTGGCCGTGACAAACCACCAACTTTTCGAAATTGACTCCAACTTCTGATGAGCCTTTGGTGACCCTCGTATGACTCTCTATCCAAATCCAGGTTTTGCTGCACCAGTCCAAAACCTACGGGTTGAATGACTAGGTGACGCTTGGTGAAACCCCCAACCACTTACTACCACGATTCGATCGTAAAAATTTTGGTGCTTTGAAAGGGGTGGGGGAGGAGAGGTGGAACAAAGAGGGGAGAGAGGGGGTGGAGGGAGGGCAGAGAGTAAGATGACACTAATTGAGGAAGTATTTGTAAATTCATCCAATTATATATAAAATTTAGAATTTTAAAATTCATTAATTTGAAATTCTTAAATTTAGAAAAGAGGGATTTATAAATCCGTTGATTTTTTTTTTTTTTTTATCCAAACGACATAATAGATTTGATAGTGGATTTATAAATTCATTGCTCCAAATTCCTCCATCCAAACACAACCCAAGTGAATTAATTTCACATTTTTTCCACTCACACTAAGGGGGCGCTTGGTTTGTCATTTTTCAATGGTAATGGGGATGGAAATTCATTTTCATCTATGCCCTCATAATAAAAATGATATGTTAGGGGAAGAAGTGTTCCAATGGTGACGCCATTGCTAGTGTCATGCTCCAATTTTGGAATAGAAATGGTTGTTGGTGGAGGAAAAGGGGAGTAATTGAGGAGGATGATTGTAAGAAGAGAATAGGGTAATCAAAATGGGGTAGTGTTTACCTTATTTAGGAGGAAAGGTAGTCATTTTGTTTTCATGAACCATGCTAATTAAACTAATTTTCAATCTCATTTTCATTACCATTAAAGAGTTGTTAACCAAGCGCCCCCAAAGAATGATAAATACATGCATGTAGGTGCCTATTTTAAGGGCATCGCAGGTGGAAATTCGAGCGACTTGCGAAAGGGGTTTGGCATTATAGCTTTGAGTTTCTGTTTTCCATAAAAAAATGGGTTGCAAGAACCACACAGCGATCTTTCCTTTCTGAAGCTTGCGGAAGAAGTACTCGGGCAAGATCATCATTTGACACGATGCATATATAGGATGTTCGGGTTTTAGACATGAAAGAATTCCGCCTCATCTAAAAGTTTATATTTGTAGAAGGGTGTGAAATTAATTTATTTAATTATTTCCCTTTACCCTCCCGGCCAAACTCTTAATTTTTCTCTTTGAAGAGACCCAATGAGTGAATAATTTAATATATGTAGAGTTGCTCTTAGCAGGAATCAAATCCAGGATCTTTGTCGTGAACCTTTTGAATCTAATACCATAAAAAATATACAGCCTCAAATGGAAATTTAAATGTTAGATAGGCCTCAAAACTTTTTTGACACTGCTTTTTCATGTAATGAATTAGTTAAATAACTAACACGTGTTTTTAAAAAATGACAATTTCTAATATGAATTGGTGCATGGTAATGCACTTGAAACTTGAATTTTAATTGAGTCTAGATTTCTCCCTGGAACTCGCGTATGAATGTTTTCCAAAGATAAGCATCTCTTTTCAAGTTTATTCCTCCCGAAACACACAGGTTCAGAACTTGTGCTTGTCATGATTTTCTTTTTTCCTTTCTTTAGTAATTGTGTCATATAAAATTGTCGCACTGAATTGTAACCTGTTGAGTCAATATATTATTTTAAATTATAATTTTTTTTTTTACTCTTATACTACCCTTTTTTAATAAAATCACATAATAATAATAATTTTTTTAAGGCCAATAAGTTTGGGGGTTAGCAAATTAAAAGAAGGACCGCGGGATTTTGGGTTGACAATTTAAGGCTCATTGGTCTTCAAATTGACAATTTAAAGACTACAAGTTAAAAAATTTACAAATTGAGGCCAAAATTGCAAAATTAGCTTTAATTGGGCTGGAAATGCACGTGCTCGACATATGATCACCAATTTCAGGTTGTTTTATACATGTAGAGTCCATCCTATACCGATTTGAGACATAACTATTTTTTTCTAAACATAAATATATATTTAAAATAAAAAATATATACAAATAGCTAGCAAAAAGAAAACCAAAAAATAAAAGTAAAATAATAATTCCCTTCACCACCCCCTACGCCCAAATTAAATTCCCCAATTAATTCTACCCAGCCCCAATTGTTAAGTTTGAATTCGTATGTGCTTGAATTGATTATTTTGTGATTAATATTTAGCTATATTTTTATATTTCCATAATCATAATTGTTTGTCTCCATATACTTTGATATTTTATTTTTCTATTTAATTCCGTTTATTTTAGAGTCTTTTTATGATGACCATGTAAAACGTCTCAAAAAGAGAATTGCAACAAAAAAAAAAATCTAGTCAATCACTCGAGAACTCAAGTTACGGCCGAAACAATATTGATATGTGACAACTAAAGACACTTGTGAAAATTCAGCAGCTCCATTTGAGCCCAAAAAACAGGCATTCTTCACGGCCAGAAAGGACTAATGTGCATAGCCAAATTAGAGGAAAATGGAAAAGAAAAGTTGCAGCAGCCCATTAAATTAATTCAAGAAAGTAGCCGCGGCTTTTGACTTCAATTCGGCCCATGCTCTATCTCAATCAGCACCGAAAATACAGGAAAATAAGCAGTAGACTTTGAAGAGTAATTTCCAGATTTTTATGAAGAGATTCTCGGAGATTTAATTCTTGTTCATCTAGGTTTTCTACATCTATAAATGCCCTCTAATCTTTAGATTTATAATATCTCTGAATTATCTTTTACCTATATACTTTAAAATAATTTAATTTTCAATTCTCAATATTCTAATTCGAGGAGACGCTAAAAAGTTAACAAAATAAGGACAACAACCCTTCAAGCTGACAATCTATGGACAATAACTTTCAAAAGTTGTGAATTAAGGTAAAATCAGTTCGAATACACTCAAATCAAACTATTTGACCCGATAAGTTACACCAGTTGATTAATTAAACCCGTGGTAAGCTCTACTAGCCAGTTGATTGTGAAGGTTGCCCGAGTATATTATTACTCTTGATTTAGCAAGTTACAGATGTGGAAAGACAGGGGATGGGAATTTTTTTTTTCAAGGACCCTAACTTAAGGGTGGTGGCAAAATGAGGATCATAACTCTCCGGGGTGACAATTTAACGAGAATAACTTTTAAAAGTTAAAAATTGAGGACAAATCAGCCCAAATATCGGGCCAATTGACCCGATTTAGGTTGAGTTCAGGTTGAAGTTTGGGTTGAATCTGAGCCCGACTTGGTGATTCGGGCTTATTTAGCATATATTCATGACTTTTAAAAATTATTATCCTTGTATACTGTTGATGACCTTTTCTAATCAAGATGATTAGTGGCTGTTTTCCCAAGTTAAGATCACCAAACAAAACAAAGAAATCATGAAATTTGATCAAGTAATATGTAAGGATAAAATTTGCAAGAGTTATGCTACTTTTTTTTATTTATGGAAAAATTCCTTCCCCTTCATGCAAATGAAGGGGTATTTATAGGCATACAAAGAGGCTAGGTGTCACCATCTTGATGGCTTAGCCATTAGGATTTTGCCAAGTGTTATGACATTTGTACAACATCTAAACTATTGTCCAATGGATGGATGTCAAGTGTTAAGACACATTGACTATTTCTAAAGTTGGTGACTCTTGGAGTTCCCAATGTTGTACTTGGTCTTTGGAACCACTCAGCTGCTCTCCTTGGTGACCAGCTACTCGTCTGTATGTCTTCATTGGGTGTTGGAAACCTTTATAACCCCAGTTGCTCGCCTGCTCGTCTGCTCGCCTCTTGTTGATACTTTGGATCCCCTTGTTCTTGTTGCTCGCCTCCTTATAAGGACCTCTATGACCAGCTGCTCGTCTCCTTCATATGGTCCATTGTCCCTGCTGCTCGCCTCTTCTGACTTGGTCAACTGGCCCTCCTGCTCGCCTCCTAGGGCCCTATTCCCTGTTGTTCGTCCTTCTCTCAACTGCTTATTTTGTTAATCCAATAAGATCAATAATTTTATTCCTAATCTTGTTGGCCGGTTGTTCGCCTATCAACAATGCCCCCTAGTTTGGCATATAAGGATATATTTTATCCTTTTTGTCAAACTACAGGATAGGCTGTGTTATCCAATAGGAGGCGAGCAACGGGGAAAGTGAGTTCCTTCTTTATAGGGAGCGAGCAGCAGGTTTTCGAATATTTAGGCGGGAACTCTGGGAGGCGACCAGCGAGGAGCGACCCTCGGACTTGCGTCGTTTCGCTTCCCGAGGCACGGAATACGAAGCGACACGGTCTGCTCACGCGTGTGCCCCTATAATTGCATCTAGGGGCCTCAATTTTTCGCTTTTCTCAATTTTGCCCCCAGATCCATATCTATAAATAGCTTCTTTCTTCCTTTTTTCTTCTTTTTCGATTTCTCGCAAGTAAACCTCCATTGAAGAGTTCTTAAGCTTTTCTTTTTGATTCTTCAAACGATTTCGTCCAAATCGAAGGTGAATTTTTAGTTTTTATTGTTTTCTTTCTTTGATTTCTTGCATTTCTCTTTCGATTTTCTTTTCCTTTGGCGATTTTCGCCGGTTTTACGCATTGCCGCCTTTCCGCCGCCTTGTCATCGTCGTGCCGCCGTCGTATCGCCGCCGTGTTGCCGCCTTGATCTTTCGCTTCTTCATCAAATCTCCTTACTTGATTTGTACGAAGGGTTTTCAAAAATTTCTAAAGATGACGTCACCTTCTTCGAGTAATACGCCATCTGTTGAGTTTGTTGGGAGAAATCCGGGAAAGAGACCCATGGAGGACGAACCGTCAGTCCCTGTTCCTCGCCGCTCGCTCCGGCGAGCAACTGGGCGAAACCCTAGGACTCTGCTCGTTGACGAAGAGACGGGCTCTGAGGCGAGCTCTGTTGCTCGCTCCATTGACTCTTTTTATGCTGTGGAAAGCTCGGGCGAGCAGGACGTCCAAGGCCCTGTTGCTCGCTCCTCGGCTCGAGAAGGAACTACCTCGGATTTGGGTGAAGATTCTGCTGAGGTCGCTGCTGAAATAGAAGAAATGAGTCTTCCCGAAGACACGGGAGCGAGCAGCGAGCATCAGACAAGGAGCGAGCAGCGAGCAACTGGATCAGGGGGCGAGCAAGTAGGAGTTACATGGGAATTTCTCCGAGAGATAAACTTTCCCGTTTCAAGGCCAATGCCCGAGTCTCTTATTCCTAAAGCTGTAGTCCGAAGGCAAGATTGGATTGACTACGCCAATAAGTATCATAAGACTTTCCCCACTCCTGCTCGACCTATTATGGAAACTCGCCCATCGCCATACACAGCGAGTAAGGTAGCCAGCGCGGTTCTAGAGGAGGATTTAGTTCGGATACGGTCTCGCTATCGTATTCCGTACGATATCCATTTGTATGCCCCCCAACCAGGAGAGAGAGATGATGACCCACCTCCAGGCTGCACTGCTATCAACCTTGACATACTCAACACGGGGTTCCCTCTCCCTCTACATCCAGTGATCGGGCGATTCTTGAAAGACATAAACCTGGCAATCACTCAGATTACTCCAAACGGTTGGAGTAGTCTGTTGGCCTTTATAACCCTTTTTGGGTTGGAGGGGTATCGGAATAAGATCAGCACGGTGGAGATACACTACGCACTGACCATCTCTTCGGCCGTTAATGAAGATGGGCTTGGTTGGTATTACATCAAAGCCCGTAGCGGCGTTAAGTTAATTGAAGGAGTGCCTAATAAAGTCAAAGGTTGGCATAGGCAATTTCTTTATATCGGCGGCGATTGGCGGGCGTCCTCCGATTTCTCGGGAGGACCGGGACGTATAGACTCTCCTACGCATTTCGGCGAAATTCGGCGTAGGTCTTGATTCTTAGTTCATCAAACTTTTAGGTGAACTAATTTTAATCTTTTTCCTTGTTTTGCAGGTCCGCGTATCTTGAGGTGGGGGCATCCGGATTTGAGCGAAGAGTTTTTGTACGTCCTTGCGCTGATTTCTCTGCGGGACGCCAAAGATCGGAGTGTTGAACATCTCTCTCAAGCACACTGCCGCAAGCACGCTCAGCTTACTACTAGTGCTCATCACTTGGAAGCACAGGCGGAGATTCCCGAAGGTACTTTCACACGATCATTAACTTTCTTTGTTGCTTGATTTGTACCCGTTGCTCGTCCCCACCCCTGTTGCTCGCCTGAGCCCGGCTGCTCGCCGTTATCATGCATGTTTTAACTTTTTGTGTTTTTGTTTTGTTTTAGCTCAAAGGGTAACGGTTGTTGTTCCCCCTATTCCCGAGAGTTACCACCTGCTTGTGCATCGGGTTAAGCAAATGGCAGCCAATCAACCTTCAAGGAAGAAGAAGTTTGATCCTTGCACTTCCTTGATCAGACTTAGAGCTGAAGCAGACGAGGATGAAGAAGAAGCTCCTCAGGACCCTCTCCCTGTTCCTCAAGCTCCTGATCCCGTTCCCCGCCCTCCTGCTCGCTCCTCGCCACCTCCCCAAGACACGAGGGGCAAGAAAAGACTTGCCAAGGAAACTGCCCCTCGCAAGGGAGATGACCGTGCTAAGCGAACAAAAGGGCAGGGTTCTTCCCAAGTGGGTAAAACTGCTCGCTCCTCGACTCTGGAGGAGGTGACTGAACAACAGGTTGTTGGTGCTATGATTGCCGGTCAAGGCAGGAGCTCATCCCCTGACAACTCGTACTTGGGCTATGACCCCGTAAAAATGAGGGAGTGAGTATCTTCCTATTCAATTTGATAACTTATTCCTTTGACTTAGTTTTCTAACAGCTTTTTTTTTTCGAACAGGTACCGGAAAAACGACTATCCTGGTCGCTCAAAGGTACTCCACCAGTTTAGCTGTGTGAAGTCTCCTCCGGCACCCCAAGAGATTAAGGACTCCCACGTCCGCAGAGCCATGGAGTATGTCCCCCGCTCGTGGACCAAGACCGGTGAGGAAATCATTCAGAGTCAGAGCCTTAGTGACAATGCTCGTTTATTGAGCTATAATGCAAGCCATCAATCAATCTCAGCTCAACGAGTCTTGGATCAAGCCATCGAGTTAGAGCGAACAAATCGCGGCCTGGGGCGATGGATCGAGCAAGTTGAAGCAGATCGTGATGCTCAACTTGCCCAGTTGAAGAAAAAGGATGATGAGCTGAAGAAGAAAGATGAAGAGTTGGCTAAGATGAAGGCTGGCTTTGAGAGAGCCAAGCTCACATG
This sequence comes from Ballota nigra, assembly GCA_947034835.1. Lineage (NCBI taxonomy): Eukaryota > Viridiplantae > Streptophyta > Magnoliopsida > Lamiales > Lamiaceae > Ballota > Ballota nigra. The sequence goes on along the minus strand of OX344726.1, from coordinate 51,072,083 downwards.
GACGCGGGAGGTAAAGGCCGCTGAGGACCGGGAGATGATAGCGTCTAATGCTTCAGAGAAGCTTAGACTGGATTTGGGTGTCGCTACTGATCGTGTGCAAGTCTTGGAGACCGAGCGGGTGGGTCTGGTGGAAAGAGTGGAGTGTTTGAAGGTCCACGTCGGCCAGCTGGAAAAGAAGAACAAGCGTGCCATTTCTTACACCACTTATGTGCAAGACGTTACCGATAACACCAATCTTGGGTATATCTGTGCGTATGCTGATAGTGTAAGAAACGTGAAGTACGCTTTGGATAACGGTCTAGACGTGATGACTTCGACCATCAAAGACTTCACGGACTATGTCACTGAAAACCCTCCGGCTCCTGGTTTTGAAATCCCGGTGGCTGATTTGGGAGAGATGGGGGTTAATCTGAGTGTTTTCAAAGATGACGTCCGTGTTGTGGCCCCCAGGGAAAGAGTGGAGGCGGATAGGGACATGACTATTTTTGAAGCTCTAGGCCCCCTTCTCCCGAATCCTCTTGGTGAAGCAAGCTCCTCTGCTGCAGTAGGCGAGCAGCAGGTCTCCGGGGTAACTGTGCAAGATGTTCCACCTCTTCCTTCTTCCCAAGATCCTTCAGCACCAACTGCTCAGCCAGCTTCCGAAACTTAGAGTTTATCCTATTTTTTGTCCTTTTAGTTAATGTAGTAGGGTAACGATTGTATACTCATCTTTTGTAATTTTGGTGCTAATGAATGAAGATTGCACTTTTATTTTATTGTTCGCCTCTTATTCGCCCTTCATTTAATTTTTGCTTAAGTATTTCTTTCTTAGGTTGAAAGTAAAATACTTTTCTTTGCAAATGTATGTATATTGAGTATGTGCCATTTAGTTCTTCTGGGGAACTTGGCTTTTGTCATACTTCTCTTTATGCCCTGTTGCTCGCCCCTTGCTATGTTTGTGCATAAGTGCCTTTAGCTTCTGAACGAGCAACTATGTATTAGCATGTGCCCTGTTGCTCGCCTCCACTATACTTGTGCTTTATGCATTTAGTATCTTGGGCGAGCAACTCCGTATGATGGGGCGATCAGGTGGGCTCCTGAGTCTCATGGACCCTGCTGCTCGCCTCCTTTTGGACTTGTGCTTTCAACACCTGCTTGTCCTCCGGCGAGCAGTTTTTCTTCTTGGCGAACAATTGAGCTTTGATGCCTCTTTGATTTTTTACGTGCATAATTCACTGAACAATCATTTATCTACTTACAAATTTTGCCCAAAAAAGTGTGAAGATTTCATCGATCTTACACCTTACAAAAATATAAACGACACGATAGTCTATAAAAAACTTTACATTGGTTTCCTAATTATTGATAATATTTCTTCAACAATGCCGCGTTCCAGGTGTATTGGGCTGAGTTGCCTTCCATGTCTTCGAGATCATATGTGCCGTTGTGCCACTTTTGAGTTATCTTGAATGGGCCCTCCCAAGTCGGTCCAAATACACCTGGAGGTGTTGCTAGGATTTTTCGGAGTACCAGATCCCCGACTTCAAATTCCCTGACTTTTACTTGTGAGTTATAGTACCTTGCAATCCTTCTTTTGTATATCTCGTTTTTTATTTCTGCTGAGATTCTTTTTTCGTCGATCAAATCCATCTCTGCAGCTAGTGTCTTGTTGTTTTCCTGTTCATTGAACTCGGCTACCCTCTCAGTTGGTATTTTGAGCTCTATAGGTATAACTGCTTCTGTACCGAACGTCATAGCGAACGGTGTTTCTCCAGTGCTTGTTCTATGTGATACTCTATATGCCCAAAGTACCTCGGGCAGTTCTTCCGACCACTTGCCTTTCTTATCCACCAGACGGATTTTGAGGATATGCTTGATTATCTTGTTAACTGCCTCGACTTGTCCGTTAGACTGTGGATGATATGGTGTTGAAAAAAGCTTCTTGATACCCCACTTTTTGCAGAAATCTCTTATCTTCTTTCCTTCGAATTGCTTTCCATTGTCTGTTACTATTGCTTGTAGGACTCCGAACCGGCAAACTATATTTTTCCAGATAAAATTGATCATTTTCTCTTGTGTTATCGTTACCAGTGCTTCAGCTTCGGCCCATTTCGTGTAATAGTCCACGGCTACCACTGCAAATCTGACATTCCCTTTTCCCGTTGGGAAAGGTCCTATGATGTCTATTCCCCACTTTGCGAACGGCCATGGACTATTTACCGAAATCAGTTCCGTTGGGGGCCTATGTATGTTGGGGGCGAATAGCTGGCATCGGTGACAAGTCTTCGCAACTTTGATTGCGTCTTGTAACAAGGTTGGCCAGTAGTATCCTTGTCTTACTGTTTTATATGCCAATGCTCGCCCCCCTGCGTGATTTCCGCATACTCCTTCGTGTATTTCTTTCAGAACTTCCTGGCCTTGCCCCCTTGCTAGGCATTTTAATAGGGGCAGTGAAAATCCTCTCTTGTAGAGTTGGTTATCCATGATTGTGAACCTCGCTGCTCGCTTGGTTATCTTCGTTGCTTCTTGGGAATCTTCAGGTACTGTGTTATCTTTGAGGTATCTATATATCGGTGCCCTCCAGTCATCCTCTGTCAATTCTTCTTCGATCTGATTGATTTTGTAGTCACTGGTGGACGGGTTAGGAATTTTCGTGATGATGACTTCTGAAAGTTTTGCTGGTCCTGTACTAGTAGCCAGGCGAGCAAGTGCATCTGCTTGCGCATTGTTATCTCTTGGCACTTGTTCGATGTAAATTTGTTCGAAAAGTGAAGCCAGGTGAGCAACGATCTTTTGGTATAAGGCCATGTTTTCATCCTTGGCTTCGTATTCCCCATGGACTTGATTGACTATCAGCTGGGAATCTCCATAAATTTGAACTCTTCGAACCCCCACAGCCAGAGCTAGTCGTAACCCGGCTATCAATGCTTCGTACTCAGCCTCGTTGTTTGTTGCCATGAACTCAAACCTTACGGCTGAAGTGAACACTTGTTCGTCTGGACTGATCAACACTATCCCGGCTCCTGCTGCTGTATTATTTGATGATCCGTCCACATACATGTGCCATGGTTGATTATGACCTCTCGTCGGATCTTGAGGGAATGTTAATTCAACAATAAAGTCGGCTAACGCTTGTCCCTTGATCGTTGTGCGAGGTGCATAAGTTATTCAAAAAATTGGCTTACTTCGAGCGACCACTTGAGGAGGCGACCAGCGGTGTCAGGCCTTTGTAAGATTTGCCTTAATGGAAAAGTTGTTAAGACCTCCACCTGGTGATCGAAGAAGTACGGCCTTAGCTTTCTCACACTCATCACCAGTGCGTAGGCTAACTTTTCCATGGGCGAATACTTAATCTCTACTTCATGCAAGGCCTGACTCACGTAGTAAATTGGCAAGTGGAATTTCCCTTCTGCTCGAACTAGGACCGAGCTGATGGCCACCTCTGATGCGGCTAGGTACAGGTACAATTTTTCTCCAGAGACAGGTTTCGATAGAATCTTGGTATCACTCAGATATTCTTTCAATTGCTCAAATGCTTGTTGGCAATTACTCGTCCACTGGAACTGTCCTTTTTTGATGGCATCAAAGAAGGGTCGGCACTTGTCTCCGGACCTGGAAATGAACCTGTTTAGGGCTGCTAGACATCCGGTTAGTCGTTGAACTTCTTTAACAGACCTTGGCGGTTGCATATCCATAATTGCTTTGACTTTTGATGGATTTGCCTCAATACCCCGTTGACTGACCAGGTGCCCAAGAAATTTTCCCGAGTGTACCCCGAAGCTACTTTTCTTTGGATTTAGCTTCATGTTATACGCTCGAAGTATCTCAAATGTTTGTGCGAGGTGTTCCAAATGATCTTCTTTTCTCGGACTTTTCACGACGATGTCGTCCACGTACACTTCCATAGTTTTGCCGATGTGCTCATCAAACATCTTGTTAACGAGTCTTTGGTACGTGGCCCCTGCGTTGATTAGTCCGAACGGCATTCTTTTCCAACATAATAAGTTTTTATTGGTGTAAAATGTTGTGTGCTCCTGGTCATACGGGTGCATTGGTATTTGATGGTACCCGGCAAATGCGTCCATGAAGGTAAGGAGCTCGTGTCCTGCCGTGTTGTCCACCAGCTGGTCAATATGAGGCAATGGGAAGTTATCTTTAGGGCAAGCGGCATTCAGATCAGTGAAGTCGATACATAGCCTCCATGTACCATTTGATTTTTTCACTAACACCGGGTTTGCTACCCATCTAGGACATAAGGCTTCTTTGATAAGATCATTATCAAGTAACTTCTTCACTTCTATGTCCAATGCTTCATATTTATCGGGTCCAAACTTTCTTCTCTTTTGTCTCACCGGTTTCTTAGTTGGACAAATATTTAGCTTATGACAGGCATGCTCAGGGCTGATGCCTACCATATCAGCGTGTGACCATGCGAATACATCGAGATTGGACTTGAGGAACTCTTCCATTCTGGATCTGTATGGCTCAGGGAGCTCAGATCCAATGAATAATTCCAAGTCTTCTCGAGTCTGGTCAACTCTTATTGCCTCCAACTCCTCTACCGGGGTTGCTCTCCTTTTTTGGTCTTTCCATCGAGGATCGATAATGGGTCCTTCAAGGTTGACCTCATCCTTGATCATTGGTTCTGCCCCTAGCCTTGGCTCTAAATCTTCAACTTGATTTAGTTCGGGTACGGCCTCTATTCCCTGTTGCTAGCCCATGCCCTCCTGCTCGTCCACGCCCTGCTGGTCGTCCACCTCCATCATTTCAGTGTCGACGGACTCCATGATTTCATCTAGGATGGTGGGTTCACCTTCGTCCCTACTGCTCGGCTGCTCGTCCATCACGGATATTCTGTTGTCAGTGGGTTGAAGTTCCAGGAGGCATTCTCGGGCTTTCCTTTGATCACCTTTAACCGTACCTGACCCTTTTGGAGTTGGAAATTTAAGACAGTAGTAGTACGTCGAAGCGGCCGCTTTGAATTCATTTATGAAAGGTCGACCAAGAAACCCGTTGTAGGTAGACTGCTGATTTACAACTAAGAATTCTACCATTCTAGTCAGTCTCCTTTCGGGATTCTCGGTCGATACAAGTTCGACCGCCAACGTAACTAATCCTAAAGGAACGGTTACAGCATCTCCGAATCCTACAATTTTATGATCACATTCTCTAATATACCCCTCACAATCATCTATCTGATCTAGTGTGCTTTTGAACAAGATGTTTGTGTAGGAGCCTGTGTCCACAAGCAGACGGTGAACTCGGGCCCCCATGATATTAGCACAGATGATTAGTGAGTCATTGTGTGGTGTAAGTATCCCGTCCAAGTCCTTCTCAGAAAACACCAACTCGCCTGTCTTTTTAGTAGCTTGGTTTACCCCAACTTCCCTGACTTGAGCTACCGCCCTCAGCTCTGCTTTCCTTTTTCTCTTAGACATCGGTGGCCTACCATCAGAACAGCCCCCTACCGGTCCGGATGGTTCAAGCATTAAGATTTCTCTGACGGGTTCGGCTGGGGCTGTCATCGTTTTCTTCCTTTTTTGATCCCTCCTGCTCGGCTGTTCATCGCTCTCATCATCTTCCGAGTCGGAGGATATCGCCACCCTTGGTTTCTTTCCCGGCTGTCTCTTCACAAATTCTGATAACTTTCCTTCTTCGTAAAATCTCCATAACTGTTTCAAGAGATCTCGGCATTCACTCGTGAAGTGACCTATGGTCTGATGGTATGCACAGTATTTGTTGGGGTTCATCTTTCCTCGTTCTTGCCGTATCTTACGGGGTTCAAACAGCATATCTTTATCCTTCACGTTGTTGTACACAGCCTCAATTGATGTAGACAGGACATGGTTCAACTTCTCCTTCAGTTCGGGCCCTTCATTGAAAGCCTTCATGTTCTTAGGGGCCTTGTATTCCCCTCCTGACTTCTTTCCAGATTTCTTGGTATCAGCTTTGTCTCTCATCTCTCTTTGTAGAGTTTCTTGCATCGAAATGTATACTCCAGCCTTGTGCCTGAATTCAGAATAAGTTTTAGGGAAAGCTAGGTGCATTTCCTTCCACAGATCTGTTCCCTTCTTAAGCCCTGCCATAACCGCCACTATCTTGGTGTCTTCACTTACTGGTTCTCCCTCCAGTAGGACTTTGTCGAATCTCTCAAGAAAGGCTCTATCAGACTCCTCGTCTCCTTGCCTCAGATCTGCCAACCTATGTCTCTGCGTAAGGTAAGATCCGACCGTGGAGAAGTGCGAGAGGAATTCCTTGCTGAGTTGCATGAACGAACTGATGGAGCCCGGAGCTAGGGCGGAGAACCATCTGTGAGGACCGTCACCAAGAGTTAATGGAAAATTCCGACATTGAGTTGCATCAGACGCCTTTACCGATATCATGTAATCGGTATACTTGGACAGGTGTACTTTCGGGTCTGAATTTCCTTCGTACAAATTAATGGCCGGGAATTACACTTTCTTTTGTACCGGCGCATTAAGGATATCCGGGGACAAGGGTGATGATGGCAACATCGTCTATCCATTGCCTTTCTTTTCCTCCAACTATTTTTGCATCTCTTCCACCGCTTTCTTCAAAGTTTGCCACTCATCTGGAGACGTTTTTCCACTAGAAGGCTGTTCGTCATGATTGGGTTCAATGACCTCTTCATGACGCAGTCCCTTGCTAACGGGACGTTTCTCTTGAGTGGTGTGCCTAGCGATGTTACTGGCTCCATTGGGACCTAATCGCCCAAAGGCTGATCTTCTCAGCCTTTCGTGTACTGAGCGGCGAGCAACATGGTGTGTTTGCCCCGGTGCTCGCTCCTCGCCTCTCAGTTGATCCTCCCTATGCGTTCCGTGATAACTTGCCCTTCTTGTGTGATAGTGGCTTATACTTCTTGTGTCCCCGCTGCTCGACTCCTCACCTGTCCCCGGAGTGGACTCTCCTCGACTTCCAAGTCGTTCACTTAAAGGAGCTTTCCCTTTATTCCTACGGACTTCTTTGCTGTCAACCTCGTCATTTCGTACGTCTTTTCTTTCTTCACTTCGCTGCTCGCCCGCCCTGTTGGTCGCCGCCTGCGTCCCTGATGGCCCGACCGTTTGTCGCCTTTGCAATGCTTGTAAAACAGCAATCGTTTTTGCTAGCTCTTCGGGATTTTGAGCAAGAGCTTCCACTTCCGGCGGGATTGTATCAATGGTAACTTGGACGTTTCTTTGCGAAGTTGCTTTTACTGTACGTGCATGTCCTTCAGTTGACGAAACCCTAGTTTTTGACCTACGACTTGGAGACGTGCTCAAATGTCGTTCTTCTTGTGATCGAACCATTTTGGTTACTGAAGTACAAGTGGTAAGCAAATGAATGGGGTGATTTTGTCTCCAACAAACACCTTTCTTAAGAGTTACTAGCTTTGTTTGTATGAATATGGTGGTTTGAAAACCCTAGTTCATACACACATGCATTCAAACTCTCAAAGTGATGTATGTATGGATGATTTTGCTTCGAATAGTGTGTATATTTGATTTCCGATGGCTTCCTCCCGGATTCCGGCCAAATTTTGCAGATTCCGGTGAAGATCTTCAACCTTTCTTCGAATTTTTTATGAAACGAAGGTCCGAACCCTTCTTCTAGCGTCAATTGTTGATGACCTTTTCTAATCAAGATGATTAGTGGCTGTTTTCTCAAGTTAAGATCACCAAACAAAACTAAGAAATCATGAAATTTGATCAAGTAATATGTAAGGATGAAATTTGCAAGAGTTATGCTACTTTTTTTTATTTATGGAAAAATTCCTTCCCCTTCATGCAAATGAAGGGGTATTTATAGGCATACAAAGAGGCTAGGTGTCACCATCTTGATGGCTTAGCCATTAGGATTTTGCCAAGTGTTATGACATTTGTACAACATCTAAACTATTGTCCAATGGATGGATGCCAAGTGTTAAGACACATTGACTATTTCTAAAGTTGGTGACTCTTGGAGTTCTCAATGTTGTACTTGGTCTTTGGAACCACTCAGCTGCTCTCCTTGGTGACCAGCTACTCGTCTGTATGTCTTCATTGGGTGTTGGAAACCTTTATAACCCCAGTTGCTCGTCTGCTCGCCTCTTGTTGATACTTTGGATCCCCTTGTTCTTGTTGCTCGCCTCCTTATAAGGACCTCTATGACCAGTTGCTCGTCTCCTTCATATGGTCCATTGTCCCTGCTGCTCGCCTCTTCTGACTTGGTCAACTGGCCCTCCTGCTCGCCTCCTAGGGCCCTATTCCCTGTTGTTCGTCCTTCTCTCAACTGCTTATTTTGTTAATCCAATAAGATCAATAATTTTATTCCTAATCTTGTTGGCCGGTTGTTCGCCTATCAACATATACTAAAACTGAAAAGTTACGGTCCTAGTTTTTGACAGTCCAAAGACTTACGACTCTCATTTTACCAACCCCTTAGGTTTGTTTCCGGAGTAAATCAATCTACTGAATCTTTCATTCGATGGTCATGAAACCAGAATGGATTTGTGGATGATGAGGAAAATAGATGCGAATATTATTCTTGGGCTTGAGCATTCACACTACCTATTATAGGGAAAACAAGAGCATTACGACGATTTTCCATCTAAAATAAATGCCTACTCCACATGAGCCATTTATATAAGCAAGCATTTCTTTCATGCGCATTGTAAAATAAAATATGGATATACCAACGCAGTTTCTCGAATATTTTGTATAACAATTACATTAAATTTTATAACATCCCATTTCTTATTTCATGTTCATGTTCATAGTAAAAATATAAAAATGTGTGTATAGAGTCCACTGTAGGTTCAATATTTATGTCCACTACTTATGAAAAATATTGATAAAAGGTTGAGTATTTTAAGGAGTGTAGTAATCCACCTCTTGAATTTAATTATTTGTACTCCACAATATATATAGTGAGAATGCTTTATTTATATACTTTATTAAACTATAACCGAAAACTGATACAGAATACACAATCAATAAAAATGACAAGAAAATAGAGAATAATTATTTCAACTCAAATAGTAAATATTTAAAAGCGCTCACATTACAAGTGCAAGTTCTATTTAAGAAAAGAAATAAAACATATTTCATACATGAAATTCTCGATTCTCTTCCATTACTCGCCTTTAGACTACAGTTCTAAACTTTGTTAGACATCCTCATACTCACAATATTCTTTTTTTTTTTTTTTTTTTATAGGTAAATGTTAGTTGTTAGTAGTTACATTAGTTCACCAAGTCCCCAAATACACCCAGAAATCTCCAAGCCCTCCTTATAACTCCCATAATTCGTTCCCAAAGGGAATCGAACCCGGGTCACTCACTAGAGTGAGGAACCCGGTGGCCAGGTGGGCTAAGCCACCTGGTTATACTCACAATATTCACTCTTAAAAGATATATTAGACTCTCAATTACTTCTAGTTGTCACTACAAAAAAAATATAAGGATTAACGACCGATTTAGCTATCGATTTTTTGTCACAAAACAGGATTAGCGACCGATTGCAATCAGTCGCTAAAACGTGGATAGTTAATATTAGCGACCGCCTTACGCAATCGGTCGCAGATCACAGACAGTCTGGGTGGTCTCTAAGCATTAGCGACTGACACCGATCGTCGCTAATTCGACCGGGTCTGACCCGATTGGGTCAGGTTTTTGCGACTGCCCAAGTGGCGGTCGCTAATTTAATTCTTAATAAAAATAATTGTTAAATTTAAAGTTTACTATTAGCGACCGCATTGACGGCGGTCGCTAATCTCCGAACCTGTGAAAAAAAATAGCTCAGTGGGTTCAAACCCGTGCCCATTAGGGTCTGGGCGGGGCGCGAACCACTGAGCCACTTAACCATTAGCTCATATTAGGCGAGTCGTGTTGTATATAAGCCTTTACAAGGCTTGTAGAAATAATTGGTAATATATGCGCCCAAGGGGAATCGAACCGCCGACCTTCGGGTAACCCGGAGGAGGCATGGACCACTTAGACACTTGTTATTATTGTTTATTTTCTTGCATTTAATTGTATATAAGTTCAAATTGACTCTTGTTTTTTTTAAATTCATCAAATTAATTCTTTTTTTGTTTATAATTCATATATATATATATATACTATTTTTTTAATTTTGTAAATTTAATATTTTAGATTAATATAAATTATTAATTTTTTTTCGTTTTTCATGCATTTAATTGTATATAATTTTAAATTGACTTCCGTTTTTTTTTAATTCATCAAATTAATTCAATTATTCATTTATATATATATATATATATATATATATATATATATATATATATATTTACTAACTTTTTTTTTAATTTTGTAAATTTAATATTTTAGACTAATATAAATTATTATTATTTTTTTCATTTTTCATGCATTTAATTGTATATAAGTTCAAATTGACTCTCATTTTTTTTAAATCATCATATTAATTCCTTTATGCATATATATATATATATATATATATTTACTAACTTTTTTTTAATCTTGTAAATTTAATATTTTAGACTAATGTAAATTATTAATTTTTTTTGTTTTTCATGCATTTAATTGTATAAGTTCAAATTGATTCCTTTTTTTTTTTAAATTCATCAAATTAATTCCTTTATATATATATATATATATATATATATATATATATATATATATATATATATATATATTTACTATTTTTTTTATTTTGTAAATTTAATATTTTAGACTAATATAAATTATTAACATTCATTTATATAGATATTTTCACATATCAATTTTGATACATTATATGCAAATCCATATTGATTCATACAAATTATTTATTAAGCATAATAATAACATAAATTAACTAAATTCATTGAAATATTGTTTAAATAAAACATAAATTAACTAAATTTATAAAAAAACACAAATTAAATAAATAGTTTAAAAGTTTCCCTTCTCTCTCTTCTCTCACTCTCTCTTCATCTTCTTCTGAATGGATCATTATTCCAGTGATCCACCACACCATCCCAAATGAAACGCTCGGCCCAACTCCACCCGCTCCCACCGCTTTTTTAGCCCGTAGATAATATTTTTGTACCGGTCTTGCGGTTTCGCGCAAAACAAGTCGTACATAACACTATCGTGGGCAAAGTCACAGACGCACTTCCTCTGCAATTAAATTAAAAATAAAATATTAACAAATAAATTTAAAAAATTAAAATTAAAATCATAATAAATAATTTTTTATACCTTGAACTCCTCAAGGAATTTCATCCTCTTTCGCTCGGGCACCAGGGTCCACAAGTAGGCATCAAGCTCAAACGAGATCATCTTAATGACCTTTGAGATGCAAAAGCTAGTCTCATAGCCTGGTAGCAGCCTGTGACAACAAAATAAAAATTCAAGTTAATATTAATATAATTAAAATTATATATAATTCATTAAAATAAATACTTACTTGTTAATCGGGACAATAGTGAGACAATTATCTTGAGGGTTCATCTGTAATAATTATAAATTCAACAGATCAACATATCATGTTATATATATACTCATTCGACTAAATTAATTCATACCTATGTATATATATGTCAATCAACTAAATTCATACATACGTATATATACCAATCAACTAATTAAATTCATACCTACGTATATATACCCATTGAACTAAATTAGTTCATACCTACGTATATATACCAATAAACTAAATTCATACTTACGTATATATACCTATCAACTAATTGAATTCATACCTACATATATATACTCATTCAACTAAATTCATACCTACGTATATATACCCGGTCAACTAAATTAATTAATACCTACGTATATATATATCAATCAACTAAATTCATACCTACGTATATATATACCAATCAACTAATTAAATTCATACCTACGTATATATACTCATTCAACTAAATTAATACGTATATATACTAATCAACTAAATTGCATACCAATCAGCTAACAACATATATAATTTTATATATAAAAAATGTATATTAATTTTAACAACCACATAAATATATAATTTCCTCAACAATATATTAATATATAATTTCATTAAAAACGAATATATAACTATCCTACAAACATATATAATTGTCTCAACATTATAATTCATAAAATATAGTTTCAAAATAATTTAAACGGTTAAAATTTTAAAAACTTACGGTTATTGCGTAGACGGGGATGCAACTAGTGTTTTGATCCCGATGAAATCCTCGATGGATGCGGCAAAGGCGGCGGCGGCGGCAGCGGTAGGAATAAAATTTTATGAGTATAGAAAATAACGTACGGATTCGAAATATAAAGGGTTTAAATATATTAGTGACCGCCTATGTCGGTCGCTAATCATAAATTTTACTGGTCCATGTTGACCAATTTTAGGATTAGCGACCACCACTGCCAGTCACTAAGTTACCAACATTAATGACCATCAACTATTTCCAAGAACGGGTCAAGCTTACCAATCTGCGACCGTCAGATGGCGGTCGCTGACTATAAAATTGAAATCAGCAACCGCCTATGCAGTCGCTGATATGACGGTTAAAATTATTGGTCCGTTTTGACAGACATTTGAGTTTTGCGACTGCCTTTGTGGTCGTTAATCTTGTTCACTTAGGGACCGATCGTCCGCGGCGGTCGCTAATTGCTCAATTTAGAGACCGATTTCACTGGCAGTGGCAAATATTTTAACTTTAAGACTATTGGTCTATTTTGGTCGCTGATCGGTCGCAAATACATAATTCTGAGACTGATATTTTGGCGGTCGCTAATTTCGGTCGCAAAAATGCGTCTTTTTTGTAGTGTGTTTCGAATGAAAGTAAAGGAAAGTGTCTGTCATGAAAAAGTAAATTTACAAATACTTGGAACATCAAACTTCGATGTCATCATTTATCTGGAGAAATTGTCGCTCATCACCCTCTTTTTAAACAAAGTCACAAATGCATTTGTCATTTTCTGTAACCGAGTTCATTCCGCATAATCTCCCATTGCTCCATTGTTTGCACTTTGACACAAATTCTCTCCCATTTGGGTCTACCAGAGCAATCTTGTGCCTGATGGTAAGACCATAATCATTTATTACAACTTTTGGGATAAATTATCATCATCATAAACAATAAATTACATTAGTAGAAATGGAAACAAACAATGAAAAAATCAATGTTGGACTCCAAATTTGAGTACTACAAATTCATAATTATGTACACAGGTAGAGATATTCATGATATATATATATATATATATATATTAAAAGTTAGACTTCAATTTATTTTAAACAGCTAGGGTCAACATGGATTTCCATTTACATTATTAGTTTATTCATCTCAAGAATTTATCAATTGAATCAGCCACTTAGATATATATTCATAGAGAGTACCAATATAACAAAAATGACTGACAGAAATCAAAATTGGTGAAGGCAGTGAATATACTATACCTACTACTGATTGTGTCGAACTGACACTATTATAAAAGTCATTTTTAGTATCAGAAAATTAGTATCAGATGCATTTATCGATACTAAATCATATTCTTTTGTATCCAACCAATCACTTATGATACTATTTTTATGGGCAATGAATATTTGGTATCAGAAATTTATTTTTCGATACCATTAATTTTATAGCATCCATTATTTTTTTATACTATTGTTATTTTGGTATCAATAATATATTTATTGATACAATTTATTTTTTGCATCAAATATTTTTTGTGATACTAATTATCATTGGTATCTGAAATTAAATTTTTTATATCATTAGTTTTATAGTATCCATAATTTTTTTGATACTATTGTTATTTTGGTATCAATAATATATTTATTGAATCAACTTATTTATTGCATCAAATATTTTTCCTGATACTAATTATCATTGGTATCAAAAATTAAATTCTCGATACCATTAATTTTATGGTATCCATAATTTTTTTGATACTATTGTTATTTTGGTATCAGTTATATATTTATTGATACAATTTATTTTTTGCATCAATTTTTTTTATACTAATTATCATTGGTATCGGAAATTAAATTCTTTATACCAATGGTTTTATAGTATCCATAATTTTTTTGATACTATTGTTATTTTGGTATCAATAATATATTTATTGATACAACTTATTTTTTGCATCAAATATTTTTCTGATACTAATTATCATAGGTATCAGAAATTAAATTCTCAATATCATTGATTTTATAGTATTCATCATTTTTCTGATACTAATGTTATTTTGGTATCAATTATTTATTTTTTGATACTATTTAGTTTTAGCATCATATATATTTTTTTGGAATACTAATTATCTTTGGTACTGAAAATTTATTTTCAGATACCATTAAATTTATAGTATACATCATTTGTTTGATACTAATTTTATTTTGGTATTAATTATTTTAAAAATAATAATTGATATGTATTAATTTCTCATACCATTGAGTAATTCAAAGCGAAAGTAAGATATTTCCGTAAAAAAGAAAAGGGAAAGAAGGATTGCACATTTCAGTAACTCCCACAGCCGACCTCCATTTCTTTCCCCCTCGCCACTTGCCTACACCACCACGGGACTCCGTCGTCTCTGCTCAACCGACTCCCAGTGCCGTCGTCTCCAGAGCTTTGTGCCTTTGTGCTGTTATATTCATCCTTTTAGAATATAAGAATTTATCCTCGATGTAGGTCCTCTTCAATACATACTAAATGTGCTAGTGCAATTTGTTGGTCAAGACAGACCAATATGAGATACACACATCGACCTTTCGCGGCGGATTGTTCAATTCCACCTGGGCCGTGAATTTGTACGTTTAGTTACAAGGAACTCGTTGATGTGATCTTCTGTGATCTAGTATCACCACATTAACTGACAATGTAATATATACTATATATATTGAACGGCTTGTAATAAATATTTAACATTCATTCATATCTAAAGCAAATATGATAAAAGAATTATTCTCATAAAATAAGTGTTTAATACATGAGTTATACAAAGTAAAAGTATATTTTCATGTATAACTCCAACAATGTGACCAATACATAGACGTTGTACACATGGCAGTCAACACGCAGAAGCAATCAGTAGTGATACTTTTCGGAAATAATGTAAATCAGTAGTGGCACACACATAGAGTACAAATATATGTCGATGTCACTTAAAGTGGCACGTCTAAAATATCAAGTTCATTTCAACATCTACGGTAATTAAGACAAGTAATTTAATTGATTCATAACAATTTAAAATTTTAAATCAGTACAAAAAAATATTATCTATGATCTCCACACTAAATTACCTTGAGCACACTACAAAAAAATTATTTATTGGTGACAAAACTATTGTGACGATTACGAAAGTCGTCACCGAACTTATATTTTTGTGATGATATTAAAATTTATCCCGTAAAGTACACATTGTGGTGACAATCCGGTGTATCATCACGTAAAAGGAAGATTTATTGTGACGATTTGTTAAGTTATCAAAAGTGGTGATTCACGATTACAAAAGACATTGTATCGTGACAAACCTTTTGTGATGGATTGCAAGTCGTCACAAGAAGCCTCGGTGTGTGGTGACGATGTAACGCTCCGAATCCAGAATACATAAATATCTCAGATTTGAGGTGCCACTTGTGACTAAAATTCGAACTATAAAATTTTGGATACTAAAAGGGATAATAAAATGAAAGATGAGTTTTATGCAGCGGAAAAAATGAGGGAAATAATAAGTGTCTCACAAGCATATATATGTGTGTGTGTGTGTGTGTGTGGTCTAGTATTTTATTAAAGTACATGCAGGGTTTTAGTTTACGAAATACATAGGAATTATATCGTCTGAAAAGTAGTAGCGACGACATTTATTTTAAGGGTAGAATATTATTAATAGTAACAGTTTATTTAAATGGGGAACTCCATGTCGTCCCTATTACTGTCCTTGCTCCACGAAATCATAATCTGCAAGGGTTGTAAAAAGGGGGCGTGAGATTTGAATTCTCACGTATGGGTTATTCGCAACGTCATGGGATTGGTAAATCCGAAATATATTAAGTTATACTCATTAATAAAGTATTTTATTTCATTTAATCGGTTTCGCATATATACATGAATATGATATATCACAGAAGTAACAAGTTTATGTAATAATTGATCAGCATTAACATATTTCACATAATATAATTGAAATACCACAAGTAGGTTCACATTAGGGGCAAAGCCCCAAAATCATTTCACGTATTGTCACCATCTGCAAAACCATATTCGTATGACCATACTTAACTTGTTCCACTCCTTCCAACCACTGACAAAATAAGATAACCAAACCATCAATGACCTTATTCCCAGTGCGCAACATAGGCGGCTGACTTGGGGACCAGATCTGTTTGAATCAACAACCTTGTATCCGAGGGCATCACCGACAGCTCCCCAGAGGTTGGATTAAATACCCGAACCACAACTCCGTACTTACTAACTTTTCATCCTCTTATAAAACTGACATTTCAAACTATAGAGAGAATTTACTTGATTGACAACTGAATTGATTAATGCTCACATAATGTACTTAATCATATAATGGTGTTCAATTTATAAAAACAATTAGGTATTATGTATAGTTATATCACATAATTCAAACAGTTATATAATAGGGATACATTTATGTTGAATTAGTTGTTTCAGATTTATTAGGTCGAGTTCAGAGTATACCAGCACAACATTATTATTAGCAAATCAATCAACACATCAATCACCCACCTGTTTGCTCCAGGTCCCGAGAGTGATATACAAACAGATGGTCGAATCCCTCGTGCGTATTCCGTGTTAGCACAGAGCCCTAATATGAAATCATTTGATTAAAAGTTGACCTTTGAATTATTAGGAAAACTTGAGAGTTTGTGTTACGAGAATCGAGGAGGTCGTTGTCTTATAAACCTATTGGCTAGACTCACTTAAAATCACACTATATCTTGGTAAACACGTCCTTTCTAAAAGGTTGGTGTATTGGGGGAGTGTACTTACTAATTTCCTTGTAGTAATACTATTTCGACCTCTATAAAACGATCTTTTAATATCTTAGACTTTTATAACTAAAAGCTTTTATACTTAAAAGTATATCCAATTAATATTTTCCAAAAATAAATAAAAGAAAAGAAAGTTATTTAAATAATATTAATATAATATAATTTCCAAATTAATATTTTTCTTTCTAATAAAATTCTATATCTTATTTTAGAAGAACTCTTGAATGTAATTTATATTTTATAAATGAAATTCCCTTTATTAATAACTTATTAATAAAAGTTTGTTTATAAACTAAAATAATATATAAATATATTCTTCTTTTCCTAATATTAGTAATACTTCTAAAATTGATTAGTGACACTTTCTAAACAAAAAAAATAATACTATTTTCCAAAAATGCTACTTTTCATTTGTTACTAATTTGGACATAAACATCTTTATCTTTTTTTTATCCTTTTCCAAAACTCGACTAATATGATAATTTTGATAACCCAAAGTATTGCTTATTAAAAGCCAACCGTATTAGTCTTTTCCCCAATCAAACTGGAACTAAATTTTAAAGAAAATAAAGTTTTCCTTTTAGTCTCTAATTCGAATAGTAAGCGAGAGGAACCAAACTAATTCATCTCACCTATAATACCATACAACTAAACCAATAATACTTAACAACTTAATATACCAACAATCCAGGCTTCCAAGCCAAAAATAATAACCTCAATTTACAAAGTCTCAAAAGGGAATTAAAAACTGATCAATTCCTATCCCAACTACTACGAGAATTAGAGAGAATGGTTAGCAATTCTTATGAGTCCCAAATCGGGCAGCCTAACGACGTAGTTTGGTGACTCATCGGATAATTCGAGCGGCTTAACGGCATCGTATAAGAATTCGGTTGTTCATCAAATTATTTGGACAGCCTAACGGCGTCGTTTCGGTTCTTCCGAATTGAACGGGCAGCGATTCGTCCTTCGGGCTTCATCGGAAAGACAGAAAAGCGAAGAGGGTGAAAGATCGTGAGTCTTCGAATTAGTTAATAGGAATGAATTCAAGAATCTGATAATTAAACATAAAGAAAATTAGACTCACTTAAAAACGAACAGAGGACGGATGGAGGCGGTGTGCTGGGAGCGACGGTATTGCAGCGGCGCTGTGGAAGGGGCGACGCGAGCGGCACCGGAACCGAGAGGCAAATGCGGTGGCGCTTCGACTGAAGACGGCGGTTGTGCGCGGCTGAAAAGAGAGATGGCGGCTATGAGGCGACGCTGCTTGGTGGTGTGACGACGGTCGCAACTGGAGGAGATGATGGAGGTCGTGTCTGGGCGGCACTGTGCGACGCCGGAACCGAGAGCAAAGACGGCAGTTTCGATCAGTGCTGGGGCTGTAGCAAGGCGACGATTTTGCTTGCGGTTGCTCCGTTGGAGAAGAGAGAGAAAGCAGAGAGAGGAATGAATGTGAAATTTGGGAATTCTGAGAGAGAGACATACGCGTCTGATAGGGAGAGAGATATGAGGAGGCGGTTTATTAAAGAAAATATCTCTATTTAATTAGTTAATTAATTTAAATTAAAAAGAAGGAAATATCGCGTGGTTGGGGATTAATTCTCTAATTAATTTAATTCAAAAAGGGAATGTAAATCATGTGGCTAGAAATTAATCCCAAAATTCCAGATATTTTCGTTCCCAATTAACACGGTTTAGGAATCGTTTGGTTCACGAGTTTAATCCCTATTTAAATATTAATACAGTTTTAAAACTCAATTAATATTTTATTGTATTTTAATTATATTTTTATATTTTTTATCAATAAATTATACGGATCAAAGTCCTTAATTTAAACTTGAATATTTAATTCCTCGTATCCTTTATTCGTTTGAAAGATTTGATTCCTTTCTTCGAATTTAGGAATTTATAAAAGGGTATATATTTAAATTACACAATAGCACACCAAAGTAATCAAATTAAAACGAACGAAGATAATAAAATAAATTAAGGTTTCTAGGAAAAATAAAAGGTATAAAACGGGACGGGGTGTTACATCCTTACCCCCTTAACAGAATTTCGTCCCCGGAATTCAGCTTCTAGGTACTACTTAAACATTGAGGGTATTTGGCTAGGACTTCATCTTCTCTTTCGCATGTCGCTTCTTCTTTCCCGTGTCGGCTCCATTGGACTAGGACCAATAGTATTTCTCGATTTCTCAACAAGTGCAACTTCCTCCCCAAGATAGTCACTGGAACTTCTTCATAAGTCAGGTCACTGCTTAGACCCAATACTACGTGACTAATGACATGGTTTGGATTGCTCATGTACTTTCTGAGTGTTGATATGTGGAATACATTATGTACTCGTGATAACTCTGGTGGCAATGCTAAGCGATAAGCCACCTCCCCGATTCTGTTCAGGATGTCAAATGGCCCGATGTATCGCGGCTTTAGCTTACCTCTTTTCCCAAAACGAATTAGAACTTTCATTGGTGCAATTCTGAGAAATATTTTCTCGCCAATGTCGAATAGTAAATCTCTTCTCCGAGTTTCTACATATGACTTCTGACTGTCCTGGGCTGTCTTGATTCCTTCTTTAATCTTCGCGACTATCTCAGCTGATCTTTCGACTAGTTCGGGTCCAAGAATCTTTCGAATACCAACTTCGTTCCAACAAACTGGTGATCTACACCTCTTTTCGTAGGGTATTTCGTACGGTACCATTTGTATTGTTGCCGGATAACTATTTGTTATAAGCGAACTCTACCAAAGGTAGATGGCTTTCCCAACTTCCTTCAAGATCTAGAGCGCAAGCTCTCAGCATATCTTCGAGTGTCTGGATAATTCTTTCCGGTTGTCCGCCGGTCTGCGGGTGGTATGCAGTGCTGAATTTCAATTCAGTCACCAAGGCTCGTTGCAAACTTCCTCAGAACTTGGAGGAAAAAGGGGATCTCTATCAGACACTATCGAGACTGGTATACCGTGTAGTCTGACTATCTCTGCTACGTATAGTTGGACAAGCTTGTCCAACGTATACGTCATTCTAATAGTGATAAAGTGGGCAGTCTTCGTAAGTCTATCTACGATAACCCAGATGGCATCGTGATTCTTCACCATTTTCGGAAATCCAGTGACAAAATTCATAGTGATGTTCCCCCATTTCCACTCTGGCATCTCCAGAGGATGTAACAACCCTGAGGGTTGTTGATGATCTGCTTTAACCCGTTGGCAGGTTAAACAACTTTTGACGAATTGAGCTATCGTCCTCTTCATATCCCTCCACCAAAAGTTCTCTTTCAGTCTCCGGTACATCTTCGTCTCTCCGGGGTGAACGGTGTAAGGAGTGTTATGTGCCTCTTTCAGGATTTTGTTCCTCATTCCTTCATCCTTAGGCACACAGATTCTGTTATCGAACATTAGAGCTCCATCAGTACTCAACACAAACCTCTGAATGGTTCCTTCCTCAGCGCACTTACTTATTACTCTCAAGAATTTATCGTCATTTTGCGCTTCTAGGATCCTTTCTTGCAAGGTCGGTTGTAGGGTGAACACGTAAACCATGGAATCTGCACAACACTGCATGGAAAATTCCAGGTTTAATCGAGAGAGTTCTCCTATTAGTGGTAACTGTGTGGTTGGAACGACGCTTAGTTTTGTATCTTCTTTTCTCCTCAAAGTGTCTGCCACTATGTTTCCCTTTCCAGGGTGATAATGGATATTGCAATTGTAATCTTTTACCAATTCGAGCCATCTTCTTTGACACATGTTCAATTCCTTCTGCGTGAAGAAGTATTTCAGGCTCTTATGGTCTGTGTAGATCTCACACTTTCCCCCATACAAGCAGTGTCTCCAAATCTTCAATGTGTGAACCATTGCATCCAGTTCTAAGTCGTGCATTAGGTAGTTTTGTTTGTGGTCCTGAAGTTGTCGGGATGTGTAAGACACAACTTTCTTATTCTGCATCAGAACACAACCCAACCCCGACAAAGAAGCATATGTGTAAATGATGAATCCTTCTGATCCATCAGGGATGGTTAATACTGGCGACGTGGTTAGTCTCTTCTTTAGCTCTTGGAAACTTTCCTCACAAGTCGAATCTCAAACAAACTTCTCGGTCTTCTTGGTCTGTTTCGTCAGTGCTTTCGCAATGCTGGAAAAGTCCTGTATGAACCTCCGGTAGTATCCTGCTAACCCAAGAAAGCTTTGAATTTCATAGACGTCAGTAGGTGCCTTCCATTTCATGATGGCTTCTACCTTTGTTGGGTCCACTTTAATCCCTTTTGCGGAGATTATATGCCCTAAGAACATAACCTAATCGATCCAAAATTCACACTTGCTAAATTTGGCATACAACTTCACTCATCTCATTGTTTCTAAGACTGCCTTGAGATGTTCTTCGTGTTGCTCTTTGTTCTTAGAGTACACAAGTATGTCGTCGATGAAGACGATGACGAATTGGTCCAGGTAAGGATGAAACACTCTATTCATCAGATCCATGAAAATTGTTGGAGCATTTGTTACTCCGAAAGGCATTACGGTGAATTCGTAATGTCCATACCGTGTTCGGAATGCTATCTTCGGGATATCCTCGCTCTTGACCTTTAGCTGGTGGTAACCAGACCTCAGATCGATCTTTGAGAATACGGTAGCATTCTTCAACTGGTCGAACAAGTCTTCTATCCTCGGAAGAGGATATTTGTTCTTAATGGTCAGTTGATTGAGACTTCAGTAGTCTATGCACATACGGAAAGTCTAATATTTCTTCTTCACGAACAACACGGGTGCTCCCCATGGTGATGCACTAGGCCTGATGAACTTCTTTTCAAGCAACCCTTGCAGTTGATCCTTCAATTCTTCTAATTTCTTTAGCGCCATTCGATGGGGTGCTTTAGATACTGGTGCTGACCCAGGTATCAAGTCGATGGATAACTCTATCTGACGATCCGGAGGCAACCCTATTAATTCCTCGGAAAACACGTCAAGATATTCATCCATAATCGGCACCTTGATGCATAACTTGTCATCTTCTGCTCCTACTGTGATGGCTCAGGTTCAGCCTGAGAAGGTGGGTCCTGTCCTATAGGATCCATTGGTACATAAATGGGGTTAACGCGGGACCGTCCACGTCTTTGGCCTGGTGCCATTATAAAGGTGGTTTCGAAGAGAAAATAATAGTATTGTTACGATATGTATATGTGTGAGAAAGTTATAAAAACATAACCGGATTAACCAAATTAACACAACACTAGCACTGAAATACGTGTGGTACGTAGTTCACCGCAACGCATCGGGGCCTTCAATGGTGCAGTGTTCACATTCGCACAATATTATAGGAACCAGTGGTGTGTCATTAAGTGATAATCAGATAAAATATATGACAGTCAATATATATAAAGCAAGTAAAGCACATTGACAAGCAGTGAGCACATAATAAGTATATATATATATATATATATATATCTAAAAAGTATTGGTTCGACGGAGGTCAGTCTCCTTACATTACATCATAGAATACAAAAAGCTTCTAAGTATAATTCTAACACATCGTATCCTCGCATCAGTACAGATCATAAGCGACAAAAGGAGTGGGGTTAAAACTATGTTGTTATGGCCCAAATAAAATTGTCATACATCTGACTACTACTATATGTCAGGGAAAGGTGGCACATCTATGTTGTACGTATTTGTGACTACATCAAAAGGATAACTGTTTAAAAGATTTGATCACTCTGACTGATCGCTATTATCATACGAAAATCTCCATTGTCGACTTCTTCTAGGTATGTCTCCAAGTGAATGTGGGGCCCTTGAACTAGGTCTCCTATTCTCATTCGTTCGAGTAGTCTTACAGCAATAGGACGAAGAACAACTCAGTAACCCTTCTGGCAAAATAAATCACAACTGTCAAATATGCCTCGTCGTGGGATATTGGAGTGGCTCTTGCCTTTGCACGCAGTCTCGTGAACTGGGTTATAAACACACTGATAGATTCTGAGGTTAGCTAAGTGATTCCTAGTTATCGGGCTACAACTATCTTAGATGGATTTTTATATGTAAAGGAAAATACTAGTCAAAATTTTAGTTATGAAGAAATATAATTTAAAAAATTAAAGCACATAATTCAAATAGTCATATACCATCATTTATGAAATTTATAAATTAAAATAAATATATTAATTTCTATCATTCACTAATTATCTGCATTCCACTAGTAATATAAATGGTATTTCGTGGTTCTCTCTACACCTCGTAGGTGTTGTTTCGAGTTCTCGATCTTTTGATTGGAGTTTTGTTATGAAAGTCAATTTGTTACAATGTCATAAACTTTTAGGCACTTTTTTAAAATAAAATAAGAACATACCTTCGAGGAGCTTCTGATGGTAATAGGAGACACATTTTCCCTCAAGTGATTTAATAAGTGATCTATACTTAAATAATAAGAAAATTTTAATAAAGAAAGAGAATTTTGATTTGATGAAGACAATTATTTGGGTTTCTGTCCGAAATTTTGAACCTAGGCTCTGATACCAATGACAACGCCCCGAATCCAGAATACATAAATATCTCAGATTTGAGGTGCTACGTGTGACTAAAATCCGAACTATAAAATTTTGGATACTAAAAGGGATGATAAAATGAAAGATGAGTTTTATGCAGCGGAAAAAGTGAGGGAAATAATAAGTGTCTCACAAGCATATATATATATATATATGATCTAGTATTTTATTAAAGTATACATGCAGGGTTTTAGTTTACGAAATACATAGGAATTATATCGTCTGAAAAGTAGTAGCGATGACAATTATTTTAAGGGGTAGCATATTATTAATAGTAACAGTTTATTTAAATGGGGAACTCCGTGTCATCCCTATTACTGTCCTTGCTCCACGAAATCATAATCTGCAAGGGTTGGAGAAAGGGGGGCGTGAGATTTGAATTCTCACATATGGGTGATTCGCAACATCATGGGATTGGTAAATCCAAAATATATTAAGTTATACTCATTGATAAAGTATTTATTTTATTTAATCAGTTTCGCATACATACATGAATAAGATATATCAAAGAAGTAACAAGTTTATCTAATAATTGATCAGCATTAACACATTTCACATAATATAATTGAAATATCACAAGTTGGTTCACATTAGGGGCAAAGCCCCAAAATCATTTCACGTATTGTCACCATCTGCGAAAGCATATTCGTACGATCATACTTGACTTATTCCACTTCCAAAATAACTTACTCCTTCCAACCACTGACAAAATAAGATAATCAAACCATCAATGGCCTTATTCCCAGTGTGCAACGTAGGGGGCTGACCATGGGACCAGATCTGTTTGAATCAACAACCTTGTACCCGAGGGCATCCCCGACAGCTCCCCGAAGGTTGGATTAAATACCCGAACCACAACTCCGTACTTACTAACTTTCCGTCTTCTTATAAAACCGACATTTCAAACTGTAGAGAGAATTTACTTGATTGACAACTGAATTGATTCATGCTCACATAATGTACTTAGTCATACAATGGTGATCGATTTATAAAAATAATTAGGCATTATGTATCATATATAGTTATATCACATAATTCAAACAGTTATATAATAGGAATACATTTATGTTGGATTAGTTGTTTCAGATTTATTTGGTCGAGTTCAGAGTATACCAGCATAACGTTATTATTAGCAGATCGATCAACATATACATCACCCACCTGTTTGTTCTGGGTCCCGAGAATCGAGGAGGTCGTTGTCTTATAAACCTATTGGCTAGACTTACTTAAAATCACACTATATCTTGGTAAACATGCCCTTTCTAAATGGTTGGTGTATTGGGGGAGTGTATTTACTAATTTTCTTGTTGTAATACTATTTCAACTTCTATAAAACGATCTTTTAATATCTTAGACTTTTATAACTAAAAGCCTTTATACTTAAAAGTATATTCATCTAATATTTTCTAAAAATAAATAAAAGAAAAGAAAGTTATTTAAATAATATTAATATAATATAATTCCCAAATTAATATTTTCTTTCTAATAAAATTCTATATCTTATTTTAAAAGAACTCTTGAAAATAATTTATATTTTATTATAAATGAAATTCTCTTTATTAATAACTTATTAATAAACTTTGACTTTAAGAAGTTTGTATTATAAACTAAAATAATATATAAATATATTCTTCTTTTTCTAATATTAGTAATACTTCTAAAAGTGATTAGTGACACTTTTTAAACAAATGAATAATACTATTTTCAAAAAATGCTACTTTTCATTTGTTACTAATTTGGACATAAACATCTTTATCTTTTTTTTTTATCCTTTTCCAAAACTCGACTAATATGATAATTTTGATAACCCAAAATATTACTTATTAAAAGCCAACCGTATTAGTCTTTTCCCTGATCAAACTGGAACTAAATTTTAAAGAAAATAAAGTTTTCCTTTCAGTCTCTAATTTGAACAGTAAGCGAGAGGAACCAAACTAATTCATCTCACCTATAATACCATACAACTAAACCGATAATACTTAACTTATAAACCAACAATCCATCCAACAAAATGCTAATAAAAATATTCAACAGTATTCCACAACTCATACAGTGATACAAAAAACACTAATCCAAAAGACTAAAACAACAACCCAATACCCAGTTCAAGAATTTCTACAACAATAATACTTCCTAGCCAAAAACAAAACTAAAAGCTAACAGCTACCACTTGCAGGCTTCCAAGCCAAAAACAATAACCTCAATTTACAAAGTCTCAAAAGGGAACTAAACCTTATTAATTCCTATCCCAACTACTACGAGAATTAGAGAGAAAGGTTAGCAATTCTTACGAGTCCCAAATTGGGTAGCCTAACGACGTAGTTGGGTGACTCATCGGATAATTCGAGCGGTCTAACGGCATCGTACAAGGATTTGGTTGTTCATCGAATTATTTGGACAGCCTAACAACATCGTTTCGGTTCTTCCAAAATCGAACGGGCAGCGATTCATCCTTCGGGCTTCATAGGAAAGGTAGAAAAGCAAAGAGGGTGAAAGATCGTGAGTCTTCGAATTAGTTAATCGGAATGAATTGAAGAATCTGATAATTAAACAAAAAGCAAACGAGACTCACTTAAAAACGTATAGAGGACGGATGGCGGTGGTGCGCTAGCGACAGCGTTGCGGCGGCGCTGTTGAATGGGTGGCGCGGGCGGCGTCGGAACTGAGAGGCGAAGGAGGTGGTGCTTCGGCTGAAGACGGTGGTTGTGCGCGGCTGAAAAGAGAGGCGACGCTTCTTGGTGGTGCGACAGCGGTTGCAACTGGAGGAGAGGATGGGGGTCGCGTCTGGGCGGCGCTGTGTGATGCCAGAACCGAGAGCGGAGGCGGCGGTTTCGATCGGTGCAAGGGCTGGAGCAAGGTGGCAATTTTTGTTGCGGTTGCTCCGTCGGAGAAGAGAGAGAGAGCATAGAGAAATGAACGAATATGAAATTTGGGAATTCTGAGAGAGAAACGTACGCATCTGATAGGGAGACAAATATGAGGGAGGCGATTTATTAAAGAAAATATCTCTATTTAATTAGTTAATTAATTTAAATTAAAAAGAAGGAAATATCGTGTGGTTGGGGATTAATTCTCTAATTAATTTAATTCAAAAAGGAAAAGTAAATCATGTGGCTAGAAATTAATCCTACAATTCCAGGTATTTTCGTTCCCAATTGACACGGTTTAGGAATTGTTTGGTTCACGAGTTTAATCCATATTTAATTATTAATACTGTTTTAAAACTCAACTAATATTTTATTGTATTTTTATTATATTTGTATATTTTTTATCAACAAATTATACGGATCGAAATCCTTAATTTAAACTTGAATATTTAATTCCTCGTAGTCCTTTATTCGTTTGAAAGATTCGATTCCTTTCTTCGAATTTAGGAATTTATAAAAGGGTGTATATTTAAATTACACAATAGCACACCAAAATAATAAAATTAAAAGGAACGAAGATAATATAATAAAATAAGGTTTCTAGGAAAAATAAAAGGTATAAAATGGGACGGGGTGTTATAAACGATTTCTATTTTCATCACTTAAAGAGATATCTATTGTGATGATCCATAATTCATCACACAAAACCTCTGGTTTTGGTGACGACTTCCATCTTCGTTGTGTAAAAAAAAAATCTTTTATGACGATTTACAAATCGTCACAAGAAGCCTCCATTTGTGGTGATGTCATCCATCTTCATCACATAAAAAAGAGACCTATTGCAACGATTCACAAGGCGCCTCAAGAAGCCTTTGTTTGTGGTGATGAATTTCATCTTTGTCACGTTAAAAGAAAAGCTATTGTGACTATTCACATATCGTCAAGAGAAGTCTCTATTTATGGTGATGACTTCCATTTTCATCACGTAAAAAGTAGATTTATGGTGACAATTTGCAGGGTGTCACAAGAATCCTATTTTTATGGCGACGACTAATAGTTTTGTCACTTAAAAGGGTGATTTTTGTGACGATTTGCAAGTCGTCACAATAAGACTTTGTTTGTGGTGATGTACTCCTTTCAATTTATCACAACTGGTGATACGCATCAATGGATGGTTAATTACACCCTTGTGATGATAATAATATCGTCACAAGAAACATCATTTTATGGCGACCACATTCATGTTTGTCACTTCAATTACATGTTAAGTTCGTCACTATAGAATAATGTTTCAGTCTCGAGATAGACTTATTGAAAAATATATATTTTTTGGATTTTTGATACTTTTTAAAAATATTTCAACACATACTACACGTTAGATGTGACAATTCATGGTTTTGCATCGCGGGGGATACAATTTCAGGACAAGACATGATGACACGAGATGTATCGAAGAAATTATTGGTTAGTTTTTAGGCTAATCGTATTCGTGTTGTTATTGTGTTGATACAAAATTTTTGTGTCGTGTCAAGGGGTTAGATTTGAAAAATTATTTAAAATTATATATATGATCACTTGGAACTTGTAAATTTTTTAAAGATGTTGTACTTTTTATCTTTTGTAATGGTGTCATATTGTGTAGTGTCAAATAATGTAACGTAAATTATATCATATTAATACACCAAAGAATTAGTTGGTATATTAAAATGGTAGGAATATCTTGAACTCGGACACTGAATTGGTCTCGCAGTGTTGATAGGAGTCATCGATGTATATTTTGTTTGGACTTAGTTTTTTGTTTAGTGTAACAACGTTTTAATAATTTAAATACACACAAATGTTACAATTTTGAGAAATTATTTTAATAATTTAAATGATCGTGTGAGTAAAGTTCTGAAGTTTTTGAAGAAGCTAAATGGATTTCATAGAAGTTAATTCTCAAATTATTGCTTGCGATTAATAACACGATTCAAGATAAATTTCATTTTAACTGAACTATGTATACCATTATATATTCTAAACATTATATATATTTCATCTTTTATTAGAAATATACATATCGATTATCCAACTGGAATAGAAGACATGTCTACTAATTTCACACCAATTTTTAGTAGGAATTTTCAACTTTTAGTGCGCTACTTCATCATTAGAACCGATTTGGTTTCAATGAAGTAGTTATTTATACTATGAGTAAGTTTTGCGTGAAACAGTCTCACGATGAGATAAAGAATAAGTTGGGAATTGATGTGTTAACAATTCAGAATAGATGCGTATTAATTTGTGCTAGTTTACTGATTATCTCACTGTGAGACCATCTCACACAAGTTTTTGTCTTGTACAATTTATCAGTACAAAATTAATTGGATTAGATGTAATATTACTACAAAAATATTTCAGGGTCATTACATAAATTCATTCTTTTGAATGCCAAGCACAAATTCTATATGGCCGTTAGAATGAAAGTTTGGTTTTAATGAAATGAACTTTGCTTGTAAAAGGAAATGCTTTCTTTAGTGTTTGTTGATCTCTGAATTTTATATTTATTGCATAAATTTATATTGAGAATTGGAAGTGTGTGTTTATTTTATTTGCTTACTCGTAGTGTTTGTTGATTTAATATAGCTTAACTAGCATAAATTGCTTGTGATTTGTATTTTTAAGACTTAATAGATTACAAATATTTTTTTACTGTGCAAAACAGACCTTTGATTTCTTCTTCTTACCCTGTTGTTTGATCAAAGCATTTATGCTTTGTCCAAAATATAACAATCAATAAAAAACTCTAAGTGTGACAGATAATTAAAAATAAAAATATTTATAATAGCAAGTAATGAAAATTGTATAGAAAAAATTGTTCCAACAACAATAGCAGATACAAATTTTCTCAACAAAAAAAAAGGCAGCAATTGTTCAAAGAAAGTTGAATATTCCATTTTGCACTACACTTGTATAACCTTTAATCTCAACTTCAATAAATAGTAGTATATAGATTAAAGTTGTACATTTTCTGCTAAACTACTTGCATCATTCTCTTGGACATGTCAATAAATTGCAAGTTTATACAATAATTCAAACCCCTGTTAAAAATAAAATAAGTAATTTTGAAAATAAAGTAATTTGAATGAGTTGACAAAGTGAAAGAACTCAAGTGGTTAGAACTCCACTACCTATGGTCGGGAGTCATGTTCAATTCACCATTTGCCCTATCAAAAAAATAAATAATGTGAATGAATGACTTGGATAAACTAGTAAATATTTCAAACCCTGCTTTATTCCACCCATTTGCAGAGTTGAAAAGTTAAATCTTTTGGGACCAAAATTGTACACTAGACAAGTTAAGAGACCAAATTACTACTTTTCTCACACTTCTCTATATACAAGGTCACAATAATAATAGAGCAATGCACCTGCTTATTTAATATTGTACTCTAGAATTATAAATGATGTAGCATATTCACGATACAATAACATATAATTTATTGATTTTGAGAATACCCAAAATATAACACGACTAATGTGTTAATTCCATTGATTCAAACAGGAATACTTGAAAAACATCGATAAAAATACGAAAATGGAATAACCCAATATTTTTCTATTCAAATAATTATTGTTTAAGATGAATTACAAAACTCTCATATAAACTAAATAATTAAATTTTAATTACTAACTAGGAATGTAAATCGCGACATG
The DNA here is from genome assembly GCA_947034835.1 of Ballota nigra. Lineage (NCBI taxonomy): Eukaryota > Viridiplantae > Streptophyta > Magnoliopsida > Lamiales > Lamiaceae > Ballota > Ballota nigra. The sequence goes on along the minus strand of OX344726.1, from coordinate 51,042,033 downwards.
AGTAAATAAAATAATTATATATAATTTTTCTACAAATTTTATTCTCCAAATCTTCGTAAAATAATCTCATATCGCTATCGTGATCTCATCTCCACCAATAGTACATAGATGATTATTTTTCTGATCGGGCTGGATTTTTTTGAGACCGAGCTTAGGACTTAGGAAAGTATTTATATTATGAAACTTGTTACAAAGAATTAGTAGTACAACTTATACTTTCTAGTGAAATAATTTATATTCTTCAACTTATACTCTTTACAAAAAAATAACTTTCAGGGCTCGTTTACTTTGATGAATAATTCTGGATTGATTATAATACTGTTTAATCTTGTGTTTGCTTTATAGGTTTACTCGAGGTTGGCCAGGGACTATTTTTGGAAGAATCCAGCCATCGCAGGACAAATAATCCAGGTTGGGTGGATAAGATTACTTAATCCAGTTTATCAAGATCATATCAAAATAATCAATTCATCAAACCAAACATATAACTACTTTTAGGCTCTGTATGACAATCCTCTATTCCCATCCAATTTTGGATGGACATATCTCATCTCCATCCAAATACACATATATCCCTATTATGCACCTACACATCCATTTTCAATCTACTTTATACAATCACATCATTAAAACTTGAGATAGAGTGACTCGGTGATGCATGAAATGCAATAAAGTAATGACACGTAGAATGAAGAAAGTGAGAGATAGATTGAGAGAAGTATGAAGTGAAAATATAAATGGATAAATCAAAAGATATCGTCTATAACCACCAATGATCAACATCGTACTTAACAACAAATATCAGTTGTGGAGGTGAAATTATCTGATCTGTATAAGAATATATATACTTTGAGGTCAAAACTGCATACTTGCACTTCATTATTTAGCAGGACCACCCCTAAATCCATAAAATGTGTTTTCTTTGCAACGATCCTATAAATAATCTACAATCCGCATACAGTTAAGAATAAAATCTATTAATATGAACATTTAATCCATAATGTTCAATGAGAGATTCAACTGCTAATCAAATATTCTGGTTATAAAATTGTTCCCACGGGGAGCTTGTCTTTCATATAAAACCATTCATATCTTCTGTTTCCAAAGCTGCAAGGAATCTCTTGTACCTGGTTTATTGATGTTTGTTCGAATAGGCAAGGTACTAATTTTGCAATCTCATATTCATCGCAACCAAGAAGCAACTAAATATCACAGCTTATTCGGTCAATTACTCTAAGTCGATTTATAGACTGATACTAGTATTGATATTTTGATTAGAGAACTCACATCAATTACCAAACAACATAAAAGATTATCTTATGTCTGGTGTAGGTTCGACATATAGAATAATGAAATTATTAGAAGGGGATTGAAAATTTCAAAATTTTCAATTATCCAAATTAAAAAAATGTGTGGGAAATTTAAGTATAAAAAATAATTTAAAATCACATCAACGATCTCTAACTCAAACAAAAATTGCTAAATTTTATGAATACAAACATTGTTGGATTTAAACTCTCTTTCGAAGAAGTTCTAGCAACCGGATTACTTAAAAATCAGCACTCAAATAATAAATTTGAACATTCACACCATTCATTCAAAGGAAAATCTTTTGCGGGTGGAGACTGTGGCGGAGCTAGGTGGAACATCAATGATATTGTAAGAGCTTTAAGTATGGAAGGTATGGGTAGGGGCTGATCGAGGCGGCTATGCTATACTTTGACATATCGAATGGAGGGCGGAGGTTTAACGGTGGGGAAATCAACAAATGCAACATTCGCTGAAGATTTGAGAGCCAAACCTAGAGGACAAATGAGAGAATGTGATTTAAAAATCTGATATGGAAAATCATAGAGGTGGGATGCATCAAATTTAGAAGGCAGAAGATGGATGGTTCTTCAATTAAGAAATTAATTGTGGTTTTATTTTAATAAAATATGGAGAGAGTAGTGGGTTTTAGAAAAATAATTCTATCTTTTTTATGAATGACACGTGGTAGCTTTTGCGATAGATACATTCTACTTTTATAATATAAAATAAAATTTGGTATATAACCGAAAATATTATTTTCTCAGTTTATATATATTATTTTATTATAACAAAAATGTCAAGTGTTACTTTAATTTCATTATTAATTCAATGCCAATAATATTTAATATTAACTAATGTAATACAAATGGGATCTCCTATTACACAATAATATTACATCTTATGTAATGCTATTTAGATTTGTGCCACATGAACTTCCATCAAATTTACCGATGAAAGAATAATATCATATCATAACCATATAAATCTATTTAGGAAATTATATTAATTTAAGAAAAATAAATTCCTTTTAAAATTCAATCCCAAAATTCATAATTTAGAGTCTAAAAAAATGTGGAAAAACTAATTCATTTTATCTTAAAGTTGGTAGTAAGTTTTCCTGTAATTCTCGTAAAAAAAATGCAATTTTAATTAGTTTAACTTTTTACTATGTGAAATTACAATAGTTTCTTTTTAAATTTTGCAATTTTTTATATTAAATTCATCATTAGATACAATATTTGGACCACATATAATTTATTATTAGTTACATACAAATTCATGTGCAATGCAAGAGTACATTTGTAAAATTACACTATATTGCTTTTAAATAGTTAAGTTATCATATTTTTTACAATAAATACACGATAAAGATATATATACACACACATATATATACACGAATATGATACCGTAATTTTTTAAAGGGGTTACATTGCTAATATACAATACGTACGTACTGATGATGGGCATTTTCGTAGGAATAAACGTAGTGTGGCTATTTAGGTATACCCGACAAACAATAAATGTAAACGAACAAGATCGATGGGTGAATAACATTCGTGTTCTTCCCTTGAATACGAGAGATTTTATATATGATGAATGAGGGAAAAAGTGGTGAACCCTTACAATGGGGGGATGACCTTCTATTTATAGAGGTCCACCCTCAAAGGCCCAAAAGTGGCAATAAACTCATCTCAACCCATTATTTTAGGGTTTTATTACAATTATTAATCAAACAATTAGCACTAGATCTATCGTACATTAAAGGCTCTTGTCTTGTCCCATAAAGATGATGGTACTTCGATGTCTTCTCTGATGTAGACTCTTGAACTTGTCGAATCCGTATATCTTTGGGAATCCGGTCTTCTGTTGGGCGAGGATAATTCCTGCTATAACACGTACATATACATTAATGGGAAATTTTTTTAGTTAACATAAATTTTAAAATAGGTTTATATGATTATGATAGGGTGGTATTCTTTCATTTATAAATTTTGATAATGTACACGTGACATAAATCAATCAATACCCTTATATTGGTAAAATAATTTTTTGCCTATGTTGCATCCCCCTCCTCTTCTCATCTCTCAAGCCTTGTCTCCTCATTGAGTCAAGGTGTACATTCCATCTTGTCCATCGATTTTCTTCATCCTTCATTTTTTCCATTGATCGATGCCCATTTTTCTATAAATTTGGGCTTTGTTATCTTCATTTTCATTTGTGGTCCTCCTCTCTCTTCTTTGTTCTCTTTTATCTTGCCGTCCGACTATATTGTCGGCGTCTCATCTACCGGTGTACCGTATAATCGTGCCTCTACGATTGATATTTTTCTTGGGGTTTTCTTTCCGATGGTTGGTTTCCGGGGAGCTATTTGATCAAGCGTCCTCGGCTATTTTTCAGTTTTTGTGTTCTTTTATTTTTCCATTCTCGATTGTAGGATAAAATTGTTCGTCGCGTGTCTTGTGCCGACAAAATGGGATGTAACGTTGTTCTTTCCGTTTGAATTTGTGAGGTTTTTTACGTTCTTAATTGTATGAAAAGATTATTCGTTGTGTGTGTTGTGCTGACGAAGTTAGATGTAACGCTGTCATTTACGTTCAAATTTCAATGAATTCGTGTTGTTTAATTCTTTTGGCCTGATCTTGTGTTCGACGTTGTTGTTTTTTAGGCTTATTCCACTATAATGGCTTGTCATGTTCGTCCATACATATTTTGCATGTGACTTATATCTTGCATGGAAATGTATTTATTGTATGTTTAATTTTGTCTATTCTTCCTATCAAGTTTTTAGGACTCACCAAATTGATTTGTGGTTAATAACCTATAGTATATTTTACATGAGAATTATATCTTACATGAAAATGTATTATTATGTGATTAATTTTGTCTACCCGCCATGATAATCAATTCTATATTTTAATTGGTGTCTAAATTAAATCACAGGTCAATTTTATTTTGTATGGGAATTACATCTTGCATGCAAATGTATTTATTATATGATTAATTTTGTCTACCCTTTCTTATAGGTTTTTTGTGCCATGTTTAACTAACTAATTAAATATGTTAATAAATTGTGTAGTGTCTAAATATACTTTTAAAAAATTTACCAAAAAACCTGATTATTTTAATATAAAAATATGAAAAGGGTTAAGTCATGTTTATGATCTTGGAGGTACTGGTTGTAGACTAATTAAGGCTACATGTATGGGAATTAATCTAAATGGATTTTGATTAAGTCCTATAATTTTGATTTAGTTTTAGTTAATTAATATAGTATTTATATTGGTTGTTGACTTTTTCGGCAATTTGAAATTCGTCCTATAGTATTGATATTGTTAGGCAAGTTGTTTATTTCAATGAAAAAATTGTTCAGGTCCAATTTATTTGACATTTCTAATTCTTGGTTTTGAATTTCATTGTTGAATTGGTACTTTGTGAATAGTTGGGGTGATTGGCTTGTAAGTAAGGGTTGTCAGACTAATTGATGCCACATAAATAGAGTTTAATTCAAATGAATTGTGATTAAGTCTTGTAATTAAGATTTAATTTTAATTATTTTTGTATTCTTATATAAAGGAAGAATCATATATGGTATGATAATAAATTGTATTAAATTTACATAAGTTTTTAACTTTTAACCATTTTGAGTTTGGTCCTAATAGGTCACGAATTAGAAGAATCATTTATGGTATGATAATAAATTGTATTAAATTTATATAAGTTATTAACTTTTAACCATTTTGAGTTTGGTCCTAACATGTCACAAATTTCATTGTTTACTTGGTGTGTGATTTTTTTTTTTATGTATAAGAATGGATGTGTGGAGCATTGGCTACAGCCGTGTCCTTTCCTCTCTAGATAGACTGTGCATGGATAGTGGCATTTATCAAAATTTTGTGCATATTTTGCCTTAAATATGTTCAATTCATGGATCAACAAAAAAATAATGGAGTTATTGTTTTTAAAATAATAGATGCTACAACCGTATGTTCCTAATTTTTGAATATGGTACTCTAATTTTGTATTCTTATATTAAGGAAGATTGGTGCATGGTATGGTAATGATTTTTTATAAATTTATTTATGTTGTTTATATATCGGTTGTTGACCTTTCCAACAATTTGAATTTCGTCCCAAACTATTGATATTATTGGGCAAAATGATTGGTTTAATGTAAAATTGTTCAGGCCTAATTTGTTTGACATCTATAATTGTGTATATTAAGAAAAATTAATATTCCTCCAATGTTATATAAAATGTATTAAGTGCAACAACTCATTGGCCATCTTCATTGGGTAATTTTATACTTGGCCATCTTTATTATGCATTAATAATTTGTGGCATATATTCAACATAGTACTATTTGTTTGCTATAAATCATACATTGATCATGTTGAGTTGATGGGGAATAGCTATTATGCACCATTTATACATTTTTTTCTTTATTATTCCATTTATTTAGAATTTAATGTGTTTTCATATGTTTCCACCATGAAATATTTGTGGCACTGTATGTCCATTGTCATTTGTCTGATAATATTCACTGTTCTTTGGCAACATGGTTACCCCATTGCTATTGTTTTTTCTTTCGAATGTGTGTTCTTTGGTCGTGCATGTAAGAATTTTCCAAACGTGGGTGAAAAATGGTGGCGAAAGTATAAATATAATGATGATGGATTCTCAGGTTATCATTGCTTTTGATTGAATTTGTGTTTATTTATTATTGGTGGTATTATTAATTTTTTTCCTTTTTATAATTAATTTAGAGAACAAAGATCTATTACTACGTTCCACATTGTTTGGTTGTGAGATTCCATGAATTTGTTGTTGAGGACAACGAATATTACATCAAGTATTTTGGTATTGTCCAAAATAATATGCTGATCAAGTACACCAAATATGAGTATACTTTAGAGTTCACTAACTCAACGGAGCTGCGTCAATGTCTTGCACCCACCATTGTTAATTCATCTTTTGATTTTAGTGAGTTTAAGGACATTCTATCTAATGATGCTGATAATTCAGTGTTGCGTGGTAATTATTAGTATTTTGGATTATTTACTGTACGGTTTTGATGCTTTTTTTTAATTATTATTACCTTGTGGTTGATTACTTTGTTAAATTATAGATGTGTGTGCCAATTTGGTGCATATTGGTCCTATGCGTGTCATTGACTTGCCGATGTCTAGATATGTTAGATTTGTTCAGCTCCAGTTGCGGGATGACAAGTGTCTATAGTTTATATTTTACTAATTGTGTTTTTTTGTTATGTTGTGTAGTTGACATATTTGATGTATTTTTCCTTTCCCCTACAGTACCTATGAGTGCAGTGTGTTTTGGTTGATGAGTTGTGTGATCATTTTGTCAACTCGGTTGTTAGGCATCCTCTGCCCCTGTTGACTGTTATTCTACAAAATGCAAGAATATTTTTTTCCAACGGAGGTATGTGTGTATATGTAGTTGTTACGATCTAATTATTTTCATTGTTTATGTGCATATGTGTTGCATGCACATATATTCTTTGATGTAAATCTTTTTTTTTTTCTGAAAAGCGTCTTGGTGTTATTCCTCAGGCTACTAGGATATTTTTCAATCGCGACGCTGATGTGGATATTGTTGACAATTTCAGTCAGATTGAGATTTGATATTGCGATTACACATCGTGTAATGTTATCCTTGGATAGTGGAGTAATGTTAGATGAATATATTGGAATAAACTTATAGTAATTTGATAATTCCTCGTGATTTTGAGAATGGTTCTAATGTATCTATCATGTTACACCTGCCACTATTGTTGTTGCTTTGTGCTTATGTTTATATTATTTGATAATTTTACGTGTTTTAAAAAATGGTCCTAATGTATCTCTTTTAATACACTTGCCATTATTATTTGCCCTGTGCTTAGCATGTTGGCAAGTCCTTTTGAGAAATTATATGAAAAGAAAATCATGACTACATAACGTTTTGCCGCTTTTTTTTATTGTCTTTTAAATGTGGCGTTAATGGTGTTAGGTAAAATCAACTAACACCTTTAACTTAGATAACTACTATTCAGTATTCTTTGACCGAAGCCCGTTGAAAAAAAAAACAATTACTATTCTTCTTCTTTATCGATAGTGTTGTTGGAGATATGTATTGACGTTTATTTTGGTTAATATACTTAGATTACTGAGTGTCAGAATTTATAATTTTTTATTTCATAAAAATAGTAACAAGTTTCGCACAATTTGATAATTCCCCGTGATTTCAAAAAAGGTCTTAATGTATCTAGGGAGTATCGATTGAATTCGGTGTTCAATATATTGGAATACACTGTAGTAAAAATTACGAACTAAAAAGCGTATTTGCATAGCCTTGTTGATAAGTCGGGTCTAGCGTGTAATTTATGTGCTTATTTTAATTATCTTATGTATTTTATTTCGATATTATGTTGTAATTACCCGACTTGTATTATTTGGTCCTATTTGCTTTGATTGTATATTTTATATGAATTTCAGGTTGTTTTGCAATATTTTAATTAAACTTGAGACGGACCAAATTCAAAGATGCGAGTGAGTGCAAATGGATCGAGTCAAATACAAATATGTAGCACAACGTGGGATTCAATGTCAAATTCTAGCACACGTTTCATATGCTATGAATATTGCATGCAATAAAGTCGTAGTTAGTGCTCATTTATAAAGGCTTTTAAAGTGTCTAAGATCAAGCCCTATAAATTTTCCACATGTCGATTTTGTCTCTTAATTGGCTCGAAGGCTTAAATAGCATTTAAGTTTGCTCCACTATATAAAGTCATCCTGTGGACCTATGGAGGAGGACAACTTTGGAGAGCAACAAACACACAATAATTGTAGCTATGTTTAGCTACATTTCTTTGTTATTTCACTTAGCCATGTTTAGTGGCTAAGTTTGCTTTCTAGTTCTAGGATTTGTGGAACCCTAAAATATTTTAATCACTTTTATCTAGTTATGATTTTTCTACTTTATCTCGATTTCTTCGCTATTTGATATAATGCGATGCATGTTCAATTAATTAATTTATTTTGTTTGGCCACCCGAGTTTGTTAGTTAATTGATTCTAGCTAAATTACACTTTATAATCCGTAATTGTTATAAATGTGTAATTGGAGTAGCAAATAGGGCAGAACACCCTGGGGATAGCAAAGTCTAGATTGTATAATTCGGATGTTCCGCTTTCATAATCTAGTTTGTCCTATTATTTTGGTTCGTTAATGCATTCAATAAATTGAACCTTGAATACATGTTTTGGGGTTATTTATTTGAATAGGTTAATTGGGGGTCGTACATACTGATTAATAAACTTAAGAAATAATTCGAACTAGTTTGGCCGTACCACTGGTTTAGGGACAAGATTCGAGTAGAGTTTGGAATTTTATGAACTGTTGATTGAGTTGATTAAATCATTTAAGGGGAAACAATCCAAGAACTAGACCATTCTCTCCTTTGGTTCTCTCTTTTATTTTATTCACCTATTTAATTATTATTTCATAAGTAATTCAAAAAATCCAACCCCCCCCCCCCCCATTTTATAGTTTTGCTACATGAACTTACTCAATTAAATTACACTGTTCCTTATGGGTTCGACCATTGCTTACTTTACTACATTAGTGAGTTAGTTTAGATGATTTATTTATTTTTGGGTGTCTGCGACAGCACACCACTTGTGTCGCCTTTTTTTTTTCTTTTTATTGCGGCAATTGGTGATATTGTGTAAAATCATCTAATACCTCTCCATTAATTAACTATTATTGACTGCTCTTTATCTAAAACTTTTGGGAAAAAAAAAAGAACTACTATTCCTCTGTATCTAATGTGTTATTGGAGATTTGTATTGGCGTTTAGTTTAGACTGCCGATATAAAGAAAATACTGGGTATGATGACTTATAAATTTTGTTTTATAAAAATAATAAAGTTATATTTTTCATATATGTATTGGTTGTTTTTTTTCAAATATTTGTAGTCTCAAAATTGTGCTTTAGTCTTATCAATCTATATTAAAAAAAATTGTGTCTACCATATATTCTAAAGTTTAGAGACTACTGATTATGTTAAAAAATTATGTACTTTATGAAAAAAAATATATATTGTGATCTTGCCATGTATAAATATCTCTACAATTCATTAGATATGCTAATTAGGATCTTGTCATAGATAAATACCTCTCCAATTACTGTGATCCAGTGTATTATCTTGTCTATATTCATAACTATGGGTGTATATATATGAAATCCATTATATATATATATATATATATATATATATATATATATATATACATATATATGTTGTGATCTTGTCATGTTTAAATATCTATACAATTTATTAGAGATGCTAATTAGGATCTTTCCGTAGATAAATATATCTCCAATTATTGTGATCCAATGTATTATCTTTTTTATATTCATACCTATGAGTGTATTTGTATATAAAAAGTATTTTTGTATATGATGATTTAATTGTGTTTCTAACCAAAATTATAAAATTTCCATATAAAAGAACTTTCTGGTTAGTTCGTTGTTATGGAATGTGTACATTAAAATTTTCCACGGCAACCACATATTTTAAAGTTTAGAGACTACTGATTATGTTAAAAGAAATTCCGTACTTTATGAAAATATATATATATATATATATATATTGTGATCTTGCCATGTATAAATATCTATACAATTTATTAGTTTTGTTAATTAGGATCTTTCCATAGATAAATATCTCTCCAATTATTGTGATCCAATGTATTATCTTGTCTATATTAATACCTTTGAGTGTATTTGTATATAAAAGGTATTTTTGTATATGATGATTTAATTGTGTTTCTAACCAAATTTATAAAATTTCCAAATAAAAAAACTTTATGGTTAGTTATTTACTTGGAATGTGTTCAATATATCAATATTTTAATTGTTTTCTTTCTTTTAGGTCAACTCGTGCACTGGGATATGAATCCTACCGCTCGAGCTGCTATTTTTTTCTCTCCGTCGATTTCCAATTTGTGCATTGTGTTCGCTCCTCCATGGGGTTTACTCTCAATTGTGATTCATTGTTTGGCTCATACTGGTCTGTGAACTCCCCAACTGGAGGTAAGTATTTCGTGTTCGTTCAATTACTATTACAGTTGGTTTTCGATTTTGTGTGTCGATGTTTTGCTTTAGGGTTCTTTAATATTTTGATTGGGGTATTCGAATTTTACTTGAATATTTTAGATTGGGGGGTTCGATTTTGTTTTTAATTTTTTTTGGACCCGGCCTAATTGTTTTACTAGTAAAAATATATTAGTTGTCTTATTAAAAATGATAGTTATGCATCAACTTGTAATCGAGTGTTCCAAAACTCTTAATCAATAGATGAATGTCTATTATTTCAACATCATTAGGAGATAATTAAGATAAATCTTAGCCCCATTATTGAGTAATTTGGTCGAAGACAATTTTATATTATTTATAATTCGTTTTGTACATATCTTGCAACTTATTTCAGTGAACAACTCAATCATTCACTTGAAATTTGATATTTCAAAAGGTAGATGATGTATCATGATACCACTTCTTCGCGATTGAGGACAAAAAGGAAAAAAAAATGTTAAAATTACTCATTTTCAAAATTTTTTGTACTTTGTAATACAATAATTTTTTTGAATATCTCCTAAAACTATGAATCAAGCCTAAGAAATTATTTTGCCATCATTATAAGGGTAAGAAGAAGAAATATGAAACTCCATTATATTTGATTAAATGAACACAAATTATGGACTAATAACTTTTGTAGTAGAAAATGACAATACATAAATTATGGACAAATAACTTCTGATGATCTTTTGCTAACAAAAGGATTAACGACTCTTTACTCAACAAATCATATGATTTGGCTTAGGAATTGAGTTTAATGAATATAAGGAAGAACTTGGTAAAGTATTAGTAGATCAACATATATGCATTAGTTGTAAATCCTTTTAAGTTGGATATATTCATTTAGTTTCCTACACGACCTATTTAACAGGGAGGAGAATATGTAAGCTCTTCTCAGTGTTCGAGTGAATTTGATTTTCACTTACATTTTTTTAGGTTGATGAGGATTTTACGAATTTAAAGTTTAAGCTATAATATATAGATACAACTTTAAAGATTTAGTTTTAAGAAATATCCTTGGAATAGTATATTTTATGAATATGACATGTTAAGCAAGCCCCTGAGCAGTATGCATACATTGTGTTCTCGTGTAGTTATAATTGAGTAATTATATGAACAGTCTCTTGAGATATTGAATAAGTATTTGACATGAAGCAACTCTTTTTTTTTTGTAATTTTTTTTTACCTCTGTTTGTATTGTAAATAATAAATTTTTCGTTCAACTATGGGTGACTCCTCCGGCTCTGAGCAAGATAGTTACTGCACTTCACGCGAGTCCTCTGTCGGAGCATATACATTTCCGTCGGTGTTAGGGTTTGAGGATGGTGTGGTTGCTCATCTTGATGCATGCGTTAAATCGTCTAATTTGGAGTTTTTTCTGACATTGATAACTATAGCATCCCCTGCTTGAGTAACTGTGATAGGATGCGCCTCCCCTCTTTCAATCTCTTCAAGGAATTATAGATGAGGGGGGTCCATTGATGGTGGTTGATCCCGCTGGGAAGATGCTTTTTAAGACTACTCCTGATAGGAGAGTTGCGGTATGTATAATGTGAGTGTGTGCTGATTCATACATTATTAAATATGCATGGATTTTGTTGATTTATATTTTGTTATTATATTGATTTGTAATATAATTTTGTTTGATTTGTTGTTTTTTTATTCTTATTTTCCTTTTTTTTAGTATGGTGTTCTATGTATGATAACGTGTCAATTTGTATATTGTTGTCAGTTTGTGTTGCATGTTTGTTAATTTATATTTCCTCTCTTGGTGTTGCGTGTAAAAGGAGAAATATTGACGTACTTTGGTATCTCGTGCTCGGGGTCGGGGTTATCGTTATCAACTTAGAATCACATCTCTTAGGAAATTGGTTAGTCCTCTTTTCACCTGATTGATGTAATTTTATATTTTTTGTGCTTTTTAATTACTATTTTGTGTTGGTGGTGATTTTATTGTTTTCATTATTCTAATACTGTCAAGGTGAATAGTCTGAATAATGTTGGATTCGGTATCGGTAAGACTAATGCACCCTCTTTTGTTCATTGCATTATTGTGTATGACCTGAAGAGTGGACGCTTGGTATATAACTATGATACATTTTTTCAAATTTTATCTTTTATTTATCTATTTGGTCATTTATTCGTCATCGTTGTACTACTTAACTTTTGTCCTTTTTTTTGTCTACTTCCTTTTTTTCTTGGGTAGTCAATCCTATCCGCGTTTTGAGGTCGAAATATTAAGAGATACTACAAGTTTTATCCAGACGAATTGGTGAAAGGAGAAGACACTACCTGGATCGTTTCCTTCAAGGGTGTGGGCGATCAATACATGATAAGTGCAAGATTTAGGAAATTGTCACATGACTTGGGTTTGAAGGTTGGCTCCGTTGTTAAAGTGAGGATTCTCGTTTGTCAGTCGTTTATTCTCAAGATTAATGTTGCATCTTGAATTCTTGCTTTACTTTTTTTTTGTACGCAGTGCTCTTGGTGTTGCACTTTTGGACATTTACTTGTCTCTTGATGTGTGTTTGGTTTTGTTGATGGAATACTTATTCAGCATTCTTATACCACACAGACTTTTATGAATTTTATATTCATATTGTTTTCCTTTTATTGGTTATTGATTGTGTTGTACATGGTTGAGTTGCAGTGTTTTCCTTCTTGTACGGTTGTGCATCTGTTTTTTGCTAGGCGAATATAAAAAAATCGAAATATTTATAGTGCATTTTGTTGTCTAATACTTTTCTTTATGTGGGTGAGTTTGTTATTAGTCCATTATCTTTGATTTTAGTAGATGGTTTTTTTCCATCATTTAATTTTCATAATCTCTTTTATTTTTGTTAATTTCACGATTATAAAAATTACATGATTTATTTAGATAATAGATATGTAATATTAAATGGATTTTCAACTGATATGTCTTTTTATTTTTTACTCAAGATATTTATTGCTATGTTTTATTTAATCCTCATTGTTTAGTTTTTATTTTTTTTTATTTATTTTTGGTGTGTTTAACTTGTACCTTTTGAAACAGTTGTGTACACTGTGGAGTTCCAGAAGAGAGGATTGCCACATGCTCATATACTTATATTCCTAGATCGTGACAGTAAGATTCCAAATCCAGAAGACGTTGATCGATTGATATTGGCTGAGATTCTTGATAGAGATGTAGATCTTGTATTGTATGATTTGGTGCGAGATTATATGATGCATGGTCCTTGCGGATTTGCTAGGATGTCTTTACCTTGTATGAAGGGAAGGTATTGTTCAATTTTTTTTCCAAGGAAGTACATAGATAAGACATTTGTTGATCAGGATGGATATCTACTGTACATGAGAAGGAATGATGGGAGAACAGTTATCAAGAGTAAGGTTGCTTTGGATAATGGGTTTGTTGTCCCGTACTGTCCTTTGTTGTTGAAAAGATATTAAGGACATATAAACATTGAGTGGTGTAATCGTCACAAGTATATCAAATATCTGTTCCAGTATATCAACAAGGGTCCTGATAGGGCAACTATTTCCATTGAGGATGCTGGTGAATCTATTGTAGATAAGGATGGGGTTGAGAATTTCATCAATAGTATGCACATTTTCCCTTGTGAAGCTATGTGGAGAACTCTCCAGTTTGATATACATCATAGATTTTCATCCGGTTGTGCGGTTGAATTTTCATCTTCCCGGTGAACAAAGTGTTGTTTTTTTACGATGATGACTATATTGATAATGTCCTACAACGACCTAATGTGTATAAATAAAAAAAAATTGGCGTGGATGGAGCGTAATTGAGTTGATCCTGGGGCTAAAAAGCTAACGTATATGGAGTTTCTTTCTAAATACGTTTGGGATAACCAAACATATGCATGGGTCAAAAGGTGTGACAGTATATTTGCATTGGGGAGATTGTATAACATTCCACCTAGTGCTGGTGAAAAGTTTTATTTGGGGATTTTGCTACCATATAGTGCTAGGGCTGAGTCACACGAAGAGATCCGTACCATTGGTGGTGTTATGTTCCCTAATTTCAAGGATGCATGCTATTCCCTAGGATTATTAGAGGATGATCGGGAATATATTGATGGAATAATTGAGACAAGTTTCTGGGCATCGACTCATTATGTCAGAAATCTATCTCAATTCTTTTGATGTCGTCGTCCATGAGTTCCCTTAAGGACGTGTTTGAAAGAACGTTGGACTGTTTGTCCAATGATATTCAGTTTAGGCAACGACAATTACTACATCAGCCAGGTACTCATTCTGGAACTAAACAAATAATTTGTTTTATGTAATTGTTATACTTGCATTTGATTTTGTATAATTTTCAAATACAGATTTGGTATTAACTGCTGAAGAGTTGAGAAACTATACGTTGGTCGAGGTAGAAAAGTTGCTATAGTTGAATGATAGTACCCTGTCTATATTTCATTCTATGCCTCAACCAAGTCATCATTTGGTATCGTGTGGAGTAAATAAATTAATGTGGGAGGAGTTGTGCTATGATCGTTCGGTGTTGATTGATGAGTTCAATGAGTTGAGTGTGATGCTTACACATGAACAAAGAGATGTATTTCAGGAGATACTTGATGTCGATTTGCTTGATAGGGTTGAAATCTACTTCTTGTATGGGTATGGTGGTATCGGGAAAATATTCATCTGGAGGACACTGTCTTCTTCTATACAGTCCAAGGGACATCTTGTTTTGAATGTTGCATCCAGTGGAATTACAGTGCTTCTTCTTCCTGGTGGCCGCACTGTGCACTCTAGATTTTCTATTCCAATAAATAACGACGAGTCCTCTACCTGTAATGTTAATCCTGGGTCTGAACTTTCCGAGCTTTTGATAAAGGCAATGTTAATCATATGGGATGAGGCCCCGATGGTTAACAGGTTTTGTTTTGAGGCATTGGATCGTACTTTGAGAGATATTATTAGGAGTGTCGATGGTTCAGTGAATGATTTACCATTTGGTGGAAAGACAGTTGTTCTCGGTGGTAAAGAGGATGTTGTTCATTCAACGATTAATTTATCTTACATGTGGCAATACTGCAAGGTGAATTAATTTTTTTATAGTAGTTTTGGAAAAATTGACAGTACATATTATGAAAGCTGATAAATTCTTCACTTGGCTATTTTTCAAGTTCTCACGTTAACCCGGAATATGCGTGTACATGGTGCGGATAGAGGCTCGGACGTTGCCGAATTTTTTAATTGGGTTCTCAAGATAGGCGATGGAAAGTTTGGAGATGATAAAGATGGTTTTTTCTGAAATTGAGATTCCTTCGGGAAATCTGAATTATGATGAGGTTGATCCTGTTTTGGCTATCATTAATAGTATTTATCCTTCGATAGAACATAATCTTCGAGTGCATAAATACTTTGAAGATAGAGAAATTCTTGTACCTACGCACATTGATTGTATCAACGATAAAATCATTGATATAATTCCTGGAGATACAAAAGTTTATCTGAGTTCAGATAGCGTGTGTAAGACAGAGTTTCGACCAGGGGGTCAGGGAGAATTGGTTTCGGTCAATTTCTTAAATTCCCTCAGGTGTTCTGGAATATCATGGCATCGCTTTGTTCTAAAGAAGGGTGATTCGATTGTTTTACTCTGGAACATCGATCAGACATCTGGGCTATGTAACGGCACACGATTGATTGCCGTTAGGCTTGGAAATCACGTAATAGAAGCTGAAATTATATCTAGTAGGAATATTGGGATCAAGGTTTTCATTCCAAGAATGACTTTAAGTAATTCAGATGTGACAATGCTTGTAAATTTTACTAGAAGACAGTTTTCTGTTTTGCTTTGCTTTGCAATGACTATTAACAAAAGCAAGGGTCAATCTCTTTCCAATGTTGGATTGTATCTTCCCAAGCAAGTTTTTACACACAGTCAGCTGTACGTGGCAGTTTCGAAGGTTAAGAAGAGGGATGACTTGAAGATTTTATGTCTTGATTCGGAAGGAAAGTCATCTAATTACACAACCAATGTTGTTTGTAGGGAGGTTTTTAGGAATCTATAAAACATTAGTTTGATATTTCGTAATATGGTCCTATTTGATGTTAAGATGTGTGCTTCGTTAGTTGATTGATCAACTATGTTGAGATTTGTCGGCAAATTTATGTATATATGGTGAATAGTAAGTGGGATTGATAATATAGAGGGGTTGTAAGATTGTTTATGAAATTAGAGGGAATCGCCTTTGGGAGGGGCGAGTTTCCCTTTTTTTTTTTTTTATCTCGCTATTGGGAGGGGCGAGTTTCCCTTTTTTTTTTTTTTTTTTTATCTCGCCTTTGGGAGAGCGTGTTTTGCTTTTTTTTTTTTTTTATCTCGCCTTTGGGAGAGGCGTGTTTTGGTTTTTTTTTTTTTTTTACATCGCCTTTGGGAGGGGCGATTATGTACCGATTGTGGGTTAAAATAGGGTGAATATGAGTTGATTTTAGTAATTATTGTTCAATGATTATGTGATGATTATTCAATGATATATTATAACTAAACCCAAATTGCTATTGAGATGGTGTAAAACCCTAATTGTTAGTGGAGATAAATATAATTGTGTATTGAAATTGGTTTATATTTATACTATCTTAAAAAAAAAATTATTTTATTGGTTCAAAAGAAACTATAAACTATTTCATAAAAGTTGAAAATTATTTCAAACACTAAATAATATTTTTAAGTAATAAATGTAAAATGTAAAAAAAATGACATTTATAATAATAGTACCAATACAATTAGCGATGGCCCAATCGACCACCCGTTCCACATTGTGGCGGACGTCTTTCACAATAATTACGACGAGGTTGTTGTTCATGTTGGCTTGGTCCGGGCTCCTCTCCGTATGTGTCCGCATATGGTATAGACGTTGAACTGTAAACTGGGCGTTGTGCGAATTGAGGTCGATGTTGATAATAGGTACTCATATTAATACCCGTATTTAATATGTCAGTAAATGAATCAGGCCATGATGTAAGAAGATCTGTCACAGATTTAGTTAATTTAGATCAATAATATATATATATATTAAAATATATATTATTTATAAGTTGATATTATATACCTGGTTCATTATAAGGTGTCTGAAAACTGGGTTGAGGTATCTCCTGTTGCAACGTCGATGTAGAAGCAGGCTGGGGTACCCCCTCAACGCTTGCCCAACCAACTATCAAGTTAACAATAACATATCATAAGTAAATAAACATAATCTTTAAAAAATATTATTAAGGGTTATGTGTAACTTCCATACCATTTCCAGCAGGATGTGCGTAAGCTCCAAATCCAAATGAGGGCAACTCATAACTTGTCAGTGGTACCATCCTCATCAGACGACCCCTCGTCCTCAGAACCATTATCGCTTGGTTCAGAATTACAAGTAAAGTCTGGATATATATCACCAGCTATATCAACTATGGAGGTCCCAACAGGGGCCATCTCAGTGATACCAGAAGGTCCAATATTAGGATCTGAACCCCCGGCATGACTAGACCCTAAATGTTGGGCCTGATATTCAACGTCGGAAGGTCTATCCATATTGGCACCACCATGACCTGGCCATTCAGAAGGATAGTACTGGTTCCCCCACTGGCCATGGGATGTTGGGTACTGCACCTTCATTTCAACCTCCACTAATAGCTCAACGGAATTGAGCCCAGCTTGTGGATGGAAGAAGTATCGTAGGTCGTTGTTGTTCCTAATAGGACAACTAGACGAGGCATTCCCATTTTTTATTATGCAAGACACATTCAAAGAATACACTCGCAAATCTAATCCCGTAACCTCAGACAACTCACGTAATAGATCGTAGAAATCAAGCATACGATCAACTCTTCTTTTTCCAATAACAGCTCCACAAGAGCGCACAATGATTCCAATGTCGCGAGAGGTTGACATATCTTCAACAACATAAAACACTTATAAAAATTTTATCTATAGGCACTAAATTAATTATTGGCCTCAATTATGTTTACATCTAGTATAGTAAATCAAACCCAACACCCTAATTTCCATACATTTTTAGTGTTTTTTTTTTTTTGCAGTATTGAAATTTTATTCCGAACACTTTTTGATGGGTGTATTAACAAAAGATAGGAATATATATAGTCTTATTGTTACATTTAATATTCTTAATTCCATTTCTTAATTTTTAACAAATAAAAAGTATTTAATATTCTTAATTCCATTTCTTAATTTTTCACAAATTAAAATTTTCTAAATAGAAAATTCTCAAATACATTGAGAATATAAAATTAATTCGTTTTATTTTATTTTATTTTATTTAGTTTATTTTATTTTATTTTATTTCGTTTTTTTATTTTAATTAGTTTTATTTTATTTTATTTCGTTTATTTTATTTTATGTAATTTCGTTTATTTTACTTTATTTTATTTAATTCATTTTATTTTATTTTATTTTAATTTCGTTTTTTTATTTTAATTAGTTTTATTTTATTTTATTTCGTTTAATTCATTTTATATTATTTTATTTTATTTTTTTAATTTATTTTATTTCGTTTATTTTATTTATTTTAATTTTGTTTTTTTTATTTTTTTATTTTTTATTTCGTTTTTAATATTTTATTTAATTTCATTTATTTCATTTTATTTTATTTTATCTCTTAATCTCTTATTATAGTTAAATAAAATTATCTTATGATTGCAAAAATTAAATTTTAAAATGATGATCAATATTTTCATTAAGTAAGTAATCTAGAGTTTTTTAATACACTATATATATTAAATCTAGATTTTTTAAAACACTAAAAACACTAGAATTTTATAAAAATAAAACTTACATTGTATACATAATGGTTATTAACATCACGTTAAAAAAAAGTCAAATTTTACTTTAATAACTTTGATTGATAAAATGTCTAATTTACTCTTCGATTCTTCAAATGTATAAAAGTTATGCATCACCAAAACATTCAAAAAATTAAAAAAGTGTATCATTTTTTATTAAATAAAATTCTACATATATTTGATTAAATAAATTGAATCCCAATTAAATAAATAACACACTATGAGCTTATTAATGGAATTTTAAATCAAAATAAACCAAAAGAACAACACTACTACCAATTTTAAATCAAAATAACAACACTATGACCTTATTAATGTTATTTTAAATCGAAATAGCAACACTACTACCAATTTTAAATCAAAATAAATCAAAAGTAACATGCTAAAACATGTAATTTCTCTAACATATATATATATATATATCGACATTATATATATACTATATATACACTATTTCAAAAAATTGCATGCAAAATAATTCTAAAAATATACAAAAAAATTTGAAATATTTACCACTTAATTGTAGTGTCTGTACTCCTCAGGTAGATAGCAAAATATCAATTCCTCAAGTACGTGAGACTGCAAGTTTGTATTTTGGAGGGCAAATTTTTTTTTTCTTATGGACTAGCCTTCATTTGAAGAAGAAGAAGAGAGGAAGGAAGGAGTACGAAGAAGAAGTATAATGAGGAGAGGAGTGAGGTAGGAAGGAGTAAGAAGTATTAGTGGGGAGGAAGGAGTTATATATTAGTGGGGAGGAAGGAATCCCACGCCAAACATAAAACGCCAAAGGGGGAGGGATTCTTACGCCAAACGGACAATGCCAAACAGATAACGACAAAGCATGTCGGAACTCGCCTCTGGTAGGCGCGAGTTTAGTAGACGACAAAGTGGGGCGTGAGAAACAGCTGCATGGCACTCGCCTCTGGTAGGCGCGAGTTTAGTAGACGACAAAGTGGGGCGTGGGAAACAGCTGCATGGCATGGCGTGGGAATCCGTGTTGCGTCAGATAATGTCGGAGTAGATCGCCTCTGGTAGAGGCGAGTTACGACGTGGCACATCTTCACCTTGATCGCGCTTGGGGAGCGCGATCTACTTTCTTGATCGCCTCCCCCGATCGCGATCAACCCTATTTTCGAAAACGTTTTTCAAGTTGGCCTACTTTTACTATATTTCTTGGAATTTGGCCTATTTAAAAAAATTTGCCAGATTTGTCTAATAAATAATGTTTGGAGTGTTTTTTTAATTTTATTATTACGAGTGTTATGTAGTGCGTCTTGTGGAGTAGATCAGATCGTGTGATGTTCTTTTTATTTCTATTTGGGTATAAAAAAAATCATCTTTAACATTTGTAATAGATGTGACATTGCTCATCTTTTATGTAGAAAATCTCTATTAATAGCAGTGTATAAGATAAAATAAAGAAGTATTTTCAGTCCGCGAATTTCGCGGGTTTGTTACTAGTTTAAATAGTATAACAGAAGATGTGACATTATTGTGTAACAAGAGATCTCGTTCGAATGTAATTGTCTAATTGATGTATATTGTTTTTTATAGAAGATTTAATAAGATTTATTTTATTATTTGTGAAAGTGAAATTTGATAAGATTTGAGAAAGATAAAAAGGGAATTGTGTTATTAATTTGCTTAATTAATCTCTATCAATTATGACATGTGATAATTATCTAATAGTGTTACAATTTACAATATATGTTACATTATTGTGTAACAGGAGATTCCGTCTGACACAACAGGGAGAAGGAAGAAAATTAGGATTTTTGTAGGAGGGTAAAACTAATATTTTATGGTGCAGGGTTTACTAATTTTAGGATAAGTGTACTCATCCAGGTTGTGTACTACCAACACATGTGTGCATTTAACCTGAGCTTTTTATATATGTACGTTATTTTCATTAGTTAACCAGCCCAGCCCAGCCCAAAATGTTTTCTACCTATTGAATTTTGATTTATATTGCAAAGCCAACGTAAAACTAAGCCCATCATATATCAAAACCCTCACTATTCGTTTTTTTTTTTCCTTTTGTAATAAAGTATAATTAAATTTGATTGTTAAATAATGGAAATAATATAATTGAACTTTATTATTATATAATTTTCTATAGTCGTGGTGATTTTTCTAGTGGAAATAATTAAAAAAATGTGGCCTACAAAATGAAATACGATATCGTAAAACATATAAATTCAAGTAAAGGATGGTGACGCCGAGTAGTGGGATTTAACTCATTTAAGGCAAGAAGTTTCCAGGTTATGCAAGCTTTATGTAGAATCTAATGTTCCTACTTATTCTAACTTTCCTTGTATAGCGAAACCCTAGATAATGAAGTTAAAAGTAGATAAGAGAGAGAAAAAATATTGATAAGGAGGTTTTCTGCCTAACTTTAATTATTATTATGCCACCAAAACCCTTCTGCATCAAACAATTTCTGGAGTTTCTTGGAAGCCTAGTTCCAACAATTTCCCTATCTCCCTTTTCAAATAATTACAATTTATACATAGTATTAAAGGATCAATTATTTTATTTTTCAGTATATAATTCATAGAAAACCTGAAAGAAGAAGTGTAGTACTAGGCTACTATCTCAGGTTGTAAACAATCAACCAATTTGGAGTTTTGTTTGGAGGGGATGTTTGATGATTTGAAAATCTAAAAACATTTATATTTCGCGATTTTAAAATTCGATTTATAAAAAGAAACTCAAGTAATATGCTACACTTATAAAACTACTATTCATTTTATTTCTCGCTCACATTATTATACTAAAATTTAAATGTTTCACCCATTATTCAATTAGTCATTATAATCATATGACAAAGTATAGGATGAAACTAGTTCATATATAAATTATTAAAGGGAATTAGTTATTTTCACTGAAGGGTATTACTTACTTACATTGAAGAGTCTTAGTTGTTCAATAAAAATAAACTAAGACTCTTCAATGAAAACAACTAATACCCTTCAGTGAAAACAATTAATATTTTTTAGTGAAAACAACTAATACCCTTCAAAGATTCATGTATAAACCAATTTCACTCTATACATACTCTTATCATATATACCATACAACAACATAATAAATTAATGATACAACACCATTTAATTTTATACCTTGGTTCGATATAAAGTAAAAAAAAAAAATTTATCATACTTAAAGTTTCAAAATAAACGCATACTATTAAGGTGGGCATTTTTTTTTTATGGAGAGGGAGGGGAGGGGGGGGGGGGGGGGGTTGTGGTTTTAAGTGACATTTAAAAATCGATTTTTGAAAAATAGGAATTTTAAAATGTTGTTTGTTTTGGTATTTTGAGTAGAGTATGATTTACCTATATATGTACGAGTGAATAATAATATTGTATTATTTTATTATTTGTTGCATGTAATTGTAATTATTAGATGAGTAAGATTGCAATAATTAGAGAAAGTATAATTTTGGTTAAAATTGGTATTGAATAGAGTAAAAGTTGAATAATAGCTGAGGTATTAATAGATTTTATAGGTTTTCTACATAGATGCACGGTCAGGTTTTTAAAAACTAGATTGTAAGAACGAGTTTTAAATTTTAAAACCCAACTTTAAATTTTTAAAACCTAAAAAAAATCATTCAAATGTTTATTTGGACCTTGTGTCAAAATTTTCCATTCCATATAGAATATCTGGTGTTGATCCCACATTGATTGCTAAAAATACCAAATATGTATAGAAATGTCAAAATTAGAGCTCATTAACACTCAATTAATACTCTCTGTTAACTTATGATCAGCTAAAGAAATAATAAAAAAAAAAAAAAAAAATCAGGGACGGCGAAGCATAGAAGCAATCATCCGCCTTTACGCACTCTACGTATACTCCATAACATTATACTACTATATAGGAAGTTAATAATATAATTACTTTTTGGCAAAGTTTAAAATGAAAATATTCATATATGAATTATCGAAGAGTATTAGTTGTTCGTTTATAACCTTTTAATGAAAACAATTCATACCCTTCAATGAAAACAAATAATAGTTGTTAATGCTTTATGTGTAAACAATTTTCACTCTATACATATTCTTATTTTTTATTTTATGTATGTCAAGATTAAACTTATGCCTTCACCTCGTGAGAACCAAAAACGAAAATTATATTTGCCGACAAGTTGGATCGTTCAATGAATGTGGCAAACTCGTAGTCTTGTGGTTAAATATTCCAAAGCGAAAGGAAAGAAACTAAGATAATTCCATTGGACTTGATACAAAGAGTTTTCTTCAAAGAATGTGACAGTTGGTGTGTAGAAGATTAATTTCAGGTAAAGATTCATTGCACGTATCACAATTTAAGATAAGAAAGGGCACTGCTAGTGCCTGGGTTTAGTATTGAATAAGATTTGATAGAAGATTGTAAACACTTAAAAAAAAAAAAAAAAAAAACAAGTTGATTTATATATAGAGGAAAATTTAAGAGAGAAAATAAGTCTCAATATTAAAGAGGAATTTAAAAAGGTACAAAATTTGACAAAGAAATTAACTAGGGTATAGTTTCCTTTTTTATAAAGAGAGAATTTACAAGGAGTTTGACGAGGGATTCTACGAGGGTCGCGAGGACTAAACCCTCGGGCTCCTACTGACACATCTAGACTCACGAGGGTTTGTTACTCACGAGAATTTTTTTTTAGTTTTATAATAATATCTTTTAATAAAACAAAAAATAAACACAAATACAAATAAATTTCATGATAAAATTGGTTACCATTGTCCATTGTACTCTGGCTAATGTAGAAATATACACCTAGCTAGTTAGTTGTAGTAAGGAATTAATTAATTTCTTTGTTATAATATGTGCATGCATAATTTTGCCTTTCACTTACTCATAGACCGTAATAATCTCATGTGTTACGCGAAACCGAAAAAAAAAATTAGATTAAATAATTCTTACATTTATTTTGTTTAATTACTTTATTTTAATTATAGGAGTTACAATTATAATTTTAAATATTTATTTATTAGCAACGTGTATGTTAATTGAAAATATGAATCATGTGCATGCCGTAAGATTACAAACTTGAATGACTGAAATTAATATTGTTTCCTTTGCATTTTTCAAAGTAATAAAAGTTTTTTGTGCTTCCAAAATGAAAGAAAAAATGTCAGATTATTTACTCGACAAAAATATTATAATTTCCTCAATGCGATGCATTAATTGTAAAATATAATATTACAAATTGATCACAATCGTAACACATTATAAAGAAAAACATTGTGAAGTTCCTGTGGTTGATCTAATATTTAATTGTTATAATCTCAGGCGTTCATTTGATATATTGGGATATAATTTTATTTTATATTTACTTTTATATTATTTCGATCACTCTAAGGGTGTGTTTGCAAAAATTTATATATTTGGATAAGTGATTAAAATTAGTGATTATGTAAAAATTGCTTAATTGTAAAAGTTGGTAGTGTTTGGAAAAAAATTCAAAAACTAATAGAAGTAGAAGTTAATGTGTTTACAAAATAATTAGATGTAAATTATTCACATGACTCAATTGTCTTTTAACATCATTATTTTTAATATATAAATAGTACATGAATAGTACATAATTTATTAGAAGTTGGGGGATGCTAACTTTTGACTTATGGATTCCCATAACTTATTTTAGTTGGTAGAAGAGAAATAAAACACTAAAATTATTTTAAAAATTAACTTTAAGTGATTAAAAGCTATGAAATTTTTTTGTAAACACACCCTAAATCCTACTCTTAAAGCAAATTCTTTCCTTCCTTATCTGCTACTAAAGTTATATGACCGATCTCTGTAACTTTATCTCTCCGTTGTCGTTGACTCTGTTGAAAGTCGTCGCTGTAGTGCTACTAGGGTTATATGAATTTCAATTCAGGAGGCGCTTGGTTGACAACTCCTCCATGGTAATGGGATTGAAAATTATTTTCCATCCATGCCCCCACAATAAAAATGATATGTTGGGGGAATACTTATTACAATTATGATTCAATTGCTAGTGTCATGCCCCAATTTTGGAATAGAAGTGGACAACAAAATGGTTATTGGTAGATGAATGAGGGAGTGATTGACGAGGATGATTGTAGAAAGAGAATAGGGTAATCAAAATGAAGTAGTGATTACCTTATTTAGGAGAGGAGGTGGTGATTTTGTTCTCATGAACCATCATAATTATACTATTTTTCAATCTTATTCTCATTACCATCGAAGAGTTGCTAGCCAAGCGCCCAATTTTCAAACCACTAATTCATTTATATCATTTTTCTCGTAGATTCCACTCCGCCGCCACTTCTTTACTTTGTCGTTGTTTATCTTTACTCTGTCGTTGTCGCTTCTCTACAAATTTCACTTCTATCAATATTTTACAAAAATAAATTTCAAAAATATCAATTATAAGAAATCGTTCAATCATGAAAAAATTATTTGCTTACATTAATTTAATTATATTTAAAATAATATTTCATATTATACGTAAATATTATGTATCCACTGATTAAAATATATTGAGATTTATTGTATTTTAGAGTGAGATATTTTTCAAAGCTATGATACTTAAGTTGTTAGTAAAGAAACTTAAAGTCCTTGTTTTTCATTTTTCCTTTTGGCCAACACTATAATTTTTTATCCATAAAAATTATTACACATATTTAAAAAAATATATATATATACACACATTAATTATATAACATATAACAGTCTTTTACTTATTTATCATTTACAATACTTATTTCAAATTTGTATGTTAAAACAATATAAAAGAAAAATCAAAATCCCAGTCTATAAAAGAATATATGTACTTTACAATTTAATAGTCTATTATGACATCATAATTTTATCTAAAACTAAACTTTTTTATTACAATCTATTATTGAAGGCAATATATTATATTTGGTGGCAAAAAAAATTTGGTATCATATACTCCCCCCGTCCCCAAACACTTTTCACAGTTACTTTATCTTTGTGTTTTAGCGAGCGAGTTGTTTATTAGTATTTGAAATGATAAAATAATTTTTAAGGTAGGGTATGATAGATCTACCTCTTCTTTATTATAAAGTAATTTTAAAATTACTTTATAATTTCAAATACTAATAAAAAACTCGCTCGCGAAAACACGAGAGGAATATTAACTTTGCAAAGTATTGTGGAACTGAGGTAGTACTATTTCAGTGACAATATATTTTCTTAAACATTTCAATTTCCTCTTACAAATTTCACATCTATCAATATTTTACAAAAATAACATCTAAACATATCTTAGAAGAGAAATCGTTCAACCATAAAAAAAAAAAAAAATTTGCTAGCATTAGTATAATCTTTAAAATAATATTCTATATTTTACGTAAATAATTTGTTTCCATTGATTAAAATATATTCAAATTTTCTGTATTTTAGATTAAGATACTTTTTAAAGTTATAGTACTTAAATTGTTATTAAATAAACTTAATGTCCTTTATTTTTGGTGCTAAAACTATAATTTTTTATCCATAAAAATGTTATTCCACATATTTTAAGGAAAAAAAATACATTAATTATATAAAATATAACAACCTTTTACTTATTTATAAATTACAATACTCTTTTAATATTTGTATGTTAAAAAAATATAAAAGAAAAATTGAAATCCTAGTCTAGAAAAAAATATATGTATTTTGAAGTTTAATAGTCTATTTTGGCAGCATAAATTTATACAAAAATAGATATTTGTATTACAATCTATTGTTGAAGGCAATATATTATATTTGGTGGCAAAAAATTGTTGGTATCATACACTATTTCGGTGAAAATATATTTTCCAAAATATTTCAATTCCCTCCTACAAATTTTTTTACATATATCAATATTTTGCAAAAATAACTTCCAAAAATATCTAAGAGAAATCGATTAACCATGAATATCTATATCACCTTTAGGTTACCTGCAATACAAAACGAAAAAACATAAAGTTTAATCAAACTTTCCCAAATAACGCACACCTTATTCGAAAAAAATAATAATTGGATCAAAATTGTAGGCGTGCGGTAGGAGAATCTTCTTATTGAATGAGAAAAGGTTATTAATGGTGGATTCTCAAAAATTACAAATGTAAAGATGAATATGAATATACTTTAGAAACTTAAGAATAATTTCTGAATATGCTCAAATGATCATCAACTCAGATAGATGAACATATAAATTTTCTTAATGTACGCCTAATCATCTCCATGTGTATAATAAATTAGTTTACCTGCAAAAAAATAGGGATATAATATATAAAAAAATTACATAAATAATCCAAACAAATGAACAAAAGATAAAATTATATTTCTTCACATAGTAAACAACAAATGAGAAAATGAAGAGAAGAAATGAGGACTAGGGTTGTGAATCAGAATGAAAACAAAAGAGAGATTTGACATTTATAGAAAATACTAAATGAAATGTATGATTGAAATTAAAAGTGTAATATATATGGTGTAGATTAATTCCTAATATGATTTAAAACATGCTCAAAACAACTTTTAAGGAGGATGCAGGATTTTAAAAGGAAATGATTTGAGAGGTGTCACATCAGCTTAAGAGAAATGTGGTGCTGACACTTTATCTTGTAGAGGTTTGAGAATATAGTATAACGAGATGGCCGAGGGAGATAAACAATACGGTAGAGCGGATGGACCTAAGTGATATGGCGGAGGGGAGGAACCTAGGCGATACGGCGGAGCCGAGGAACCTAGGCGATACGGCGGAGCGAAGGGATGAGAGGTGGCTGGAGGAAAAAAAGACCGAGAGATTCAATCGGGAATGATAAATGATGAAAACTTTTTAAATATAATTAACCTTAACATATAAAATGTAAGGTTTGGATTTAATTATGTAAGAGCAAGGGTCGAGATTAAAATTTTAACCAACTTCTAATGAGAGCACACTATTTTGAAATGGAGAGATTTTAGTCATGTTATATCAGCCTAAAAATAAGACGGTACTGACACATCATATTGGAGAGCTTTGGAAATATAGTATTTGTTGATAGGCGAACATAAGTCGATGATTGGCGAACAAAGATTAAAGCCTTAATAAGGATTACGAGAAATCAACCCCAAATCAAAGATGATCAACAAAGAAAATCAAGTCGGGGTGCATAAACTAATCCAGGGAGTGTATAAAATGGCGAACAACTACAAAGACGAACAACTTATCGGCGAACGGGTTTTAAGGTCCAAGACCAGAGATGAACATTCTGCTAAGTCACTGATGACGAGCAACATTGACAAAAGGTGGTGCATCTACCAACCTAAGAGGTGCATGTCAACGAACAAAGGATCAAGATCCCAACGCCAATCTGTGTAAAACACAAAGGCGAACAACTTCTGAGCCATGTACTCAAAAGGCGAATAACTTTTATGAAAAAACCATCCTAGATCAGCTAAGCCGACCTGGGCGAACAACAATGAAGTCCGAGATAAGACCAAAGAAGACTTTGTAACTAAGATTCAGCTTAGATAAGGTCAAAACTAAGGTCAAAGGACACTTGTCAAGCATGCAGGCTAGGGAGACCAAGAGTCATAGACACGTCATGCTTGCTAGTCACTATAAATAGTTGTTCTCCAGCTTAAGAAATACAAGTTCAAATTCACAAATGCTCCAAAAACACATACTTAAACACCTAGACGTGCACACATACGAAATTATTACGATTTCGACTTTCACATTTACAAGTTCATAACCCGAACCCTCGATTTACCATTTACGGTGGTAACCAATCACACGTAATTGATTGATGATCTTTAAACCGAACTTAAACAGTCACTAATCCATCCGATAAAAATTGATCACCAACAGTATTATAAGATAAGATGTATCTACCATTCAAAGTGTATTATTGTTTTTATTATCCTAATCGTGTATTTATATATTGTTCAAATTCAATGATGGTATGTTTAACAATCTGGGTCGCGCTGTCGAGGCACACCAAATTACAATAAATAAATAACCTTCAATTACTCTACTAACTCGTAGTAGTGGCAAGCAAGGGGTCGATTCACGGGGAACGTAGAAATCAAAATTATGTCTTTTGGAATAATTAATGGGACAAACAAGTTGGGTGGAGTTTGGAATGATTTTTCTAAAACTACTAAGGCAATAAATTAAATAAACTAAGCAAACAAATAACACAATATAAATTCAATTAATTAATGGATTCCAATTCGCGGTTCAATCTCCACTTGGTTTTGTCTATGCTACCCAAATGTATTATTCGCTCAACTTATCTCACGAATTAATGACCCTCGATAAACAACAAGCTCTGTTCACCAGTTTTATCCCTTAATAATATTCAATTGAAACAAGCTCTCCAACGAACCTTTCTAACCAAACAGTCTAAATACACTCTTAAATTTAATTTGGTAGAAGCATTAAGTCCTAGGATAAAGATCAAATAAATTCCCAAATACACAAGCTCGGTTCGAAAGAATACGATTTATATCACCCTAGTAAAATACTAGTTGCTACCAATTGTCATATAATCGCAACAATTACGGATTACGAAATATGAACTAGAAAACATGCACAAAATAATTAACCTAGGTGATCAAGCTAAATTAATTACTCAAGCAATTAAACAATGAAATTAGATGATATAAATAATCCGTGTAATAAGTCTCACGAATAAAACGGGTTCAAATAGCAATCATAAAAAATACAAGTATCAACATCCCCGAAATCGGAATAAAAACAAACTAACTAGAAGTTGTGGTGGACATCTCCATGAAAATCATCTCCTTCTCTCCGGTAAAGTTCACGTCCAAAGTAATAAAGAACTGATCTTCGCGTATTAAGGTGGAGGTGGCTGCTTAGGGCTTGAGTTCACGTCCCCGCCCTTTTTATACTTGCATGGCTTTAATATATATGGGCCTCCCTTCTTATTCACGAAAATCCTTATCAAAGGATTTGGTAAACAAAATCCTCACGTGAATGATTCATTCCATATTTCAAGGATTTGGCTTTATTCTTTCCTATATTATCCAAGATATGGTAATTCTTCTGCAAGAAAGTTATAATGCCCTTTGTGAAAATGGTCTGCTGAATGTGGGCTGGATTTATAAATTCTTGGGCTTATTTTCGCTTGATTCGCGCATGTATTTTGGGCTGCTGCGCACCAATTTTGTTTCATTCATATCTTGAGCTCTCGAATTCTGATTTACTCGATTCTTTTTCCGTGGTGATCCCAATTTTGAGACGTTTCACATGGTTCAACTCTCTTCTCCATTGCTCATCTGTATCAGGCCTATTAACTTTTCTTCTCTAACGCAAAAAGTTCTAAAACATCCTGAAATTTATAGAAAAATATAAAATCAATGCATTGAGACCATAATATCATAAGTCGAATAATTACGAGTTAAATATAAAATTGTTGTTATAAAACAACTAATTAAAGTACACAATTTACTCAATAATTCCGACTTATCAAATCTCCTCACACTTAAATCATTGCTTGTCCTCAAGCAATTAAATAAATTAAAGCAAAATGAATCAAGTCTCATACACTGAAGAGTCAAGACAATAACAAGATCAAGAGAGAACGAATGATCACGACTCAAGTGTGATCAAAGAAAATAGGACGGCTCACCAACTTCTAACAACTTTATCAGACTCAAATGCACAAAGATTCAATGCCCTCACAATGGATATCACTCTTTTTCACTCAAGTGTATATAGGGGTATACAAACCACTCATGTCAAATCATAATGTGTCATTACCATATGCTTGCTCAAAAATCAATTCTCCACCACTAAAAAGAATGAAACTCATGCAAAAATTAAAAGGTCTTTTCAATGGTTGTAACGTGGCTTGGGGTAAGGGTAGGATAAAAGAAAAAATTTGAGGCTTGCTAGTCAAGATCAATTGTGAAAATAGATGCATAGCACATCAACAAAAAACATCGATCATCTCCCTTCTTTTGCAATAACAACTCATCACCCCAAGTCACAATTCTCCATATTAAGAAAATATGTCCAAATTGACAGCATAAATTTCACAAGCACACATGTCAATGGATCATCATTCAAATCCCTTTTTTTTTCAACCCCTTTTCCTTTCCTTCCAGCTTTTTTTTTCAGCACTTTTCAGCTTATTTTTTTTCAACACCATTTTCCACCTTCTCAAAACTTCCACTTATCTTATGACCCAAGTAGTTATGCATATAATTCACAATCAAAACTCAACAAAGGGTACAAACGGATAAGTCTTTAACAAAATATGGAAAATGGCTAAATAGTGCTTGATCAAAGAAAAAACTTCGGCTCAACTTGGCTTCTAAGGATAAATATAACAGGGTGGGTATATATAAGCCAAAAGGGGTAATCCTAGATGCCTTTATCACTTTAATGCATGAGTTCACAAATGTAGTCTCGAAATGCATAAGAGAGCAAGTTCTAGAATAAACACACCAAGATCGACCACACAACAAGAAAAATGAGCATATATATGATGAATTGCTCCTAGGCTCAAAAGCTCACAAAATGGGTTTTTGACATCAAATCTTGTGCATTTTCATCCAAATCCATTACTAAGAATCAGCAATACGACCATAATTCCAAAAAAATCAACACAAAAATCAATCACAAGTGTCTCTCTTGTCATGCCATATTACTCAAACTAACAGTACACAAAACTCGACTACGACTATTAGCACAATACAAAATATCAAAGGCAACAAGTAATCCAACAACCCAATATAATCATATCTTGCAAAGAAAAAAGTTAACATCACCCCCCACACTTAATATGTTGCTTGACCTCAAGCAACAATAAAATATCAAAAAAAAATAAGGAGAATGTGCAAGACATGGAAAGAAGTCACCTGGGGTGAATAGAGGGCTTGTTGGATGGGGCGGCCATCATCTTTAAGAATTCAAGAGACTGCAGACAAAAACACGAAGAAATCCACGAAGAAGACAACCACAAAAATAAAAAATAAAAAATACGAAAAATAAAATAAAAAACACGGGTTGCCTCCCGTAGAGCGCTTTTGTTTAACGTCTTTTAGCTCGTCGATCAACCTCACTTTCTTCACGTTATAGGAGTGAAGTAATCCATTTGGTCAAATGGTAGTATCTTCTGACAAACAGTGCTTCCTCCCATCATGATCTTTTTGTTCTTAGTTATCCTTCGGTAGTTGGTGAGGAACTCCATTAAGAACATAACATATCCTGAAACTTGTTTAATCGGCTCAAACAGAGATACAGAAAGTTCATCCATCTCATACTTCACTTCAGCTGCCTTGGCATTGGGGGATGCAGATTTTGTTTGTGCAGTTTGAACTTCTTGAACAAAGTTCACAACACCAACATCGTCTGAGACGACTTCAACCTCATTTTCAGAATATTTCTCCATTGCTGGTGGTTCCAATCTGGAAGGAAAAAGCAGAATATTAGCATAATATGAGTTAAAAATTGAAGTATTAACTTTTTTGTTACTCATTTTGTTGGGACAATGTCAGTTTTGATTAGATCTCAAAGCCCCTGAAAAGATAATTTGCCTTAGTAGTCAGGCTAGTCTTGGTTAGATTAGTACTTAGTTATTTTACAATTCACAGGAACTCAATGAGAGGAGTACTCATTGATGACAATCAAGACTGAATCCTGATGACTTAGAGCACCATCCTGAACTTACGGCAGTCTCTCTAAGCTGGCTGAGTAAGTGTCAGTGATGAAGAGTATGACCCTGAGGTCATTACTAACTTAGTCTTGAAGGAAACAGGATGATACTGAGTAATGGGAAAGACTTGGAGTAGGGCCAAGCAATGCAAAAGGAATGTCAGCGTCAGGACAAGACCGTTGTGCTTGAGACAAAAAGAACTGAATAAGACGAGCCTGAAGCCCAAGAATGAGATCTGACATTCTCACCAACCTGATGACGTGGACCAATCCAGGAAGGACACGCACGTATGGACCTGACATGAAGACTGAGTTCAGACTGCACTTTTCAACAGGCAAGCATTAAATAGAGCATTAAATGCATTACCAAATCCATGCAAGGACACAGCTGTATGGGAGATGTATCCGTTGAACAACCCTACGAAGATGACTAGAAGGCTATCTCTTCCAACGGATAGTTTTCAAATCCATCTATATATACAGAAGGCCTTGAACCCATTCAAGGTTACAGGAAATTTCCAAGTCATAAATTACTCAAACTCTCAAGCATTCAAAGCATTCAGCGTTAGAAAGAAGCACTCGAAAAACCTTGAATTTCCCAAGTGTTTCTTAGCATAGAGAGTTATTATGTATTCCACTGAGCGAACCTGGTTATATCATAAGCTTAGAGTTATTATCCATCCTTAGCATAGCCTTGTCTTGTAAGGATAATCACATTCTTAGTTGGAAACCAAACTGAAACCAAATCCCTCTTATTAGGTTTGTTGGTTGAAGTCAGTTAGTGAGTTAGGAAGGAGTTTGTAAGGGTCAGTGAGTTAGCTGATCTGGGTGCACCTTCGCACGTTAAAAACAAGCTAATTCTTAGTTGATTATCCTGTTCAATCCGGACCGTGGACGTAGGAGCTTGAGTCTCTGAACCACGTTAAACTCCTTGTGTTCTTTACTGCTTTGATATTTTTCTTATTGCTTATTCATTAAGTCATTCATTGTATCAGTTTTATCAGGTTTGAAACAATCAGCTTGATCATTAACTTGAACATTGCCCTACTAATCACTACTTCAGAATTGAGTAATCAAGTTTTCAGAAAGCAAACATTATCAAGACTATAAACTTTCAGGGCTCACGCATTTCCGCACTGAACTCAAGTTGATAGTTTACCAATTGACCAGCAATCAGTGCAGTCAGTAGGTGTGTTATCAACCCTGAGTTCTGTACCACTCTGAGCTAAGGGGACTCAGTCAGTTTGAAAGAAAAAAAATTGTATACGTGTATTCCCCCCCATACACGTATCCCTCAGTCTTGTACCGGGACCAACAAGTGGTATCAGAGTAGTGGTTCAAAGGACCACTGACTTTGAATACTAATAGTTTCAGAGGTGAAACTGTTGGTGTTCACTGAACAGATCTGAGTTTACTTTTCATAAAACTTGCATCATCATGACTTCGAGGAGATTTGAAGCTTCATTACCTTAATTCTCTGTCTCTAATTTTGTCTACTGGAAGTTCAAACTTGAGGCACATCTAGATGTCATCCATGACCAAATGCCGCGTGTCATCAAGGAAGGACCTATCAAGATCACCATCCCTAATGTCAGAGAACTGGGGTATGAGCATTTTGACATTGGCGTACAGGTTCCAAAGGAGAGGAAGGATATGACCAATGATGAGATCAAAATGGTGGGACTGGGCAATGTGGCCAGAAACATCATCTTGCATACGGTACCTTTCGAGGAGTCAGCAAGGCTGATGAACTTAAAGACGACTAAGGAGGTCTGGGATGAGCTGACCAAGATGTGCGAAGGATCAGAAAAGATAAAGGAGAACAAGAGAAATATTGTCATTCAGAAGTTCAAAGCATTCGAGATGCTGCCTGATGAGACGATAGATCAGATGGAGTCAAGATTCATCAAGTTGATGAATGAGTTGGTGATGTTGGATAAGGATGTCCCAAAGAGAGATGTTGCTTCTAAAATCTTGAATGCCCTTCCTGAGAGATGGGATAACAACTTAATTATGCTAAAGAACACTTAGGATATGAGTAACATAACTTCTGCTTTACTTTTTTCAGAGCTTAAAGCACTGTAATATGATCTCAACAAGAGAAAGAAGAATGTTCAGCAAGAAGAAGAGGAGAAAGAAAAAGCTCCGAAGAAAAGCGTGGCGTTCAAAGCCAAGTCAGAACCTGTCGAGTCTTCATCAAAGTCATTGATGGAGATGAGCAAGGAAGAGCTTGCTGAGGAGTACAGCCTGATGGCCAGATGATTTGAGAAGCTTAATTCCAGGTTTGGTCGTTATAAGAAATATTATCAGGATACTCGTGACAGGAAACCTAAAGGAACCCACCGAAGCTCACGGAGATATGAGAAAAGAAGGAATACTGACCAGAGAAGAGATTGTGGCGATGAAAGAAGATATTCAGACCCAAAGCCCGATCGAATAGATGAACAAAGACGTACTCGTGATGATAGGCACTCAGGCAAGATCGAAAGCTCATCTAGACCAAGGAAACCTGACTCAAGGAGGAACCCTGAGCCAAGAAAGGAAAGTGAAGATGAGAAAGTTGCATGTTACAACTGTAACAAAAATGGGCACTACCAGTATCACTACCCAGAGCTGAGTGCAAGGGAAAGAGTAGATATGAGGGCCAAGAGAGACCTGAGGTACACTGACCGGAGAGCCATGGTCGTTGAGAAAGCTATAGACTCGGATGGTCCTGAGGAGAGATCGCCTGAACTCTTTTCTGATGATGAGTATGATGATGTGTGTCTCATGGCTAGGGAAGAGCCTGAGGTAACATCTAACTCTATTTGTGGTTCATACACTGGTCAAAATCCTGAGCCCATCTCAGAGTCAGCTAGAGAAATGAACCTTCAGATCTGCCTGGATCAAATGATGGTTGATTTCTCCAGGCTGCAGGAAAATAATGTCTTCTTGGTAGAGGAGAACCAGAAATTGAGTACTGAGGTTCAAAACCTAAATGATCAACTCACTCAGACAGATCTGAAAGAGTCAGCTCAAATTGTGAGACTAGCTCAGGAAATTGACATGATCAATGTTGAGCGTCTCCCAAGAGAGAAGATTCTGAAAGAACTGGCCGATGAAGAGCTGGTCAGGAAGGAAGAGTTGAAGGTACTCAAGAGTAAGTTTGATGACCTCTTTTGCCAGACATGAAATCCTGAAAAAGAGTGAGGACTCTCTTAGGCAGAAGGTTGCAGCAATGAATAAATCATCAGTGGCTAGAGAGGAAATAAATAGCAGCCATATGCTTGGGAATGAGAAAAAGGGACTTGGATATGTTCCTAAGAAATCCTCACAGGGTCAATCTCATGTTGCTTCAGGGAGCAACACTGAGAGAGTTTTTGTTCAGGCAGGCCAGAATACAAAGAAGGTTGTACTTCAGGCCCTCCAGACTGATAAGGGCAAAGAAACTGTTGACACAGTCAGGGTTGCCCCCAAGGTTGCTAAGCCTTTGGCTGAAGCAAGGTTTATGGAACTGTCAGTGGAGTTAGGACTCTTAGATCCGGGAGAGCAGTCAGTATAGGATCAAGGGGGAACTCAGGCCAGACTCGACTCAGCGAGGTATCAGGGTGCTACAATGTCTCCCTGACAGGTATGAGTTCAATCCCGACTCTTGTGAATTTGAAGCGTCTCACTGAGTCCTTTGTACTGAAAATCTTCATTAAATGCTGACCGTTTTCGTTAAAATGAGCATTTTCATATTTAAACCCATGCGTGTCGGAGCATTTAATGCACGCAGTTACTTTTTCATATACGTGTCTGTTTTATACGGAATATGACTGACTGGGAAAATAATTGATGTTAAGACTGATCCTGGCCCTTCATTTCAA
This sequence comes from Ballota nigra, assembly GCA_947034835.1. Lineage (NCBI taxonomy): Eukaryota > Viridiplantae > Streptophyta > Magnoliopsida > Lamiales > Lamiaceae > Ballota > Ballota nigra. The sequence continues at coordinate 51,005,281 of OX344726.1, read as the reverse complement.
AATCTTTCAAATTCAGGATTAATCTCAACCCCTCATCTGAGTAACTGTTCATTTCATATCAAGCAAAGGAGCCATTTGAGAAACTTACGCAAACACAAAATTCACAGTGCACACCGAACATTCTTCCATTCAATTCAATCTTTTGCAATTCACTCAAATCACTCTATGACTTTTCTTGAAACCGTCTAGACTACTGATAACATCTCCGATGTTGTCAAGAACAAGCTGGTGAACATGGAGCACATCATCACCATGGAAGGAGCTTGTACCAATGTCAAGGAGATTCTACCTCTTTTTGACTGGATCTCCAGGGCCCGAATGGAGAAGTACTTCACAAGGAGGCCCAACTCAGTGCTTCCCAAGGCAACTGTGGAGACTTATCTGAACTTCTTCACTCGCAAGGGTGAGCTATTCACGAGGGTGACTGTTCTGGTGCTGATTGGGGAGAAAAATGAGAAATGTGAAAATATGTACAACAAAGAAGCTCGTGGCATAGACCTCCGGAAGACGGTGAAGGAGGTATTTGGGCTGTCGTGCAAAGGGATCAACCCCAAAACCTATATAGAGAACAAGGAAGTGGAGCTACTGAAGCAGTGGACAAAGTCAGGCTCCTCAGAGTTCAAGGCGAGGCAGCACAAAGATACTCTCAAGCCTGAGTATCGTGCCATGATCGATGTGGTGTCGAAAATGATCATGGGCACTGTTAGGTCCCACGAACAGCCGAGCCTGCCCAAACTGAGGATCATGAGAGCCTTGGTGGATGGCGTTGAGGCAAACTGGGAACAATTCTTCCTTGACCAAATCACTCAGGCTGGCCTGGACAAATTGAAGAGAGATGAGGAGAAGAAGCACATCGCAGTAGGTGTCATTCTTCCGTTTGGAACCAGGCTGTCCTTACTGATTGCTGAAGCCTGTCAGGGCTGTACTTTTGATCTTGAGGATGACCTCTCTCCCGAGAAGATTATGTTCACCACAGAGGGTGACACATACGCAATTCTGGAACTGACTGCCCCAAATGCACCTCAGAGGGGTCAGAAGAAGAAGCCTTCAGGAAAAGGCAAGAAAGTAGTAACCAGCCTGCTCGAGAAGGTGGACGAGCTTTTTGGAAAGAACAAGGAGATAGAGGCTGAGGTTGCTGCAGAGAGGGAGAAAGAGAAAGCTTAGACGGAGAAGGCTCAGGATGAGAAGAGAGCGAGCCTGAAGGTGGTGCTGAAGTCCAAGGCCACAACCAAGGGTGTAAAGAAGGGGGCTGAGAAAGTCTCCAAGAAGGCCAGTTCAGAGGCTGAGGAGACGGCCAATGAAGCCAGTGGAGAAGGTGAGGAGATAGTGGCAAGGCCACTGAAGAGGTTGAGGAAAGGTTTGAAGAGGTCTCCTAAGAAAGCACTGAAGAAGATTAGCCCCGTCAGGGAGGAGTCAAGCACTCCACGAGCCTCTGACCTAGAGCAAGTCAGGGAGACTGTTGAAACCGCTGAGATCCTTTAGCCTGAACCCGAAACCACATCCATACCTGAACCTACCTCATCTCAGCCTGACCAAACCTCACATCCCGCTGAACCCCAACCCTCAACCACACCCATCACCGAGCCTACCCCAATCCACACTGAACCTACCCTACCCTCATTATCAAACCCTGACCTTGCCCTCCACAAAAAGAGTCAGAGCCCATAACTTTATCCATCAGTGAGCCTGACCAAAACCCAGAGCCAAACACTTCAACGTCCAACCCTGAGGACTTCCCGTCTTACCCCAACCCCAAAGACTGCCCCAAAACCACTACCGAAGGAGACTCAGCCGATGGGTTTCTGGACATGGTGGAGGAGGAGGAGCTGGATGCCGAGTTGATGGGTGGCATGTTCGAGAATACTCTCAGGGGGAACGCCTGTGAGTGGGAATCTAAGTGTTTTTCCAGTCTGCATAGATACAGGGAGCTTTGCGCGAATGTAATTGAACTCAAAGTCTGGCTCGACTTCAAGCAGTCAAATATGCAGGAGCAACATATGCTTGTCGATGCCAGAGGCTGGGAACACTGGGAGAAGGAGGAAACCAGGTTATGCTCATATTTTCAGATCACCAGTTGGCTGCAGTTGCTAAACTTTGATAATCTAAAGCAACTGGTTGATAGACTGAAGGCTGGGATGCAGGAGGATTTTGAGGATGAACCCAAGGAGGAGGATGATAACACTCAGGGAGGAGTGGATGAGAAGGAGGTGGAAGAAACTACAAAGGAGATAGATGCAGTGGTCTCTGAGCCTAGTGCTCAGGGGGAAGGTGATTCAGGAACTGGGTCCAAGGGTGGAGCAGTTAATGAGACCAACAAGGTTGGTTCATTTGCCAATGACACATCAGCCTGTGAAGGGATTCCCTGCCCTGAGGCAAAGGAGGATGATGTGGAGGCACCTAAGGAGACTCCTAGTTCTGAGAGTATTTTACCCAAAGTTCGAGATGGCTCAGTTGTGCCTGAGCAGGCGGCTGTGACCACTCAACAACTGTCTTTAGTACACCCTGAAGAGGGGACTGATGCAGGGGCTGATAAGGGAAAGCAGCCAATGATGGAGGGGGAAGAGTTTGATGATGAGGTGGTCATCACTGATGTTCGGAGAGGCAACTTTACCAGTATCATCGAGGTAAAGCAAGAAAAGACTACAGAGAACTTGGCTGAGCTTAGGGAAGAGATCCAGAGGATCAGGGATGAAAAAGAGGAAGCAGGCAAGGCTCTTCGCAGGCACATCTGGTGGACCAAGTCAGCCTATAACACTCTTGCCAAAAAAGAGCTAATCGCGCTGAAGAAAACTATAGTTGGCATTGCCAAGTCAGTGAGGCAGGAGAGGAGAAAGATGAAGAAGCAGTTCAAGTAGACGCTGACCCTGCTAGAAGAGAAACATGAGCACAGAATAACGAAGGCAGTGGAGCTTCTAGCAAGTCAGGTTGGGGAGCTTTTCACTCAGGCCCTAAATGACTCAGTGGCCAAGTTGGCACCGGAGTCAAGAAAGATTGCTCAAATCTCTGAGAGTGTCACTCAGGGCTTGGCTAAGGCAGCTCAGGAGTCTGCTAGAATTGTCTCAGAGGCCAAAATAATCAGCGAAGAGACTGAGAAGGTGGAGGCCAGAATCACACGGGTTGAGGAGAAACTCCACACAAACATGGAGATTTTTGGGAAGAATGTGGAGGCCACCATGGCCAGTGTTTCGTTCGCTGGATCTGGAATTGTGAATGGAGTTGACATGTTGAAGGAAGGTGTGTTGGAGGTTCAGTCCTTAGCATCTTTCATAGTCAACAACGGGCAAGAGGTCCTCACGGAGGTTTTGCCTGCGGCCAAGGATGATGCCAAAAAAGGGGGAAGAAAAGAAGAAAAGATCCCGCCCTGAGGCATCGGAGGCTCAGTCTACTCCAAGAAAGTCAGAAAGGTTGGCTGAAGTGGCAAAGGCTAATGACCCTTCTGTTGAACAAGTTCAAGCTCAACTTCCATCCATCCTTGAGGGAAGCTCAGAGCGCTCACTTCTTAGCACAAGGAAGAATCCGATTTTCTTAGACACCAACGAAGTGGCGTCCTTGTGTGAAGAAGCTTGGGGTCTGCCCCATGAGAAGAGTGAGTCTCAGGGCAGGACTGAAATTGTTGAAAAGGAAAAAATGTGCATCCTTGAGAAGAAGGTTGAAAAGCTTTCAGAGCTTACTGAACTTCAACAAAGGGAGCTAGATGATGGGATTCTGAGCATGCTAAGGAGAAAGAAGGCGAAGCCTGAGCCAAGGAAGTACAGAAAGAGGCCAACAGCTAGGAAATCAACAATCCTTCAAGTCAGAAAGCCGGAGGTGATACTGAGGGAAGCTCTTGTCGATGAGTTCATCTCAGAGACTTTAAAAGAGTTTTGGGTTGATGCAAGGGTTGAGTTCGTCAGACTCTGGTACATAGTGAAGAAATGGGGCGACACTGAAGACATCAATGCCCGCTTCACTGACTACATGATGGACAACCATCCTGAACTCATTCAGAAGATCTTGGAGGAAGCTGAAGCAGTTAATGTCCAAGTGAAGGCTCCTGAGTTCATTACTCGACTACCACCTCTAGTCCCTGGAACCAGCAAGCATGGTACAAAGGCGATTATGACTGAAGTGTTGAAGATAGCCAAGGCTGAAGGATATGTGAACCAACCTAGGAGAGTAGATGAGTTGAAGGTTAGAGTCTATGCTGGTTATGGACTCGAGCCTGAAATGAGATTAGTATAGGTGTTCACAACCTCTTGTAATAGATTAAGTCATTGTACTCAATTCTCATATTATCAATGAAATCTATTACTTTGCCCACAGACAAAAACTCATTGTCTTTTTTACTGTTATTTAAATTTTGTACTTTATCGAGAATTGCTCTAACACTGTTTTATCTTATAGATAGGACTTTGATTTTCCTCTAAGTGTTTTGAGGATCTTTTCAGTGTTTTGGCATCATCAAAAAGGGAGAAATTGTTGGGACAATGTCAGTTTTGATTAGATCTCAAAGCTCCTGAAAAGATGATTTATCTTAGTAGTCAGGCTAGTCTTGGTTAGATTAGTACTTAGTTATTTTACAATTCACAGAAATTCAATGAGAGGAGTACTCATTGATGAAAATCAAGACTGAATCCTGAAGACAACACCATCCTAAACTTACGGCAGTCTCTCTAAGCTAGTTGAGTAAGTGTCAGTGATGAAGAGTATAACCCTGAGGTCATTACTAACTCAGTCCTGAAGGAAACATGATGATACTGAGTAATGGGAAAGACTTGGAGTAGGGCCAAGCAGTGAAAAAGGAATATCAGCGTCAGGACAAGACCGTTGTGCTCGAGACAAAAATAACTGAATAAGACAAGCCTGAAGCCCAGGAATGAGTTCTGACATTCTCACCAACCTGATGACGTGGACCAATCCAGGAAGGACACACACGTACGGACCTGACATGAAGACTAAGTTCAGACTGCACTCTTCAACGGGCAAGCATTAAATGGAGCATTAAATGCATTACCAAATCCATGCAAGGACGGCTGCTGCATGGGAGATGTATCCGTTGAACAACCCTACGAAGATGACTAGAAGGTTATCTCTTCCAACGGATAGTTTTTAAATCCATCTATATATACAGAAGGCCTTGAACCCATTCAAGGTTACAGGAAATTTCCAAGCCAGAAATTACTCAAACTCTCAAGCATTCAAAGCATTCAGCGTTAGAAAGAAGCACTAAAAAAACCTTAAATTTCCCAAGTGTTTCTTAGCATAGAGAGTTATTCTGTATTCCACTGAGCGAACCTAGTTATATCATAAGCTTAGAGTGATTATCTATCCTTAGTATAGCCTTGTTTTGTAAGGATAATCACATTTTTAGTTGGAAACCAAACTGAAACCAAAACCCTCTTGTTAGGTTTGTTGGTTGGAGTCAATTAGTGTGTTAGGAAGGAGTTTGTAAGGGTCAGTGAGTTAGTTGATCTGGGTGCACCTTGGCACGTTAAAAACAAGATAATCCTTAGTGGATTATCCTTTTCAATCAGGACCGTGGACGTAGGAGCTTGAGTCTCTGAACCACGTTAAACTTCTTGTGTTCTTTACTGCTTTGATATTGTTCTTATTGCTTATTCATTAAGTCATTCATTGCATCAGTTTTATCAGGTTTGAATCAATCAGCCTGATCATTAACTTGAACATTGCCCTACTAATCACTACTTCAGAATTGAGTAATCAAGTTTTCAGAAAGCAAACATTATCAAGACTATAAACTTTCAGGGCTCACGCATTTCCGCACTGAACTCAAGTTGATAGTTTGCCAACTGACCAGCACTCAGTGCAGTCAGTAGGTGTGTTATCAACCCTGAGTTCTGTACCACTCTGAGCTAAGGGGACTCAGTCAGTTTGAAAGAAAAAAATTGTATACGTGTATTCCCCCCCCCCCCACATACACGTATCCCTCAGTCTTGTACCGGGACCAACACATTTCCAGATTCTGGTCCACACTGGACGACCCAGTGTCAGCCTGTTTCGAATTCTCCTCTTCTTTTTCAACAATTGGGGTCGACGAAATAGGCTTTTTAACCGCCTCCAGCTGCTTACCACTCCTCAACATGACAGCGTTAACGTTCCTAGGGTTGATTTCAGTTTGGGAGGGCGGTTTCCCACTAGATTGGGCCTCCAATTTGCCAACAGTAGTGGCAAGCTGACTCATTTGCATCTCCAAGTTCATGATTGTAGATGTGGTGTTTAGCTGGAATTGTTGCAGTCTGCTGAATGTTCTGCTGAAACTACAAAGATTGAGTAATGAGCATCTTGATCAATTCCTCTGTAGAATGTCCAGAACTCTCCGTAGGTGGCTCGACATAGTAATGCCCTCTCCATGGTTGTGACCAAGTGTTATCATTCTCCTTTAAATGTTAGGGTTTAGCTCCACCTACAACAAATTTTCTCACAAAAGAGGTTAGCGTAGTTAGTTTATCACTAATTGATGAATCACTTACCTCATGATTAAATTGTTGAGAATTCGCCGCCATGTTTGCAATGAGATTTCTCGCTTGTGTTGGAGTTTTATCAAAAAGGCCTCCTCCACTTGCTACATCTATCAAACTTCGTTCGGTGAGGGTCAACCCATCATAAAAGTACTGGATCAGGAGCTGATTAGAGATCTGATGTTGTGGACAGCTTGCCACCAACTTGTTAAATCGCTCCCAATACTCGCAAAGAGTCTCCCCTTGGGATTGCATCATACCATATATATCCTTGCGTATGCTCGCTACTCGAGAGGCTGGGAGATACTTTTGCAAGAACAACTGCTCCATCTGAGCCCATCTAGTGACCATCGCGGAAGGTAAATCGTATAGCCATTCCTTTGCTGAATCCTTCACTGAGAATGGGAAGACCTTCAATTTCACTAGCTCCTCCGTCACATCTTTAGGCCTCATGTGCGAGCAGGTGACATGAAACTCCTTCAAGAAAGTGTGTGGATCCTCACCTTCCTCACCTGCAAGACCATGAAACACAGGCAACATGCGAATCAAACTAGATTTAAGCTCAAAATCATTAACACCAGTTGAGTGAACTATGCAAAACCAATTTTGTGAAATATGTGGGTTTGCCAACTGCTTCAAAGTTTGTTCAGCTGCCATAATGCTTAGCACCTGAGAAAATACCAAAAACACGTGAAACCGAACAAAAAAATGACACAAAAAAAAACTAAACAGACACAAGCTGTGAAAACTTGCTGCTATAGTGACACTGGACAGCCTAGTGTCAGAATTGCAAAAATTGTGCAACTGACATACAGAATAAACGGGGGATTACGGAGAAAAAAAAACCAACTAAAACACAAAAAATATAACAGAAAAATTAGCCCCACTAATCATACACAATAGATACAAAAATAATTTCACACCGTTCCCCGGCAACGGCGCCAAAATTTGGGTCGCGCTGTCGAGGCACACCAAATTACAATAAATAAATAATACTCAATTACTCTACTAACTCGTAGTAGTGACAAGCATTAATGGGACAAACAAGTAGGGGGGAGTTTGGAATGATTTTTCTAAAAATACTAAAGCAATAAACTAAATAAACTAAGCAAACAAATAACACAATATATATTCAATTAATTAATGGATTCCAATTCGCGGTTTAATCTCCACTTGATTTTGACTATGCTACCCAAATGTATTATTCGCTCAACTTATCTCACGGATTAATAACCCTCGATAAACAACAAGCTCTGTTCACCGGTTTTATCCCTTAATAATATTTAATTGAAACAAGCTCTCCAACGAACCTTTCTAACCAAACAGTCTAGATACGCTCTTAGATTTAATTTGGTAGAAGCATTAAGTCCTAGGATAAAGATCAAACAAATTCCCAAACACACAAGCTCGGTTCGAAAGAATTTGATTTATATCACCCTAGTAAAATACTAGTTGCTACCAATTGTCATATAATCGCAATAATTACGGATTACGAAATATGAACTAACAAACATGCATGAAATAATTAACCTAGGTGATCAAACTAAATTAATTACTCAAGCAATTAAACAATGAAATTAAATGATATAAATAATCCGTGTAATAAGTCTCACAAATAAAAAGGGTTCAAATAGCAATCATAAAAAATACAAGTATCAACATCCCCGGAATCGGAATAAAAACAAACTAACTAGAAGTTGTGGTGGACATCTCCATGAAAATCATCTCCTTCTCTCCGGTAAAGTTCACGTCCAAAGTAATAAGGAACTGATCTTCGCGTATTAGGGTGGAGGTGGCTGCTTAGGGCTTGAGTTCACGTCCCTGCCCTTTTTATACTTGCATGGCTTTAATATATATGGTCCTCCCTTCTTATTCACGAAAATCCTTATCAAAGGATATGGTAAACAAAATCCTCACGTGAATGATTCATTCCATATTTCAAGGATTTGACTTTATTCTTTCCTATATTATCCAAGATATGGTAATTCTTCTGCAAGAAAGTTATAATGCCCTTTATGAAAATGGTCTGTTGAATGTGGGCCGGATTTATAAATTCTTGGGCTTATTTTCGCTTGATTTGCGCATGTATTTTGGGCTGCTGCGCACCAATTTTGTTCCATTCATATATTGAGCTTTCGAATTCCGATTTACTCGATTCTTTTTCCGTGGTGATCCCAATTTTGAGACTTTTCACATGGTTCAACTCTCTTCTCCATTGCTCATCTGTATCAGGCCCATTAATTTTTCTTCTCTAACGCAAAAAGTTCCAAAACATCCTGAAATTCATAGAAAAATATAAAATCAATGCATTGAGACCATAATACCATAAGTCGAATAATTACGAGCTAAATATAAAATTGTTGTTATAAAACAATGAATTAAAGCACACAATTTACTCAATAATTCCGACTTATCACAATCCACTATTTTTACTATCCTAATCGTTTATTCATACATTGTTCCTCCTGTCTCAATGCAGATTTTCGCTGCCACTCTCTCTGGCCGATACCAAATTTACCAAAAGTATTTGTATCCATTGTTTATTGTGTATTATAGATTTATTTTATATTTTCATCCTTTATAACCATTTTTATTGTTGTCGTCATCTTTGGATGGTGAACTTTTTCTAATTTGTTTTTGTCTACTTCTTATCTAGTTTTTGTTATATCTAATATTGTTCGTGTTAAATATTTTTGGAATTTTTCAGGTTCAATGAATCCATTGTTGTTTATGTGTTCATCTGAGAAAAATATATGGTAACTAGAAATTATTTTTGCATATCATTTGATAACTCTTCATCAAGTATTCAAGTACGTGGCAAAATCGGTGGCCCTAGGCGTTTCCAGGCCGTAGTAAGTCCTAGGATGCTTGATAATACAAATTTTTTTTATAAAAAATTGTAATTTACAAAAAAATAAAAAAAAAATCTCTAATTATCGATTTTCGATTTTTGCACACTTGCTATATATATATATATATATATATATATATATATATATATATATATATATATATATATATATATATATTATCACCACATATAAGTGAAATTGAAGACTATAAAGCCTAAAATAAACTATAAGAGAAAATCATAATCCATCGTAAGCAGTGAAGTTGAACAGTAAAGCATGCGACAAAAATAATTTGCTTCAAGTACTTAAACCCTATATTTGTCCTTTTAAAGAAAGGTCTTCCCTTAACGACACCCTTCCTAATCAAACACCACTTGATCAACTTCTTAATTGCAATAATGTAATGAGATATACTAGTAACAAAAACTAGTGCCACTTTAATACTAGTGTGAAACCAATATTAGGTTCATTATTTATGTTTTTTTCTTATCAAGAGTATTGTTGACTCCACTCGACCCCAGTGAAGGATCACATAAACAATTAATGTCAAATTCAAAACTGTCGTGGGATTTGACCTTAATTGATTTGGCCAAACAATTAATATTATATTGTACGACAGGTGGCTACCTAGCTAGATTGCCTAAGTCCAATCCTCTGACCATATTTGTGAACAATAATAAAAGATTGATTTTTTTACGGACAAATAGTAAGAGAGACTCTTCAATCATATTAAATTAAAGGGATTATATATTTGCAACTTTGCACTGTTTTGAATTTGGTCCACATGAATTACAGATTTTGATATTGGTCTCGTAAGTTTGGAAGTTTTTTTATTTTAGTCTTTTTAAAACTTATAGGAGCAAAATCAAAACGTCTAATCCAATTTTATTTTTAAAAAATTCAAACTTATAGGACCAATATAAAAAAAATCAAGGTAAAAGGACTAAAATCAAAATAATCTCAAACTTACGGGACCAATATCAAAACATGTAATTCATGTGGACCAAATTCAAAATAGTGCAAAATTACGGGATTTACAAATATATAATCCCTAAATTAAATAGTGAAATCTTGTATCTACAATTGAATAGTGAAATCTTGTATTTACAAGGTGCAACTTACATTTCAAATATATTTTTAAGAGTAATTAAGTCTCTTCTGTAATTGGTTTTCAGTATAAATTTTTTAGTGTAATCAACTCATATATTTTAATATAATTAGTTCACACCTTTTAATATAAACACCTTCAACTGTTGAGTGAGTGCCACCATATACCAAGTGTATATAAAACATTGGCTATTTTTAAATTTATTAAAAAGTGCATTAAAAAATTATTGTACTTTTACACTTTAAAATTGATAGTACTATTAAAAAATCTTACTTGAATTGATTCTACGGTGTACTTAATACACAGTAGATTTACATAATTATGGGCCGCTGAGTCACCATGATTTACTTCCTCCACCCAATCCTGTCGGGCCAGGGGGTGGGGGCCCTGGGGGCGAGGGCTTCGCCTTTGCTACAAAGATTTACATAATTAAATAATAATATTAATTAATTATTAGGTGTTTTTTTTTTTATCGTTTTGAATCAAACAAGTCATTATAATCTTAAACCTCTTTTTACTTGATGTGGAAAAACGAGAAGCACATATATAATTACGTGCGATCTTAGAGTTGCCAAACAAACAAATTTCTTAAGATTCTTAAAGATATGAAAAACATAAAACCTCTATATAGGTTTTATATGAAATTGATTAATAATAAGTTTATCATAAAATTATTTTAAAGTATTGAATATTTCATTAGGATTATTAAAGGTTGGGGGTCAAAAAAACATACAACAATTACAATATAATACCATTGATCCCGATTTTTTATACTTCTGATGATATTTTTTAGAGTAGGTCTTACGTGCAATGTTGCACCGTGCAATTTTGCACTAATAAAGGAAGATTCTAAAATTCGCGGGTCAACATTGAGATCTTGGTTAGCATGATAAAATTTGCGGGTCAAATGAATCTTCCCAAAAAAATTGCGCAAAAGCAAACAAAAATTTTTGCTCTCAGGTCTATGTTACTTTAAGGGCAAGTGAATGTTATTGTAAGAGTATGTATGTGTTACTATATCAGAAACAGTGTGAAATCGCGAAAAAATAGAGGTTTAAATTATGAAGAAGAAAAACTTGATAAACACCAAAAAAATCTTAAAATTATTAGATAATCATAACATCATAATTCTTATTCATGTGTTACCATATGAAATTGGAAGAATCTGAACAATAAAAAGACTATATGATTAAGTAATTCATGTGTTACTACATGAACAAATGAGTGTTACTACAAGGACTAATCAGTGCTACGATATGAGCTAGTAATACACTTTTGCTCATGCAGTAACACTCGTTTTTCATACAGTAACACAATTTTCAGCAATATGAAAAATGGGCTATTGTTTGACCCGCCTTTGACCCGCAAATTTTGGAATTTTCTATTTAAAGCACTAACACATTTTTGTTCATGCAGTAACACTCGTTTATTCATACAGTAACACAATTTTCAGCAACATAAAAATTGGGCGACCCGTTCGACCTGCCTTTAACCCGCGAATTTTGATTTAATTTATATAGAAAGCAACTGGGTAGGGTTTTGGCAAATTGCACGGGTCAGACTTGGTGCAATATTGCATATTAGACTTTACCTATTTTTTATACTTCTGATAAAATATTTGATACTTTAAAACTGTTTTATAATAAACTTATTATAAACTATATTCATATAAAACCTTGTCATATATATATATATATAATGAATTCACGACGGATCCAGTAATTTCTTATAAAACAAACCAAAATCAAATATAATATATTTTTTAAAAATTCACTACATAATAATTTATGTCCATCATAATTTAAACCTACGAATTTTCATAAATTGAGAGCATAATTTGTAGTTTACTAATTTCAATAATACTCCCTAGCTCCGACTCAGAATTAACTTTTCGCTTATTTTTGTTGAATAGTTGAAAAAAAAAATATTTGTTTATTAGTATATGGTAAGTCAAATGCTGATTTTTTTGGGATAAAATAATGAATAGTGCTAAAAGTGAATGAAATGAGTGATATAATACTATTGATAATATTGTTTGAATTTGAAGGTTAAATATTATATGTAGTAGAGTTTTATTTTTACTATTTATGGAATGAGAAATTTAGTGTGAAATGACTCGGAAAAAAAAAAGATTGAAAGTTTAATTTGGAATGAAAAGAGTATTAAAAGAAAAAAAAAACATTATGGTCGGGGCACATGCCCCAATGTCCTAAGTGATGCTATATGCACACTGATTAGAAAATTCATATTTATTTTTTATGCAATATTTAAAAAGTCATATTTAAATGACCAAATTAATTAGTGCGTTCAAATATCTGCTAAATTGCATCAAATATTTGAAAAGTCATATTTATTTTTTAAAAGTCACATTAATTTTAAGTGTACTCTAATTATTTATTTATTTACTCTAATTATTTTACAAAAAATATTAGTTGTTTCATTAAAAAAATATTAATTGTTTAGAGTAACTATTTTTTAATATTACAAAAATATTAATTAGTTACTTAATTCAAAAGTATTAGTTGTGAAGAAGGACAAATATACATAATTCTAACAAAAATACACTCATTACATATTCCAACCACATTTTTTGTAAACTTTTCAGTGTAATTCAATCACATTTTCAGTGTAAACAAGATCAACTCTAGAGTGAGTGCATCATATATACACCAAGTGCACTAGAGAGTTACTCAATAATATATATATATATATATATCAGTGATATTTGAAAAATTGAATTTACTTATAGAAATTTTTGTCCTAAATTTAGATGCAATATTTGATCAATTAATCTCACTAAATAATAAATACATTTTTCTTTTCTATCCGTTCTACAATACGTTGCATACAACTAAAATAAAAATAATTATCTTTTACAAAAATTTATAAAATATTAAAATATTATTATTTTATTAAATTTTACATTTATGTATTCTTTTTAAATACTTATTTTAAAGTGCTAAAAAAATTTATGATTAAGATAGTATAACTTAAAACTTAAATTATTGCTCAATAATTGTTTAGGGTCTAATTCACATTGATTAGACATTGATGGGACACCCATCAATGTCTAATCAATGTGCATTTAGCATTTGTGCTCTATCCTCTGAATAATGGAGGTGAATCATCTCTGGAACGAGTGATACTATATGCACACTGATTGAACATATGTTCAATCAGTGTGCATGGAATAATATCAGAAATGGACCCAATTTGAGAGCTGCCGACGTGGGTTTGTTGCTTGAATCATATGAGAATAGACCCCTTTTTCTTTTGCCCTTTTTCTTTTTTGAATTTCTTCTGCACCAAAACAAAACAAATTCCAAATGGGCTCTGCATATTTTATGCATATTTTTAAACAAAATAAATTTGACTGCATTAATATGTCCTTCCTTTTGGACTTTCCGGTTAGCGATAGAAGTCTAAAATTAAATGAGTCCAAATGGGCTCTGCATATTTTCACTGATTTTGAATTATTATATTATTTATGTATACTAATTAAAGATAAATTATAGAGTCAAAATGGTTTATACATAAATCATTGAAAGATATTAGTAATTTTTTATAGAATTATTAATGGTTTTCATTGAAGAGTATTATTAGTTTTATGTCGAAGAGTCTTAGTTGTTCAATGAAAACAAACTAAGATTCTTCGGTGAAAACTAATACCCTTCAATAAAAACATCTAATACTCTTTAGTGATAAGAATCAATACTATCCGATGATTTATGTATTAAAACAGTTAAATCGTATAAATCGCCCATTTTGTATATCACATAGGAATATTTAAATGGATAGTCACTTGAAACTTGTTTTTAAAGTAATACTTCCTCCGTCTCAATTTTGTTTTCTCATTTGACTTTTGTTGATTTTATTGTGAAACTTGATTTGTAGTATTTAAATGGGTAAAATAGTTGTTTCATGATGAACTATTATTCAATTTAAGTGCATGAGACAACAATAAGATGTTTTTTTTATATATAATTAGTAGTGGAATGGAATGTAATTTAAAAATATTTGAGGGTGGTGAATAGTGCAGTGGGCAAACAAAACTAGGACAGAGTGGGTATTATAGTTACTCTATATATGATTTTAAATTATCTACTATTATAGTAGTCTATTTCTTGACTCAATCTAGGTATTATCAATACAAATTAATTTACCTAGCACTAAATATATACCTCAGTTTGAGCATAATTAGTAAGTACGAGTCCTTGAAATCCTTCCACCTAAATGTTAAAATAAAATGCATATTTTATTATCACATGGCTCCAAAACTCATGAATTATTTTTATGATTCACATATTTTAAAATTTTAAAAATGTAGTTATTAGTATGCAAGAATTTTCAACTCTCATTATTAGGATGCAAGAATTTTCAAACAAAATAAATGATGTTATATGATCTTCTAATATATGGGTGGGATGAGCCACGAGAATGATGTTGTTATATAATCACTATATTTGCAACATTTATTCATTTCTTCTGAACTATAATTTTTTTTTATAATTTCTCAATTAGCAAATTTATTTTACGTTTTCAATTTGAGATGAGTTTATATTATGATGTTGGTTATGTAACCAAAAGGTAAGGGGAGAGTGGCGGCCACTAATGCATATCAGGATATTCCACCCGAAACTCATCATAGAAATAACACATCTGAAGGGTGTCGGATGAGCTTTCCTGAAGCGAGTCGGGGCAGGGCGAGCTTTTCGCACTGTCCGAGACCACCCTCCCCAGATTCCCCACCCCCGGGGCCCTCAACTTCTAAACAGGTTCCGCCACGCAATAGTAGCGCTCGCCAGAGTGAGTCTCGTGTACCATTACGAGGCTCTAAGATGGAGAAATACTTTCCTCCTTACATCAGAGAATATATTGAATCATACACAGATGTGGTTGGAGACGGTAATTGCGATTTTAGGGTTGTCACGCTTGCAGTCCTCGGAACTGAAGACCATTGGGGTACGGTAAGAGGTGATATGCTACATGATCTCCGCGGAAGAAGAGAATTATAAGATAACGTAATAGGTGGTCTTACAACCATGTCAGCCCTGGACCAAACTGTTAATCACTTTGATGGTCCATGCGGTCCAGTTAAGTATTTTTCAGTACCTGGCTGTGGATACGTGGCTGCAACCACATATAATATCTTCTTAATGACATTCGGTGAAACTGGCGGATATTTATGTCCTCCCGTAGCTTTGGAACCCTATCGAGCACTTCCGAGCGCAAGGGTGGTGTTAGGGCACGTGAACAATTATTCTCATTGGATATTGGTAAGAATAAATATTTGTGGTTTTATTATATTTTTTATAATGTATTTTAATTATCCGGATAGTAACTATTACTTTATTTCAGTTGCACATGAGATCCGACTATCATCCAGTGTCATGGCTATCGGAATACTGGATCAAAAGAAGACACACATCTGCATATGGTTTAGAGTTACAATTTAAAGATCATATAGATCTATACAATTATCTACACAACGATCATGCACAACGCCGTAAAGATAAAAGTGAGGCTGACAAAAAGGCAAAAAATAAGGCAAAAAAAATCCTTTTTTTTTTATTTTTATGAAAAATATGTAATGTGTGTATTTTTTTTCCTGTAATGATTGTATTTTTTTCTTGTAATGAGTGTATTTTTATTAGAATTGTGTATATTTGCTCTTTCTCACAATTAATACTTTTGAATTAAGTAGCTAATATTTTTGTAATATTAAAAAATAGTTTTTTCAAAATAATAGTTACTCTAAACAATTAATACTTTTGAAAGAAGCAACTAATATTTTTTGTAAAATAATTAGAGTAAATAAATAAATATAAATAACATCATCCCATCACCACCCTAAACATTGTACTAATATTTTTTGTAAAATAATTAAAATAAATAAATAAAGTAAATAAAACAACTAAATAATTAATATTTTTAATAATCACCATCTCATCATCACCTAATCATCATTATCATCTTAACAACTATGCATATTGATGGGACAAATGTTTCATCAATGTGCATATAACATTTGTGCTCTGGAACTCATTTTCTAGGTCATGAGAGTAAACTAAAATATATAGATGAATTGCCTGGTAAGAGAGTTAAACAAAGGTCATTTTGTTTGGAATTTATGTAAAAAGAAAATACTATCGTATTAAGAACGGCTTCCTCCGTATCCCCAAATTTAGTGTGTAGTTATTGTAAAGTTAATTTATTAATAAAATGGTTATTTTTATTATCATGTTCATAAATGACCATATATTTATAAATGAATTTTACATTAACCTCATAATATTTTTACTCTATCTAGCTATTTTATTTTATTTTACTTATACCACGTGTTCGTTCAATGAGAATAAAAATGGGGATGGAGTAATATTTTTTTTATGTTTAAAGACCTAGTTATGATATATATTTACTCTATAATATGTGAAGAATTATCTGAAAATATATTCATGATAAGTTTATTATGAAACAATTTTAAAGTATCAAATATATAATCAAAAGTATCAATAATCTCATCAGTAGTATCATTAATCTAGTCAGTGATATTATATTATTATTGTTGTAAATTTTCTTGAACCAGATTAATGATACTTCTGATGAACTTTTTGATACTTTTGATCAAATATTTGGTACTTTATAACAATTTCAAGATAAATTTATCATAAACTATTTTTATATGAAATCTACTGTTACAACGAAACATCATTAAAAGACTAAGGGAGGGTGGATGTGCATTTTCCTAATTTTAAACCTAATAAAGATATATAGACAAAAAAAAATTGTTCACCAAGTTTCCAAGAATACTACAAAAATATACAATAATTTTGAGATAAATAACTCATAAAGTCAAATATTTTTAAATAAACATATATTTTATATGTCCAAAAATATTGCTTTGAAAAAATGAATCAAATGAATTTATTTTACAGAAAACCTATGCCAATATAATCAAACTTGACGAAGGATCAAGGCTGACTGCATGCGCAATTTTTATTGGTATGTAATAATAATGTCATTATTTTTTAATAAATATTATATTAATATTATTAAGTTATATATGGCATCAATGAGTATTCAAAATTCTCTATTTCCCTGTCAATTATTCAACTCCACGTCTGGTCATAATATCCAACCAACATGCTACGTTGGATTCAACTCACTTTAGATTATTTTTTTTTTTGTCAAAAGTGCGTTTTGTTAATATAGTTCTGTCAAGTGTTGGTAGCTCAATTGGTTGAGGCCACCACCTAAAACTCCAGAGGTCTTGGGTTCGAGACATGGAGGGGAAATTTATTTCCCTCTTGTGGTAGGGTGGTGTTCCCCTCTTGTGATGGTTGCGGTTGTGGTTCGGAGTTGCGGGTTCGGGTGGTCCCCCTCTTGTAGTGATTGCGGTTCTGGTCTACATCGAGATGAAAAGATGTTGTCATGTACCCGGTGGTCTAATGCACTGAAAGATCTTTATTATTATTATTTTTTAAAAGTCCCCGAATTATTATTTGCTTAAAAAAAAAATTAAACTATTAAATTTTATTTTATGAGGTCTCTTGTAAAAATTGATGAATCAAATTGTATTCTAACAAAAAGTATGTTATAATGGATTATTAAAAAATGTCCTATGAAACAAAAATTATATATACTTTATGGGCTTTTTAAAACAAACAAAAAATAATAATTTGAGAGTCTTTAAAAAAAAAATGGATAGTTTAGAAGCGTTTTAAGATAAAATGCAGTTTAGAGGTTTTTCGAATCAAAATTTAATAATTTAGAGATATTTTAATGCATTATGCCTAACATCTATTATTATGAACAAGACAACAAATACATGCAAGAAAGTGTGTGTTTGATGTCTTTTTTTTAATAATATTTAAAATATTTATAGCTCTTTGTTTCCTGCTTTCACATTCTAAAAAGAAGTGGACTTTTTCTCGTTTAATAATAAATATCATGTACAAATAATCTACATATATGTATTTAAGTAGCATAGTGCCAAAAAAAAGAGTTACCTCAAGAACTACCTAAAATGGAAAATTTGTTAAATATATTAAAGGTGGAACTTAACTGCGGATGCGCAGTCCATGCACGAGAAGGATGGTTTGGACGTTTTTGATTGAAATTTTTCTTTCTAAGAAAACTAGCTTTTGTACCCCGGGATTTATAATTAGAGTCTCGTTGCTCAAATTCCAAAATCCATTAAACTCATTCCACCTACTAAACATATCTCAATAAAATTTAAAAATTAACATATATTACTAAACATACCCCATTTTATTCCTTTAATATCCATAGCTTGTCAAAATATAAAATAACACTTTCTTATTTCATATTCTCTTAATTAACTCTTTTCTCAAGGAAAAATAAACCCCCTCTTATTTTTTAACTTTTGATCGAAATTTTAAAACAATTTAAAAATTAAATATACTTTAAAAAATATTATAAAAACCAACCAAATTTGCAAACATATATATAAATTACAAAAATTAATTAAATTGAAAACAAAAATTAAAAAAAACATAAAAATAAAAATTAGATAAATTTTTTAATAAGTAAGAAAATAAAATTAATCTTCAAACAATCAAATAAAAAATAAAAAAATTCAAAATAAAAAGGTTAAAGTAAAATAAAATCATAAAAATATTTTATAAAAGTCACTTCATTCATCGTAAATAATTAACTTAAAAATTAATTAATTTTTATTTAGTTTTGAAGGTTTTTTTAATTTAGTTAATTTTGAAAATTTAGTTGGTTTCTAAATTTTTTCAAAATCGAATTTTATTTTTGATTGAATTATTTAGAAGATATAATTTTTTTTTTTGGTTTTTTTTTTCAGATTTTAAATAATTTTTGAAATTGAATTTCTAAATTTCATATAATTTTATTATATAAATATTTAGTCAATTTTTAAAAATATTTTCCAGATTTAATATTTTTTTAGATTTTTCAAATATTTAAAGGAAAATAAAAATTAATTAATTTAAACTTAATATGCTGATTTTAAAATTAAATAACTTATAAAACTAAAGCCAAAATCAACAAAACCTAGAAGATAATTTATACATATATATATATATATATATATATATATAATATATATATATAAGGATAACTTAGTCATTTTATATATGTCTATTATTGTCTTTAATATAATGATGTATATTTAGAGGATTTTGGGGTTTGAGTAGTGAGACTCTTATAATTATTATGTTATTATTTTTAAACTAGTATATCACTCGTGTGTTCGCACAGTTTGTGAATACAATTTAAATATAATGTTATTTTTTGTTATAATTATATCAACTAAGAAAATTATATGTTCATTTTGTGTTAGATGGAGTAGAAATAATTAGTTTATCTATAATTCTATATATTTTTTCTTTATACACTCAATGTGTTGTTGATTTTTCATTTTCAAAATTTTGGTATATATATTACAATTATTTTTCTCCTTTTGATGCAATGGTCAATGTTTGATATTTTATTATTATTATTTTATTTTATTTTATTTTTTTCTTTTCAAATTACGCACATAAAACATTCTGCGCTTGAAATGTGAAAAACGTTTATTTTGTTAAATAAGTCAAATTTGAAAGATATTATGTTTGTTTATAAATTTTGAAATAATTGCTTATAAATCTTATTGATTGTTTTTTTTATTATTATCATCATCTTCTTCGCATATTCGCATATCAAGATTTTCAAATCTTCTCGTTTGGTTTTGTGGACACGTGTAGTTGCCCAAGCTTGAAAACTATCTGCCTAAATTTTTAAGACAGAGTTTTGTGTGGTAGATTTATTAGATCAACTGTGAGATTTATTGAAAGTAAATATGGTTATCGACTTACCCGCTTATCCATCTTTATTTTTTCCTTTTTGATTTGTATATGAATTTTATACGAATCTCATTTGGAAAATCTTTGTAAGAGAGTATCATTTTGTTTCATTAGATTTATTTTTAATCATTTCAGTCTATATATAGTGTATAACACAAAAATCAACTTACTCGATCATCTTTTATATATGCGCATACTAATTATAACAAAGATCATTACACCCTAAAATTATACAATAATTATTATAATGGTTATATTTACTTTAATAGTAATTACATATGTGTGTACACATATTTATATATATATATATATATATATATATATATATATATATATATATATATAGAGGAAACATTTTTAGCCTAGGTGACACCTTTATTTTGCCTCTCTTTTGTATTTCCTCCATCCTCCTTTGTCCATGGTTTTAATTTTGATCCTAACCTTTAATCTATTTTTCTTTTGATCTCATCCCTTGGTTTTGTAACGTTTTTTTCAATAAATTTCTATAAATTCAATTATTAAAATCACTTCCCATGTTTGTTTATAGATTTTGGAGTTATAATTTATTTTTTGGTAGGTGCTTTTTTATTTCATTAAATTTAATTTGACATTACAATAATGTTTCATTAAATTTAATTTGACATTCTATAAACACATTTGTATTATATCCATGTGCATGTTTATCTCATTAACCCATATTTTAATATTTGATCTCAACCATTTATTTAAAGTCAAATGATCTTGACCATTGATCTTTACTAATTTCTTCTATAAATATAGCTCAACACTCTTCTTTGTTTTCCTACAAATTCATTTTCTTCTTTCATGCAAAGTCTCCCAAGTTTTATAAAAAATCTCATTATTCTTGTGTTCATATATCCATTCTTAATTCTCATTGTAAGTTTTTCCTATATTGTAGTCATGATGTGTTATGTGTTATTATGTACTAAATTAAGTACGATTCTCATTTCTCATTGTACGCCGCTCTCAAATTTTAAATTTGTTTTACCTTTGTTTTATGTGTTATTATGTATGATTGTTTAACTATTTATTATGATTTTTTTTTTTTTTTTGCAGGTAGTGGTGGGAATGTCGTTTCGATCGCTTCTATATCTTAATCAAATTTCAGATCGTGGACTTCTTATTTCAAGTTTTCACTAACAATGTTGGCTCCACTTTGATTTTTTTTTTTCTTTCTAAATTTATCTTTTCATGTGTATAGATTATGAACATGATTGATGATTTATATACTTTTATAAGTGTACGTTTTTGGTTGATGATTGTTAATATAAAATATAATTAAAGAGACGATCAATGTAATTAGATTATTTTACACAATATATAACCGATAATGTATTTACCTTTGTATTTTAATAATGATGAATGTCAATTCAACTAATTTACTATTGTTCTTGAGGTTTTATATAAAGATTTCAATTCTTATATTTTGTAATCCGTGGTATTTGCTTTTTATGTATTCATTATATGTTATGATAAAATTTTGTGTCTTAATTTTATCGATTTCATTAATTCCAAAATCCTTAATTTGATCAATTTTCTTAATTCATTAATTCGTGATATTTGTCTTTCATTTATTTAATTTTACATTATGATAAAATTATGTGTCTTATCTAAATAGAGTCATGACAAAGTAATTTTAGTTGTATGTGACATTTTACACTCTTTGATTAACTAAAATACATACAATGAAATAAGGTAATAAATTAATTGTATTAATTCATTAATAATTTTTCTCTTTCCTCTCTTTATCCCCATTCCTCCCTTTCCTCCCTTCTTCCACAATCTCCCCCCTGCAAATAGCTAAAATAACTCATAATTCTCAACTTTTAAAATTTAAATTTCTACTAATTTCTAATCATTTATTTACACACAAATGGAGCAGCCCAGATTTTTAACTTTCAAGGAGATTCCGACATACACTGAAATTTGAAGAAGATCATTTTCTAATTATAAAATATTATTTCAAGATTTGATGTTATAATGCACTTCCTTATATAGATGTCAATCAATCAATTAAATTTAATTGTGATGCATTTACAGAATATAAAATAGGTAAATATGACTTAATAGGAAGTTGACTACATTTTTATTAATTTAATATTACAAAAGATTAAATTAATATATGTTTGTGATAGGTCAAAATCACTAAATTATCTATTTTTAATTTTTTCAAACATGGAATGAAACTTCGTGTAGGAAAAATAGGCAATGGTGATTCTTAAATTTTGTGTAGAGTTAGCATTTTTTTAGAAAGGTAAAATAACCATATTCTTTACTCAAACCCATAAAAAGCATCAATAAAATTTGTAAGAATACGTGGTGGTAACAAAAAAAAAAAAGATCAAACCTTTATGTAGCAATTTCCCCAAGGCAATTATTCCTAATTACATCAATTTTGAATGTGTGACATATAATTTTTCTATTATTTAAATAATGAAACTTAAATTATGTATACGAGTTTTGTTTCTTAAATTTAAATTTTACTTTGACAACTAATATTTAAGTTAATGTCATATCTAACTTTTATATATTTATATATTTATTGTATAAAAATATTAGATCATATCATACTCCATAGAATTAGTTAACATATCAATATATCTATTAACGTTAAAATATGTTTAACTGCTTTTTAAGTTAAAGTCCAATCAAATTTTTATATATTGATGTATTTAATAAAATTAATATTGTATAATTATATTAGATTAAATCAAAATCTATAGAATTTATTAACATATCAATTGACATAGTTTAGTGGCAACTTTCGTTCCATAGAATTAGTTAGCAATGTTAGTATAGACTTAAATATTGACTATTTATAATAATTTAATATTCCTTAATTATATATAAGCCCACATTTGTTTGTTTTTTTTTTACGATAAGTCATTATCTTTTAATAAAATAGATAGCATATAATAATAATAATAATAATTATTATTATTATTGTTAGTTAGTGAAATATGATTAGGTGAGTTAAAAATAGAAGAGGTGATAACAGAAAGTATAATAAAACAAGTGTGTAAGAAAAAATAGGAGAGTTAATAAGTGAGTGAGAGAAATGTGTACGAGAGAGGATGAATGAATGAATGAATGAATGAGGAAAAAATTATGTGATTGTATAAGGTAGGGTAACAATAAGTGTAAAAATATATTATAGGTATGGATGAGTAGATAGAGATAAAGTGATTGTTTATGAATAAAGTCGATGATAATTTGAGTAAAATGATTGTTTATTTTCTCATTTGCCAAAAAGTCCGTCCCAATTTTATTTTTACATTTTTCAAAATAGAAATAAAGTATATCCACCCTTTTAAACTTCACCTCACATAAATCTATTTTATTCATTTAAATATTACAATTCAACTCTCGCATTAAACTCCGTGTAAAGTCAAACGAAAAAATAAAATTGGGACGGAGGGAGTAACCTTCAAACCTATATGTACACCACCTATGTGATAATGACACATAAAAGTTTATGCATGTTTTAAGAAAGAGTTAGTTCATTAATATTAAAACTTAAAAGATATAAAGTTGAGGGTTTATTAGTGAGTTCTATTTTATTGAAGGGAGTTTAGTTCATTAATTGCTAAATGATAAATTGAAAAAAATAGTGCAGTTAGGTATAAAGAAGAGGTGTTTGGAAATGATTAGTTTTAGAGAGTAAAACTATTTCTCCATAGTTTGGAATAATCTAAATTGCACGGAGGAAGTATAAAATAATATTTTAATTTTATCAATGTATTACACACACACACACACACACACACACACACATATATATATATATATATATATATATATATATATATATATATATATATATATATATACTGCGTGAGACCGTCTTATGACATGAGACGGTGGGATGAAATATAAATTGAGCATAAGCACATTAACACTTTGGCAGGGATATATGTTAATTTGTGATGTCTAATACCAAGGACATGAATAACTAAACAGTTCATACAATTTTTAAAATGTGTTTTAATGTATTTTTCTATAAATTTTGATAAACTAAATAGTTAAAATAGTAAAGTTTTTTTCAAATTTAAGTATTAGCTAGATTAATTTTTTTTATTTATGTTTTCTTTTTTAGCAACCTATTTTTATATGCAAAATTTAGTTACTATTTTTCGTATATACACATGCGCTCGCTCACACACATACTATACAAAGTATGTATTTAATTTGTTACAATTTTTTAACATATTGTTATAATATATTACTAAAACTCCTACATATAACCTCTAGGGATTGATCTAGTAATGTCGGTTTGGGACTTAGGAGTATACTCCTCTCTAGAATTCAGGTTCGAAACTCACAAGACATGATCAATTTTCGAGATGTACCAGTATATAGATTTTTGCTCTGGCTTGAAATGGGTCCCCCGCTAATGGACGTCAGGTTATGCTTTCGAGTTTTGCTCTAGAGTTCCTACAAATGGACAGTAGGTTATGAGTACTTGGACCGGATATCGAGCCATAAAAAAAGTCTTACATATATAAATATTAGTAAATTAATTTAGATTTTAAATCACATCAAAATAAATTAATAAATTATACAACTCATTCAAATTAAATTTATTCAATCATCTTTATATAAATTCCTACCAATAAAAATAAAAATATTTAAATTGTAAAATTATACATTATTATAATAAAAATATGATGCTCCAATTCAAATCATATTTTTTTAGCCATAATTTTTTTTAATTAAAATGAAAAATTAAGAAAATAAAATATGTGTGTATATATATATATACATGATATTTTTAATTAATTAAAATAATAAAAGAAGATTAAAAATTTTATATCTCCAAATTAAAGTCTTTATTAAAAGAAGTCTTTATCGCATTTATTTATGGTCATTGGTATTTATTATATTAATTAATAAGTTATTTATTAAATATCATAACAAATTTAGTAATAGTCTTTTGGTGTCAAAGTTTTGTTTCTATTAATAGTATAAGTTTTTGTTATTATATTTTGTATAGATTAAATGTTCCAAAAGTTAAATTTAGTTAGAGTTATGTTTATCCTCTGAAATTATAATTATTTTTATTAATTTAAATTTGTGACCTTTAATTGATTATTATTTTAATTAAATTTATGATTATTATTTTAAAGAATAGATTAACTAAAAAAAATTAATATATGAGTGAAAGATCAAAATCGATCATTTTGATACAGAGACTCAACCATTTAATAGATGATTTCTTTGTAATTTATAAAAAATAAGACACAATTCATTGACCAATTGTAATTAAAAAAAACTAAAAAAAATATTTCGTAGTAAAAAAGAAGTTATAAATCGAACTAATACAAACTCAAGATTTTAAAATAGAGGCTCTATAAAAGTAGGGAGTGATTCAGAAATATATTAAAATTAGGGAACATAAATAATTGAGATATAAATTAAGATAAATATAATATCGTATATAGCACAAATGCATGAAATCAAAATATTTCAAAATAGAGGTTTTTGAGAGGGTGGGGGATGATTAACAAATATATATATAGATATTAAGAATTGTGGGTACTAGTTATTGTGTAAAATGAATAATACCATATAATTGTACAAATTAATACTTCTGATAAACTTTTTGATAATTTTAGTTAAATATTTGATACTTTAAAACAATTTCGTAATAAGCTTAACATAAATCATTTTCATATAAACTACTCATTAACTTATCCATTTTTCGCTTTTAGGATATTCAACATTTCAAATTGAATTTCATCTAATTAACTTTGAAACTATAATTGTGTAGTAATTTGTAGTGTTTAAAGTTTTTAACATGTTATGGTGGGTTATCAGTCGATTTTGAGCTGACATGACATATAAAATCGATTTGTAATTTTGTTCATTTAAGGGGCGCTTGGTTAGCAACTCTTTAATAGTAATGAGAATGAGTTCAAAAATTAGTGTAATTACGAGGGTTCATTAGAACCAAATCATTATCGCTCCTCCTAAATAAGGTAATCAATACTCCATTTTGATTACCATATTTCCCTCATATATATAATCATCCTCCTCAATCACTCCCTTATTCCTCCATCAATAACTACCAACACACATTTGTTATCCACTTCTATTCCAAAATTAAGCATGTCACTACCAATGCAAACACTATTGAAACAATCATTCCCCCACTATATCATTTTTATTATCAGGGTATAGATGGAAAACAAATTTTTATTCTCATTACCATTGAGGTGCTCCTAGCCAGCGTCCCCTAACTTTAAAATCTATTGCTAATCCACTAGGACTAAGAAATTAAGTTTTGAAAGTAAACTAAATTCGATTCGAGTAAGGGGAGTGTGATGAAAGCAGAAATTAGCAAACATATAGGACTACCAAAAACGTTTTTCCTTTCCTTTATAATGTATGAGTAAGTGTTTTGTATTTTGATACTCGTTTATGAATAACATTTTGTATATTTGGTGAGTTTAGAGTATATTTAAAAAATATATCATTAATTTAATAATTATTGCATACATAAGACTATTCATAATAAAGAAAAATGAGTAAAGAGTAGTGAACAAGTGGGCACAATTAACCCATCTGGAATGAAATTTCCGCCCACTGTGTTTCAAATTGATATTTATCGATATATATATATATATATATATATATATATATATATATATATATATATAATATTAATTTATTTTGCATCACATGAGATAATTTTTAGTATTTAAAAGAAGTATGTATAGTAATTAATATTGTAGTTTTGTTGAAACGAGAAGAGAGACTTAGAAAATTAGAAATTGAGACTTTTCTCCAAATTAAAATGTGCAATATATTGTTGGTGGTAAAATATTATATAAAAATAGTTCATAATAAGCTTATTATAAAACTATATTAAAGTATCGAATAATTGATCAGGAGTATCGAAAATTTTACCAAAAATATCATTAATCTGGGTCAAGGGTATTATATTGTAAATATTTAAAAAAAAAAATTGAACTCAAATTAATAATACTTCTGATAAGATTATCGATACTCCTAATAAAATATTAGATACTTTAAAATATTTTCATAATAAATTTATTATGAATCATTTTTACATAAAACTTATTATTGCTAGTGTTGGTGATCAAATTTAATCGGGAGGATTAGTGACTGTTTTAGTTCGGTTTAGGATCACCAAACAAGAACGTGTGATTGATTATCACCGTAAATGATAAACGAAGGTTCGGGTCATGAAATCGTAAATACGAGAGTCGAATCTGTATTTATTTCGTATGTGTGCATGTTTAGGTGTGTTTGTGTGTGTTTTGAGAGTATTTGTGAATTTGAACTTATATTTCTTAGCTGGAAAACAACTATTTATAGAGACTAACAAGCAGGAGGTGTCCAAGACTCTTGGACTTCCTAGCTTGCATGCTAGACCAGTGTCATTTGACCTTGTTTGACCTTATCTAAGGTGAATCTTAGTTACAAAGTCTTCTTTGGTCTTATCTCGGACTCCATTGTTGTTCGTCTAGGTTGGCTTGATTGATACAGTATGGTCTTTCAATAAGAGTTGTTCGCCTTGTGTAGATATGGCCTGGAAGTTGTTCGCATGCACATCATGTTGAGATAAGTTTTGAAATCTTGGTTCTTTGTTCGTCTACATGCACCTCTTGGGCTGGTAAATACACCACCCTTTTGAAAATGTTGCTCGTCATTAATGACTTGATGTAGGGTCCATATCTGACCTCGGGTCTCAGGACCTGTTCGCCAGTATGTTGTTCGTCGCGGGAGTTGTTCGTCGTTTAGTACACTCATTGGATTGATTTGTACACTCCCCTTTGATTTTCTTTGTTAATCATCTTTGATTTAGAGTTGATTCTTCGTAATTCCTATTACGGTCTTAATTCTTGTTCGTCCAGGGGTGATCAAGTCCTCTCGTCAGATCTGGTGGAAAAGTTAGTTCGACTATAAAGTTGGCTAGAGTTTTCCCTTTGATCGCTGTTCGAGGAGCATAGGTCACCCCGAATTGGCTTATCTCTAGTGACCATCTTAGTAGACGACCAGCTGTGTCAGGGCGATGGAGAATTTTTCTGAGTGGAAAAGTTGTTAGTATTTCGACTTGGTGATCGAAGAAGTATGGTCGTAACTTTCTCACACTCATGACAAGTGCGTACACCAGTTTTTTCGGTTGGAGAGTATTTGATCTCCGCTTCGTGTAAGGCTTGGCTGACGTAGTAGATGGGTTGATGGAATTTGCCATCCTTCTGCACCAGAATGGAGCTGATTGCTACTTCTGACGCTGCCAGGTATAGATAGAGCTTTTCTCTTAGGATGGGTTTTGATAGAATTTTAACATCTCCCAAGTAATCTTTAAGTTGGTCGAACGCCTTTTGACAGTTGTTAGTCCACGTGAACTTCCCTTTCTTGATGGCCTCGAAGAATGGACGACACTTGTCTCCTGATCGGGATATGAACCGATTCAATGCTGCTAGGCACCCCGTGAACCTTTGCACTTCTTTTACCGACTGTGGTGGTTGCATATCCACGATAGCTTTGACTTTTGTCGGATTGGCCTCAATCCCTCGTTGACTAACAAGATGGCCCAGGAATTTTCCAGAATGGACTCCAAAGCTGCTCTTCTTCGGGTTCAGCTTCATGTTGTAATGTCGAAGAATATCGAACACCTGGGTCAAATGCTGGAGATGGTCTTCTCTTCGGGGGCTCTTGACTACGATATCATCTACATTGACTTCTACCGTATCTCCGATTTGTTCGTCGAACATCTTGTTCACCAACCTCTGATATGTTGCTCCGACGTTGATGAGGCCGAATGTCATTCTCTTCCAACACAGCAAGTTTTTGTTCGTGTAA
Organism: Ballota nigra; assembly: GCA_947034835.1. NCBI lineage: Eukaryota > Viridiplantae > Streptophyta > Magnoliopsida > Lamiales > Lamiaceae > Ballota > Ballota nigra. Next base: position 50,976,177 of record OX344726.1, on the reverse strand, counting down.
AATGCTGTGTTTTCTTGATCGTCTGGATGCATGGGGATTTGATGGTATCCGGCAAAGGCATCCATGAATGTTAACATCTTGTGACCCGCAGTGCTGTCCACCAATTGATCAATATGTGGGAGGGGAAAGTTGTCCTTCGGGCATGCTGCATTCAGATCCGTAAAATCTATGCATAGCCTCTAGGTCCCGTTTGGTTTCTTCACAAGGACTGGGTTTGCTATCCACTGTGGACAGAGTGCTTGTCGGATTAGATCGTTGTCTAACAACTTCTTTACCTTTTCATTCAAAGCTTGGTATTTGTCTGGGCCATATGTTCTTCGTTTTTGGTGGACAGGCCTTTTTGCTTGATTAATATTAAGCTTGTGGCAAGAATGCTTTGGATCTATTCCCACCATGTCTGCATGAGACCAAACAAAAACATCTAGATTCTTGCTGAGGAACTCTTTCATTCGGGATCTGTAAGGCTCAGGGAGCTCAGATCCTATGTATAATTCGAGATCTTCGTTTTCAGGATTAACTTTGAACGCATCCAGTTCTTCCACTGGAGTTGCTCGTCGTTTTCGTCCTTTCCAATGAGGATCAATTATTGGTCCCTCAGGGTCGAAATTATTTTCGATGTTCATGGGCTCTGCTCCCAGGCGGGGTTCTAGATCATCTGTTGGTCCTGACCCATTGTTGTTAGTCAACATCTGGCCCTCCAGGTCACCTGATGAATGTTGCTCGTCACCACCCCTATGTTGTTCGTCAGGTGGAAGCTCCCCATGGGTGTTGTTCGTCCATATCCATATGGTCATCTTCTATGTCCATCATATTCTCCAGTATTGATGGTTCATCAACAGGGTAGCTGGTAGTGGCTTCCATCATGGATACTTGTGTGTGCTTTGCCTGTAACTGCAGGAGACATTCCCGAGCCTTTCTTTGATCTCCCTTTATTGTGCCTGCTCCACTTGCTGTTGGGAACTTTAGGCAATAATGGTAAGTTGAACATGCAGCTTTAAATTCATTTAGAAAAGGTCGACCAAGAAACCCGTTATAGGTCGATTCCTGATTTACGACCAAGAAATCTACCATTCTTGTTATATTTTTTTCGGGTTCCTCGACCGTTACAAGCTGAACGGACAACCTAATCTTCCCTAACGGGACTGTTACAGCATTTCCGAAGCCTAAGATTCTATGATTTGAATCTCGTATGTAGACCGAGTAATCTCTAAGTTGATCGAGCGTCTTTTTTAAAAGGATGATGGTGTAGGCTTCGGTGTCCACCAACAATCTATGTACTCTGGTCTCCATGATCTTAGCACAAATTACGAGCGAATCATTGTGGGGGGTCAATATTCCCTCCAAATATTTTTCAGTAAAGGTCAGTTATGTTGTCTGCATGATGGACGGTTTAACCCCCATTCCTTGTACTTGCTCAATTGCTCGTAATTCGACTTTTCTTTTTCGGTTGGAGATTGGCGGTCGTCCATCAGAACATCCTCCCGCCGGTCCTGCGGGTTCCATCATGTATAGATCCTCTAATGGACGAGCAGCAACGGCTGGAACTGGTCGTCCAGGCTTGTTATTTCTCTGAGGTTGATCATTTTCCTCATCATTGGAGTTGTTCTCCCGGACTCTCTTTCCAGGTTTCCTTTTAACAAAGTTGGAGAGCTTTCCTTTCTTGTAAAACCGCCAAAGTTGCTTGAGCAAATCTCTACACTCGCTAGTAAAGTGCCCCACGCTTTGATGGTAGGCACAATACTTGTTAGGATTGAGTTTGCCAGTATCTTGGCGAATTCTCCGTGGAGGGGAGAGCAACTATTTCTCCTTCACATTTTCGTACACAGTATCGACTAATACTGTTAGCACTTGGTTCAATTTTTCTTTTAGCTCCATCCCTTCAGTGAATGCCTTCATGTTCTTCGGGACTCTGTAGCCTGTTCCGCCAGGTTTCTTGTTGTTCTCCTTGGGATCAGCTTTGTTTTCTCCCAAGTTTGTTTGCAGGGCTTCGTGCATGGAAACAAATATGCCGGCTTGATTCCTGAATTCGGCATAGCTTTTCGGGCACTTTAGATGCACCTCTTTCCACAGCTTCGATCCTTTTTTCAACCCGGCCATAACAGCGACGAACTTCGTGTCTTCGCTTACGGGTTTCCCTTCCAACAGCACTTTGTCGAACCTCTCCATGAACGCCCGATCCGACTCATCGTCATTTTGCTTTAGGTCCGACAATTGGTGTTTTTGGGACAAATATGATCCTGCCATTGAGAAGTGGGAGAGGAACTCTCGACTTAGTTGGACAAATGAGTGGATGGATGCTGGTGGCATTGCGGAAAACCACTTGTGTACTCGGTCCCCCAAAGTCAAGGGGAAGTTCCGGCATTGGGTGGCATCACTTGCTCCCACTGAGATCATGTAATCTGAGTACTTCGTTAAATGGACTCGGAGATCAGCAATGCCATCGTACTGTATACTTGCTGGAAATTGAATCTTTTTCTGAATTGGGGCCTTCAAAATGATAGATGACAATGGAGAGGATGGCAAGCTGGTCGTCCCCATCCCTCTCTGTTGATCCAGTTGCCCCTGTATGCTCTCCACAGCCTTTCTTAGGCTTGACAACTCATCCAAAGATGTCCCCTGGCTTGGAGGCTGTTCAGCGAGCAAAGGCACAAGCCTTTCTGCTCGTCGCAGTCCCTCACTCGGAGCGGACATGTCCTGGAGCTGTTTCCTAGGGTTGCTCGCCGCGTTCGGCCCTAGGCGCCTGAAAGCAGATTGGGACAGCCTTTCATGAACCGATGGGCGAGGCTGCTCAAATGTTGCTCGCCCATCTCTTGCTCCTTGGCGAGCAACTTTTTCTTGATTTTGGGGTTGGCCAAGCATGTCCTGGGCACTGGAGCGAGTTATTCCATGGCTTGACATTTTTGCTCACCCATGTGCTGACTCAGCCTGACCCTCTCTTGGTTCGGCCACCTTGGCTTTGCCCTTATCTCCCCTGACTTGGGCACTGTCTACCTCACGTTGCTCGCCCCTAACAGATCTGGCTCTAACAAACTCCATGGGTTTAGCCCTAGACCTTGCTTGTGAGGGTCTATTTTGTTCTTGCTGCCTCTGGATAGTTTGGAGAGCAGCAATGGTTTTAACCAGTTCATTAGGGTTGTTCGCCAGGGCTTCTAATTCTGGTGGAAGGTTATGGTCTATGGCCGTAAGCCTTGATCTGTTCGCATGTCTAGGTTCACGATCTTGATGGCCTGCTGATGAAGCCCGAGTAGGAGATGCTCTCCTTGACAAGCATGAACCTTGTGTTTCCTTGGATTGAGACATTTTAAATTGAATTATCTTCAAATTTTATATTGAAGAACACCAAGAGCACTTTTGCTTGTATCTTCAAGGATTTCTTCAAATCTTCAAGTTTTCAAACTTGAAGTTCTTGACTAATCACACTTAATCGGAGGTTCGGACCCTTCTTCTAGCGCCAAATTGTTGGTGATCAAATTTAATCGGGAGGATTAGGGAATGTTTTAGTTCTGTTTAGGATCACCAAACAAGAACGTGTGATTGATTATCACCATAAATGATAAATCGAAGGTTCGGTCATAAAATCGTAAATACGAGAGTTGAATCTGTATTTATTTCGTATGTGTGCACATTTAGGTGTGTTTGTGTGTGTTTTGAGAGTATTTATGAATTTGAACTTATATTTCTTAGCTAGAGAACAACTATTTATAGAGACTAACAAGCAGGAGGTGTCCAAGACTCTTGGACTTCCTAGCTTGCATGCTAGACAAGTGTCCTTTGACCTTGTTTGACCTTATCTAAGCTGAATCTTAGTTACAAAGTCTTTTTTGGTCTTATCTCGGACTTCATTGTTGTTCGTCTAGGTCGGCTTGATTGATCCAGTATGGTCTTTCAATAAGAGTTGTTCGCCTTGTGTAGATATGGCCTGTAAGTTGTTCGCATGCGCATCATGTTGAGATAAGTTTTGGAATCTTGGTTCTTTGTTCGTCTACATGCAACTCTTGGGCTGGTAAATACACCACCCTTTTGAAAATATTGCTCGTCATTAATGACTTGATGTAGAGTCCATATCTGGCCTCGGGTCTCAGGACCTGTTCGCCAGTATGTTGTTCGTCGCGGGAGTTGTTCGTCGTTTAGTACACTCCTTGGATTGATTTGTACACTCCCCTTTGATTTTCTTTGTTAATCATCTTTGATTTAGAGTTGATTCTTCGTAATTTCTATTACGGTCTTAATCCTTGTTCGCCCAACAATGATTGATGTTCGCCTATCAACAACTAGGCAAAGTTGTATTTTCATCTGTTTCACCTTTTTAATGACAGGAGAATTAATTATTTAGTCTTTTATTAAATGCAATAAATCACATAGTTTTGATGACCCAAGAATGTCGGGAATATCATCTTCATAGAAACACACAAAAATATTGCATATAATTCATTCATGGCAAAGTGGGGAGAAAAACTGGTTTATATATGAACTATATTTAATAGTATGTGTGTTTCACTAAATAATACTACTTTCGTCCAATAATAATAGGTAAAATTGTCTTGAAATGTATTATTACATAGACTTGTTTAACATTTCAATGAGTATTATACATTTTTTCTAAAATATCCTTATTTAAGCTCATAAAATATGTCTATAAAATTTCATAGTTTAATATGAATAAAGGTAAAAGTGGAAGTTTATTGTGAATTAAATGAGTTGATCATAAATTTTATACATAGTTTAATCTATGTGTAAAAATCCTTTCTATTATTGTTGGACACAGAGGGAGTATTAATTATGAATGATACAAATTATTTTTATTAAAGAGTATGAATTGAAAGGTGTAAATTATTTTACTAAAGAGTAATTTGTTGTTTTCACTAAATGATATAAAATGTTTTACTAAAAATATTACAAAATGGTTTATGCACGACTCCTTTGATAAAATAGATTTCTTCTAGTGAAGTTGTGCATTAAAACTAGTTAGTAGTTGTTGGGATATGTTTAGTTTTGATGATTTTCCAAAACCACTTGTAATAGGTTTGAAAGCAGTCAGGATTGTACCTTTAGTTTCAGGTCAGGCTAGGTTGTTTCTCAGTAGAATAGGTTGTCAGTTGAGAAGAACTCAGTTGAGAGGGAACTCAGCGAGGGGGAACTCAGCAACACAGCCTGAGGATATCAAGATGACACCCAGAAGAACTGACTAAAGCCATGCTTGTAACCTGAACCAGAAGAGAAACTTAAAGGATGTCCCACTGAGTGTAAACTTGGCTGTTCTAAGCTAAGTCAGGTGGACCACTCAGTGAAGAGCATGATCAAGAGGATCAGTGCTGCACCAAGTAGGCCCTGAAGGAGTCAGGCTACGGTGGTCAGGGAAGTTTGTCATTCAGCCTTATGACAAACTTCTTGGAGTGATCTTCAAACAGTCTCTGAATGACAACTACACTGAAGACGTTCAGTCCACTGAAGATCATCAGTCAGTGAAGGAGGAAGCTACCTAAAGTCAGTGGGTCTTGGTCAACCCACTGAGTCAAAGATCCGTTGGATCCGGCCCACGTAGACCAATCAGCACAAGACAACAACTCTGACACTAACAAAGCCGTATTCCAAGATAAGTGGTTGAAACCATTAATTGTATGGATTCAAATGTAATTTCATCCAACGGTTACATTTGAATCCACACTATAAATACAAGCGCATAGCTGCGTATTCAAACGTGTTGAGTGTGAAGAGAGAAAAATCAACACCTACGAGCTGTGAAGGTGTGAGTGTTTAGTGCATTAATTTGGGAGTTATAAGGAGGCACGATTCACATCTTGTACACTGAACTTTAGAGTTCATAGATATACACAAAAGAGTGTTCAGCTTGTAACTCATAGCTTAGAAGAGGTTTTCCTAATCCTAGCTTTAGGCTAACTCATTGTAAAGGAAAACCTCGCCTAGTTGGAGAAACCAACCGAAACCAAAACTCTCTTGTTAGATTTGTTGGGAGTAAGTTGTTAGTGAGTTTGTAAGAAGGGGCAGTCCAGGGAGTGGCGTGAGTCCAGTTGTAAGTGCACCTTGGCACGTTAAAAACAAGAATCCCAGTTAGTGGATTTCCTGTTAAATCAGGCCGTTGATGTAAGAGCTTGAGTCTCTGAACCACATTAAACTGAGCGTTCGTTTCATTTAAAGTATTTGCTAAAGTGTTGTGAAAATCTGATCACTAAGAGCATTGTTAAAAAGGAAACTTTGGTTAAGCTTTCAGGTCAGAGAGAATCCTCTCACTGACTAGTTCAGGCAACGCACTCGAAAGTTCAGTATCTCGAGTCACTGCCTTGCTTAGAGCATGAGCCTCCAAGCCTTCACACTAACTTGGTAGCTCAGCCTCTAAGTAGAGCAGTGACTTGAAGTGTAATCTCTCGAGTCACTGCGTTGTTCAGAGCGTGAGCCTCCAAGCTCACACTGACTTGGTAGCTCAGCCTATGAGCAGAGAGCAGTGACTTGAGAACTCTTCACTCTTGCCGAACTCTCTGAGGAAAAGGTTTAAAAAAAAAATTGCCCCTGAATTCCCATTTTTGGTTTTCGAAAATCGGGACCATCAATTGGTATCAGAGCGGGTTGTTCACATGACCACTGATCCAGTTTTGTTAAGGAAAATGGTCTACCGAACAGATCTTAAATATTTTAAACTATGGGAATTCCTGCATATTTCAAACTATTACTCGTGGTCTGACATTATTCCTGTAATAGAAAATCACTAGGTTAGAAGTTTTGGAATCATCAAAAAGGGGGAAATTGTTGGGATATGTTTAGTTTTGATGATTTTCCAAAACCACTTGTAATAGGTTTGAAAGCAGTCAGGATTGTACTTTTAGTTTCAGGTCAAGCTAGGTTGTTTCTCAGTAGAATAGGCTGTCAGTTGAGAAGAACTCAGTTGAGGGGGAACTCAGCGAGAGGGAACTCAACAACACAGCCTGAGGATATCAAGATGACACCCAGAAGAACTGACTAAAGCCATGCTTGTAACCTGAACCAGAAGAGAAGCCTGAAGGATGTCCCACTGAGTGTAAACTTGGTTGTTCTAAGCTAAGTTAGGTGGACCACTCAGTGAAGAGCATGATCAAGAGGATCAGTGCTGCACCAAGTAGGCCCTGAAGGAGCCAGGCTACTGTGGTCAGGGAAGTTTGTCATTCAGCCTTATGACAAACTTCTTGGAGTGATCTTCAAACAGTCTCTAAAGGACAACTACACTGAAGACGTTCAGTCCACTGAAGATAATAAGTCAGTGAAGGAGGATGCTACCTAAAGTCAGTGGGTCTTGGTCAACCCACTGAGTCAAAGATCCGTTGGATCCGGCCCACGTGGACCAATCAACACAAGACATCAACTCTAACACTGACAAGACCGCATTCCAAGAAAAGTGGTTGAAACCATTAATTGTATGGATTCAAATGTAATTTCATCCAACGGTTACATTTGAACCCACACTATAAATACAAGCTCATAACTGCGTATTCAAGCGTGTTGAGTGTGAAGAGAGAAAAATCAACACCTACGAGCTGTGAAGGTGTGAGTGTTTAGTGCATTATTTTGGGAGTTATAAGGAGGCACGATTCACATCTTGTACACTGAACTTTAGAGTTCATAGATATACACAAATGAGTGTTCAGCTTGTAACTCATATCTTAGAAGAGGTTTTCCTAATCCTAGCTTTAGGCTAACTCATTGTAAAGAAAAACCTCACCTAGTTGGAGAAACCAACCGAAACCAAAACCCTCTTGTTAGGTTTGTTGGGAGTAAGTTGTCAGTGAGTTTGTAAGAAGGTGCAGCCCAGGGAGTGGCGTGAGTCCAGTTGTAAGTGCACCTTGGCACGTTAAAAACAAGAATCTCAGTTAGTGGATTTCCTGTTAAATCAGGCCGTGGATGTAAGAGCTTGAGTCTCTGAACCACGTTAAACTGAGCGTTCGTTTCATTTAAAGTATTTGCTAAAGTGTTGTAAAAATCTGCTCACTGAGAGCATTGTTAAAAAGAAAACTTTGGTTAAGCTTTCAGGTCAGGGAGAATCCTCTCACTGACTAGTTCAGGCAACGCACTCGAGAGTTCAGTATCTCGAGTTACTGCCTTGCTTAGAGCATGAGCCTCCAAGCCTTCAAACTGACTTGGTAGCTCAGCCTCTAAGCAGAGCAGTGACTTAAAGTGTAATCTCTCGAGTCACTGCATTGTTCAGAGCATGAGCCTCCAAGCTCACACTGACTTGGTAGCTCAGCCTCTGAGCATAGCAGTGACTTGAGAACTCTTCACTCTTGCCGAACTCTCTGAGGAAAAGGTTTAAAAAAAATATTTGCCCCTGAATTCCCATTTTGGTTTTCGAAAATCGGGACCATCAGTAGTACTGCATACAATGTGGGATGGGATAAAAATTATATTATTAATTTTAAAATTCTCTTATTGGTATCAGTGCTAAGAACGTACAAACGAAATTTAAAACATCAAATAACCTAGAGAAATTAAATTAAATAACTAAAATTTAAAAATTACAAGAATAAATAAATATATGTAAGATGATTAAAAAAATATCTTGAAGAAGTGAATCAGCTTCGCAATGGAGGCGGTTTAAAGACGGAAAAATTTAATGAGATTAGTAAATTGTGTGTGCATGAAATGAAATGTGGAAATTTAATAACCTAAATAAAATAACGATTAAGGTTTACTTATAAAAAATGAATGGTAGAGATAAGTGAAATGAAAGATCAAGATTAATGTTAATTAATATTAATATCATAAATAAGACTATTGTAAAGAATTTAAGAATTTTGAAATAGAAGCTTTCTAAGAGGTAAGGATTAATTCTCCAATAATATATACTAGCTTTTGAACCCCGCGTATTACGCGAATTAAAAATATTATTTCAATTTAATTGTAGATGTGTTTATTTTCTCATAAATTAATTCAGCTCGATTAATTCAATACACTTCTTTCATATAATTACTATCCTCTTAATTAATTCAATTTTTGTCCTAATTAAATTTAAATTTATGGTCCATAATTGATTATTGTCTTTATCAAAATTTGTGATTAGAAATTTAATTTTTTTCATATTAATTAGAAAATACATATAGAATAGACGAATAAGATCTTTTTTAGGCAAAATTAAATAATACATTCTAATTATAACTAAATGATATAAAATACAATCATTTAATTATGGTAATTTAATTTTAATTTACATAAAATAAGACTCAATTAATTAATCATTTATAATAAAAAGATTTAAAAATCAATTTGTAAATAAAAAATACCATATATAACTCAAACCAATATAAATTGAAAAATTCAAAATAGAGGCTTTATAAAAGTAGGGGTAGATTTACATATAGATAATAAGATATGAAATATTAAGCTATGTTATATACTAGTATGATCCCCGCGATAAATTGCGGGTTTCAACAAAAAATATTAGATTTATTTTAAGAACATCATAGAAACATATTTTTATTAATTTAAATATCAAATTATTAATTATTTATTTTTAGCAAATGTATTAACATTTTTTGGCATATCGTAATTGGACTTTACTTGACCCATATTTTATAGAATTTGGTCTAAATATGACAAAATAAAAAAGAGTGTCCTAATTTTTTTTAAGTTTTTAAAGATATTGTCCTAATTTTGCAAGTTCGTAAAGATATTATTTCAATCTTGCAAACTCGTAAAAATAGTGTCCTAATTGAACAAACACTCATAAAAATAGTGTCCTAAATAAAAAAAAATCCGTTATAGCCAATTTAGTTGATGGTAACGAAGAGTATTAATTTTTTAATTTAAAGAACATTAATTGGTTAAAGTGAAGTGTATCTAAAAATAATTATAAAGTGGTTCATATATGAAATAATTTAATTCCAAAACATACTCTCAATACTAATATATTAATGTTAAGACACGTAATACCAAGATGAGGTTAATCATGTTTCTAATCTATCGTCAATATTATCTGAACTGTGAATTGAATTGTATACAATAAATCATGTCTTATAATTTATAACTAAATTAACTCATATAAGCAAGAAACAATTATTTTTTTGCAATTACGTAAATATATTTTCTCAATTTTGCAAGCCCGCAAAGACAGTGTCCTATTTTTACAATCCCAAAGTATCAAACATGCTTAGTATATGACATGAATGACAAGTGAATTGTAACTTAATGAGGTAGAATGAATTTTATTTTGAATTAAATCAACATGCACACAACTTTATTTAAGCATGTACAATCAAATATTTAGTTTGTACCAAAATTAATTCATCATGTAACACAATTTATTTAAGTCTGTACCACCATGTATTCACCCCGTACCACACGTTATTAAGTTATTTTTACAATTTATTTAAATTTGTACCATAATTAACTCACTTCGTACCACAATTAACTAACATCGTACCATAATTTATTTAGGTGTGTGCCATCATTAGTTCACCTTGCACCACACTTTATTATATTTTTACCACCATATTTTAAGTTCATATCATCTTAAAGATTGTATAACTTTAGTTTTTAGTCCTACACCACAATTTTAAAGACAATATAATCATATTTTTTAGTCTCGTACCATCATGTTAAATCTTGTATAATAATATTTTTAAACTTGTATCACCCTATACTCGTAACCCTATATTACATCCACCCATCATACGCCCACAACTAGATATGTGCAAATGACACCCACAAAAATGATGAATGATCAATTCATATTACAAATTAAATCATACATTTTAGAATATTTTGGTGTATAAATTCAATAAAATATTTTTTTGTAGCTCAAGTGCACAATATTTTATTGAAATGGGAACACATGAAACATTTACACTATACCCGTACTTATGACTTTTACTTTATATTAAAATAATTAATACCAATTAACAAAAGTAATGATATAATTATCATTTTAAATTTAATTAAGCTGAAATATATTTTGAGTTTACAAATTATAAATTAGAATCATTATATTAGAAATTATATTTAACCAATAATATATGTACTTCTTACCATGAGTTTATAATGTTAAAACATCATTTCTCTATTAAATAGGGTATTATTAAAAAAAAATAGTGTAATTTAAAGATGAAGAAAACAGCAATATGAACTATAATCCATATTTCTATATAGATAAAGCATGTTTTGCCTATGTGGCACATGTGTTTGCTCTCTATTCTCAATTCTTTTTCTTCTCCTTTAATCAAGTTCTGACTTTTGATTTTGTCCGTTATTATTCTATCTTTAATCCCATGCGTTCATTTTGTTCAATTTTTTCTATAAATTTCTCATTTCCCTCACCGTTTTTAATTCACTCATTTTCCTCCTTCTCCGATTATAGGGTATGATTTCTCTCGATTTTCATATCCTCACTCGCTGCCATTTATTACTTATACATTTCATGACGGTGTTTTGCTGAATTGAATTATATTTTTTTGTTTTGATTATTGTGTTCTTATTCCGATATTATTAGATATTGTAGTTCATCGTTCCAACCGTATTGTTTGGTGGTAAACTCTCTAATGTTATTATTTTTTTTTTTTTGCAGGGTGAGTGTTATTTGTATTCGTTGTGGTTCTTCGTTCGGGACGTGTGTTGGTCGCCTGAGATGGAGATTTTCTATTGTTTGATATTCAAATTTGTAGATTAAGTTGACCATTTCATTTTTATTCTCAGATTTTTCGATTATTGTCTACCTTTTCTTTTCAATTCTTATGTACAATGGTTTAGGATTAAGAAGATTTAGTTTTTCGTTTAAAGAGTAATCTTTGTATTCTTTTCCATTATGAATCGTTCATCATTTGTATTTTAATATCCAATAAAATTTCGGATTTATGAATAAATTCCCTATTTTGTCCATCATTTCTTTTTTGGATTTCACGTTACTAGAAATACAATTCTTGACCAACTTATAATTATGATGATATTTTTAAAAGAGTGTATATTTTTGTTTTTGCAATTTATAATTTGATGATGTGTTATAAAGGTTTCATTCAATTTATAATTATTTTGATTTTGTTACTTGGATGAACTAATGATCTTGATGAGTAATGTTGTCATAAATCATGGTTTGACATAGTGATTCCAAATCATGGTTTGTCATTGTGAGTAAATTTGTCAATCAGACCAAGAAAGGGTCATAATCAGGGGAATAAAGTCAAATTTGTGTAACACATTTAGTTTGATTGATGGACATATGATAAGGAAATCCTTAATTTGTTAGCAACATTACATCCTTTATTTATTCTGCCAACGTAGGTAGTATGAGTAATTAAAGCATGACATAAGCAAAGTGAAATAATTTCATCCTCCCTTTATATAATTAGGACTCTCAACTTTCCATCTATGGAGAGCTTAATGAATTTACAATATATATGAATGGATTTGCTCAGGTGTAAAATTAATGAGTTAATATTATTTTTAGTGATCATATATTTTTTTGCATATTTATATCTTTTTACAAATTTTTAATCAAATTATACTATTACATATTTAGGATCATCTCTATCCTTAAGTTCTACACGTACATGTTAATTTTTTCACGAATTTCGCATGGCTAAATACACGGTTAATAGATAACACTGTTACATTGCTTAAAATATTAATAAATACAGAATTTAATACTTCTAAAATTTTAAGTTAGGAATGTTTGTCTTTTTATTAATTGAGAATACCAAATCCACGGTTAACAATAATTAACTTTTGCATAATTTCTACTTTTAATAATTACATATTTTAATACTTCTAAATTTTTATTTTTAGAATGTTTGACATTTTATTAATTGATAATACAAAATCCTTGGTCAATGGTAACTAACTTTTGACAAATAAAAAATTTAATAACTACATATATAATTACATTTTAAATTCAAATAGCCTGGAACGTGAATATGCAGTAAATTGTGTCCTTACCATTTCTTAAATATATTAGCTAAACAATAGCCTATTATTAAAAATTTTAAGTCAAGCCTAATTTAAAGCACTTTTTTTTTAATTACATGTAAATTTTTTGAGACTATCAGAGTGCATGTTCTTTAATTATGCAACTATTTATAAGTTTAATTACACATGTTTTCCTTAATCGGTACTCCTGATCAAATACTCGATACCTTAAACCAATTTCATGATAAACATATCATAAACCATTTTCATATAATACCTACTCTAAAAAATAATTTTTTTCAGATTTTTAGAAAGAGTCTCACAAAATTATTTTAGGTACACGGGATTAAGGGTTTTTTTAACAACTTAAAAATTGAAATGTCTAATGAAAATTAAATCGATCCCACAATTTTTCCTTACTATTTTTCTTTCCACTTTTGTAAACTTATTTCAGCTCACCCATCAAAAAGGCTGGCGTTTAAATTTTAAATAAAAAAAAGTTGCATTTTTATGAGAGATTCAAAATGAATTAGGTTTTAATTCTAGAATATTGTTTACCTTATAAATGAAAATATATATAATAAATCAAAAAGTTTTTATGTATTTCGATTTACATATTCAAATTGATCTCATATTTATATTTTTGGCCTAATTGCACTATACCCATTGAACTATCTGAAATTTTGCATATACACCACCAAATTATATATATATATATATATATATTGCATTAAAATATATACAAACTATCAAATTCTTAAAAAACCACTAAACTTTATTTTCGACTAATTTTTCCTGAATTTTAACATATGAGGAATATTTTTGTAAAACAAAATTTAATTGGCGACAAACAATACAAGAAAGTGGATACACAAGACAAATATCGATGTTAAAGGGCGGATGCACGAAGCGGTTTAAGGTGGTGCAAAGACGGGAAGTAGGGGTGTGCAAAATATGGTTTGAACCAAAAAATCAGTTAAAATGAACCGAAATATAGATTTTGGTTCGGTTTTTTGTTTATGGTTTGGTTTACGGTTTTGAAATTTGAATTTTTTTTATTTCGATTTATGTTTTTACGAATTAAAAACCATATAAACCGAACCGAATCGAAATATTTTTAATAATAATAATAATATATTATATTTTATTAATATTCACTAAATTAATATTTAATATCTTATATTCTAATATAATATAATATAATATATAATAATATTTATATTAGATAATTTAGATTCACGCATAAAAGATTTGAGTTGATTTGTATTTTGTGTAAAATACTTGAGGAGTTGTGTTTTGTGTTGATTATATTTTTCAAAAAATTGTTGCTTAACTTTTGAAAACTATTATATTGATGTTTTTATTGGATTATACAGTAGGGTTATTGATGCACTTTTACTTAATTTAGTATTTAGATGTTGACATGTTGCAAATAATTGAATGAAACATGTGTATTGATGCTAAAAAAAATTAAGCAGATTTTAAAAAAGAAAAGTGTAAAAGAATTCAGTTTGTACGGTTTGGGACCGGACCGAACGGAAATATTTTGGTTTGGGACCGAACATTTTTTTAAAATATGGTTCGATGGTTTGTAGAAATTTTTTGATTTGATGTTCGGTTTGACTAATACGGTTCGGTTCGATGACTGAACTGACTGTTGCACACCCCTAACGGGAAGAGATAAAACACATAAGTGTTGAAAAGTTTTTTATTTTCTCATTTCAAATTAAATGAAATTATGAAGAGTTTTGACGGAAATGTCTTTCTCTAAGACATGTGCTAAATAAAAAAAAAAATTGAAAGAAAAAAACTGATAAAATATTAAGTTTAGTGGTTTGTGTACCACAATTTAATAGTTTGTATATATTGCTACAATAAAATAAATAGTTTGCATATATCACTGCAACAAAATTCAATGCGGTGATTTAGGTGCAAAATATGTGATAGTTTGGTGGTTTTATTGCAATTAAGCCTTATAATTTTTTATATCTATAATCTATTCGTTTTCATATCAGTTTAATTTTTAATTAATATAATTGAATTATTATCTAGACCATATATTCTCCAACTTACTATTTTCATTAATTATGCGTATGCAGAAAAAATCACTATTGTTTGTGCATTTCTAATCGAATCTATGTGTAGTGCAATTAATTAAATGTTCATGGTGTGATGCAATTTAACGATATTTATCGAAAATATTATGCATGTTATAGTTTTGTCCTGTAACTTTTTGAATTGCTAGACAAGAACATTGAGGGTCCAATGTCAAACATATTCAATATAAACTTCCAGTTATATGCTCATGGTGTGATGCAATTTAACGATATTCATTGAAAATATTATGCATGCTATATTTTTTGTCCTGTAACTTTTTGAATTGCTATAAAAAAAATCGAGGGATCTATCAAACATTGAGGGTATATTAGTTAGTTTAACTTTATATGGTTTAGTTCACAAATTTCTAAATGATATATTAAAAAATTGCTAAATTATATTTAAAAATGAATGCAATTGTATAAGGGATGTTTGGAAATGATTAGTATAAGAGAGTAAAACTATTTTTCTATAGTTTGGAATAATCTAAATTATAACGGAATGAATATCAAATAATATTTTAATTTTATCATGTATTATATATATATTTTATTGTAAAATATTTAAAAAAAATACAAAAAAATATTTAAATCATCATTTTTTATACATACAATTATTTTTTCGGCTCGCGAAATTCGCGAGGTGTTATCTAGTTTAACTATATTCATCACATTGTGGTGATACCATGCATACGCAAAGTCCCTAACTATCAAACTATGTTACATACAAAATATATCAAAACCCATCAAATTTGCCAAAATTTAAATTTAAATACAATATATGTTCATTATGAAACAAAACCATCTTCTATACATATATATTTTTGTGAATTACTTTGAAGTAACTCTCTTATGCACTTGGTGTATGGTGTATTCACGTTATAATTGAGATTGTAACACTAAAAAAAATGATTTGATTACACTGAAAAGTGTGGTAGATTACACAAAAAAATTTATTTTAAAAATTGATTTTCAATATAGTCTAACCATATTTTTCAGTGTAATTAGCCTACATTTTTAAATACAAACAACTTCAATTGTTGAGTGAGTGCACCATGAGAGTACGTGATTACTTTGACTATACAATCTATGTAAATGTTAAGATAACGATGTATATAATTTTTTTACTAATTTATAATATCAATATTATTTATCTAAATTTCCAACCATAATAGTTACTCAAAATAATATAATTTCCTTGTACAATACAATTAAATTGTACTAATTACATAAGTAAAATGAGAAATAGAATTTTTTTGTGCTATATACATTCTTAGTTATCGTATTCTTTATATGATTCTAAGTTAGTACACATAAAATATATTTGTGTATGAATTCAAATTGTACTTATTAAAATCATTAAGGAAATATATATACTTAAGAGAATTTATTATCATATAGACATTCTAGGAATATTTCAAAAGACTTGTTGCTAGAAGTTATTGTATTATTTATTATTGTAGAACTAATTTTGGATAACAATGAAAGTCATCATAGTATTGTAGGACTATTTTTGGATAACAGATAGTAAAAGGTAAACTTTAATTTTTGAAAAGGTATTTACATTCTAATTAAAATTATTTTTGGACTAATTTTCGAAAAGCAAAAAATGCCCATGTGGCAACCCCTATGCATTCCCATTGATTGATTGATACCGAGATTAAACAATTAATTATATGTGAAAAATAAAAAATTAATCCCTCGAAATATATTTTGCATTGGTATGTAATTCTTCGTTGTTTATATGAAATAATAATTGCTTCAATTCACGGAAAAAATGGGGGTTTGGATTTTTTTAATAATGCAAAATAGTCACTGAGTTTGCTAAATTTGATAACAATTAATCAATGGGACACATATTCAATACTAAACAACTTCTGATTTTAGCAATACCACCTACTTGAATTAAGCTTGAAACATAGTTAAAAGGACTAAAAGTATACTTGCATATGAACCTCTAGCACAAATAATCAAAGCCAGAACTACCTACATAACTTTATACAAAATCCCAACATAGGACAGTACAAATAATTATTATCATAGCTTGCAACATGTAAAAGATATAGGCCTAAACCTGATAAGAATTTAGCAACAAAGGTTGCTGCCTCACAACTTGCTCACCTATATGCTATTTAATTTTGGCTCAATAACTTTAAATGTATGCTTAATTGCAAATATTATGATGAATACTTGTAACTACTCGTCTACTTGCTACTTACATCCACTCGCCATAAATTAAAAGTTAATGGCCTAAATTCAAATTATTACTTTGTTGAAATAACTTAGGTCTAATTATGGTTTGTTTAACACAATATTTTTTAAGAATTTTAGTATTCCGCTTAAAAAATTTGGCGCACGTTTTCTAACATAATAGTAAAGAGAAGCTATTATCCAATTACAAATTCGTATTAAAAATGACTGATATTGGTCCTTCAAGTTTTTTTTATTAATCGAAAAAGTTAGAGGACCAATATGACAACATGTATAGTATTTTTACTTCGGACGATAAGTTCGTTAAAAAATGCTAACTAAACAGACGCAAATAAATTTCCAGAGAATTTGGCAACAAAGGTTGCTACCTCACAATTTGCTCACCTATATGCTATTCAATTTCAGCCCAGTAACTTTAAACGTATGCTTAATTGCAAATATTATGATGAATACTTGCAACAGCTTGCCTATTTGCAAATTACAGTCACTTCCCATAAATTAAAAGTTAATGGCGTAAATTCAAATTATTACTTTGTTGAACAAATTTAGGTCTAATTACAATTTGTTTAACACAATATTTTTTAAGAATTTTAGTATTCCGCTTAAAAGACTAAGCACATTTTCTAACATAATTGTGAAGAAAAGCTATTATCCAATTACAAATCCGTAGTTAAAATGACTGATATTGGTCCTTCAAGTTTTTGTTATTACTCGAAAAACTTTTTTAATTGTTGATTACACTATGTGATTATACAGATCTTATGCACGGAGCTAATTATGATTACATAGTGCTATATGATACGTTGTGCTATTGATGCATGTAAACCCATCTTGCTCGGAAGTTATGATACAAACTATGGTACAAACACCATTCATGCATTAAAATTAATATTCCAAAAATAATGAATGACGAATAAATATGAGACTTAAACACAATTAATTTGAATTAAATACCCAAACATATTAAAAAGAATTTTACACCATCACTACAAAAAAATGGGTTTTAGCGAACGTGATTAGCGACCGATTTCTGATCGAAAAAATCGGTCGTTAAAACGCGGGTAGCTAATATTAGCGACCGCCTTTTGACATTGGTCGCTGATTTGTGACTGCCTCGGCGGTCGCTAATAACAGCGATGTTTTTGTTGGTCGCTGAATCAATCGGGTCCGACCCGGCCGGGTCATGATTTAGCTACCGACATCAGGCGGTCGCTAATTTATTTATTTTTAATAAAATTATTTTTTTTATTTTATTTTTTGATTAGCGACCGACCAGAGGCGGTCGCTAATCAGCGATCCAGCGTAAAAAAAGTGGCTCATTGGGAGCGAACCCGCGCCCATTAGGGTCCGGGCGAGGCGCGAACCACTAAGCCACTGACTCACTAGCTCATATTAGGCGACCCATGTAGTATATAAGCCCTTGTGAGGCTTGTAGAAATAAATGGGCAAATTTGCGCCCAAGGAGAATCGAACCCACGACCTCCGGGTAGGCCGGAAGTGGTGTGAACCACTAGGACACATGCTATTGTTGTTCGTTTATTTGCATTTAATTGTATATGTAATCAAATTGACTCCTTTTTAAAAAAAAATAATCAAATTCAATTCTTTTTGTTTCTAATTCGTTTATATATATATATATATATATATATATATATATATATTTACTAACATTTTTATTAATTTTATAAATTTAATATTTTAGACTATTCTAAATTATAAATTTATTCGTTTTTATTTATTTAATTGTATATAATTCCAAATTGACTCTCGTTTTTTTTAATTCATCAAATTCAATCATTTTTGTTTCTAATTCGTTTATATATATGTATTTACTAACTTTTTTTTTTATTAATTTTATAAATTTAATATTTTAGGCTATTATAAATTATTAATTCATTCGTTTTTTATACATTTAATTGTATATAATTCGAAATTGACTCCCAATTTTTTAAAATTCATCAAATTAATTTCTTTTTTTGTTTCTATTTCATTTATATATATTTACTAATTAAATGAAATATTATTTAAAATTCTTCAAAAAAACATAAATAAATTGTTCAAAAATAGTAAATAAATTGTGAAAAAACATAAATATATTGTTCAAAAAATATAAATAAATTGTTCAAAAAATATAAATAAATTGTTAAAAAAAACATAAAAAAATTGTTCAAATTCACTCTCTCCCTCTCCTCTCTCTCTTCATGATCTTCTTCTGAATGTTGGTTCACTGTTCCAGTGATCCACGAAACCATCCCTTATCGATCGCCCGTCTAGTGCTCGGCCCAACTCCATCCGATCCTCACGCTCACAGTACCGCTTCTTAAGGCCGTAAATAATATTTTTATACCGTTCTTTCACTTTCACACAGAACAATTGGTACATAACACTATCGTGGACAGGGTCCCAAACGCACCGCCTCTGCATATAAATTAAAAATAGAATATTAACAAATAAATTAAAAAATTCAAAATTAAAATCATAATAAATAAATTTTTTATACCTTGAACTCATCAAAGTACTCCATCCTCTTTTGCTCGGACACTTGGCTCCACGAGTGGGCACCATACTCAAATGTGGTCATCTTAATGACCTGTGAGACGATTGAGCTAGTCTCATGGGCTGGAAGCATCCGGTTAAAAAACAAGTTAATAATATTAATATATATATATATATATATATAATTAAAAGTATACACAATTCATTAAAAAAATACTTACTTGTGGTCGACTATGATGACACTGAGACGATTATCTTGAACTGAGTTCATCTGTAATAATTATAAATTCAACTAATTAAACATCAACGTAACTATAATATGACTATCCTACAAACATATGTAATATTGTCTGAAAATTATAATATATAAATATAATCATTTCCCACAAACATTTGTATGCTTAAATTAAATGATGAATGATGTATGCGACAATATCAAATCAACAAATTTTAGTGAAACAACTAATCCTTTCATCAATATAACCAAAATATAGAACTAATATCTAATATTTTTCAATGAAACAACACATACATTTTAAATTGGTTCCTGTAATAACAAATTTCATTTTATACTTTTTATTACATCCCTAACCTAATTGTGTAGTGCACTTCTTGATATGATTTTTGTCTATCGCATAAATTAATATTTTTATATTTAAATAAATAAACACAAAATAAATATTCTATTTTTTAAAAGAAAAATTAATTCATTGTATATTTAATTAAATAAAAGGTAAATGTACATTAAATAAAAGGTAAATGACATGCATATGCACAAAAATCAAAATAATTTATTTTTATACTAAATTAAATGACATGTACATTAAATTGTTCAAATTTAAAATATGAGATCAGAAAAGCATCCTATTGTCATATTTGTAACTATATTTCCGTTGAAATTGATAAATAATTGTAGTTTTCAGTTTTCATTTCCTATGTGATCATATTTGCTAGTGCACTTAACAGATTCTGACACAACACCTACTATAATATACACATAATTTACTTATTCACATACACATAATTTCACATACGTATAAAATCTACACACATACACATAATTTACTTATTCACTCACTATATATAATTCATAAAATATAATTATAAAAAAAAATTAAACGGTTAAAATAATTTGAAAACTCACAGTTAATTTTGAGCTGCGCACGACGGCGGCGGCGTGGGCCGAGTAGGAGGAAGAGTTTTTACGAGTATGTAAAATGGCGTATGGAGGAGAAGGTATTTATAATATTTTAAAACGATCAGCGACCGCCTGAGGCGGTCGCTATTTCTCGAAACTTGGTCTTCTTGACTGAATCGAACGGTTCAATTTGACCAATTTATAATTTGCGACCGCCTGGGGGCGGTCGCTAAACCTCCTGCATTAATGACCCTCAACCGTTACCAACCCGGGTCAAACGTTACAAGTCTATGACCGCCTCCAGACGGTCGCTAAGTTTAAATTTGAAATCAGCGACCGCCAAAGCGGTCGCTAATCAGACGATAAAAAGTATTGGTCTTTATTGACCGTCTTTTGAGTTTTAGCGACCGTTTTGGCGGTCGTAGGCGGTCGCTAATCTTACGAATTAGCGACCGACAAAGAGGCGGTCGCTAATGTTTTTTATTTGAGACTGACTTTCTCTTACGGTCGCTAATACAATATTTAGAGACCGATTTTAAGGCGGTCGCTAATTTCGATCGCTAAAATGCAAGTTTTTTGTAGTGCATCCAATTATGCTTGGGACCGAGAAGTACTATGATACAAATTATGATACAAACACCATTCATGCATTGAAAATCATATTCCAAAAAGTAAGGAATGACAAATAACTATGACACTTAAATACAATTCATTTGAATTAAATACCCAAACGTATTTAAAAGAATTTTACACCATCCAATTATTGGTATTTCCTTTATATAAGTATACAACATTAATTAAAATTAAATATAAGGGAGAAAAATTATCCAAGGATGAGGCATAGGATTTAAAATGAATTAAACCCATGTAAGGTATTATCAATAGCAATATGTAACATAATTTTATATCACGGAGCTAATTGATACATAGTGCTAAATATATAACTATTGTAACTACGTAGTCTAAGGCATTAATTACACGAGGGTAATAACTATTGTAGTCTAAGGTATTCATTATACGGAGCTAATTTATACACAGTGCTAAATATACATTACACGGAGCTAATTTTAGGATTACATTGTGTGATTACAAGGATCTTATACACAGAGCTAATTATGATTACATATTGCTATTGATACATGTAAACCCACGTCGCTCGGAAATTATGATACAAACTATGGTACAAACATCATTCATGAATTAAAATTAACATTCCAAAAATAATGAATGGCAAAATAATTATGAGACTTAAACACAATTAATTTGAATTAAATACCCAAATATATTTAAAAGAATTTTACACCATCCAATTATGCTTGGGACCGAGAAGTACTATGATACAAACACCATCCATGCATTGAAATTCATATTTCAAAAATAAGGAATGACAAATAATTATGAGACTTAAACACAATTTATTTGAATTTAATACCCAAACATATTTAAAAGTATTTTACACCATCCAATTATTGGAATTTCCTTTATATAAGCATACAACATTAATTAAAATTAAATCTAAGGGAGAAAAATTAACCAAGGATTAGGCACAGGATTTAAGATGAATTAAATCATACTCAGCAATCAATTCATCAATAGAACTTTTTGAGCACAATGATATTATCATCGCAATATGTGAAATCTAATGTAAATAATTTGCAAGTCTAAATGCAAGTGGTCTAAATAAATTTGAATCTTATACAATGGATTATATTGACATTAGAGATGCACGGAGCTAATTATGATTAAACCCATGTAAGGTATTATCAACAGTGCTATGTAACATAAGTTTATATCACGGAGCTAATTGATACATAGTGCTAAACATATAACCACTGTAACTATGTAATCTAAAGACGAAGAATTCGCAAGCCTCAATGCGGGCGGCACAAGACACAATTTGATTTTTATACAATAGATTAAACAATAAAATTTCATTACAACTTGTACAAAATTAATATCGTTACATTCAAACTCGCCGGCACAAGACACGCGACGAATAATCATATTCTACAACTAAAGACGAAGAATGAAAAAAGAGTAAAAATGAAATAAAACGGGGCATGCTCGATCAAACGATCATCCGGAGACAAATCATCAGAAAGACACCCGCAAGCCAAATATGAATCACATAAAATTATTTACACGGTACACCGAACTTTAGAAGACGGCAACATAAACGGTCGGCCGGAAAAAAGAAAATAAAGAAAGAAGAGATAACCAAGGATGAAAAATGAACAATTTATAGATAAACTTGAGACAGATCAACGGTCAAGATAAAAAATAAAATAATAAATGAAATTAATCAACGGATAGGATGATTGGACACCTCTACTCAATGAGGAGCAAAGGTGATTGACATGAGGAAAAAAGAGAGATGCCACATAGACATTTTGTGTTTTGTAAATATAAAGGTATGGATATTTTATTTAATTATTTAAATGAGACCACTGTATAAAAGATTACCTCAGTTTTTTTAATTAATGAACTGGAGGGTCTAAACTGAGAAATGGGCAGATGCTAATTATAAAAATTTGGAGATGCTATTTGGCAATTGGCATTATATTTTGATGATTCTTGAATCTATAATAAATTAAAGCCCATGAGGTCCATATAAAAGGAAGATTAATAATTTAAATAAGTATCTTGTAAGTAAATTTTATTGTTCAATTCATAATGATATTATACTTTTAAATTAATATCTTTTAATGTAATAATTAATATTATTCAAATATACACACAAAATACAAACAAAATTTACGATAAAATTGGTTCATAATCAATTTATCTTAATAATTTACATCAATCATTGGATCTATATAATTAAAAGATTGATTACAATTGGTGCATGGGCCAAATTTCGTGCAATTATGCTCAGATATAATTTAAGAGTAAATCTTGTATGAGACGTCTCATGGCATGAGACAATGAGAATTGGTGTAATTAGGACATTGACTCATTAACACTTTGGTAGGTGTAGGTGTTAATTTGACTTGTCTCATGCCATGAGACAGTCTCATATAAGTTTTTGTCATAATTTAATGGCTCGAACGAAGAAAACTTAGTTAATCGGTACACAAATATGTTACTATAAATTTGCATTGATACAAGTCTGGTGCACAAAGCATCCGCAGTTGAGTTATTCTCTTTTATAATCCAACTATTTTTTTATCAACAAAAAGAGAATTATATTAATAACTAGATGAGTGTCCGCGTATTACGCGGGATTCTTGTTGTTGGGATATGTTTAGTTTTGATGATTTTCCAAAACCACTTGTAATAGGTTTGAAAGCAGTCAGGATTGTATCTTTAGTTTCAGGTCAGGCTAGGTTAGCTCTTTGTAGAATAGGCTGTCAGTTGAGAAGAACTCAGTTGATGGAACACTAAGTTGAGGGGGAACTCAGCGAGGGGGAACTCAACAACACAACCTGAAGATATCAAGATGACACCCAGAAGAACTGACTAAAGCCACGCTTGTGACCTGAACCTGAAGAGAAGCCTGAATGATGTCCCACTGAGTGTAAACTTGGCTGTTCTAAGCTAAGTCAGGTGGACCACTCAGTGAAGAGCATGATCAAGAGGATCAGTGCTGCACCAAGTAGGTCCTGAAGGAGTCAGGCTACTGTGGTCAGGGAAGTTTGTCATTCAGCCTTATGACAAACTTCTTGGAGTGATATTCAAACAGTCTCTGAAGGACAACTACACTGAAGACGTTCAGTCCACTGAAGATCATCAGTCAGTGAAGGAGGAAGCTACCTAAAGTCAGTGGGTCTTGGTCAACCCACTGAGTCAAAGATCCGTTGGATCCTGCCCACGTGGACCAATCAACACAAGGCAGCAACTCTGACACTGACAAGGCCGCATTCCAAGAAAAAGTGGTCGAAATCATTAATTGTATGGATTCAAATGTAATTTTATCCAACAGTTACATTTGAATCCACACTATAAATACAAGCTCATAGCTGCGTATTCAAGTGTGTGTGAAGTAAGAAAAATCAACACCTACGAGCTGTGAAGGTGTGAGTGTTTAGTGCATTATATTGGGAGTTATAAGGAGGCACGATTCACATCTTGTACACTGAACTTTAGAGTTCATAGATATACACAAAAGAGTGTTCAGCTTGTAACTCATAGCTTAGAAGAGGTTTTCCTAATCCTAACTTTAGGCTAACACATTGTAAAGGAAAACCTCACCTAGTTGGAGAAATCAACCGAAACCAAAACCCTCTTGTTAGGTTTGGTGGGAGTAAGTTGTTAGTGAGTTTGTAAGGAGGGACAACCCAGGGAGTGGCGTGAGTCCAGTGTTTTGTGCACCTTGGCACGTTAAAAACAAGAGCATTTGAGCAGGTTCATTTCCAGACCAGGGGACAAATGCAGACCATTCTTTGAAACAATCAAAAAGGGAAAATTCCAGTTGTCAAATGCTTATCAAAGAGCATTAGAGCAGTTAAAAGAATACCTCAGTTATACGAAAATCTTAGCCAAGCTAACTCCCGGAGAGAAGCTGTACTTATATCTGGTAGCTTCAGAGGTGGCGATCAGCTCTGTGCTCGTCTGAGCAGAAGGGAAGTTACACTTGCCCATGTACTACGTAACCTAAGCCCTACATAAGGCAGAGGTTAGATATTCACCAACAGAAAACCTAGCATATGCACTAGTGATGAGTGTCAGGAAGCTATGGCCCTATTTATTTGACAATCAAGTGGAAGTGTTGACGATATTTCCACTAAGGCAGATGTTGCATAGACCTGACGCAACTGGTCGCCTCCTGAAATGTTCCTTGGAGATTAGTCAGTTTGGAATTTCATATGCTCCTCGAATAGCATTCAAAGGACAAACATTAACCGACTTTATCGTTGAGCTAACCTTCCCTCAAGATCCGATGAGAGGACATAATCATCCCTGGCACTTATATGTCGATGGCTCATCGACTAACACAACATCAGGGGCCAGAATAGTTCTAATAAGCACATATAGGCAGGTGCCCACCTCGGCAATTCGTTTTGAGTTCATGGCCACAAACAACGAAGCTGAGTATGAAGCACTAATCACTGGACTTCGATTAGCATTGGTTGTAGGAGTAAGAATATTATATATCTTTGGTGACTCACAACTAATTGTCAACCAAGTCCAGGGTAAATATAGAGAAAAAGATGAGAATATGGCTCTGCACCAGAAAATTATTGCTCACCTGGCCTCAATGTTCGAACATATATACATTGAACAAGTGCCAAGAGACAGCAACGCATAGGCAGAAGTACTTCCTCGCCTGGCGACTAGCACAGGACCAGCAAAATTGCCCGAAGTCATGCTAACAAGAATACTTAACCCGTCAACCAACGATTACAAGATTAATCAGGTTGACGAAGAAATGGAAGAAGATGAATGACGTATACCCATAATCAAGTACCTTCAAGATTTCGAGCAACCAGAATACCCCTTGGAAGCTAACAAGGTGACCAAGCGAGCAGCAAGTTATACCATGATGGATAGACAGTTGTACAAAAGGGGATTCTCGCTCCCACTCTTGAAGTGTTTAGCCAGGGGGCAAGGACAAACAGTTTTGAAGGAAATCCATGAAGGAGTATGTGGAAATCACGCCGGAGGGCGAGCGTTGGGATACAAGACTGTGAGACAAGGATATTACTAGCCAACACTCTTGTAGGATGCAATCAAAGTTGCTCGAACTTGTCATAGATGCCAATTGTTCGCTCCTAGCATTCACAGGCCACCATATGAGCTAATATAAGTGAATAGTCCTTGGTCATTTGCAAAATGGGGAATAGACATCATAGAGCCATTCCCACCGGGAAAAGAAAGTGTTCGGTTCACAGTAGTAGTCGATTATTACACAAAATGGGCGGAAGCGGAAGCACTTGTAACAATCACACAAGAAAAGATGATTAGCTTCATATGAAAAATATCGTCTGCCATTTTGGAGTACCTCAGGCTATTGTGACAGACAACGGAAAACAGTTTGAGGGAAAAAAGATACTCCCTCCGTCCAATATTAGTAGGCCTATTTTTTGGACAGTTTTTTTTTTTGTCATAAGTTGGAGGGTATTATGAGGTATTGTGAGGTTCATTTATCAATAAAATTATTATTTATGGAAAATATGATACTTATATTTTCCATAAACAATAACTTTATTGATAAATAAACCTCACAATACCTCATAATACCCTCCAACTTATGACAAAAAATAATTGCCCAAAAAGTAGGCCTACTAATATTGGACGGAGGGAGTAAGAGATTTCTGTGACAAATGGGATATAAAGAAATATTTCTCGACTCCATATCATCCCCAATCGAATGGTCAAGTGGAGATGGTAAATAAAATAATCAAACACATATTGAAAATTCGCTTGATAGATAAACACGAAAAATGGTCCGAAGAGCTACCAGAAGTGTTATGGGCATACAGAGTTTCATACAAAGCAAGCACTGAAGAAACACCATTCATTATGGCTTTCAGGACTGAAGCAGTAATACCAGTTGAGTTAAAAATACCAACGGAACGAACAACTATGTTCGACAAAGAGACGAACAACTCAGCATTGACAACAGTGCTAGATTTGCTTGAAGAAAGAGAGTTGTAGCAGAGATGAAAAATATTATTTACAAAAATAGAGTGGCAAAGTATTACAATTCTCAAGTGAAAGTACGGGATTTCAGCAGAGATGAAAAATGCTATTTACAAAAATAGAGTGGCAAAGTATTACAATTCTCAAGTGAAAGTACGGGATTTCAAAATCGGAAATTTAGTACTGCGCAAAGTGTTAGCCCCTCCGCCGAGAGTATTCGGACCAACTTGGGAGGGCCCGTTCTGGATAACCAATAAGTGGCACAATGACACTTATAATCTTGAAGACATGAAAGACAACTCGTCCCAATACTCCTGGAATGCAACATTGTTGAAGAAGTATTATCAATAAGGGTTTAAGTTTGTAAATTTCCAGATTGAATTTTTTTGGTAAATTTCAAAATTTTTGGTGTTGTATAAATCAGGCGAACAACATTTTTATGTTGTGTAAGTCAGGCAAACAACTTTATTTTATGTAACTTAATGTTTATAAGTTGTATAAGTTATGATTGTATGGTTGTATATGTTGAATTAGTGAGCCATATATGTCAAGGGTTGTAAAAATTGTAACTCAGTTGCTCGCCTAAGTAAACTTGCCTCAGAAGCACAAGACCACTATGTGGCGATCAACTGTGCTTGTAAGCAAATTAATTTTGCACCCAATCAAATGGTGGCACGTGTGTAAATAAATATTAATATCAAATCAGATTTACTATTTTATTTTGAGAATTTAATTAAATTAATTCTAAAATTAAATAGTTAAATTTGATATTAAATGTACACGATACAAGCCGGTCAAATTAAATGAGTTTTTGGTACTCATATTGGGTAGTATATACATTTTATTTGTCATATGATTGAAAATTAAATGATATCTCGTCAAAAGGGCAAACAAACTAAATTAATCAAATCAAATCTGATTAATTCTCAAATCAAGTCAATCAAATGGCACCGACCATCAGATGGCGCCACGTGGCATGACCGGAAAGGAAGGTTCTCCACCCTCCACCCTATAAATAGAGGTCCTCACTTTGTTCATTTCCACACCGAAGCCAACAAGCATTCAGACGATCGAGTAAGTGAACGAATCCTCTGCAACCGTTCTTGAAGATTCAAAGTGTTCTTCATCAACCTCAAGACGTTCTTCGTGGAAAGCAATCAGAAACAACCTCCGATCCGAGATCAAGGTCCAGAGCCCCTCCGATCCGGCGTTTCTCCTTTAAGATTTGAAGAAGCTTCAAGATCATCCTTCTCAGAAATGACATCCGATCTAAAATCAAGGTCCAGAGCCCCTCCGATCCGGCATTTCTCCTCGAAGATACAAAGAAGCTTCAAGGATGTTCTTCTCAGAAACGATATCCGATCCGAGATCAAGGTCCAGAAACCCTCCGATCTGGCGTTTCTCCTTGAAGATTCTTCAATTCTTCAAAGGCGTTCTTCACGCAAGTCTACCACAAACAGCCTCCGATCTGAGACTAAGGTCCAGCACCCCTCCGATCCGGCGTTTCTCCTTGAAGATTCAAAGAAGCTTTAACAACGTTCTTCGCACCGGCTCGAAGATTCAAAGGAAGTTCTTCACCAAATCCAAAGGCGTTCATCCTGCCTTCGAAGGCGTTCATCCACTAAATCTCCAAAATAACATTTAATCCAAAATAAGGCATTTCGCCCTTGGATTAACGTTACAAATTCAAATTTAATCTCAGACGAAGATCAAGATAAAGACTTTGCCCGAAAATCATCCAAGTCAAAGTCAAACCGAAGAGAAGAATCAGAGGAGCAAGTCTAAAGTCTAGGACCCACACTAGTTTTATTTTCGGTTTAATCCGAATAAGTTAAAGTTGTAAACAATTTTTTGTTTAATACAAAATTTTCATTTACAGTGCTTAAGAGATATTATTGTTAGGCCAAGTCTGTCAGAGACCAAAGGCCCATATTAATAGAGGTCGAGTTCCTTGAGAACCAAGAAGACCCATTCGAATTTTTTCACTAAGTACATGATTAAGTGTTTTACCTAAGAAAAATAAGGGAAATGGTTAAACAAATTCAATGAAAATTAATATACAAGTTAGCAGGCGAGCAATTGAGATAAAAAAAAGTGTTGTGCAAGCATAAATTATAAATAAGAAGAAACTTCATTTCATTCATCGTCAAGAAAAGTTTACAATAGGAGTAATCAAGAAGTACAAGAAAAGTTCCAAGTCCTATTGTAAGCTAAGGAGGAAAAGCCTTCAAGGCTGAGGAGCTGGAGGAGCATCAACTAAAGGTGTTGTAGTGTTGGTGGTCTCGGCGCTGGGTTGCTCGCCTGTGGGGACCTCAAAGGTGCCCGCCCCATTGGCTGGAGGATCTAAGAGAGTAAGGGAAAGCGAGTTCAAGCCGTCAAAGACTTCGGTGTCCTTGTCCGCCTCCTCGCCAGAGTATTTGGGGGGAACAATTTGAACATCCTCGCCAAAAATGTCCATGGGCACACCATAGTCGACCAGGTCCGCGACATAAAGGATGGAGCCGGCAGCGGGGGGATTTTTCTTAATATATTCAATAAAGTCCTTCCTTACTAATTCTAAGGCGTCCATCCCTTTGTCTGTAGCGAACATCACGGACTGCAGACACTCGGCGAACGAGCAGATATACCCAAAATTGGCGTTGTCCACCACATCTTGGGCATACACATCATACGTCACCAGGTCCTTTTTCTCCCCTTCCAGGCAATCAACCTCGGACCTTAGGTCATCTATTTGGCGAGCATTCTCTTCCAAACGAGCGAGCAAAGTTGCTCACTCCTCCTCCAGCTTCTTTAGTGAAGCAACCGCGTTGGATAACTCCAGCATCATCTCTTCAACCTGGTTGAGCGCCAGCTGATCGCTATCCAAGGTCGCCTTCATCTTTTCTTTCCAGTCTGTCTTGTCTTTGGTGAACTCGTCGTCCTTCTTCTTCAAGGTGACAGTCTTCTCAACCTCGAACCTCTCAATCTTCCGGCCGAGGTTGTGGTTAGTGCTCTATAATTCCATGACTTAGTCGAGCACCTTTTGAGCCATGATCGCCTCATGGCTTGCGTTGTAGCTCATGAGGTGGATGTTGTCACTGAGGCTTTGGCCTTGGATCAGGGTCTCGGCCGATTTGGTCAAAGACCTGGAGATCTGCTCGACTGCATGCCGCAAGTGAGCCTCTGGAATCTCTTGATGAGGAGGAGCACTCCTCACGCAGTTCAGGTGATGGAACACAATGGCGTGACCCGGGTATTTCTCCAGCTGGTGTCTGTCATAAGAGAGAGCAAAGTTAGAGAAACCATGTTAAAAAAAAATAAAGGAAGCAAGCAGTCGAGCAACTTACTCATTTATCTTGCGGGGTCCCAACCAAGATAGGAAGTATCTTGGGAGGAGCTTCTCCTCTTGCTCGCTGTACCGCTGACGGCCACCTGTTGTTCGTCCACCATCTCAATTGAGGTGGACTTGGAGGGAGCAGACCTAGAGTCCTTTTTGCTCGCCTCCTCAGAGTGGCTCGAGCGCTGGTTGTGCGCTCCTCGCCGACGTCACCCCGACCACCATCACTCCGGGGTATTTTTTTCTTCCCTTTTCCCAAGTCTTAAGGAGGAGGGTGATTAGGCGTGAAATTGTCATGATTTGTAGCTAGAAACGCCCTAGTTTTGGTCGAGTTTATAGAGTATTTAGAGTCAATTGAGCATTATTTCTATACATTGATAAATTTGTCTCTTTGATGCTCATAGGTGAATAGAGGACGAAAAACGGAGTTCGTAGGACTTTGAATCGACTCAAACGGATGCCCGGATGAGAAGATATTGAAGAAATACGATTGGTATTAGTGCGGACGAGGAAAAGTATCATTTGGGAGGATTAGAGGTCACTCGAGTGCATTGCTCGAGCGCCACCGCTCGAGCGCATTACTCGAGCGCGCAAACATACAGAACCATTCTTGCGCTCGAGCAGCTCGAGCGCCACCGCTCGAGCGAATCACTCGAGCGCCCAAAAGTAACAGTGTCATTTCAGCGCTCGAGCAGCTCGAGCGCGACCGCTCGAGCGAATGCACCATTCGAGCTACACTGCTCGAGCGGGACCGCTCGAGCGTTTTGCTCGAGCGCCCCTATACTTTTGCCTCCGGATTCGTATTTTCGGCCCGTTAACTCCCGTTTCGACCCGTGCCTATATATATCTCGTCCAAACACGTTTTGAAGGATCCCCAACCTTTAGAAATAATTTTAGACTTAGTTTTTGGAGAGGAAGAAGAAGAACAAGCTTTATTTTACGTTTTGTTGAGGTTTTTCATACGAATTCGTAGTTTCTTTTCATTAGTTCGTTCCTTTAAACGCTTTTAATTTCGTTTTAGTTAATTCAATTTCAGTTCTTCATATTTATTTCTTTTTAAACCCTAGTTCATGTTTCGTATGTTCTTCGTTCAATTAAATATGTTTATGTTCGTTGTTTCTTTAATTGCTTTTAGTTTTGTTAAAACCATGTCCGGCTAAAACCCTTGCATGCTTAGGTTAGGATGAACTCGTAGAAGTAGGATGTGGGTACGTAATTAAGGTAATTGGTGACGTTAGTTTTAATTCTCTTAATTAATGAATTCATATAATTAATCTTAACTCTACCTTTGAATTTTGTACGAAAGTGTTAGAGAGAGGACGACCGCATCACTCAATAACAATTAGTAGTCTTAACGAGAAGGTTTAGGAAAGGTTAATTCATTTACCGGTTTAGCGAAGGAGGACGACCGCATCACCTTAGTTAAATTAGGGTCTCATTAATTGAGCGCTATCTATTAACTTGTTAGTGGATTAGTGAAGTCGATTGCTAGGATAAAGTATTAGGGTGAGAAATCTTGAGCTTTCATTCTACGATCTTTTACTTAGGTTAATTCTTGTTTGTCACGATTACTTTGATTATGTACCTGCTCCGTTAGTATACGTAGGGATTCCTATCCTAAGCATCACCATCTCTCATTAGAACACAACCCTTAGTTAATTTAATTGCTTTATTATTTTAGTTTACTCAGTTTATTTCAGTCTTTTAATTAATCTTTCAAAAATCCAAAAACATACACTCATATTAACTACGACGCGTAGATCTTCAGGGATCTATTCGCATATACACCATCCCTTGGGTTCGATAATACTTGGTCCCTATACTTGCCCATACTACAGTGAACCCGTTCTCTTGCGGGGTAGCTACTAGTAGAAGCTAGTGTAGTCGCTTCAAGTCAATGGCGCCGTTGCCGGGGATGGTGTTATATGCTTTTTGAATAGGACTTGTAGATAGCTTAGTAGTTAGTAGTGAGTGATTTTATTTTCTGTTTTTATTCTTTATTTCATTCGTTCGGCAGTTGCGTTTTGATCCTTCTGCTAGTGTTTTAGGTTTATGAAAACACGCTCGCAAGGCAATACGAGCGAAGAAAGATTACCTGCAGATCCTGAGACAATAGCCAGAAGGAACCGAGCCTTCTTGAGAAGGATGAACGTTGCCGACTTAGGAAAGGAACCAATGGATATCAATAATGAGTTGGACGATGCTGCTGACGAGTTCAATCAGGCAGTAGACCGGGTTGATGGCTCTGGAGGGAGTGGTGGTCAGAATCAAGACCAGTTCGTGGATAGTCAAAGCCAGAACCCGGGTGCACAAAATGTAAACAATCCAGCTCAGAATCTAGTCCCAAATCCTCTGAACAATCCTGCTTACCCACAAAACCCAAATAACCCTTTCCACAACCCAGCATACCAACATTACCCATACCCACCTTATCCTTACCCACCATATCCATATCATCCACCACCATTCTATAACCAACCACCACCCCAACAAGTACCAGTACCTGCTGCTAATCCTCAACACGTTCCTATGAACGTAGATCACAATATTGCTATTCGAGGGAGGTTTGCAGCGCAGCCACAGCGGTACTATGATGGAGTGGCTTTGCCTCCTGTTGAGGCGAACAACTTTTCGATATCCCCGGGGATTTTAAAGCTGCTTACAGAGAATCAGTTCAAGGGGGTGATCGGGAAGGAGAATCCTCATACACACTTGAGGAGCTTTCTCATGATAGCCTCAACATTCAATTACAATGGCATGTCTGAAGATGCCAAGAGGCTTAGGCTGTTCCCATTCTCATTGACGGGAATAGCCAAGGAGTGGTATGATAATACGCTCCCGCGGGGAGGTATTACCACTTGGGCCGAGCTCGAGCGTCTGTTCCTCGAGCGATTCTACCCTCCATCTAGGACGATCAAGGCTAGAATTGAGATCTCGTCCTTTCGCCAGAAGTCTGGAGAGGATTTACGCCAGGCGTGGGAGAGATACTCGAATATGTTGATCGAGTGCCCGCAGCACGGGTACAACGAGGGAGACATTATGGCATTCTTCTACAGCGGTGCCAGCAAGGATGGTCAAGCCCATTTAGATGCATGTGCGGGCGGAGCATTCCTCAATCAAGGCATAGAGAGGTGTAGGGAGATCGTGGACAACATTGTCACGAATGCCGGTGCTTGGGGTGTGGATGCAGATTTGCAAAGAGTGCATCAGGTGGAAGAGGGAGAAGGAACGAGAAGGCTGCTGATGGCCATGATGGAAAAGATCAACAACCTTGAGTTGGGGAAGAGTTTGGTTGGAGAGCATGCAGTAGAGAATGAGAGAGTAGATCAACCAAGTGGACAGCAAGAGGTAGCCAATTACATGGGAGGCCCATATTACAATCAGAATGGCTACCAAGGTGGTAATCAGTATGGAAGACCTTCTTATGGTCAACCATTTGTGCCTCCAGGCCCTCAGCCACTTCAAAATCAATGGAGGAACACACAAGGAGTTCAAGGAGGCCAGCAGCTTCCTCAAAACACATGGAGGAAGAATGATAATTTTTCTTATGCTAACCCAAAAGCTGGTGTTACTGTTCCTGCAGGTGTTGATCCGGGGTCTAAACCTCCTGGTGGAGAAGGCGGTGCATCAACCGAGGAGATGTTGAGAGCGATCCTTCAGAAGGTGGAGGAAGGGAGCAAGCGGTTGTCATCCTTGGAGTACGATGTGAAGGAGTTGCATAAGAAGGGTGATCATCGAGATCAAGAGCTCCAGAAGATGAACGTTGAGTGGACTAGAACTCAACAAGAGAACAATCGAAGGTTCACCTCTTTAGAGCTCCAGATGAGCCAGATTGCAAAATCAGTGAATAGAATGCCGGAGGGGAACCCGAAAGAGCATTGCAAGGCGATCCAGCTAAGAAGCGGAACCAATTACGAAGGTCCTCAGATGCCTGCTGATTCTGAGACGCCCGAAGAAGAGATTGAGCCTAAAGGAGATGAAGTTGAGAAGGGGATTAAAAGTGAAGGAATTGAGAAGAAGGTTGAGGATGAGAGCACTCAAGCAAGCAAGGAAAGTGAGGAGATTGAGAGAGTTCCTAAGTGGAAGAAGGCAAAGGAAGCAAGGGAGAAAGTGAAAGAAACAGAAAGAGATGAGTGGGGGGTACCCAAATCTGTGATACCCGTCCCATATCCACAGCGCTTCATGAAAAAGAAGCTTGATGAGAAATTCGCTAAGTTCCTTGATGTTTTTAAACAATTGCATATTAATATTCCTTTTTATGATGCTTTGGAACAGATGCCGCACTATGCGAAGTTTTTGAAGGACTTGATCGCGAAAAGACGGCGAGTGGATGAGCCGAAGTTGGTGCAGCTGAACCACGAGGTGAGTGCATTAGTGCACAAGGCGCTTCCACCAAAGCTGAAGGATCCCGGTAGTTTCACGATCCTATGTGATATCGGAAACGGGATCAAGAAGGGAGCGTTGTGCGACCTCGGGGCGAGCATCAATCTCATGCCCTTGTCGCTGTTCAAGAAGTTGGAAGGTGGTGAACTTCAACCCACAATGATGACGCTTCAACTAGCCGACCGGTCTATTACTCGACCTCAAGGTGTTGTTGAAGACGTCCTAGTGAGAGTTGGAGATCACATCTTTCCAGCCGACTTTGTAGTGCTAGAGATGGAGGAAGATGAGCACGTGCCCCTGATCTTGGGAAGACCGTTCTTAGCTACGGCGGGGATGGTGCTAGATGTGGCAAATGGGAAGATCACATTGAAGGTTGATGATCAAGAAGTGAAGATCTCCCTATATGAAGCCATGAAGCACCCGAGGGAGGATGAGAGCTTGTATTGCATGGATGCAATTGATCCTAGTGTTGAAGACACACCTCATATCCCTAACTCTTCTCATATTCATGAATTTTATAATTCTTCACTTGATTATTTAACCCATGAGCGTTATGATCTTGATTATTTTGATAGGGATAAAGTGAAGAAGTTGAAGGATGAAGAGGTGAAGAAAGTGGACGTGGTCCAGTTAGAAGGGAAAGGGGGAGTTAAGAAGAAAAAGTCCAAACTCAAGAAATTGTTTAGTAAGACTCCTCCAGATAGAGGGAAGAAGGAGTTGAGACCCATAACACTTGGGGATGAAAAGAGAGCAAAGGGGCTCATGATGGAGGGGCATCAAGGAAAGAAGTTCAAACACCACTCTTATGAGAGTAAGGGAGGTAAATTTGAGTATGATGTCCCATAAGCTCCTTTGAGCTTGGTCCGGCATGAGGACCTTAAAAATAGCGCTGAATGGGAGGCAACCCATTTTTATTTGCTTTTGAGTGTTTTTAGTTATTTTCCTTTTATGTTACTAGGATGTTGTCGAGTCGTATGTTTAACCTCGTACTCGAGAGTTTTATTTTGTAGGCTTGTCTCGAAAGGAGTAAAGGTATCATGGAGTTACTCAGATTGAAGGAACCAACTTGAGACAAAGGAGTGTGCAAAGCTGTTGAGAGAAACTGAATTGTTCGGTTGAGGTAACCCACAACCCCAAACTTAGACCTCTAGCAAGGTCGAAGTTTGGGGGGTGGAGTTTTTTATGTTTCTTGTTACATTGCACATGCATGCACCCCTTATCTTTGAGTTGAGTTAGTTATTTTGTGCCTTGAGATGCTCCTTGGGCTTTTATTAATTTGTTTTGTTACTCAATATTTTATGCCTATCAATCACCTTATGCTTGTTGATTGCTATCTTTGAGTATGATTTGATGAGTAGAGTGAGTTGTAAGGGTGAGTTAGAATTTTTTTTTTTTTGTGTGAGTGTTTGAGTTTGAGCTGATTAGGGAGAGAACCCGTATGCTTATGAGTTTTCTTTTGAGTACTTGTGTGATGAGAGTGAGAATGCACTAGGACTAGCATGGATGTGAAAGCTGTGAGATTTGAGCCTTACGAGATTTAAATGCATGATTTAATCTCTTCGTTTGTGAGTGGATCGTCACCTTAGAGGATGCTAGAACTTGCATGTGCTCTTGCTTCTAGATTGTGTCTAGTTTGATATGCCGAATGTGATCTTAGGCCATCATTGATTTCATTGAGTCACTTAGCCAAAATTTTCCTTACCAATGACATTGATCCCTTGTTAGCCCCGTTGAGCCTAAAGCCTATTTTATTTGCTAGCACATATGAACACTATTCCAATTCCTAAGCCTTTTTGTCCCAATTTGAGTGGAGAATAGGAAAGTGTGAATCTGAAGGGAGTGAATTGAGTTGAAAAAAGGAGAAGGTTGTATGTTGAGTGAATATGAGAAAAAGGTGTGATGAGATTTGAGTTGTGAAAAAGAACAAAAAAATTTGAGGATGAGCAAAGGAAAAAATGAGCTCATGTGTTTGTGCGAAAAAGAAAAAAATGATGAAGTGTTTAAAAAAAAGTGAAAAAGTGAGAAAGAAAAAAAATTGAAGTGTTGAGAGAATTGAAAGCGAAAGTGTAGTGATTGAATATGTT
Source organism: Ballota nigra (assembly GCA_947034835.1). Taxonomy (NCBI): domain Eukaryota; kingdom Viridiplantae; phylum Streptophyta; class Magnoliopsida; order Lamiales; family Lamiaceae; genus Ballota; species Ballota nigra. Next base: position 50,938,995 of record OX344726.1, on the reverse strand, counting down.
TGAAGTAGATTGTTTTTAATCTCGAAGTACCGAAGTTTTGAATTTCTATTCTCCATTCACTTGAGTCACTTTACCATATTGTTATCCCACCTGTCCAAAGAGCCTACATTACAACCTTTTGAAAGTCCTTTTTGATTCGGCATTGATTTCTAGAGTATGGTCGGAGGTGAGAGTGCTTACAAGCCTATGGCTGCCAATATGTGTGATTGATTGATTGAGTGAGTCCCTTAAACACTGTTATACACTTGTGAGGGAGTGAAACACACCGTTGAGTGCACATCCATGCTTGATCTTGGTGCTTCTTATTATTGTTGCATGAGTACGATAAAAGGAATTGAGTGAGTATACGGGTGATTGACTTTTAAAGCTTGAATTCATTAGCTTGCATGATTGATTTTTCCTACTCATTCCTAACAATTTCACTTGACTTATTATTTCATTGCTTGGGGACAAGCAATATGGTAAGTTTGGGGGGGTTGATTAGGCGTGAAATTGTCATGATTTGTAGCTAGAAACGCCCTAGTTTTGGTCGAGTTTATAGAGTATTTAGAGTCAATTGAGCATTATTTCTATACATTGATAAATTTGTCTCTTTGATGCTCATAGGTGAATAGAGGACGAAAAACGGAGTTCGTAGGACTTTGAATCGACTCAAACGGATGCCCGGATGAGAAGATATTGAAGAAATACGATTGGTATTAGTGCGGACGAGGAAAAGTATCATTTGGGAGGATTAGAGGTCACTCGAGCGCATTGCTCGAGCGCCACCGCTCGAGCGCATTACTCGAGCGCGCAAACATACAGAACCATTCTTGCGCTCGAGCAGCTCGAGCGCCACCGCTCGAGCGAATCACTCGAGCGCCCAAAAGTAACAGTGTCATTTCAGCGCTCGAGCAGCTCGAGCGCGACCGCTCGAGCGAATGCACCATTCGAGCTACACTGCTCGAGCGGGACCGCTCGAGCGTTTTGCTCGAGCGCCCCTATACTTTTGCCTCCGGATTCGTATTTTCGGCCCGTTAACTCCCGTTTCGACCCGTGCCTATATATATCTCGTCCAAACACGTTTTGAAGGATCCCCAACCTTTAGAAATAATTTTAGACTTAGTTTTTGGAGAGGAAGAAGAAGAACAAGCTTTATTTTACGTTTTGTTGAGGTTTTTCATACGAATTCGTAGTTTCTTTTCATTAGTTCGTTCCTTTAAACGCTTTTAATTTCGTTTTAGTTAATTCAATTTCAGTTCTTCATATTTATTTCTTTTTAAACCCTAGTTCATGTTTCGTATGTTCTTCGTTCAATTAAATATGTTTATGTTCGTTGTTTCTTTAATTGCTTTTAGTTTTGTTAAAACCATGTCCGGCTAAAACCCTTGCATGCTTAGGTTAGGATGAACTCGTAGAAGTAGGATGTGGGTACGTAATTAAGGTAATTGGTGACGTTAGTTTTAATTCTCTTAATTAATGAATTCATATAATTAATCTTAACTCTACCTTTGAATTTTGTACGAAAGTGTTAGAGAGAGGACGACCGCATCACTCAATAACAATTAGTAGTCTTAACGAGAAGGTTTAGGAAAGGTTAATTCATTTACCGGTTTAGCGAAGGAGGACGACCGCATCACCTTAGTTAAATTAGGGTCTCATTAATTGAGCGCTATCTATTAACTTGTTAGTGGATTAGTGAAGTCGATTGCTAGGATAAAGTATTAGGGTGAGAAATCTTGAGCTTTCATTCTACGATCTTTTACTTAGGTTAATTCTTGTTTGTCACGATTACTTTGATTATGTACCTGCTCCGTTAGTATACGTAGGGATTCCTATCCTAAGCATCACCATCTCTCATTAGAACACAACCCTTAGTTAATTTAATTGCTTTATTATTTTAGTTTACTCAGTTTATTTCAGTCTTTTAATTAATCTTTCAAAAATCCAAAAACATACACTCATATTAACTACGACGCGTAGATCTTCAGGGATCTATTCGCATATACACCATCCCTTGGGTTCGATAATACTTGGTCCCTATACTTGCCCATACTACAGTGAACCCGTTCTCTTGCGGGGTAGCTACTAGTAGAAGCTAGTGTAGTCGCTTTAAGTCAGAGGGGACAACTTTGAAGGCCCCTGGGGGCGAGCAGTAGTACCCCTGGAGTGAGGAGTCGGGGCATTAGGCTGCCCTTGCCGTAATAAGATCAAAGTGGTTGGATGGTCCATTTTCTTCCTCGACCCATCCTGAAATGCCGTTTATCTAACTCTCTCAGCAAGAAGAAAGTAGGCTGGGGGAACAGATGGTACAATATCAGTGACTTGTTGCTCTGCAAAAAAGCATGAGAAGTTAAAAAAGTAAAGTTAAAGGCGAACAATAATGTAAGATAAGAATATCCAAGGCATACCCTCAGGAATAACTGCTCGTGCTTCGAGGTTATGAGGACAGGTGGTCAGGCTAGCAAGTTTGCGATAATGCTCTTTTGACAGATGGTGGATGTTACGATCCTTGGCGTTGCGGAGTGAGATGACGAATAATGTGTATAAAAACTCTTCGCTCAGCTCAGGATGCCAAATATAAATCTAAGTTGAAGGAACTTACTAATCATACTATGTTCATGATCATAATATGCTTCCATGAACGAGCCGATTTGATTATCAATTGATTTGCAAACATAAGACTAATAAGAAGTCATGATTTTAAATCTGGAAAGGTGGTAACTGAACTCATGTTTCAATGCTGCAAATCGGTCATTTACATGTTGGACCAGGAATTAGCGAGAAAAAGACCAAGGTGCACCTTTGTACTTTGAACATATCGGTTTCCAATTTAATGAAGAATATTCATGGTAATTTCTTAAAGGTGCTTAACGTCTGAACATTTTTTCAATGTTAGACTCCAAGGGGGATTGGTACATTGCTAACAAAGCTAGAGAGGTCTTCAAAATCAATGGTGAGATTTAGAGTTACTTCAAGTGGTCATCCTTGTTGAAGGAAAGACTAGTACTTTTTCTAAGGATTTGTCCATGGTGGAAAAGAAAACTTGAAAATCCATAGAAAGTATTAAGGGTGAAATCATTTTGAAATCCTTAGCGTAAAAAACAACACTAGGAAGATATAAAACATTGTGACAGAGAAAAGTATATAGCGTAAAAAAAAAGATTAAAAAAATGGAATAAGAATGAAAATTAGAAGAACTATGAAGCAGCTCCTGTGAAAAATTCTTCGAACTAGAATACTTTTGTTAGTAATTATTTTTAAGATAACAAACTAATTTAATTTTGAATTATTTTATCTTGAGTGAAGTTACATGCTTGTTGATAGGCAAACAGCTAAGCAAGGGTCAATATTAAGAAAAAGTGATTAAGGATATAACTTAAAAGGCGAGCAGCTGTGTAATTAGTGTACAGCTGGCAAAAGACAAACAGTTGGTCAAAGTGTCAACTACTCAGACGAGCAACTGGTCAAAGCATAAAATAAGTTGAGCGAGCAGCTAAGAAAGAGAAGGTTCCAATACCCACCACGTAGGCATACAGACGAACAGTTGAGCATCTCGAAGAACAGCTATAAATCCCACTAACTAAGCATTGTATTAGGAGCAAACAAGTGTCCTAACACTTGTCATTTGTATAAAATGCAATAGTTTAGGGATAAACAAGTATCTTAACACTTGTCACCTTGTAAATTAGGATAACTAAGGAGATGACACCTCCTACTTGCATTTATGCTTATAAATACCTCTTCATGAGGAAAAAAATATTAAAAAAATATATTCAAAGATAGACCAAATTGCTGCCAATTCACTTCTTCATTAGTACTTATTTAAATTCATCATTTTTAATCTTATTTGGTGACCTTAAATGCAAAACTGCCACTAATTATTTTAATTGGATCAAGGTCATCAACAATGCTATATTCAATAATTTTTAAGTTAGTGGGTTTCTTTGCAGTTTGCACCACAAAATAGAGAATTTATCACAATTTTCTACTTAAAATATACACAATTACTATTTCATATATAATTATTAATTTCTAGCCATTACCTTCTGTCAAAATCCAATATTGTGATCAGTATTCTAAAAGTCGCTAGTCAGTCGGACTACTGGGGTCTAGCGACCAGATGGGGACTAGTCCGGAACTAGTCGAAACCACTTAAATGAATAAAATAATTAACTTTTTAATAAATTAATATATTAAATACATAAAAAAATAACATCAACACACTTCAATATTAAAATTATAAGTGATAGATCACCCTAAGCAATATTATAAAACTCAATAAAGTAGCAAGGATGCATATTAATATAAATCAAAAGACATCATTCAAATTCCATGGAAAGACTGAGGGAGCAGCGTGGAGGACTGGAGCCATTTGGTGGTGGAGAGTCATAACACAAAATTCGGTGGAGGAGGGCTGGGGTATAACTTTCGATGATGGAGGCACGACGTTCGACGTCCGTGGTGGAGAGAGGTTTGATAGTTAGGTTAAAGAAAAAGTGAATTACATATTTAATTTATTACTTATTTAGATAAAAAATGTATTAAACATATTAGAGATTAGTGGCCGACTAATCCCGACTAATTCGATTAGTCGCCGACTAATTACATGACCATTTTTTTCACCGTTTTAACTAATTAAAATTCGACTAGCGACTAGTCACCAACTAGGCCGTTTTCTAGCACACTGATTGTGATTGCACACACAACATTGAAAAATAAATTTCTCTCTTCTTTTTAGGAAAAAAATATTTCTAAATTCGAATTGAATAATTGATATAAGTTTATTCTACGACAAAGTATAGAGTGAAACTGGTTTATACATGAATATTGAAGGGTATTAATTGTTTTCATTGAAAAGTATTAGTTGTATTTACTGAAGAGTATTATTGATTTACACTAAAGAGTCTTATTTGTTCAGTGAAAATAAACTAAGACTCTTCAGTGTAAACCACTAATACTCTTCAGTAAAAATAACTAATACTCTTCAGTGAAAACAACTAATACCCTTCAACAATTCATATATAAACCAATTTCACTCTATACATACTCTTTTTCTAAATATCTGTGTAACTAAAAAATTGCGGTATATAAGATTTTTCGTCATATCTGTGTAACTAAAAAAATTGTGCTATATAAGATTTTTCTTCATATCTGTGTAACTAAAAAAAAAACTAAAGAATGAGAAACCCTTTGAATTCAGCGAACAATACACCTAATCCAAGTCCTGTAAAAAAAAAAAAAAGTGGCCAGAATGTGTCAAATTGCAAATAATGTACATTTACAATTTTTATTTTTATTTATAAATTCATTCTTATGCATATATGTCCATTTTTGAGAAAATATGTTGGACAACCTAAAAAAATGTTTTTTATTTCCTAATAAAGTGTTTTTAAGTTTTTTAGATTACTTACTCATAATTTCACTTGACCACTAAAAAACAATATTATTATTTTTTATACAAATTTATTCTATTATTTTCTTGCATATATTTCTATTTTTATGTTAAAATAGTTAATTGAATATTGGGGATGTCTCATCATCGGAAATATCTACTTCGACAATAAAAACATAAAAAGAAAAATAATGCTTTTTTTTTTAGGTAGATTATTCATTTTTCTAGATGCTATATTTATTTTTCATTACTTTGATTTGATGAGTTTGAAAATATATTAACAAATTTTTGTTTTCTATATTTTATTTATTATACACATACGAAGGGTCCATTTTTTTTTTCATCAGGTCCTTCGTATCATAGAATGGATGTGTTCGAAATTATAAATGAGGCGAAATTTTTATATGTACCACTAATTTTCTAATATTCCCCTTAAAGCAATGTCAAAGCTTTAATACTATAAAAGAATCCGCTTCCATTATTTAAATTTATAAAAAAAAAATTATAAAATTAATTCAGTTATATTTTCCTGACATCTCTATGCCAAAGATGGCAGAAATGGCTATTGGCAACATTGTAGAGGACGGAGAGAGTTAAAATCAATTAATTACGGCAAATTCGTGTTTATATTACAGTGGGATAATAAATGTATCATCTACAATATTATCACATGACATGCAACATAAGGTTCTAAACTGGCCCTAGGGTGGTAAAAAGAAAAAAAAAGCTATGAAATTGTGCTTTATTGAAAAAAGAAAGGTGTGAAATTTTGAAACTATCCATAGTTTAATTTGACGACGAAATATAATTAAATCTCATGAATCTTCTTGAGTCATTAATTCAACTTTAATAAATATTTATTCATTGGCAATATTAAAATATGACAAAAAAACTTGCATGAAACAAGATAAATTAGCATTCATCCCTGTCAAAATGTTAATACATCATGCTCAATTTATATCCATCTCTATCGTCTCATGGCATGAAACAATCTTACTCAAGACAAACTCTTAAAATATTACCTTAATTTTCGGATGAATTATTAATAAGATGACCCCCGAAAATAATAAAAGGCCATGGGTACCAAACATTGGTTCGTACACAAGAAAACTCTAGTTTAATATATGACCAACAACGCGGTGGATGAGACTTGATTATCAATGACGTCACAGGAAAATTGAAAATTTTAAAAGAATAAATATGTGCTCAAGACTTAGTATTGGATTAATATAAAGAACTGGACTTAAATATTTAAAATGTAATTTCACTCTAAAGTCACGTATACTTACCTTATTCTTATAAAATTAATTAAACATACGTATGTTTTGTTTGATTGACTTCCTACGCTTTCAAATATTTGAACAATTATTTGACTTGAGCCTTCGAGTCAAAGTGTTTAGATTGAAGGCCAGAAGTCAAGGTCAAAAGTACTATAGAACCTGCAGGCAATTTAATCTTGCATGTATTCTACTTCGTAACTTCATCAGAACATCAAGGAAAAATCAAGAGGCTCTAGTTGTTTTAACTTGGAAGATAATCAATGCTGCCTTTTGGGGATAAATAATAATGCATAGATATACTCTCTTGAGTGTGTAAAATTTAAGCAATCAATATTAACTTTGAATTTAAAAAAAAAAAAAAAACAATAAGAATAGTGAGTAAATTGATAGATGTGTAAAATTACTCATTCAGTAGTGAGACTTGCTCGCAACCGATTTCACAACCGTGTAAAATTACACAAATAATATTGTTCAATAAAACCAATAACACTGATCAACTAATATTATTCAATGATAATTGATAAATAACTATTACTCCCTCTATTCCAGTGTAACTTTTCCCTTTTTTGTTGTTGTTTAGTTTAAAAATGTACCTTTTTATTGATATATGGTGGACCAACACATTAACTTTTATTAATATATGAAATGTTGTTTTTTCATTTATGGAATGAAAAACCTAGTGTGCGACCACTCGAAATGAAAAACTTATTTTAAGACGAAGGGAGTAGTATTTAATAAAAACAACTAATATATATTTGAATGTTTGAAATCAACTTATAATGTTCAGTTTAAATAGTTGACACTATTTAAAAATACACACCATATACATCAGTTTTATAATGCAATTGTTGTATAGAAGTTATTTTGAATTGCCCCACAACCTATTCTGCACACCATCATTACTTATAAGAAATTGTCAAATGTGGAAAATGTAATTGAGTGCGCCCATACACACGGAAAAACAAGAAACAGTGAAATTTTACGTGGGATTGTTTCATAGTTTTCTTCTAAAGTATTTTTAAATTATAAAAATATAAGTATATATAGTGTGAACAAGTTTTACCGTGATATTGATTTGCTGATAATACATTTAAATGAAAAAATCTAATACTCTTAGTCTTTAGTGAGAACAATAAATACACTTCACTAATACTTTTTAGTGGTACCAATTAATAATACCTTTCAGAAATAACTACTAACTCCAAAACTGGTTGAAGGTGAAATTTTTTCGCTCTATGCATTGCCTAAAAATATTTAGTATCTTACTGTAAAATTAAAAGGAAAATATGTTGATATGCCAAACTTCATTGAGTGTTATGATTATATTTTATCTCATCTTCCGTTTGCGTTTTTTTATTTTAATAAAAGAACATATTTAGCACCTATCATAAATTTTAAATTTCAATTAAGTGGCTTAGCCCACTTGGTAGCTGGATTTCTCACTTTAGTGAGTGACCCAGGTTCGATTCCCTTCTTAAACAAATTAAGGGAGTTATAAGGTGGCTTGAAATTTTTTTTAAGTACTTGGGACTTGGTGAACTAACTACTAACAACTAATATTTTTACCGAAAAAAAATTTAATTACATTTGGATTGTATAAAGTGAATCTGGAGGGGATGATATTTATTGTAAATCTAGAAGATTTAATATTCCAAATCTAGGAGATTTGGTGTGGACATTACTTATGGACCAAGAAACTCATTGGGCCTTATCTATTAGACTAGGGTTTTATCATTATAAATATACATTTGTACGCATAATTGTAAACACATATACACAAGAATATTAGTGGAACTCCTGGCTTGGATCGCCCCCAGACGTAGTCGTTCCCGACGAACTGGGTCAACAAACGTTGTCTCTTTATTTACGCACTTATTTACAACACGTTATCAGCACGAGACTCTGCCCGAGATTAAACGGTACGCCGTAAAATTAATTCCCATTAAATCACATGAATTAATTCCGTACATGAATTATTCGATCCATATATTTGCATGATTTATATGCTCGTATATTATTACTTTGTTTGTTTCTTATGTTTGATATTAATTGAATCATATGCGTTATAGAATTGAATTTATTGTTTTAATTCTTGGATTGAGATCAAAAATCGAACGCCGGCCGTCGCCAGAAGCCGCACGGCCGCCGCCGTGAGACACGCGCCGCTGCGCTGCTTAAATCGGCCCCGCAGCGCCACCCGTGGTAGCGCCGTCTTACGTGCACCATGTTGTGTTCGTTTTTCGGTTCTCTCCCTTCGCTGTGTGCACCATGCACGTCTTACGTGCACTTTTAGTCACATGTAGCGAATATTCGTTGTGAATTTTGTGAAAAACCTGATCCTGCTTCGGTTTCGTATCACAAAATTTATATTATATATGATCCTGAAAATATTTCGTTAAATTGCGTTAATATATATGAAATAATTATTCTCGTGATTATTTCCTCTGTCTATTAAGTAGTATATTTTCTGCAAATTATTTTCATGCGATTATCTCCCTTATTTGTTTTTGCATGTCTATGTGATTTTATTATCCTACATGCATTAATCCTGCGCACATAGCTTATTTATAGTCCGCTTTTTATACCCGGGTAGGCGGCGCCCGTTATTTATCGGACCGTAAATTTATGCCTTGGGTAGACGGCGCCCAGTACGTGCATCTATGTGTCTTAGAATAACTAAATAAATCCTTGTCTCACCGTTGTCTATGATTTTGGTCAATCCTCTTACCCATGTCACTTTAATTGTAGTGAATAATGTCTGATATTACCAAAATAGAATTTGCTGAGCTTACTCTTGATGGTAGTAACTACCTGACATGGGCGCTAGTGTCGAAATACATCTAGCCTCGAACAATCTTAGCGGCACGATTGTCGATGATCCAAAATCAACTGACGCCCAGAAGGCGAAAGCTTTGATTTTTCTTAGACATCATCTCAATCAGGACCTGAAAAATGAGTATCTCACTGAAAGAGATCCTGGAACGTTGTGGAAGTCCCTGAAGGACCGTTTCCAACAACAAAATGATATACTCCTCCCTCAAGCCCAATACGATTGGTTGAACCTCCGTTTCCAAGACTTTAAGTCTGTAACGGAGTATAACTCAGCTCTACATCATATTGTGTCTCAGTTAAAGTTATGTCAGAAAACTGTAACTGAGGACGACTTAATCCAGAAGACTTTATCGACTTTCCACGCAAGCAACCTTGTACTCCAGCAGTAGTATAGGGCTAAGAACTACACTGTACACTCTGAGCTAATTTCTGCACTTCTAGTAGCGGAAAATCACAACCAGCTCCTTATGCAAAATCCTAATGCAAGGCCGGTTGGCTCGACAGCGGTGCCCGAAGCGCATGTTGTAGCTCAAAATGGTACAAGAGGTCGCAAGCGTGGAAGGGGGAGAGAGAGTAAATGAACTCGTAGCCAAGGCCTAGGTCGTAATAAATCCGGTGGTTCAGGTGCCTTGAATGACAATCAAGCTCAGGTTCGTGGGAAGGCTGCACCTAACACGAACTCCGCTACCCGAAAATCTGAGAATCAAGATAAGGGTGAACAGTCCTGCTACAAATGCGGATGCAAGGGCCATTGGTCTCGCACGTACAAATCAGCTATTAGGTTTGGACTATTTCCTCTTGCATGATGGACGCCCATAGTGATTTATGTTTGGTAGATAGCGCCACCACACATACGATCCTAAAGGATAGGAAGTATTTTCATAACTTGATAGAACGTAAGGGGAGTATAACTACAATAGCTAATGATAGTACGTTGATAGTGGGCTCCGGAAGATCTTCCATTGTCCTCCCCATGTGTACCGAATTAATAATTGATAATGCTTTATTGTTTCCGCAATCTAAGAGGTACCCTACTCAGTTTTAGAGACATTAGGATAAACAGGTATCATATTGAAATTAAAACTGAAAACGATAACGAATACCTTTTGATGACTAGTACTCGAGGTAGTCGTAAGCAAGTTATAGAAAAACTTCCTTCCTTCTCCTCCGGTTTGTACTATTCCTACATCCGGCCGTCTAGTTCCCATCTAGCGATGAGTATGAAATTCCATGACCCAAATTCCTTTAAATTGTGGCATCAGCGGTTAGGTCATCCGGGACAATTAATGATACGTAGGATTCTATCTAATTCAACTGGTCATAATATTTCGAATAATAGAATCCCTCCAATTGGTGAGTAATTCTGTGATTCATGTTCTAAGGGTAAGTTGATAGTGCGCCCGTCGCGCACCAAGGTTGGACTAGAGTCTCCGGTTTTCCTTGAGCGAATTCAAGGAGACATTTGCGGACCGATTCACCCAGCATCAGGACCAATTCGTTATTTCATGGTCCTTATTGATGCCTCCATGACTTGAAGCGATTTTACTAACTTCTACTAGTCGCTCACCCGTAAGCGGACGGGTTCACTGTAGTATAAGTACGTATAATGACCAAGTAGTATCGAACCCAAGGGATGGTGTATATGCGAATAGATCCCTGAAGATCTACGCGTCGTAGTTAATATGAGTGTGTTGTTTTTGGATTTTTGGAAAGATTAATTAAAAGACTAAAATAAACTAAGTAAACTAAAATACTAAAGAAATCAAATTAACTAAGGGTTGTGTTCTAATGAGAGATGGTGATGCTTAAGATAGGAATCCCTACGTATACTAACGGAGCAGGTACATAATCAAAATAACTGTGACACACAAGAATTAACCTAAGTCTAAGAATGCAAGGTGAAAGCTCAAGATTCTAAACCCTAATACTTTACCCTAACACTCGACTTCACGAATCTACTAACAAGTTAATAGATTGTGCTTAATTGATGAGACCCTAATTTAACTAAGGTGATGCGGTCGTCCTCCTTCGCTAAACTGGTAAATGAATTAACCCTTTCTAAACCTTCTCGTCAAGACTACTAATTGTTATTGAGTGATGCGGTCGTCCTCTCTCTAACACTTTCGTACGAAATTCAAAGGTAAAGTTAAGATTAATTATAAGAATTCATTAACTAAGAGAATTAAAACTAACGTCACAAATTACCCTAATTACGTACCCACATCCTACTTCTACGAGTTCATCCTACCCTAAGCATGCAAGGGTTTTAGCCGGACATGGCTTTAACAAACGTAAAAGCAATAGAAGAAACAACGAACATACACATAATGAATTGAACGAAGAAAATAAGAAACATGAACTAGGGTTTCAAAAGAAAATAAATTTGAGAACTGAAATTTAATTAACTCAAACGAAGTTTCAAAGTGTTTAAAGAAATCAAACTAACGAAAAGAAACTAATAAACGAAAATAAACTAAGAATTCGTACGAAAAACCTCAACAAAACGTAAACGTAAACTTGCTCGTCTCCTTCCTCCCCAAAAACTAAGTCTAAAGTGATTTCTAAAGTTCGGGGCTCCTTCAAAACGTGTTTGAAAGAGGTATATATAGGCAACGGGTCGAAACGGGATCTCATGGGCCAAAATTCCCGTCGAGCTCGAGTAACAAGTACTCGAGCAAGACAAGCTCGAGTGTCAAATTTGTACAGAACGTGAAAATTGCTCGAGCCCCTTAGCTCGAGTAGCTCTACTCGACCGGACCTTGCTCGAGTAGTCTACTCGAGTGCCTGCGTACTTGCTACTCGACCGGCTTCTGCTCGAGTGCACTACTCGAGTGCCTGAGTATTGGCTACTCGACCGAAGCTGGCTCGAGTGCACTACTCGAGTGCCTGAGTAGTGTTTACTCGAGCTCCTTCATCTTGAGTACTTCAATGACACTTTTGCTCGCTCGAACTAATACTTCTCGTATTTCTTCCATATCTTATCATCCGGGTATCCGTTTGAGTCGATTCGAAGTCCTACGAACTCCTCTTTTTGCCCTCTATCCATCTATAAGCATCAAAGACACGAATTTGTTAGTTTGTGAAAATAATACTCAAATGACTCTAAATACTTATATGAATCCATCAAAACAAAGGCATTTCGAGCGACGAATCATGACAATTTCACGCCTAATCAACCCCCCCAAACTTACCATGTTGCTTGTCCTCAAGCAACGAAATAATAAGTCAAGTGAAATTGTTAGGAATGAGTCAAGAAATCCAATCATGCAAGTACATAAATTCGAGCTTCAAAGATGCATCACAAGTATACTCACTCACCTTCCTTCATCATATTCATGCAACAACAGCAAGAAACACCAAAATTCAACATGGATGTGCACTCAACGATGTGTTTCACTCCCTCACAAGTGTATAACAATGATCAAGGGACTCACTCAAACAATCAATCACACAAATTGGCAGCCATAGGCTTGTAAGTGCTCTTAACTTCGACCATACTCTAGAAATCAATGCCGAATCAAAAAGGACTTTTCTCAAGGTTGTAATGTAGGTTCTTTGGACAGGTGGGATAACAATATGGGTAAAGTGACTCACGTGAATGGAGAATAGAAAATCAAACTTTAGCACTTCGAGTTTAGGAACAGAATACTTCAAATATTTTCAATCAACACTCTTTTAATTCCACTTTTCTCAACACTTCTATTTTTTTTTCTTTCTCACTTTTTTCAATCACTTCACTTTTTTTTCTTTTTCGCACAAACACATGAGCTCTTTTTTTCTTTTGCTCATTCTCAACTTTTTTTTTCTCTTTTTCCCACATCTCATAGCTTCATCACTCCTTCTTCTCATATTCACTCAACAAACAACCTTTTCCTTTTTCAACTCAATTCACTCCCTTCACATTCACACTTTCCTATTCTCCACTCAAATTGGGACAAAAAGGCTTAGGAATCGGAATAGTGTTCATATGTGCTAGCAAATAAAATAGGCTTTAGGCTTAAAGGGGCTAACAAGGGATCAATGTCATTGGTAAGGAAATTTTTTGGCTAAGTGACTCAAAAAATCAAAGATGGCCTAAGATCACATTCGGCATATCGACTAGACATAATCAAGAAGCAAGAGCACACACAAGTTCTAGCATCCTCTAAGGTGACGATCCACTCACAAAGGAAGAGATTAAATCATGCATTAAAATCTCATAAGGCTCAAAAGCTCACGGCTTTCACATCAATGCTAGTCCTAGTGCATTCTCACTCTCATCACACAAGTACTCAAAAGAAAACTTCACAAGCATACAAGTTCCTTCTCAAATCAGCTCAAACTCAAACACTCACACAAAAGAATTTCTAACTCACCCTTACAACTCACTCTACTCATCACATCATACTCAAAGATAGTAATCAACAAGTATAAGATGATTGATAGGCATGAAATATGCAATAGCGAGTCAAATCAAAATCACCCCAAGGAGTATCTCAACAAACCAATAATCAATCAAACTCAACTCAAAGATAAGGGCGTGCATGCATGTGCAATGTAACAAGAAACATAAAAAAAACTCCACCCCCCAAACTTCGACCTTGCTAGAGGTCTAAGTTTGGGGTTATGGGTTACCTCAACCAAATAATTCTGTTTCTCTCAATAGCTTTGCACACTCCCTTGCTTGAGTTGGTCCCTTCAATCTGAATAACTCCATGATACCTTTACTCCTTTAGAGGCAAGCCTACAAGCAACTCACTCAAATACAAGGTTAAACATACGACTCACAATAACTCCCTAATAACTAAAAACAAAGCAAATAATAAAAAATAAAAATAATGGGTTGCCTCCCATTCAGCGCTATTTTTAAGGTCCTCATGCCGGACCTAGCTCAAAGGAGCTTATGGGACATCATACTCAAATTTACCTCCCTTACTCTCATAAGAGTGGTGTTTGAACTCCTTTCCTTGATTCCCCACCATCATGAGCCCTTTTGCTTCCTTCCCCACCTCAAGTGGTATAGGTCTCAACTCCTTCTCACCTTTATCTGGAGGAGTCTTACTAAACAATTTCTTGAGTTTGGACTTTTTTCTTCTTAACTCCTCCTTTTCCCTCTAACTGGACCACGTCCACTTTCTTCACCTCTTCATCCTTCAACTCCTTCACTTTATCCCTATCAAAATAATCAAGATCATAATGCTCATGGGTTAAATAATTAAGTGAAGGACTAACAAAATCATAAATATGAGAAGGGTTAGGGATAGGAGGTGTGTCTTCAACACGAGGATCAATGGCATCCATGCAATACAAGCTCCCATCCTCCTTCGGGTGCTTCATGGCTTCATATAGGGAGATCTTCAATTCTTGATCATCAACCTTCAATGTAATCTTCCCATTTGCCACGTCTAGCACCATCCCCGCAGTCGCTAAGAACGGTCTTCCCAATATCAGGGGCACGTGCTCATCTTCCTCCATCTCTAGCACTACAAAGTCGGCTGGAAAAATATGATCTCCAACTCTCACGAGGACGTCTTCAACCACACCTTGAGGTCTAGTAATAGACCGATCGGCAAGTTGAAGCGTCATCATTGTGGGTTGAAGTTCAACACCTTCCAACTTCTTGAAAAGCGACAAGGGCATGAGATTGATGCTCGCCCCTAAATCACATAGCGCTCCTTTCTTGATCCCATTCCCAATGTCACATAGGATTGTAAAGCTCTCGGGATCCTTCAACTTTGGTGGAAGCGCCTTGTGCACTAATGCACTCACCTCGTGGTTCAGCTGCACCAACTTCGGCTCATCCACTCGCCGTCTTTTCGCGATCAAGTCTTTCAGAAACTTTGCATAATGCGGCATCTGTTCCAAAGCATCATAAAAAGGAATATTAATGTGAAGTTGTTTAAAAACATCAAGAAATTTTGCAAATTTCTCATCAAGCGTTTTCTTCATAAAGCGTTGTGGATACGGGACGGGTATCACAGATTTGGGTACCCCCCATTCATCTCGCTCGGTCACTTTCACTTTCTCCCTTGCTTCCTTTGCCTTTTTCCACTTAGGAACCCTCTCAATCTCCTCACTTTCCTTGCCCTTCTGGGACTCATCCATATCTTCATGTTTCTCAATCCCTTCACTTTCAACCCCCTTCTCAACAGTAACACCTCCATCTTTCGTGTCTTCTCTTTCTCCCATCTCAGCTTGAGGCGTCTCAGAATCAGCAGGCATCTGAGGACCTTCATAGTTGGTTCCACTTCTAAGCTGGATCGCCTTGCAATGCTCTTTCGGGTTCCCCTCCGGCATGGAAGGATATTTTCCCGGCTCTCTATTCACCATCTTTGCAATCTGACTCATCTGGAACTCTATAGAAGTGAACCTTCGATTGTTCTCTTGTTGAGTTCTAGTCCACTCAACGTTCATCTTCTGGAGGTCTTGATCACGTTGATCACCCTTTTTATGCAACTCCTTCACATCGTACTCCAAGGATGACAACCTCTTACTTCCTTCCTCCACCTTCTGAAGGATCGCTCTCAACATCTCCTCGGTTGATGCACCGCCTTCTCCACCAGGAGGCTTTGACCCCGGATCAACACCTGCAGGAACAGTAATACCAGCTTTTGGGTTAGCATAAGAAAAATTCTCATTTTTCCTCCATGTGTTTTGAGGAGGCTGCTGGCCTCCTTGAACTCCTTGTGTGTTCCTCCATTGATTTTGAGGTGGCTAAGGGCCTGGAGGTACAAATGGCTGACCATAAGAAGGTCTTCTATACTGATTTCCACCTTGGTAGCCATGCTGATTGTAATACGGACCTCCCATGTAATTGGCTACCTCATGCAGTCCACTGGGCTGGTCTACTCTCTCATTCTCTACTGCATGCTCTCCAACCAAACTCTTCCCCAACTCGAGGTTGTTGATCTTTTCCATCATGGCCATCAGCAGCCTTCTCGTTCCTTCTCCCTCTTCAACCTGATGCACTCTCTGAAAATCTGCATCTCCACTCCAAGCACCGACATTCGTGACAATGTTGTCCACGATCTCCCTACACCTCTCTATGCCTTGGTTCAGGAATGCTCCGTCCGCATAGACGTCTAAATGGTCTTGCCCCGCCTTGTTGGCACCACTATAGAAGAATGCCATAATGTCTCCCTCGTTGTACCCGTGCTGCGGGCACTCAATCAGCATGTTTGAGTATCTCTCCCACGCTTGGCGTAAATCCTCTCCAGGCTTCTGGCGAAAGGACGAGATCTCAATTCTAGCCTTGATCGTCCTAGATGGAGGGTAGAATCGTTCGAGGAACAGACGCTCGAGCTCGGCCCAAGTGGTAATACCTCCCCGTGGGAGCGTATTATCGTACCACTCCTTGGCTATTCCCATAAGTGAGAATGGGAACAGCCTAAGCCTCTTGGCATCTTCAGACATGCCATTATAATTAAATGTGGAGGCTATCATGAGAAAGCTCCTCAAGTGAGTGTGAGGATTCTCCCTCCCGATCACCCCTTTGAACTGATTTTCGGTAAGCAGCTTTAAAATCCCCGGGGATATCGAGAAGTTGTTCGCCTCAACAGGAGGCAAAGCCACTCCATCATAGTACCGCTGTGGCTGCGCTGCAAACCTCCCTCGAATAGCCATATTGTAATCTATGTTCTGAGGAACGTGTTGAGGATTAGCAGCAGGTACTGGTACTTGTTGGGGTGGTGGTGGGTAAACAGGTGGTTGATTATAGACTGGAGGTGGAGGATACGGGTATGGTGGGTAAGGATAAGGTGGGTATGGGTAATGTTGGTATACTGGGTTGTTGAAAGGGTTATTTGGGTTTTGTGGGTAAGCAGGGTTTTGGTTCTGGTTTTGGGGTTGTGTTTGTGCAGAGTTGATTGTGTCTTGTGGGTTCGGGTGTGGGCTCTCAGTTCCCTCTATGGGTATCTGCTGATTACTGTTGTTTCCATTGGCACCCTCTGCCCGTTCCACAAGAGCCGTATACTCTGCAGCTATTTTGTCTAACTCCCCAAGTTCATCAGAAATCTTGTCTTTGTTTTCCGCGGCAGTAGTCATTCTTCTCAAGAAGGCTCGGTTCCTTCTAGCTATTGTCTCAGGATCTGAAGGTAACCTCTCTTCGCTCGTATTCCCTTGTGAGCGTGTTTTCATAAACTTGAAACACTAGCAGAATGATCAAAACGCAACTGCCGATTGAATAAGAATAAAAATAAACAGAAAATAAATCACTCACTACTAACTACTAAGCTATCTACAAGTCCTATTCAAAAAGCATACAACGCCATCCCCGGCAACGGCGCCATTGACTTGAAGCGATTTTACTAACTTCTACTAGTCGCTCACCCGCAAGCGGACGGGTTCACTGTAGTATAAGTACGTATAATGACCAAGTAGTATCGAACCCAAGGGATGGTGTATATGCGAATAGATCCCTGAAGATCTACGCGTCGTAGTTAATATGAGTGTGTTGTTTTTGGATTTTTGGAAAGATTAATTAAAAGACTAAAATAAACTAAGTAAACTAAAATACTAAAGAAATCAAATTAACTAAGGGTTGTGTTCTAATGAGAGATGGTGATGCTTAAGATAGGAATCCCTACGTATACTAACGGAGCAGGTACATAATCAAAATAACTGTGACACACAAGAATTAACCTAAGTCTAAGAATGCAAGGTGAAAGCTCAAGATTCTAAACCCTAATACTTTACCCTAACACTCGACTTCACGAATCTACTAACAAGTTAATAGATTGTGCTTAATTGATGAGACCCTAATTTAACTAAGGTGATGCGGTCGTCCTCCTTCGCTAAACTGGTAAATGAATTAACCCTTTCTAAACCTTCTCGTCAAGACTACTAATTGTTATTGAGTGATGCGGTCGTCCTCTCTCTAACACTTTCGTACGAAATTCAAAGGTAAAGTTAAGATTAATTATAAGAATTCATTAACTAAGAGAATTAAAACTAACGTCACAAATTACCCTAATTACGTACCCACATCCTACTTCTACAAGTTCATCCTACCCTAAGCATGCAAGGGTTTTAGCCGGACATGGCTTTAACAAACGTAAAAGCAATAGAAGAAACAACGAACATACACATAATGAATTGAATGAATAAAATAAGAAACATGAACTAGGGTTTCAAAAGAAAATAAATCTGAGAACTGAAATTTAATTAACTCAAACGAAGTTTCAAAGTGTTTAAAGAAATCAAACTAACGAAAAGAAACTAATAAATGAAAAGAAACTAAGAATTCGTACGAAAAACCTCAACAAAACGTAAACTTGCTCGTCTCCTTCCTCTCCAAAAACTAAGTCTAAAGTGATTTCTAAAGTTCGGGGCTCCTTCAAAACGTGTTTGGAAGAGGTATATATAGGCAACGGGTCGAAACAGGATCTCATGGGCCAAAATTCCCGTCGAGCTCGAGTAGAGCTCGAGTAACAAGTACTCGAGCAAGACAAGCTCGAGTGTCAAATTTGTACAGAACGTGAAAATTGCTCGAGCCCCTTAGCTCGAGTAGCTCTACTCGACCGGACCTTGCTCGAGTAGTCTACTCGAGTGCCTGCGTACTTGCTACTCGACCGGCTTCTGCTCGAGTGCACTACTCGAGTGCCTGAGTATTGGCTACTCGACCGAAGCTGGCTCGAGTGCACTACTCGAGTGCCTGAGTAGTGTTTACTCGAGCTCCTTCATCTTGAGTACTTCAATGACACTTTTGCTCGCTCGAACTAATACTTCTCGTATTTCTTCCATATCTTATCATCCGGGTATCCGTTTGAGTCGATTCGAAGTCCTACGAACTCTTCTTTTTGCCCTCTATCCATCTATAAGCATCAAAGACACGAATTTGTTAGTTTGTGAAAATAATACTCAAATGACTCTAAATACTTATATGAATCCATCAAAACAAAGGCATTTCGAGCGACGAATCATGACAATTTCACGCCTAATCACTCCACTAGGTGGACATTTTCATGTTTGCTGTCCACCCGCAATCAAGCTTTTGTGAAGCTCATTGCGAAGACTATCGAGCTTAGAGCTCAATTCCCGGATTATCCAATTAAATCGATTCGCATGGATAATGTAGCTGAGTTTAGCTCGAAGGCCTTTACAAATTACTGTATGGCCCTGGGAATTAAAGTGGAGCATTCGGTCCCCTATGTCCATACCCAAAATGGTCTTACTGAGCTAATAAAACGTATCAAATTTATCGCGAGACCATTGCTTATGAACTCTAAACTACCCACCTCATGCTGGGGGCATGCAGTCCTACATGCATCGCACTTAATTCAAATTCGTCCAACTGCATATAATGATCATTCCCCCCTACAGTTAGTGCGTGGGAAAGAACCTAGCATTTCCCATCTGCGTATTTTTGGATGTGCGGTATACGTACCAATTACGATACCCAAGCGAACCTCTATGGTCCCACAAAGGAAACTCGGTATTTACGTCGGATTTGACTCTCCATCCATCGTGAAATACCTCGAGCCTTTGTTCGGGGATCAATTAACAGCCCGATTCGCTGATTGCACGTTCGATGAAAATTACTTCCCGGCATTAGGGGGAGATCCAAATTTAAAATTGAATGAATGTCGGGAACTTATGTGGAACGTAAGTAATCTTCAGTATCTAGATCCGCGCACTAATCAATCTGAACTGGAAGTTCAGAAGATCATTAACCTGCAAAACTTAGCAAATAACCTGCCAGACGCGTTCACTGACCATAGAGGTGTGACTAGATCGCATATACCTGCAGTAAATGCTCCCCAAAGGGTTGAGGTCCCAAGCAAAATGAGTACTCATGCCCCCACACGCCAAAAGCGTAAGGGACCCTCAAGAGATAGTAGCACACCTAAACGAAAGGCTAGCAAATCTGGTCAGTCGAATGGAAAATCTCTAGAAGAGATCCGTCTAGATAACTCCAAGTCTCTAGGAGACGAGAGTCCTAGTGATGAAGCACGTGCACAAAATATTCCATGCACTAGGACCGTGGAACGACCAGACCCAGATACAATGGGAAATGAGGAAGGTCTGGTTGACGTAAACGTCGAAGTCTCTGTGAACTTCAAAGATACGGGAGAAACATACAATAGAAATATTACCGTCGTCGACGACACATTTGCAGCGTCAATAGCCCTTTCCATTATAAATGATCTAGATCCTGAACCCAAAACAATCGCAGAGTGCCGGAAGCGCCCCGATTGGGTTAAATGGAAAGAGGCAATTGATGCAGAGCTCGCATCGCTTAACAAAAGATAAGTATTTGGCTCTATCGTTCGTACACCCGCGCGCGCTATCCCCGTAGGATATAAATGGGTATTTGTACGAAAACGAAATGAGAACAATACTGTGGAGAGGTATAAAGCGAGGCTGGTAGCACAAGGGTTTTCGCAGAGACCAGGGATTGATTTTGATCAAACCTATTCTCCCACCATGGACTCAATAATGTTCCGCTACTTGATATCTTTGGCAGTTAAGTTGAATCTCCAAATGTGATTAATGGACATAGTAACCGCGTACTTATACGGATCACTAGATGCCGACATTTATATGAAAATCCCAGATGGATTTAACATTCTTCAAATAAAGGATGGTGAAAACCGCAGTATGTATAGCATACAACTGCAAAAGTCGTTGTATGGCCTGAAGCAATCAGGTCTCATGTGGTACAACCGACTTAGTGAATTCCTTCAGAAGAAGGGATACACATTCAATAAAGCTTTCCCATGCTTGTTCTCAAAGAAATCGCAAGATGGTTTTTGCATCATATTCGTATATGTTGATGACCTAAACATAATCGGAACATGCAAAGAGATTAAAGAAGCCAGTTCAATCTTGAAAGCTGAATTCAAAATGAAGTCCTTAGGTAAAACCAAGTACTGCCTCGACTTGCAGAAGGAGTCCTTATACATCAGTCGACCTACGTAAAGAAGGTATTGGAGAGATTTCACATGGATAAATCTCATCCACTTAGCACCCCCAATGGTTGTCCGATCCCTCGAAGTGGATAAGGACCCATTTAGGCCAATAGAAGATTCAAAAGAAATTTTGGGACCAGAAGTTCCTTATCTTAGCGTTGTTGGAGCTTTGCTCTATCTTGCAAATTGCACCCGGTCGGACATTGCATTTGCTGTCAACTTGCTTGCGAGATATAGCGCTTCTCCTATGAGGAGACATTGGAATGGTGTTAAGCACGTTCTACGGTACCTCCAAGGATCTCAAGATCTTGGACTATTTTACCGTAAGAACCAAGATAAAACCTTAGTAGGTTATGCGGATGCTGGCTATTTGTCTGATCCCCACAATGCCATATCCCAGACTGGTTACGTTTTTCTCTGTGGTGGAACCGCGATCTCATGGAGATCGGTTAAACAATCCATGGTTACCACGTCTTCAAACCACTCAGAGATCATAGCTTTATTTGAAGCTGCACGAGAATGTGTTTGGTTAAGGTCATTGGTAAAATACATTGGTGACTCGTGTGGTATCGCCAAAGGCGATACACCTCCCACCGTTATATTTGAAGACAACGCTGCTTGCATCGCACAAATGAGTAATGGGTACGTCAAGGGGAACCTGACGAAACATATTTCACCTAAGTTTTTCTACCCATACGAACTCCAGAAGAGTGGCGTAATTACCATTCAAAATGTGCAATCTAGTAACAATCTAGCAGATCTGTTTACTAAATCCTTACCTACGTCTACTTTTGAAAAGTATGTTCGTGGCATTGGGATGCAAAGACTTAAAGTGTTGTTGTCTTCAGGGGGAGCGGTAACCCCGAAATAGATCTAGAAGATCGGTGACATTCCTCCCAACTTATTATTTGGCCGATCCCTAGCACGTGGAATTTTCATGATAAGACATTTATGTTATGTTGTAATGTCCAAGGGGGAGTGTTGCAAATTTAGAAGATTTAATATTTCAAATCTAGGAGATTTGGTGTGGACATTACTTATGGACCAAGAAACTCATTGGGTCTTATCTATTAGACTAGGGTTTTATCATTATAAATATACCTTTGTACTCATAATTGTAAACACATATACACAAGAATATTAGTGGAACTCCTGGCTTGGATCGCCCCCAGACGTAGTCGTTCCCGACGAACTGGGTCAACAAACGCTGTCTCTTTATTTACGCACTTATTTACAACAATATTAAAGGATTAAAATAAATCTATTCGAAATTAAATGAACATTCTCATATTTAGATGATAAAAATGTTATTTCTTCAATTTATAAATTAATATATTAGATAAATTTCAACTCATCATCCATATTTTCATTCAAAAGTAAATTTATGTTTGCACCATGCAATTCAAGTGTACTTTTAAATAGTCATCATATTTTCACTAAAAAAAATTAGGATTATAAAATAGGAACCCGCCTAACTTTTCGGTGGAAAAAAAAGAGAGTTATTTTCCAGTAATTTTAAAAAAAAAATGCACTTAGATTATATACAATGTGTCTGATATAAGCAAGGAGAGTAACGCAATGTATTAAATTGATGCAACTAAGGAATAAAGGTAACGGTTTTTCCCCTTAATGTTTGAAAACGGATGGAACATTGTAATGAACGTGAGAATATGGCTAGATGAAAATATTCTTGGCTAATTACTCCCGTTTGAAAACTCAACCTACATAGAACGCTAAGAACGAAACGTACACGCGAGTGCCTTCATGTGAGAGTTTCTTGATCTAACATTAATTAGTATGCAAAGTTTTGATTGCGATTATTATTATCTAGATATACATTATGGAAGGATTACGAAAATGGAATGAAAATTAATCCCTTCATTCCAACATTACCTGTCATATGTAGAAAACACATGTTTTAAGAAAAGTGAGTAATGAATAGGGGTTTGAAGGGTGATTTTGTATATAAATGGTTGAAATTTGAGTAAGTGTGGTTGAAATTGTACATTTTGTGTACAATTGAGAATTTTTTAAGATGAAATTTACGAAGGTTTTTCATTTTAATGGTGTGAAAGTTATTATAGAACGGACCAAAGTTAAGATATTATAGAGATTATACTTCTTAATTAAAGTTCCTTTTCTGGGGCAAGCTAGCTATAATCACTCTAGAAATTTGGTCACAAGTACCTGGGGATGTTAATATATGTTATTTTATAAAAATAATTATTAAATATCTAATAATACATAGTTAAACTCTTAATCAAATATTTTGTAAAAAGAAATTAAGAAAAATCTTGTAAAAAAATATGCATTTTTCCTTTTAGGCAATAATTTCCTGCACTAAAAATTGTATTGTTGAATGAGTTACAAAAGTTGAACAAGAGCAAGCTCGATGCATTTGTGGTCGAACGTCCCTGGATGAAGGAAGGTTGATCTCATCCAGGATGACCCTAAATGCCTGATATTCCTCCGCCCGAAGACAAAAGCCGATCTCATCCAGGACTCCCCTACCACTAGGCCATTAACGACTCCACGAACACGTGACAGGATAATACAAGATCCACCCAAATAAGGTAAAGAGTCGCACACGTACGCAAGGACGAAGAGAATTTATGCCACAAATATGGAAAACGCTCAGAAAATCTCTTCCCAGAGACGCGTGGCAGAACAAGATTGGGTCGGCACCTGGAGCAAAGGACGATGGGCTCCCGCATTGTATCAGGGAATATCAGGCATTTAGGGTCATGGTCCCCTCCGAGGTCAGAAATGACCTTTTTACCCCCCAATGTAAAACCTATAAATAGGGAATCCCATGTACGGAAAATACATCTATCACCAATAAAAAACACACACATTAAGTCCAGGGCATAAAACCCCTGACAAATCCTCTCTCATTAATTGCTTTCTTGCATTTATTTAGTCATCATCAAATCATCATGAAGAACATTCACATCCACATTTATGCATTCATCACTTTATTTAATGTGTTATCATTTGATGTTTTAGCCTAAATTCTCCCACATACTCTTCCTAGATCCAACCCTAATTTTAGGCTAACAATGTTTGGCGCTAGAAGGAGGGTAGATCAACCCAAAAAACCCAAAAATCCTTTGAAGAACACTCACTATTTTTCGAATCCTTCACACTCATCTTCAAATCTCCAAACTTATATGACCAATCCGAGGTCATCCCACGCTGTTGGTCCCGTACTAGTCTGAGTAATAGGTGTATGGGGGAGGGAATACACGTATACAATTTTTTACTTTCTTTTTCAAAGACTCGGAGTTCAGTGATAGGCACTGAATATATAATAAACCTACTAATTGCTCTGAAGCAAGTTAGTTGGCCAACTATCTATTTATGTCTTGTGCGGAAATGTGTGAGCCCTGAAAGTTTAAAGACTTGTTTTAATGCTTTCTGAAAATTGATTGTATCTTTCTTATAAAGCCGTGGTTAGAAGGGCAGTGCATTAAGTTCTAAAGTCAGGATGATTGGTTCAACACTGACAAAGCATGCAATGAATGAAATGATAAGCAGTTTAAGCACAATATCAAAGCAAGTAAAGACTCAGAGCGTTTTAACGTGGTTCAGAGACTCAAACTCCTACGTCCACGGTCCTGATTGAACATGAGAACCCATTTAAGGATTGACTTGTTTTTAACGTGCCAAGGTGCACAATGACCAGTCAAACTGATCCCTAGAATATGAGTTCTAGTCCTCCTTCTCCTAACCAACTTACAACTTCCACCAACTAGTTTGGATTCCAACTAGTTTGTAATAATCCTTATAATGAACACCTATTCTAAGGATTGGATTATCACTCTAAGTTTGAGATATGTATAGTAAGCTTAATGGAATACAAAATAGACTCTGGACTTATAAGAAACACTTGGGAAATTTGTAGGGTTTCGAGTGCTTCTTTGAATGCTTGAATGCTTGTGAGTCTTGAGTAATTTTTGGCTTTCAAAATTTCCTGTAACCTTGTTTGGGGCAAGGTCTTCTGTATTTATATGTGGATTTGAAAACTATATGTTGGAGTGATAGCCTCCTAGTCACCTTTCTTGTAGGATACTTCGATGGACATAATCTTCATGCATCAGTCGTCCTTGCATGGAGTTGGTAAATACATTAAATGCATGCTCGTTGAAAACTGCAGGGATGTCAGGTTCAAGTTAGTGTCCGTACATGACTTGTCTTCTCTTCATTGGTCTACGTCATCAGGTAGGTGAGAATGATATAACTCATTATTTAGTTCAGTCTATTCTTTTCTAAGTTCAGGTTTGTCCTCATCTACGTACATGGTCCAACGCTGACATTCCTTTTGCTTGCTTGGATCCCACTCCAAGTCTTCTCCAAATACTCAGGTAGTCTGTTCCCTTCAGGTCTGTGAGTTAGGAATGATCTCAGGATCATGCTCTTCATCCTGATACTTACTCAGCCAGCTTAGAAGGACTGTCATAAGTTCAGTGACGGTACTCTTGTGTTCTTCAGGCTTCAGTCTTGATTGTCATCAGTGAGTTCTTCTCTCACTGAGTACCTGTGAATATAAAATACTCTAATAGTTCTAATCCTATCAAGACTAGCCTGACTATTACAATACTTAGGCAAATCATCTATTCAGGGTATTTGGGATCAACTCAAAACTAACATTGTCCCAACAATTTTTCCCCTTTTGATGATGTCAAAACACTGAAAAGATCCACAAAACACTTAGTGGAATAAATCCTATATATAAGATAAAAGATCGGTGTTAGAGCAGTTCTTGATAAAGTACATAATTTAAATAACAACTAAAAAGACAATGAGTTTTTGTCTGTGGGAAAATGTAATAGATTTCATTGATAAATATGTCAGGAGTACAATGACCATATCTATTACAATGAGAATTCAGGGTATAGTTAGATTCTACGCAATTCAGGTTTGAGTCCATATCCATTATAGACTCTCTCCTTCAACTCTTAAATTCTATCTAACTGATTGATGTACCCCTCAGCCTTGGTTATCTTCAGCACCTCCTTCATAATCGTCCTCGAGTCGTACATACTTGAGCCAGGAACATAGGGAGGAGTACGAGTGATAAGTTCAGGAGCCTTTACTTGAACTTTGGCTTGATCAGCCTCGTCCAAGATCAGTTTGAACAATTCAGGATGGTTGTCCACCATGAAGTCAGTGAAGTGCACATCAATGTCTTCAGTGTCGCCCCACTTCTTGACCACATACCAGAGCCTGATGAACTCGTTCCGTGCGTCCACCCAAAATTCCTTCAACTTCTCGGATATAAAAGTGTCAATGAGAACTGGCTCATTGCCTGACTCCTTTGGGACTTGACTCTTCTTGGCTCTAGGTGCAGCTGACTTCCTGTACTTTCTAGGTTCAGGCTTCTCCTTCTTCCTCCTTAGTAAACTGAAAATCCCATCACCAAATTTTTATTGTTGTAGCTCAGTGATGAAAGTCAGTTTCTCATTCTTCTTCTCCAGAATGCGCTGCTTATCCTTTTGAGCAATTTCAGCACGGCGCTAAGCTTCAGTCTTTTTAGGTGCAATACCTCAAGCCTCAGAGCAGAGATCTGCTACTTGATCACCATCATAAGTGATGGGATTTTTCCTTGTCTCGATAGGGGAATGCACTGAAGCTTCTGGAATTGGAGGGAGTTGAGGAAGATTCGATGGTTCACTAGCCTGAGCTGCCAACCTGGCTGACTTCCTCGGAGTTGACTGGATCAGTGCAGTATCAGTTGCCTCAGATGCCTCAGGGTTGGATCTTTTCCTCTTCACAATATTTTCCCCCTTTTAGGCATCATCCTTAGCGGGAGGTAAAGACCTCGGCACTGCATCCTTCAGGACCTCATCCTGATTGTTGACAATGAAAGCAGTAAGGGATTGAACCTCCTTCGAGTGCTCTTTCATTAAATCAACTCCAGTCTCAATTCCAGATCTGGTATATGACAACTAAGACAGGCTTGACTTGAGCTTCTTGTCAAAATCCTCCATCGACCTGTTCAAGCACTTCTCAGTGTCAACCAGCCTTACTGCCATCTTCTCTGACTTTGAAGTAATCTTCTCAGTCTGATCCGTGATTATCTTGGTGAAGAGCTCAATGGAGTTTTCAGTCAGTGTCTCCATCGCCTTCAGGATCATTTGTTTATTTTGCTCCTTCATCTGAGTTAGAGCCCCTTAAAGCAGCTGCTTGGTCTTCTTCCTCTCGAACTTGACTGAGGTGGCAGTGATCTTCATTGCCTTCTCAAGATGCTTCAAATTGTTATTGGCAACAGTCTTGAGTGTTGACTTCATCCATCTTATCTATTTTTGGATCGCCTTGTCTTTATTGCTTTGCTCAGATTCAAGCATGCTCAACTTGTTCTCCAAAAATGAAAGGTTCTCCGTGGTCTTTTCTTGTTTCACTGAGATGATGTTAGTGAACTTTCCTTTGTGGACGTCAGTCACCTCAACCTCGTCATCATCCTCATCCTCGTTCAGTGACTGTTTTCCCTTGTCAGCCCCTGCCATCTCAGTCTCTTCAGGATGCACCGAGGGCAGTTATGGTGTGATCTCAGCCGCCTGTCCCTCAAGCTCAGCCGAGTCAACTCGAACTTCAGGGACTTGCCCTTCAGAACTGGGAGTCCCATTGGATGCCATAGCAACTTCCTCCTGTGTCTCAGGGCAGGGAATCCCTTCATCGACAGTTGCTTCATTGGCAGATGAACCAACCAAGTTGGTCTCATCAACTGCTCCACCCTTGGACACAGTCTCCTTCACACCTTCCCCCTGAGCACAAGGCTCAGAGTCCATCTCATCCAACTCCTTAGCACATTCATCAATAAATTGTTCATTGGTCTTTCCTCCAGCGCCATCAGTGCCATCATCGTTATCATCCTCATCATCATCACCCTTCTTCTCTGGCGTATCTCCAAACTTCCCATTTTCCTTCCTCATGGCCCTCATCTTCTCCACCAG
Source organism: Ballota nigra (assembly GCA_947034835.1). Classification (NCBI taxonomy): domain Eukaryota; kingdom Viridiplantae; phylum Streptophyta; class Magnoliopsida; order Lamiales; family Lamiaceae; genus Ballota; species Ballota nigra. The sequence continues at coordinate 50,910,668 of OX344726.1, read as the reverse complement.
TTCCTTCACTGCCCCCAACTCCAGTACCTCGAGGTAATTTGTAATGTTGAAGTAAGAGCACAGTCTCGCCTCCTCTTGGCACCAGAAATCCCATCCCCTGGATTCAACCAACATCCGTTGCTCAGGCATGTTAGACTGTTTATATTCCAACCAAACCTTCAAGTCCGCAACATGGCTCCTCAGGATATGGTAGTTATTCAGCCCTCGGAAGTATATCACAACCCATTCTTCCGCTCTGAACCTTATAAGATTTTCATACAAGTCCATCAAAGTGTCTTCCTCTTCCCCTTCCCCAGGATTCTAGATGATGAACTCGGTCTCAGGGATGGCTTCCTTAGGGTTAGATGGTTGGGATGAAGATGGTTCTTTGGGGTTGGTGGAAGTGATTGGAAAGTCAGTGGGTAAGGGAAGGTCATTTTGGGGTTCAGTGGGAAGAGAAGGTTCAGTGTGGGTAGGTGATGTAGGCTCAGTGGGATTGGGTTCATTTGGCTCTGTGGAAGTTTGGGTAGGGTCAGTGGTGGAAGTTTCAGTGGGGTTTGGGGTAGGCTCAGGTTGAAATAGAGAAGGCGTGTTGATGAGTTCTCGTACTTGGGTCAGATCCGACTCCTCCACCGCCGTCTCCTCCGCCACCTTCTTTACACCCTTCAGCCTCTTTATCTTCCGGGGCTTCACCACCAGTTTCCCTTCTTCCAGCACATCCTCGTCAGACCCCTCAAGCTCTGACACAGCCTTCTTAGAGTCCTTCTCAGTACTCTTTTCCTTCCCCGTCGCCGTCGCTTTCTCCTTCATCACGACCTTCAGCTTGGAGATTGTCTTCTCCACTCTTTCCTTCCCAGCCTCCTTCTGCTGAGCATGCTCAGCCAGCGTCACCTCAGTCTCCTCTTGGCCTTTGGCAATAAGATCGACTACCTCGCTGAGAAGGTTCCTCTTCACAGGCTTCTTGCCCTTAGGCTCAGCCTTCTTCTTCTGCCCCTTCGGAGGAGCATTTGGGCCAGTGAGGCCCAAGATTGGATAAGTGTCCTTCTCCATGGGGAACATTATCTTCTTTGCTGGAAGTGTGAACTCCCAGTCAAATGAGCATTCAGGGAAGGCGTTGGTGAAGAGCATGGACATCCTTGTCCCAAAATGAAGCACACCATTGATGAAGATATGTTTATTTTGGACATCCTTCTCCACCTTCGTCGCGGCTTCATCTGCGAGCAAATCCAGAAAGTACTACTCCCAGTTGACCTCAGCCCGGTCAATGATGGCCGCCATCAGTTTAATTTTGTCCTTGCTCATGGGAACCAACGTTCCCCATGCTTATCTTACCGACAATGTCAACCAGAGCCCTGTACTCCGGCTTGAAATTGTCCTTGTGCATGCGGGCCTAAAAGTGTCAGGAGACCCTGACTTGGTAAACTTTTTCAAGTATGCACCCTCATTGTTCTCTTGGTATGCCGTGGGGCTAATACCAGTGCAAGCTAGGGCAAATACCTTCTTCACCATTGCCCTAAGGTCAACCTCCCTGACCTCCTCCTCAATCAACGACTCCCCTTCTCGTTCTTCCCTGCTGGCACCTCAATTGTCACCTTCGTGAATAGTTCACCGTCTCTCTTGAACATTTTGATGTACACCTTAACCACAATCTTCGGAATCACGGACGTGGGCTTCTTGGTATAGTAGGTCTTTAGACCAGCCTTGGAGATCCAGTCAAATAACGGCTTGATCTCCTTCACTTTCAAGCACGGGCCATCTATGACGGTAACCTGTTCAATATGAGCTTGCTTGTTCTTGACAACGGACTCATAGTTAACAATGGACCAAGCAGTGTTTGAAGAAGCCATTGAAGTGATTTAAGAAAGTTTTTCTATCGTGTGCAAAGATTCAAGTGAGAGAAAACTCAGTATGCTCGAGATTGTGTGAAAACGTAAGAAGGACTTGAATGACTTCTAATTTTATATTTTATATGAACAATTACTTTGACGTGTGGCTAAGATTAATCCTATATTTGAAAGATTTTGAAATAAGGGGCCAATATTAATTTAAAGAAATGTCCTTTGATCACGTCAGTCATATCCCGCCTAAAGCGGACACGTATATGAAAAAGTAAATGTACGCATTAAATGCTCTGACACGCATGGGTTTAAATATCAAAAGTTGTGCTTTAATCATAACGGACAGTATTTAATGCAATTTTCAGGATGAAAGATTCAGTGAGACGATTCAAATTCAAAGAGTCAGGATTAGAAATTTCATACCAGTCAGGGCAACATTGTAGTACCTTGATACCTCGTTGAGTCGAGTCTGATCCTGAGTTCCCCCATCGACTCTGAACCTTTAGTTCCCCCTAGATCCTACACTGGCTGCTCTCCCAGATCTAAAACTCCTAACTCCACTGATAGTTCCATAAATCTAGCTTCAGCCAAAGGCTTAGTCAAGATGTCAGCTCTCTGCCTATCAGGGTGAATCTTCTCCATCCTTATATGTTTCTTCTCCACGTGATCTCTTATGAAGTGATGCCTAATATCCGCATGCTTACACATTGTGTGAAGTACTGGGTTCTGAGTGATAGCTATGGCACTATTGTTGTCACAATAAATTAGGACTTCATTTGCAAACACTTGGTAGTCTCTCAATTGTTGCCTCAACCATTAAATCTGAGCACAACAACTACTTGCAGCCATATACTCAGCCTCAGTTGTGGATGTTGCAACTAAATTGTGCTTCTTTGAAAACCAAGAGATCAACTTGCTTCCTAAAAACTGACATGTCCCGGAGGTTGATTTCCTATCAATCCAACAACTTCCATAATCTGCATCTGAATACCCTGTCAGTTCTAGGTTGTTATCTGAAGGATACCAAAGTCCTAAATTGACTGTCCTTTCAAATATCATAGTATCCTTTTTGCAGCCTCAAGATAACTTTTCTTAGGGTCAAACTGATACCTAGCACACACACCAACTGTAAAAGTTATGGCAGTCAGGTACAACAATGATCCTATTAGCCCTCTGTACTCAGTCTGATTTACTGATACCCCATCAGTGCCAGGATCCATCTTCCAATTTATGTTTATTGAGATCCTATATTGATTGCAATTCTGAATTCCAAACTTCTGAATCAAGTCTCTTGTATACTTAGCCTGATTGATGAAAATTCCTTGATTTGTTTGCTTGACTTGCAGTACCAAAAAGAAGTTCATCTCTCCCATCATAGACATCTCAAATTTATCAGTCATCAACTTAGAGAATTTCTCACAAAGCTGATAATTTGGTGATTCAAATATAATATCATCCACATATATTTTGACCAAGAGAATGTCATCACCTTCAGTGATCCTGAACAATGTCTTATCCACGGTTCCTTTCTTGAACCCCTGGTCAGTGAGGAATTGGGAAAGAGTATTATATCAAGCTCTAGGAGCTTGCTTAAGTCCATACAATGCTTTCTTCAAGTGATATACCTTGTCTCCAACTACAAACCCTGGGTGTTGTTCCACATATACCTCTTCATTCGGGATACCATTAAGAAAAACACTCTTCACATCCATTTGATACACTTTGAACTTCTTGTATGTTGCATATGCAAGGAACAACCTGATTGCTTCTAGCCTAGCCACTGGAGCAAAGGTCTCATCATAGTCTATTCCTTCAGACTGACAATATCCTTTAGCTACCAGCCTTGCCTTGTTCCTCACTACAACTCCATTCTCATCCTTCTTGTTCTTAAAGACTCACTTGGTACCAATCACACCTTGATGTCTAAGTTTATCTACTAGTTCCCAAACCTGATTCCTTAAGAACTGGTTCAACTCCTCTTGCATGGCTATGATTCCGTTCGAGTCAGTGAGAGCTTCTTCTAAACTCTGAGGCTCTTGCTCAGAGAGAAAACATTAGAATAGAGAGCTCTCACCATGGAACCTACAGTTACTTGACTCCCTTAGTTGGACCACTAATGACTTGGTCAATGGGATGATCTTCTAACTATGTTCTCTTACCCGGAGTTGTCCCTGAAGTACCTACAATGTTAGTGTCTACAGGTTCTATAAATTTAGGAAATTGAACAGAAGGGAATGGAACTGAGTCTACACCAAAGAAATTAATGAGCTCAATGCCAGGGACATCGATTTCCCCTTGATATGGTGACTCAATAGTCGTCTCAGTTGTGATCGCATCTTCATTGACGGTACTTACCTCAGATTGAGTATGTCCCTCAGTTTGAGGCTCAACTACCCCTGAAGTGCTGGGTTTAGGAGTGAATCTTGAATTGTCATCCTGATCGTCGTCATCATCCCAACTTGGAATTAGCACGGCTTTGACCTTTGGACCAGGTTGATTCTTTAAGCTCAGCCTTGTCACTCTCCTTGTGACATCCTCAGAATCAGGATCCACCACTTTTATCCTAGACCTAGTGACAGAGTCATAAAAACCAACATGTGGTGATTCTTCCACAACAAGGGTCCTACAATTGTAGACTCTGAATGCTTTACTGACTTCAGAATATCCTAAGAATATTCCTTCATCAGATTTGCTATAAAAACCTTTAATTGGGTCTTCCCATTATTGAGGATGAAACACTTGCACCCAAATATATGGAAATAAGAGATACGAGGCTTCTTCTTGTTCCATCTCTCGTAGGGGGTCTGAGCATGTTATTTTTTCAGCATGGATCTATTCTGAGTGTAGCATGCAGTTTTGATTGCCTCAGCCCAGAACTTCTTGGGCAATCCTGACTTAGCCAACATGGTCCTGCCAGCTTTCATCAGTGTTTTGTTCCACCTTTCAGCAACACTGTTTTGTTGTGGGGTTCTAGCTGCAGAAGTCTCATGAGCTATACCAAGTTCATTGAAAAAGTCAGATTTATATGAATTTATAAACTCAGTGCCTTTGTCAGATCTAATTTTCACAATGGACTGATTCTGCTCATTGCTGAGTCTCCAGAGCAACTCTAGAAGCTTCACCTGTGTTTCCTTTTTGTTCAACAAGAAAATAACCCAAGTATACCGAGAATAATCATCAATGACCACAAGGGTATAGTTCCTACCATTCATACTCACAGGTGTTACAGGGCCAAACAAATCCATGTGCAAGAGCTGAAGAACTCTATCAGTGGAGAATGTAGCTTTCTATTTAAATGTAGACCTAGCCTACTTCCCTTCCTGACAAGCCTTGCACACATGATCCTTTCTAAAAACTTCATTAGGTAAACCTTCAACAAGTGAAAGTCTAGAAATTTTGTTAAGAATCTTGAAGTTCAGTTGGTTAAAGATCTCGGATTGGCTCTGATACCACTTATTGGTCCCATACAAGTCTGAGTAATACGTGTATGGGGGGGGGGAAATACACGTATACAATTTTTTACTTTCATTTTCAAAGACTGAGTCCCCTATAACTCAGAGATCAGTGATAGGCACTGAATAGATAATAAACCTACTAACTGCTCTGAAGCAAGTCAGTTGGCGAACTATCTATTTATGCCTTGTGCGGAAATGTGTGAGCTCTGAAAGTTTAAAGACTTGTTTTATTGCTTTCTGAAAACTTAATGTATCTTTCTTATAAAGCCATGGTTAGAAGGGCAGTGCATTAACTTCTAAAGTCAGGCTGATTGGTTCAACACTGCCAAAGCATGCAATGAATGAAATGATAAGCAGTTTAAGCACAATATCAAAGCAAGTAAAGACTCTGAATGTTTTAACGTGGTTCATAGACTCAAGCTCCTACGTCCACGGTCCTGATTGAACAAGAGAATCCACTAAAGGATTAACTAGTTTTTAACGTGCTAAGGTGCACAATGACCAGTCACACTGATCCCTAGAATGTGAGTTCTAGTCCTCCTTCTTCTAACCAACTTACAACTTCCACCAACAAACCTAAACACTGAGGGTTTTGGTTTCAGTTTGGATTCCAAATAGTTTGTGATAATCCTTACAATGAACACCTATTCTAAGGATTGAATTATCACTCTAAGCTTGAGATATGTATAGTAAGCTCAGTAGAATACAAAGTAGACTCTAGACTTATAAGAAACACTTGGGAAATTTATAGGGTTTCGAGTGCTTCTTTGAATGCTTGAATGCGTGTGAGTCTTGAGTAATTTCTGGCTTTCGAAATTTCCCGTAACCTTGTTTGGGGCAAGGTCTTCTGTATTTATAGGTGGGTTTGAAAACTATCCGTTGGAGAGATAGCCTCCCAGTCACCTTCCTTGTAAGATACTTCAATGGACATGATCTTCATGCAGCAGTCGTCCTTGCATGGATTTGGTAAATGCATTAAATCCATGCCCGTTGAAAACTGTAGGGATGTCATGTTCAAGTCAGTGTCCGTACATGGCTTGTCTTCTCTTTATTGGTCCACGTCATCAGGTAGGTGAGAATGTCAGAACTCATTCTTTAGTTCAGTCTTATCTTTTTCTGAGTTCATGTTTATCCTCATCTACGTACCTTGTCCAGCGCTGACATTCATTTTGCTTGCTTGGATCCTACTCCAAGTCTTCTCCAAATACTGAGGTAGCCTGTTCCCTTCAGGACTGTGAGTTAGCAATGATCTCAAGATCATGCTCTTCATCCTGATACTTACTCAGCCAGCTTAGAAGGACTGTCATAAGTTCAGTGATGGTGCTCTTGTGTTTTTCAGGCTTCAGTATTGATTGTCATCAGTGAGTTCTTCTCTCACTGAGTACTTGTGAATAAAAAAATACTCTAACAGTTTTAATCATATCAAGACTGGCCTGACTATTACAATACTTAGGCAAATCATCTTTTTAGGGTATTTGGGATCAACTCAAAACTGACATTGTCCCAACACACGTCCTTCAGGCCACGACAGCATAAGCCGCCCTTCAGGCCTCCCCCGAGGCCACTCCAAAACATCCAGGAAAGGCCATATGAATGGCTTCCCCAATCCGGTATCCTGAGGAGACCCTGTCGTCGATAGCTCGAAACATTAAAACGCCCGAACAAGCTGAGTCAGCCCGCCACCGCCATGCGAGGGAGATGAGGGCCAATAAAAGCACATCCTCTGCTTCGAAAAAGAATACAACACCCGACTCTCCCGCAGAAAAGCGAAAGTCTACGAGCATCAAGGGGAAAGCCAACCCAAGCCAACGTCAATCTCCAAAGGTCCCGCAACTCTGCCCACAGCCGACCTCACCCCGTTTTCATCCGTTTGGGGTTGGATTCCTCCTCGTGGATCCCCAACCAGCTTCCGAGCAGCCGGTCCGAGCATTGCGACACGAAGACCGTGTCGTGCACACGGAGCTCCACACTGCCCCCACCCAAAAGACATGTGGAGGTCAGTCTGACTCTGACAAATTCTGCAAGGAGAAAGCTGAGCTTCGCTCAGAGCAGCTTCCTTGGTCATGATACACCTCGTGGAGCCGTCTTCGATCGGATCGGCCCGGTCTTCGTGCTAGGAGAACATTTGGAGACCACTCAAAGCCATGGCCCAGATGTAAAAATAACTTGATGAGGTACGCGCTATGTTGGAAGCGCAAAATCGACCCAAGGCAACCCCCTTCATGAACAAGCTTCTATCCATTGATATCAAGCTAGCACTGGTCCAACTCAAGGTCATCCCGCCACCGATGGATCTAGAGACCCACCTCAGCAAGTTCAGGATCTACATGACTGGTCGAGGTGCTACCGACACGACCAAATGCTGCCTCTTCCATCTCACCTTGGGCGATCTAGCTCATCGATGGTATGTCTCTCTACCTTCCCAGTCGATCGATTCCTTCGCCACTCTGAGCTCTCAGTTCGCTACCTACTTCGCAGCCAAAATCGCGCGACCGGAGAATTGGCACAGGCTAATACGCATCCACCAAGCAAATGATGGAACTAATGAGGACTATATTACCCAGGTTGATGAGGTCATTCTGACCGGCGAGCCAGTAGGTGATCAACTGGCCCTGCACGCCACTCTAGGGGATTCCATGGAAGGTCTCCGATGTTTAAGGATCTCACAAAGGATTTCCCGAAGACCTATGCTGAGTTCTGATCCCGATCCGGTGACTTCCTAGCTCGGAAGAAGCTCTTAGCTCTAAGGCTGGGAGAAACAGATGCCATCAGTAAGAAGTCGGAGAGTGCTCAAGCTTTCCAGAAAGGGGTCCCCAAGGCGAAGAGGGTTCCGAAGCCCCCGGGAAATTTCAAGTCCTTCGAGGACGTCGAGGTCCATCTCACCCAAGCCCTAAGGCAAACTCCGACTAATGTGCTCAATGTCATCCAACATAGATATATGCTCCCAAAGCCGAGACCTTTCATAGAGGACTGGTCGAAGTTAAACCCCAAAAGGTTATGTGTCTATCACGACAACATAGGCAAGTATACGAGCTAATGTGGTGATCTCCTCAAATAACTCTAGAAGTTATTTGAGGAAGGGAATTTGAACGACTTGGTCCAAAGGCCAGCCCCCCGAGCTGAGCAGAGATCTCTTCGTCGTAGAGAGGAGGAAGCCCGACCACCTCAGCCGATCGCGGCTATCGATGAAGAAGACGGTAATGACCTCCTCCCGCCAATAAACCCCAGTGGAAGGATGAATATGATTCAAGTCGGAAGAGAAAATCTCAGAGGCTTAACTCCCGTCTTAACTCTTTCCAATCGAAAGAGGAAGGCCAAAATCCGAGTAGTTGCCAATGTATACATAGTCAAACCTCCCGAGCCCACTATGCACAAGAATTTGGAAATCTTTTTTTCCAACAGAGATAGGGAGGGGATACTCTACCCAAAGGGGGACGCACTCGTGATAACGACTAACATCCTCAGGAAAGAGGTCCAACGAGTGTTGATCGACAACAGTTACTTTTGCAACATAATCTTCAAGCCGGCACTAGACCAGCTTGGAGACCTCGTCAACTTCATCAAGCCCTTCGATTTGCAGCTCAAGGGTTTCGGCAATGCAACTGTAGCAGCGTATGGTAGAATCAAGCTCTCTATTGAACTTGTTTGTAGTCCAGATCCTAGTGTTAGGATTAATAGGCCCTTAAACGGTTTTTTGGGACGTCCGTTCCTGGACACTTTTGAGGCAGTGGCCTCCACCTACTACTACTGTATCAAATTCCCCACTCCCGAGGTGTGGTAGGCACCATTAAGGGTTATCAATCAATGGCAAGAATGTTTTTGAACTATCTCTTTCCTATTTTAAATTCCACACTCGACGAACAACCTTCGATGATTGATCAGCTCACCGATCCAGGTATGGTCGGACCGACATTCCTCCATGAAGTTAAGGTCAGTTCGACCAACCTCAGAGTACAAGTGCCCGGTCCAGTCGACCTCGATGTGTAAACGACCGACCTTATTTCCCAAGGGGAGGTCGGTCCACAGCCTATGGAGGTTGACGACCTTAAACCAAGGATTAGTTTTGAGCCCGACGAGCTTGACCTAGATCCGAGATTCAACACCGGTGACCGTCGAAGCTATAAACAAGCAACAACCATGGAAGAATTGGAACACATTCCGATCGACCCTGCAAGGCCAGAATTAGAAGTCCTAATCGGCTCACGAATCCTGGTCAAAATGCGGGGGGAAGTGAGAGAATTCCTCAAGAGCAAAATTGGGGTCTTTGCTTGGTCTCACCAAGACATGGTCGGAATCGACCCCAAGCATGCATGTCACCGATTGAAAAAATCGACCCCAATAAAAAACTGGTCCACCAGAAGACGAGAAAATTCAGGCCAGAAAAATACGAAGCTTTGGCCCAAGAAGTCAAAAAATTGCTGGATAACAAGCTCATCGAGCAAGCTGAAGACGAGCCCTAGTGGGTGGCAAATGCGGTTTTGGTCAAAAAGTCAAACAACACTTGGAGGTTTTGCATTGACTTCACCGACCTAAATGGGGCTTGTTCGAAAGACCACTTCCCGATGCTGCACATAGACCATTTGTTGGAAGGCACGGTCGGCCACGAAATGATGTCTTTTATGGATGCCTTCGCCGGCTACCATCAGATCACGATGGCCATCGAAGATACAAAGCATACATCATTCAACATGGAAAAGAACATGTTCTCTTGGCTAAGAATGACTTTAGGCTTGATCAACACCGAGGCAACTTACCAACGCCTAGTGAATAAAATGTTTGTCGAGCAGATCGAAAAGACCGTGGAGGTCTATATTGACGACATAGTCGTAAAAATCTTGAAGAAGGAAAATTGCCTCAGAGACCTCGTCGAAACATTCAACATCCTCAAAGCTTACAATATGAAGTTAAACTCGAAAAAGTGCAGTTTCGATGTAAAATGGGGAAAATTCCTAGGTTACATAGTGAGTCAAAGAGGGTTTGAGGCCAACCCCACAAAGATCAAGGTCATCCTCGATATGCAAGAGCTGAGAACCATTAAGTAAGTCCAATGGCTGACCGAGTGTCTCGCCTCGCTGAATAGATTCATATCCCAACTCGGCGATAAAAGTAAGTCTTTCTTTACCACCATTAAGAACAAAAAATTCTCTTGGAACAAGGAGAGCCAGATAGCTTTTGCAAAATTGAAGGAGTACTTGTCCAACCCACAAATTTTGGTCAAACCAGTCCCAGGAGAGAAACTATATCTCTACCTCACGGCCTCTGAGGTCGCCCTAAGCGTCGTGCTCATCAGGGCCGAGGGTCAGACTCACCTCCTGATTTAATTTGTGAGCTAGGCTTTGCACAATGCCGAGCTCAGATACATCCCTCTCGAAAAATTGGCCTATGCTTTGGTTATGAGTGTTAGGAAATTGAGACCCTATTTCTTCGACCACCAAGTAGAAGTCCTAACCACTCTTCCACTAAGGCAAATCTTGCACCGACCCGACACCAGTGGTAGGCTTTTGAAGTGGTCATTGGAGATCGCTCAGTACGGGGTCACCTATGCCCCGAGAACGGCCATCAAGGGACAAGCCCTTGTCGATTTCGTAGTGGAGCTCACTTTCCCTCCAAAATTTTCAAGAATCGACCACCCCCCATGGAAACTCTACGTGGATGGATCATCGACGAGCACTTGTGCCGGGGCAGGCATCATTCTGACCGGTCCAAAAGGTTAATGCTTCACTCATGCAGTTCGATTTGACTTTGCCGCAACCAACAACGAAGCCGAGTACGAAACCTTGGTCGGAGGTCTCGAGCTCGCCATTGCTATTGGGGTATGTCACCTCCACATTTTCATAGATTCCATGTTAGTAGTAAGACAGATCAAGGGAGACTGCGAGGCTTGGGGGGAAAATGATCAGATATCTGGAGACTAGTGACGACACTCTATGAAAAATTCCACCAAGTCTTTATTGAGTAAATCCCGTGAGAACAAAATTCTCAAGCTGACACCTTGTCCAAGCTCGCAACCGCCGAGGGGGCGGCCAACTTCTCTAACATCCAACTCTCCACCCTCAAAGCTCCTACCATCAACATGGCTCAGGCCGCCACCGTACTCAATGAAGAAGAAAATTGGATGACCCCGATCGTACGGTACCTGAAGACAGGAGACCTCCCGGAGGACAAAGTTCGAGCTTGACAATTACAACTCCGATCCTCAAGGTACACCCTCATCGACGAACTCCTTTACAAAGAAGCTTCTGCCTACCTCTCCTGAAGTGCATCACCTCAGAACAAGGTCAAAAGATCTTAGCCGAAATTCATGAGGGGGTATGCGGGAACCATGCCGGAGGACGGGCTGTAGCCCACAAGGCCATTAGGCAAGGCTACTTTTGGCCTACCTTAAACAAAGATGCAGTCAATTTTGTGAGGTCATGCCACAAATGCTAGTTCTTGGGGCCTAACATCAAGCTTTCACCCGAATAGTTGATGTCAATGTACAGTCCTTGGCCTTTTGCGCAGTGGGGCATCGACCTGATTGGTCCAATGCCCACTATACCGGGGGGTCTCAAGTTCGTCGTAGTGGCCGTGGACTATTTCATGAAGTGGGCGGAAGCCGAGCCACTCAACAAAATTGACCAAGCTCTGATCATTAGGTTCATCTGGAGAAACATAATTTGCCAATTCGGCCTACCTCAAGTGATCATATCAGATAACGAGAAGCAATTTGATGGTCTCCAAATGATCTAGTTTTACTAGAAATGGAAAATCAAGAAAATTTTCTCCACTCCCTACCACCTGCAAACAAACAGCCAAGTCGAGGCCGTAAACAAGACCCTAAAGCATATCATCAAGGCAAAGCTTGAGGACAAAAGAGGGAAGTGGGCCGTGGAGCTACCTGACGTACTTTGGTCATACCGCACCACGACCATAAATTCTATGGAGGAGACCCCGTTCGCTTTGGCTTTCGGAACAGAGGCCGTTATCCCATCTGAAGTTACTCTCCCGAGCCATAGGATGGCACATACGATCACCAAAGATAATGACGTAGCTCAAAGAATTAATTTGGACATGGTCGAAGAAAGAAGACTCTCTTCCGAACTCAGGAATGCAACGTACAAGAAAAAATTGGAAAAAAAATTCAACACAAAGGTGAAGGTAAGGCAATTTCAAGTAGGAGACCTCATTCTGAAGAAAATACAAGGTCCCAAAGGGGTATTCGGCCCGAACTGGGAGGGCCCATTCAGGGTATCCAAATGGCTTTCCAAGAGAGCATACGAGCTCGAACTCATGGATGGCACTCCGAACAAATACCCTCGAATGTGATCCACTTGAAGAAATATTTCCAGTAGGATTTTTATATCAAGATCATCCCGACCGATTTATCAATAAAAAGTTTGTTTAAGTTTGTCAGCCTCATATCATTGTCACAACTACTCAAATTAAAAGCTAAGTTCAAAAGCGTGTGCCGACCCCCACGAGGTTGGCACATCACACTTAGCCCGTGAAGGAAGACCACCAAGGTCGTCCTTCTAACCTCAAATTAAAAGCTAAGTTCAAAAGTATGTGCTGACCTCCACGAGGTCAGCACATCACACTTAGCCCGGGAAGGAAGACCACCGAGGTCGTCCTTCCAACCTCAAATTAAAAGCTAAGTTCAAAAGTGTGTGCCGACCCCCACGAGGTCGACACATGACACTTTGTCTGGGAAGAAAGTGTTGGAGTTATACGTGAAAGTATGCTTTTACTTTGTATAACTCGTGTATCAAACACTTATTTATGAGAATAATTCTTTTATCGCATATGCTTTAGATATGATTGAATATTGAATATTTATTGCAAACAATTCATAATGGTACTAGTTACATTGTAGTTAATGTGGTGATACCCGATCACGGAAGATAACATTAACAATTTCCTTGTAAATAAACGTACATTTTCACGACCTAGGTGGAATTGAACAATCCGCCGTGAAAGGTCGATGTGTAAGTCTCAGATTAGTCTGTCTTGACTAAGAGATTGCACTAAGCACATTTAGTATGTGTTGAAGAGGACCTACAACGAGGATAAGTTCTTCTGTTCTGAAATGTGAAGAATTAGACCTCAGTGGTTGTTTATTTCTTAATCTCCGTCACTTAAATAGGACCGTGTGTGCTTAATGGTTACTGCTTTGATTCATGTTGGGTGAGAATCATCGTGACTTCGAACCTTGTACTTTGGGCAGTAATATTAGTCATACGACGGTTGCTAAGATTTAATACGGAGAAACGCGTACGAGTACGGCTCGTGTGATTAGACCCCTTGGTGGGCTCAGAAGTTTTATCGTACCAAATCTTGCAAGTGAAGAATTAGTTTCTTCGGTACGGATAATAATATTGAGCTGTCTTTACTCCAAGGTGAAATATATTAATTAATTTAGAGCTATTCAGAAGCTTAATTAATTAATGGACGTGATAATCTTAAACGCGGGAAATAATAACCGGGAGCCCATATTATCGTAATATGGATTAAGATGGATAGTGCAATATTAATTTATTAGTGGTAATAATTAATATTAATGGATTGAATTATATTGGGGCTCAATATTAAAATTCAGAAGTCCATTAGGAGGTCCAATCTTAATTCTGCTTAAAGGCCCCTCAAGTAGCCCATTAAGTAGCCCAATAATGATAAGGTGATTAAAATAAAAAGAAAATAATATGCTGATTTTTTCTTATGATTTTCGAAAATTAAGAAATAAGAAGAGAAAAGATTTTGTTGATTTTCTTGAAAAGATATTATGGAAGATAAGTATTCTTGGAATACAAGATTATCTCATATATTCAAGAAGATCCAAATCTTGGATTCCTTTCTTGTTATTTTCAAAAATTGCAAGTCAAAAAGGAGTGTGAGATTTTTGTGGAATATTTTATTATGGAGAAAAGAATATATGAGATATATTCAAGATTTCTTAGAGACTAAGAAAAGATTTTCTCCAAGCCCAAATAATCCTAAAAATTTCGGCCACTTCATTATAAATAGGGGGTGATTATTTCATCACCAAGTACATAATTCCATGTGTTGGAAAAATCAAGAGCATATATATTTTTCTTTTTCCTTAGTTATTTAAATTACTTGAAAGCATCTCCCACCGGTGATCAAGTAAGGCGAAAGGGAAATACTTGAGAAGGTTTTTGGGTTGATAAAGCGTGATCGTGATTGTCCCGTTTATTCAAAGGCCAATTCTACAAGAGGTACGTAAGTCACATAAATTCTTGTTTATTCCGCCTAGATTTTATGTGAATTAATTCAACATGCATGATGATAAATTAGTTGTTGGAATTATTATTTGAATTAATTAGGATTAATTTATGCTAGTAATAATTGAATTTAAATTCGTATTTAAATTTCATCCCGAATAGATTCCGGGCACCTCTATTTTCCTAACAGAAAGACAACCGAGGTCGTCCTTCCAACCTCAAAATAAAAGCTAAGTTCAAAAATATGTGTCGACCCCCACGAGGTCGGCACTTCACACTTAGCTCGGGAAGTAAGGTCACCGAGGTCAACATTCCAACTTCAAGTTAAAAATCCTAAGTTCGAAATAATGTTCCGACCCCAGGAGGTCAGCACGTCTAGTCGGGCTCAAATGAGCCGACACCAAGAGGTCGGCCTCCCCATACTTAGATAAAATTTCAAAGTTTCCAAAAATTTCCTAAGTCTTGTTTCGAACTAAATAAGCCACCCCTTCCCTTAGTCAAATACTTTCTAAGTAATTCCTAGAATTTTTCTAAGTATAAATACTTAGTGAAATCTTGGTTGTTCTAGCCTCAAGATTTTAAATTTCCACTAGAAATGCTTAGCCAAATTTCTAAGTTCCGTAGTTCTAGCCTCAACCAAACAATTTAGTTTCTCTCAACAACGTGTCGCACTCCTTCGTCTCGAGTTGGTTCCTTCAATCTGAATAACTCCATGGTACCTTTACTTCTTCGAGACAAGCCTACAAAATAAACTCTCAAGTACGAGGTTAAAACTTACGACTCAACAACACCCTAATAACATAGAACTCAAATAACTAAAAACACTCAAAAGCAAATAAAAAATGGGTTGCCTCCCATTCAGCGCTATTTTTAAGGTCCTCATGCCGGACCGAGCTCAAAGGAGCTTATGGGACATCATACTCAAATTTACCTCCCTTAGTCTCATGAGAGTGGTGGTTGCATTCCTTTCCTTGATGCCCCACCATCATGAACTCTTTTGCTTCATTCTCATCCCCAAGTGTTATGGGTCTCAACTCCTTCTCACCTTTATCTGGAAGGGTCTTACCAAACAGTTTCTTGAATTTGGACTTTTTCTTCTTATCTCCTCCTTTATCCCTATCAAAATAATCACGATCATAATGCACATTGGTTAAATACACAAGTGAAGGATTATAAAATTCATGAATATGAGAAGGATTATAGATAGGAGGTGTGTCTTCAACACGAGGATTAATTGCATCCATGCAATACAAACTCTCATCCTCCTTCGGGTGCTTCATGGCTTTATATAGGGAAATCTTCACTTCTTGATCATCGACCTTCAACGTAATCTTCCCATTTGCCACGTCTAGAACCATCCCCGCCGTAGCTAAGAACGGTCTTCCCAAGATCAGGGGCACGTGCTCATCTTCCTCCATCTCTAGAACTACAAAATCGGCTGGAAAAATGTGATCTCCAACTCTCACGAGGACGTCTTCAACCACACCTTGAGGTTGAGTAATAGACCGGTCGGCAAGTTGAAGCGTCATCATTGTTGGCTGAAGTTCACCACCTTCCAACTTCTTGAAAAGCAACAACGGCATCAAATTAATGCTCGCTCCGAGGTCGCACAATGCTCCCTTCTTGATCCCGTTCCCAATATCACAAAGAATGGTGAAGCTCCCGGGATCCTTCAGCTTTGGAGGAAGCGCCTTGTGCACTAATGCACTCACCTCATGGTTCAGCTGCACCAACTTTGGCTCATCCACTCGCCGTCTTTTCGCGATCAAGTCCTTCAAAAACTTTGCATAGTTGGGCATCTGTTCCAAAGCATCATAAAAAGGGATATTAATATGCAATTGTTTAAACACATTAAGGAATTTAGTGAATTACTCATCCAACTTCTTTTTCATGAAGCGTTGTGGATATGGGACGGGTATCACAGATTTGGGTACCCCCCATTCATCTTTCTCGGTCTCTTTCAATTTCTCCCTTGCTTCATTTGTCTTCTTCCACTTAGAAACTCTCTCAACCTTCTCAATGCCTCCCTCTTCAAGCTCTTTGCTCGCTTGAATGCTTTCACCCTCAACTTTCTTCTCAACTCTCATCTCTTCAATCTCATCTCTATCTTCGGGCGTCTCAGAATCAGCAGGCATCTGAGGACCTTCATAGTTGGTTCCACTTCTTAACTAGATAGCCCTGCAATGCTCTTTCGGGTTCCCCTCCGGCATGTAAGGATACTTACCCAGCTCCCTATTCAATAATTTTGCAATTTGGCTTATCTGGAACTCTATTGAGGTGAACCGCCTATTGTTCTCTTGCTGAATTCGATTCTGCTCTACAAATCTCTTTTGGAGTTCTTGATCACGCTGATCACCTTGCTTATGCAACTCCTTCACATCGTAATCCAAAGAGGACAATCTCTTGCTACCTTCCTCCACCTTCTGAAGGATAGCTCTTAGCATCTCCTCAGTTGAGGAACCGCCTTCTCCACCCGGAGGTTTTGAACCTGGATCCACGCCTGGAGGAACTGTAATACCCGCCTTCAGATTAGCATATGAAAATTTTTCGTTCTTCCTCCATTGGTTCTGAGGAAGCTGCTGGCCTCCTTGGTACCCTTGTGTGTTCCTCCATTGATTTTGAGGCGGCTGTGGACCTGGAGGTACAAATGGCTGGCCATAAGAAGGCCTTCCTTGAAAATTTTCACCTTGTGGATACCCATTCTGATTGTAATAAGGACCTCTCATATAGTTGGCTACTTCTTGCTGAATTGTGGGCTTGTCCTCTTGCTCATTCTCTGCTGCATTCCCTCCAACCATATTCTTCCCCAACTCAAGGTTGTTAATCTTTTCCATTATGGCTATCAACAACCTTCTCGTTCCTTCACCTTCCTCAACCTGATGAACTCTTTGGTAATCTGCGTCCACATTCCACACCCCGGCATTAGTGACAATGTTGTCCACGATCTCTCTACACCGCACTATTCCTTGATTCAGGAATGATCCACTAGCACATGCGTCTAGATGGTCTTGCCCAGCCTTGTTGGCACCACTATAGAAAAATGTCATCACATCTCCCTCATTGTACCCGTGCTGCGGGCACTCTATCAACATATTTGAGTATCTCTCCCACGCTTGACGTAGGTCCTCTCCTTGCTTCTGGCGGAAGGAAGAGATCTCAATCCTTGCTTTGATCGTTCTGGATGGAGGGGAGAACCGCTCGAGGAACAGACGCTCGAGCCCGGCCCAAGTGGAAATACCTCCCCGTGGAAGCGTATTATCGTACCACTCTTTAGCTATTCCCGTCAATGAGAATGGAAACAACCTAAGCCTCTTGGCATCTTCAGACATGCCATTGTAATTGAAGTGGAGGCTATCATTAGAAAACTCCTCAGATGAGTATGAGGATTCTCCTTCCCGATCACCCCCTTGAACTGGTTCTCGGTAAGCAGCTTTAGAATTCCTGGGGAAATCGAGAAGTTGTTTGCCTCTACTGGAGGCAATGCCACTCCATCATAGTACCGTTGTGGCTGTGCTGCAAATCTTCCTCGAATAGCCATATTCTGATCTACGTTCTGAGGAATGTGCTGAGGGTTAGCAGCTAGTATGGGTACTTGTTGGGGTGGTGGTTGGTAAATAGGTGGTTGATTGTAAACAGGAGGTGGAGGGTACGGGTATGGTGGATACGGATAAGGTGGGTATGGGTAAAGTGGATAAGGTAAGTTATTTTGTTGTAAGTTAAGATCTGGGTAAGCAGGGTTGTTATGAGGGTTTTGAACAAGGTTGTGAGCTGGATTGTCTACGTTTTGTGTATCCGGGTTTAGGCTCTGGCTTTCCCTTAAAGGAACTTGATTCTGGCTACCACTAACTCCAGTGCCTTCAACTCGGCCCAATTCCTGGTTGAATTCGTTCGCAGCATCATCCAACTCATTAGAGATGTCCATTGGTTCTTTCCTTCCTCCGACAGTATTCATTCTCCTCAAGAAAGCTCGGTTCCTTCTAGCTATCGTCTCAGGATCCAACGGTATTCTCTCTTCGCTCTTATTGCCTTGTGAGCGTGTTTTCATATACCTGGCACACTAGCAGAAGGATCAGAACGCAACTGCCGAATGAATAAAAATAAAAATAAAACAGAAAATAAAGCACTCACTACTAACTACTAAGCTATCGACAAGTCCTATTCAAAAAGCATACCACGCCATCCCCGGCAACGGCGCCATTGACTTGAGGCGAATGTACTAACTTCTACTAGTCGCTTCCCCGCAAGCGGACGGGTTCACTGTAGTATGAGCAAGTATAATGACCAAGTATATCGAATGATGCAGGCGCTCGAGCGGTGAAAATCTTATGTATGTTATGGGGCGCTCGAGCAACACGCTCGAGCGGTGGCGCTCGAGCTGCTCGAACGCTCGAAATTTTCTGTATGTTTTGGGTGCTCGAGCAACATGCTCGAGCGCTAGTGCTCGAGTGGTTCACTCGAATGACTCCCAAAATTGCTCCAATTAGTACTTTTCTTCTTCAACACTAACACCAATCGTATTCCTTCGATATCTTCTCATTCGGGCATCCGTTTGAGTCGATTCAAAGTCCTACGAACTCCGTTCTTCGCCCTCGATTCACCTACGGGCATTAAAGAGACAAATTCATCAATGTATAGAAATAATGCTCAATTGACTCCAAATACTCGACAAAATCGGCCATAATTAGGGCATTTCGAGTGACGAATCATGACAATTTCACGCCTAATCAACCCCCCCCCCCAAACTTACCATGTTGCTTGTCCTCAAGCAACGAAATAACAAGTCAAGTGAAATTGTTAGGAATGAGTCAAAGAATCAAATCATGCAAGCAAATGAACTCGAGCTTCAAAGATCAATCCCACGTATACTCACTCACTTTCCTCATCATACGCATGCAACAACATCAAGAATCACCAAAATCAAACATGGATGTGCACTCAACTATGTGTTTCACTCCCTCACAAGTGTATATCAATGATCAAGGGACTCACTCAAACAATCAATCACTCATATCGGCAGCCATAGGCTTGTAAGCACTCTCAACTCCGACCATACTCTAGAAATCAATGCCGAATCAAAAAGGACTTTCTCAAGGTTGTAATGTAGGCTCTTTGGACAGGTGGAATCAATATGGTAAAGTGACTCAAGTGGATGGAGAATAGAAAATCAAACTTTCGCACATCGAGATTAGGAACAGAATACTTCAAATATTTTCAATCAACACATTTTCAATTCCACTTCTCTCAACACTTCAATTTTTTTTTTCTTTCTAACTCCTTTCACTTTTTTTTTCTCTTTTTCGCACAAACACATGAGCTCTTTATTTTTATTTTTTTGCTCATTCTCAATTTTTTTCTTTTTCCCACAACTCAAAACTCAATCACACCCTTATTTTATCACCACTCAACCATCATAATTCATTTTCTCAACTCAATTCGATCCCTTCACATTTACACTTTTCCTATTCTCCACTCAAATTGGGACAAAAAGGCTTAGGAACTTGAAATAGTATTTAAATGTGCTAGAAAATGAAATAAACTTTAGGCTCAAAGGGGCTAACAAGGGACAAATATCAATGGTAAGGAAAATTTAGGCTAAGTGACTCAATAAAATCAAAGATGGCCTAAGATCACATTCGGCATGTCAAACTAGACACAATCAAGAAGCAAGAACACACACAAGTTCTAGCATCCTCTAAGGTGACGATCCACTCACAAACGAAGAGATCAAATCATGTATCAAAATCTCATAAGGCTCAAGTCTCACAACTTTCACATCCATGCTAGTCCTAGTGAATTCTCACTCTCATCACACAAGTACTCAAAAGAAAAATTCACAAGCATACAAGTTTTTTCTCCAATCAACTTTAGCTCAACCACTCACACAAAAGAGTCTCTAACTCAAATCCACAAATCACCCTACTCATCAAATCATACTCAAAGATAGCAATCAACAAGCATAAGATGATTGATAGGCATGAAATATGCAATAGCCACTCAGATCAAAATCACCTCAAGGAGCATCTCAAGGCACCAAATAACCAAACACACTCAAAGATAAGGGGTGCTCCGTTGCAATGTAACAAGAAACATAAAAAACTCCACCCCCAAACTTCGACCTTGCGAAGAGGTCTAAGTTTGGGGTTGTGGGCTACCTCAACCAAACAATTTAGTTTCTCTCAACAACGTGTCTCACTCCTTCATCTCGAGTTGGATCCTTCAGTCTGAATAACTCCATGGTACCTTTACTCCTTCGAGACAAGCCTACAAAATAAACTCTCAAGTACGAGGTTAAAACTTACGACTCAACAACACCCTAATAACATAGAACTCAAATAACTAAAAACACTCAAAAGCAAATAAAAAATGGGTTGCCTCCCATTCAGCGCTATTTTTAAGGTCCTCATGCCGGACCGAGCTCAAAGGAGCTTATGGGACATCATACTCAAATTTACCTCCCTTACTCTCATGAGAGTGGTGGTTGCATTCCTTTCCTTGATGCCCCACCGTCATGAACTCTTTTGCTTCCTTCTCATCCCCAAGTGTTATGGGTCTCAACTCCTTCTCACCTTTATCTGGAGGGGTCTTACCAAACAGTTTCTTGAATTTGGACTTTTTCTTCTTATCTCCTTCTTTCCCTTCCAACTGGATCACGTCCACACTTTTCACATCTTCATCCTTCAACTTCTTCACTTTATCCCTATCAAAATAATCACGATCATAATGCACATTGGTTAAATCATCAAGTGAAGGATTATAAAATTCATGAATATGAGAAGGATTAGAGATAGGAGGTGTGTCTTCAACACGAGGATTAATTGCGTCCATGCAATACAAACTCTCATCCTCCTTCGGGTGCTTCATGGCTTCATATAGGGAAATCTTCACTTCTTGATCATCGACCTTCAACGTAATCTTCCCATTTGCCACGTCTAGCACCATCCCCGACGTAGCTAAGAACGGTCTTCCCAAGATCAGGGGCACGTGCTCATCTTCCTCCATCTCTAGGACTACAAAATCGGCTGGAAAAATGTGATCTCCAACTCTCACGAGGACGTCTTCAACCACACCTTGAGGTTGAGTAATAGACCGGTCGGCAAGTTGAAGCGTCATCATTGTTGGCTGAAGTTCACCACCTTCCAACTTCTTGAAAAACAACAACGGCATCAAATTAATGCTCGCTCCGAGGTCGCACAACGCTCCCTTCTTGATCCCGTTCCCAATATCACAAAGAATGGTGAAGCTCCCGGGATCCTTCAGCTTTGGAAGAAGCGCATTGTGCACTAATGCACTCACCTCATGGTTCAACTGCACCAACTTCGGCTCATCCACTCGCCGTCTTTTCGCGGTCAAGTCCTTCAAAAACTTTGCATAGATGGGCATATGTTCCAAAGCATCATAAAAAGGGATATTAATATGCAATTGTTTAAACACATTAAGGAATTTAACGAATTTCTCATCCAGCTTCTTTTTCATGAAGCGTTGTGGATATGGGACGGGTATCACAGATTTGGGTACCCCCCGTTCATCTTTCTCGGTCTCTTTCACTTTCTCCCTTGCTTCCTTTGCCTTCTTCCACTTAGGAACTCTCTCAACCTTCTCAATGTCTTCCTCTTCAAGCTCTTTGCTCGCTTGAGTGCTTTTACCCTCAACCTTTTTCTCAACTCTCATCTCTTCAATCTCATCTCTATCTTCGGGCGTCTCAGAATCAGCAGGCATCTGAGGACCTTCATAGTTGGCTCCACTTCTTAACTGAATAGCCTTGCAATGCTCTTTCGGGTTCCACTCCGGCATGTAAGGATACTTACCCGGCTCCCTATTCAATGATTTTGCAATTTGGCTTATCTGGAACTCCATTGAGGTGAACCGCCTATTGTTCTCTTGCTGAATTCGATTTAGCTCTACATCTCTCTTTTGGAGTTCTTAATCACGCTGATCACCTTTCTTATGCAACTCTTTCACATCGTACTCCAAAGAGGACAATCTCTTGCTACCTTCCTCCACCTTCTGGATAGCTCTCAACATCTCCTCAGTTGAGGAACCGCCTTCTCCACCCGGAGGTTTTGAACCTGGATCCACGCCTGGAGGAACTGTAATACCCACCTTCGGGTTAGCATATGAAAAATTCTCGTTCTTCCTCCATTGGTTCTGAGGAAGCTGCTGGCCTCCTTGGTACCCTTGTGTGTTCCTCCATAGATTTTGAGGCGGCTGTGGACCTGGAGGTACAAATGGTTGGCCATAAGAAGGCCTTCCTTGAAAATTTCCACCTTGTGGATACCCATTCTGATTGTAATAAAGACCTCCCATATAGTTGGCTACTTCTTGCTGAATTGTGGGCTTGTCCTCTTGCTCATTCTCTGTTGCATTCCCTCCAACCATATTCTTCCCCAACTCAAGGTTGTTAATCTTTTCCATCATGGCCATCAACAGCCTTCTCGTTCCTTCACCTTCCTCAACCTGATGAACTCTTTGATAATCTGCGTCCACATTCCACGTCCCGGCATTAGTGACAATGTTGTCCACGATCTCTCTACACCTCACTATTCCTTGATTCAGGAATGATCCACTAGCACAAGCGTCTAGATGGTCTTGCCCAGCCTTGTTGGCACCACTATAGAAAAATGCCATCACATCTCCCTCATTGTACCCGTGCTGCGGGCACTCTATCAACGTATTTGAGTATCTCTTCCATGCTTGACGTAGGTCCTCTCCTTGCTTCTGGCGGAAGTAAGAGATCTCAATCCTTGCTTTGATCGTTCTGGATGGAGGGTAGAACCGCTCGAGGAATAGACGCTCGAGCTCGGCCTAAGTGGTAATACCTCCCCGTGGAAGCGCATTATCGTACCACTCTTTAGTTATTCCCGTCAATGAGAATGGAAACAACCTCAGCCTCTTGGCATCTTCAAACATGCCATTGTAATTGAAAGTGGAGGCTATCATTAGAAAACTCCTCAGATGAGTATGACGATTCTCCTTCCCGATCACCCCCTTGAACTGGTTCTCGGTAAGCAGCTTTAGAATTCCCGGGGAAATTGAAAAGTTGTTTGCCTCTACTGGAGGCAATGCCACTCCATCATAGTACCGTTGTGGCTGTGCTACAAATCTTCCTCGAATAGCCATATTCTGATCTACGATCTGAGGAATGTGCTGAGGGTTAGCAGCTAGTATGGGTACTTGTTGGGGTGGTGGTTGGTAAACAGGTGGTTGATTGTAAACAGGAGGTGGAGGGTACAGGTATGGTGGATACGGATAAGGTGGGTATGGGTAAGGTGGATAAGGTAAGTTATTTTGTGGTAAGTTAGGATGTGGGTAAGCAGGGTTGTTATGAGGGTTTTGAACAAGGTTGTGAGCTGGATTGTCTACGTTTTGTGTATCCGGGTTTAGGCTCTGGCTTTCCCTTAAAGGAACTTGATTCTGGCTACCACTAACTCCAGTGCCTTCAACTCGGCCCAATTCCTGGTTGAATTCGTTCGCAGCATCATCCAACTCATTAGAGATGTCCATTGGTTCTTTCCCTCCTCCGGCAGTATTCATTCTCCTCAAGAAAGCTCGGTTCCTTCTAGCTATCGTCTCAGGATCCAACGGTATTCTCTCTTCACTCGTATTGCCTTGTGAGTGTGTTTTCATATACCTGGCACACTAGCAAAAGGATCAAAACACAACTGCCAAATGAATAAAAATAAAAATAAAACAGAAAATAAAGCACTCACTACTAACTACTAAGCTATCGACAAGTCCTATTCAAAAAGCATACCACGCCATTCCCGGCAACGACGCCATTGACTTGAGGTGAATGTACTAACTTCTACTAGTCGCTTCCCCGCAAGCGGACGGGTTCACTGTAGTATGAGCAAGTATAATGACCAAGTATATGGAACCCACGAGATGGAGTGTATGCAAATAGATCCCTGAAGATCTACGCGTTGTAGTTAATATGAGTGAAATATTTTTGGGTTTTTTGAAAGATTAATTAAAAGACTAAAATAAACTAATTAAACTAGAATACTAAAGAAGACGATTTAACTAAGATTGTTTTCAAATGAGAGATGGTGATGCTCAGGATAGGAATCCCTACGTATACTAACGGAGCAAGAGCATAATCAAGATAATCGTGACGTGCAAAAAATAACCTAAGTAAAAGATCGTAAGATGAAAGCTCAAGATTTCAAACCCTAATATTTTATCCTATCAATCGACTTCACTAATCCACTAACAAGTTAATGAATCGTGCTTAATTAACGAGACCCTAATTTAACTAAGGTGTTGCGGTCGTCCTCCCTCGCTAAACCGGTAGATTAATTAACCCCTTCTAAACCTTCTCGTTAAGACTACTAGTTGTTAAAGAGTGATACGGTCGTCCTCTTCCTAACACTTTCATACGAAATTCAAAGGTAAAGTTAAGATTGATTTTAAGAATTCATTAATCAAGAGAATTAAAACCTAACGTCACAAGTTATCCTAATTACGTACCCACCACCTACTTCTACGAGTTCATCCTACCCCAAGCATGCAAGGGTTTTAGCTAGACATAGGTTTTACGTAAATAATAGCAATTGAATAAGTAACAAACATGAACATGATAATTAAGACGAAGAAGAGATCAAACATAAACTAGGGTTTAAAGAAATAGAAGAATAAACTGAAATTAAATCAATGAAATAAGTCTCAATGTGTTCAAGAACAAAGATATAAAGAAACGAAACTAAAAAGTAAAATCGTAATATGAATTCGTAACGAAAACCTAAAAAACGTAAATGTAAAGCTTGCTTCTCTCCTTCCTCTCCAAAAATGTACTCTAAAAGTCAAAATCTATCAAGTGATATGTGGTATCCCCCAAAAACGAGCTTGAGACGAGTATATATTAGCAACGGGCCGAATCGTGAACTCATGGGCCGAAAAACGACTTTTAAAACGCTAAACATGAAGGTGCTCGAGCAGACCCGCTCAACCGGTCGCGCTCGAGCATGGAGCTCGAATGATGCAGGCGCTCGAGCGGTGAAAATCTTCTGTATGTTTTGGGGCGCTCGAGCAACACGCTCGAGCGGTGGCGCTCAAGCAACACGCTCGAGCGGTGGCGCTCGAGCTGCTCGAACGCTCGATTTTTTTTGTATGTTTTGGGCGCTCGAGCAACGTGCTCGAGCGCTAGTGCTCGAGTGGTTCACTCGAATGACTCCCAAAATTGCTCCAATTAGTACTTTTCTTCTTCAACACTAACACCAATCGTATTCCTTCGATATCTTCTCATCCGGGCATCCGTTTGAGTCGATTCAAAGTCCTACGAACTCTGTTCTTTGCCCTCGATTCACCTACGAGCATTAAAGATACAAATTCATCAATGTATAGAAATAATGCTCAATTGACTCCAAATACTCGACAAAATCGGCCAGAATTAGGGCATTTCGAGTGACGAATCATGACAATTTCACGCCTAATAAATGACCTGTATCCACCGCGGCCTCTTCCTCACCGACCTCTTCCTCCTCACTGACCTCTTCTACCTCCGCGGCCGCCTCGGGAGGAGGCACTCCTAGGAGCAATAACTTCTCCCTCCGACTGTACCAAGAAAGGTCCACCCCATACTCGGTCTCGAGATCAAGAAAGTGAAGGTAATAACTCTCGTGGATGGGGTTCTTGGACATGTAATCCTTGAAGAAGGACTCGTAAACGGCAGTGCCAAGCCCGACCTTTCGACCCTCCCGGATCAAGTCGGAGATTGCCATGTAATAGCAGTACATGGAGAATAGAACGGGGTTGGTCCTGGGATCGTTGGGATCGTAAGCCGACCTCTCATACAACGCAACCAGCTCGACAACCTTCTTAGAGCTACTTGGAGAGCTCGTCTTGCTTGGTCTTGGCTTCTTCGACCCTTTTCTCGGCATTCTCGAGGTCGCGCCGGAGCTTATCGATCGTCAAGCCCATTAAGTCCATCTGAGCTCGGGCATTATTTTGGGCCTTCAAGGCTGGCTCAGCCCGAGTGAGAGCGTCCTCTTTCTCCTTCAAAATGGCTTCAACCTGGCCGAGCACATCATCTCTTTCCTTCTTCAGCTCGTCGTCCGCACTCTCCAAAATGACCTTTACCCCCTTCTCTTTAGCAAGGCTTAACTCCGCCTTCCTCAGCGAGCTTAGAGTGGAATTGAGCTCATTCTCAGTCAAATTGGCCAGCACGACGGATTGGCTGGCCAAAGCAATGTTGGCTCAAGCAAGGTCTTGAGGTCGACTTCGAGCTATGTCGGCCAGATCTCGAGTCCAGGCCTTGGGAATAGAGTTCACAGTCCGGCTGAGATACTCCGGAATCTCAATGATCGAGCTCAGAGCTCGGGAGAAGTGAAAGTCAAGAACCAACGGGGGTCAGCTCGGATCATTGCGAGTCAGCCTGAGAAAGATAACTAAAGTGTCAGCAAAATTGGCTAAATCAAGGTAAAGATAAACTTGCAAAAAGTTTACCGTAGAAGTTTATGCTTGGTATTTGGTCGGATCGCAACCAATAAAGGTCATATTCATCTCATCGACGGTCGGCTCAGAGCTCCGAACGGTTGGAGCAAGTGGGGACTGCCTACCCTCATTTGGGGAGCTCTCGGTAAGGTCAATCCAAGACGGGCTCGCGGCCTCGGACGGATGCCCGACTCCTTCAGGCTCGTCCCAGGCGTGTTTTTTGCTGATGATCGGCGTAGACAGAGTTTTCTCTGAAATGGCCCCTGTAGACGCAGGATCGGAACGAGCAGCCGCAGGCTCTCGGATCACAAGTGTACCCGACCAGGGGGCAACCGTTTTCTTCTTGGTCGGCCCTTTAGCCGCCGCCTTCGGGGGGAAAGCTCCACCAAGTCGGGCAAACATTTCTGGACACTCAGGAATAAGCTCGGCCGGGTACTTACGAACAATGGGAGAGTCAACGACTGTCGAGGTCGGAAAGAAAATGATATTTAACATCAACTACCAAAGTAAAATATATATATATATATATACCTTCAATCCAAAGATGCCTCGGATATTGGAAGAACCGGATTTTGAGACGAGCTTGCTGAGTCCAGAGAAAGACCTGCTTCCTTTCATTTTTTTGGAGTTGGAGAATTCTCTCGTGAACTACAACAAAGTTGAAATTTAATTTGTTCTCGAACGGAGAAGGATAACCTACAAAGAGAAACAATGAATTAGATCAGTACGTTTAAATTCAAACTCAAATTTGTAAAGCTTACTGGGAAGTTTCAGGCAAAAGTCGGCCAGAATGTCAACTTCGACCCCGTCGGGGTAGCCGATCTTCCAGGCTCCGACCACCAAAGACTACCGATCCCGGAGGTTGGAAGCCTTACTAGGCAGGCCGGCCACAAGCTTAGCTCCTTTAGTTTGAACATATACCTCCTTGACCCGCTTCTTTTTGCTATGCACCCTCAGCATATGAGACATGTCTCCCGGAGTCGGCAGTCGATACAAGAAATTTTGACCAAAGAGGGTCATGATGCTCAGGATAATCATCCAGGCATTCGGAAGAAGCTGGGTCGGAGCCTGACCCCAAAAGTTCAGGAGATATGACACGGCAGGATGAAGAGGAAACCGGAGCCCTACCTCTATAAT
This sequence comes from Ballota nigra, assembly GCA_947034835.1. Taxonomy (NCBI): domain Eukaryota; kingdom Viridiplantae; phylum Streptophyta; class Magnoliopsida; order Lamiales; family Lamiaceae; genus Ballota; species Ballota nigra. The sequence goes on along the minus strand of OX344726.1, from coordinate 50,882,612 downwards.
ATCTTAGATCACGGCCACCATCCCGGCCGGAAGCTGATCGGTCCTCGCATTCTCCTCGGGAGCTATAAGAAGAACGTTCTTAGGCACATCCCAATCAACTCGGACTTCGTCCAAGAATTCTTGGGTAATAACACTCTTGATCGAGCCGAACGACCAATTGATCGACTCTTCGAGGTCGGTCTGCTTCAACGTCTTCGGATCCCTCAAGACCGGAGTCAAGGGATAACTTTCATGGTAACGGTCAAAATTTAAATTCATAGGTCCGGCCTTGTCCGACCTCTTGATATAATCCAACCACAGCTTGAAGGCCCTTTTCACTCTCGCTCTATATTCAGAGTCAGCCCGGAGCTCGGCCCCCTCTTTCTTTTTCTTCTTCATGGGCCCGACAACTGCTCCCTCGGCCCCCGATCTCTAAGCCGCCGAATCAGCCTTCACCTGGTCCTTTACCGTCCCAGCCGCCAAATCTTAAAGCAATCGGTTAGTAGTAAGGTTGGCCTCATTCGGCTCAGTTCCGACCGCATCGTCCTCGCTCTCTTCAGGGAGGTCGTCAAGGGGCTCCCAAGCCTCCGCCGGCTGAGCCATCCAAACCTACCCAAAAGTCCCCGCAAGGCTCGGACCGACCACCTCCCGCTTAGACATACCAACCTCTCCAAGTCGGCTGTGATCCAAGGAAGGCTCCCCCAATTGAGATCGGTTGGAGTTTCGAAATAGAGGATCTAGACCGTCGTTGTCTGTAGCCCAGAAGTTACCTGCGATCATCCACGGAGGAGGCGAACCACTGCCACCGCTCGAACTCCCACCATCATCAAATAACCAGTGGCCGGCACCGCCGCCGATGGAGGAAGCTCAACCCCTTTGGCCCGGAGGAGGTCCGATCCACCGCCTCACCATTTCAAGGAAAGAAGAGAAAATTGATAGAAGAACTAAAACTTACCGAAAGAAAAGCCTCTCGCCACCGCAATCATCGCCACAATCGCCGCCGCAAAGATCACCACAAAAGCTAACTCAAGAGAATTTAAGAAGCGCGAAATGAGGAAAAAGTATAAAATGAAAGGAACCTCCCCTATTCATAAAGGAGAAGTCGGAGAGAGATGCAAATAATTTTTCGAAATTAGGGGACTAAATGCAAAAATCCGAGCTCGAGACGCCTATATGCAATTTTCAGGTGACGTATGGAGTACGTGCACGTCTTTTCAGGCAAGATTATCCGTGCACGTCCTTTCAACTCTGCCCCACGCACCTGGAAGCTTCCAGAACCCGGGCATTCGACCACAATACGAAGCATTTAGGAGGGAAATTCCGACCTCAAAACGTGAAAAGAGCTCCCTGCTCGTCCGACCTCTATACAACACACTAAGAGGTCGGGTTCGACCCCAAGTAAGTGAAAACTCCAGTTCACCCCTCATCATCCATGAGAGCTAAACTGGGGGACAATTGTTGTGACCATAATAATTGCAAGCTCAAAGGGAGGTCACTAAAAGAGAGCTCCAGGGATTATCAACCGACCTCTTGAAGAGTACAAGAGAGGTTGGCAAAGGCTGTGTTCACTTGAAGGCCGGTCACAGCCCTAGCAATGGAGAACCGGTCAAACCTTTGGGGCCACCGCCGACCTCAACAAAGGCCACGGAGGTCGGCACGACTTTCTATCCTCTACGGCCGACCACTCCCCTACTACAGAGGTTGGCTCGGCTTTCTCGAAATACATGGCCAACCTCGCATCTACTGATTACAGTCGACTCGGCCTCAGCATGCCCACGGCCGACCTCCCATCAATCGGAAAGGTCAGATTCCTCCACTAGAAGCCAAAAGCCAATCTTATCCAGGACTCCTCTACCACTAGGTCGTTAACGACTCTACGAACACGTGACAAGATTAGACAAGATCCATCCAAAAAAGGTAAAGAGTCGCCCCCGTACGCAAGGACGAAGAGAATATACGCCACAAATATGGATAACGCTCAGAAAATCTCTTCCCAAAGACACGTGGCAGAACAAGATTGGGTCGGCACCTGGAGCAAAGGACGATCGGGCGCTTGCATTTTATCAGGGAATATCAGGCATTTAGGGTCATGGTCCCCTCCGAGGTAAAAAAAAATGATTTTTTTACCCCCCAATGTAAAACCTATAAATAGGGAACCCCATGTACGAAAAATACATCTATCACCAATAAAAAAAACACACACACATTAAGTCTAGGGCATAAAACCCCTGTCAAATCCTCTCTCCTTAATTGCATCCACATTTATGCATTCAACACTTCATTTATTGTGTTATCATTTGATGTTTTAGCCTAAATCCTCCCACATACTCTTCCTAAATCCAGCCCTAATAAATTTCATGAGTATAGTTGTAAGATAAATATATTTAACTTGAATTAATTTCAAATAAATTATGAGTGCCCTAAATTAGATCTCAATCAAACCTCTATTTCCAAATCCAATTTATCACAATCCCGACTTCTACTTGCGTTCACCGTCGACTGCCCTTCTTGTTGTCGACTCGCCACGGCTCTGCCACTCTTGTTGTTGGCTTTCGATCGATATGCTTTGATGCTTTTCCTTTTACTTTGTCTTTTGATTGTAGGAGGATTTACAACTCTATTCTCTAATTCTCATTGTTTTTTCTTTTAATGATGTTGGCAATAGTGGATCTATTTAATCAGAAATAATATATTCCAACGAAGCTATTATATATGGGTTTTTTTTTTCTTTAGCTGTAATGTATGCGGTGTTTTGAATTTTGATATGATTTCAAAAGTGAGTTTATTCATATGTATATACGTGTTTTGAATTTTGTGGGTATTAAATTCAGAATTTCAAATAAGTGTAAGTGTGTTTCGACTTTTTAGTGTGAATTCCTTTTATATTCCAACACATTTAGCTTATTTTACCGAGAAAATATCAAAGCTAGTCCTGCAATTTAGGTTGATTCCAATTTTAGTCCTGCAACTTTTTATTTTCTCAATCTTAGTTCTAGAGTTATCAATTTTAGTCCTTTAATTTTTAATTTCTCAATTTTAGTCTTTTTTGGTATAAAAATTCAAATACTCACTGAAGGAATTTGGGGTTTTTAATTTCCCGGCGAATTGTACACGTGAACTACCACATAATAAAAAAAAAATTAATCGACTCATTTGGAAACAAAAAAACAGTCCTGATCCAAGTCAAACCCAATCCGCCACAATTTCACAGAAATCCATTTTGAGTATGTGACAATTAATTTTTTTGATTACGTGACAGTCCATGTACACAATTTACCAGAAAATTAAAAACCAGCAATTCCTTCAGTGAGTTTTTTTTTTTTTTTTGTCCATATAAGGACTAAATTGACAACTCCAGGACTAAAATTGAGAAAATAAAAATTTACAGGATTAAAATTGATAACTCCAGGACTATAATTGAAAAAAATAAAAAGTTACAGGACTAAAATTGAAAAAATAAAAAATTGCAGGACTAAATTTGGAATCAACCTAAGTTGTAGGACTAGTTTTGATAATTTCCCAATTTTACCACTACAACGACAGTTATGAAATATGAAACATGTCAAGAGTGTTTTTTTAAATAAAATGGAGAGTAATTATTTATCAAATTCTATATCTATATAATTAGACATATGCTAATTATGTGCACAAAAACAACTTAAAATATACTTAATGCACACAAAATCCTAAAAATATTGAACTACAGAGGCGTGAATGCCCAACATTTTGAACATTTAAGGGAACATAGGTTCAACTTACTTTTAATGAAAATAGTAATGATTATCATTAAATAATGAATTACAGTGAATTTGATAACTTGTACTCCATTCCTATTTAAAATATAGGTGAAACTGAGTATACTTTTAAAGGCTAAAATGCACATGTTTGATCCGATTCAATTATTGATGAAAAAGTAATAGTAAGATGCAACTTATGTAGAAAAAATGACTTTAATTTTGTACTGTATTTATTTTAGAGTTGTTGTCCACCCTATATTTTCATCTTAACTCCACCCTTGAATTTCGTATCCATTTATGGTATTAGACTCATACATAAGATAGTGTGTTTCATGTGTAGAATGGGTGGTATTAGACACCCACAAGTAAAGATAGTTGAATTATTCATTTGTGGTATAAATACATACGACTTCATCGGTTAAATTCGAACATAAAAAAAAGATGTTGAAACGATTAATGTTAACCTCACATATTAATGCTTAATGTTACAAGAGCTTTGCTAATCTTTTGCTATCATATACATAATTTATTCTAGATGATTGATATTGTATATAGTAATATATAAGAGAATTTTGTATTTCCATTTCCTTTGATTTTCATCTTATTTTCTTGGATGTTTCCTTTTCCACATATACTCACATGGGCTGCACCTAGACTATTCCAAGTTGAGAACGAAATATTTGATCTCTTTGCTTGTGGGAATTGTGCTGTGAGTGTGTGAGTGTGTGTGGACTTCCTGTGAATTTACTTAAATCGTTGAAATTCAAGTTAATGACACATACAAAAGAGCAAATCAATACAATTATTATATAACTTAATCTACAGTTTATTTATTAGTTTCATCCAGATTGTATTCTTGGTTCTTTTGATTTTCAGCAAGTCCCACAAGAGGAGCACCTCAAAATTGTGACTGCGTAAGATTAAAATATTATTAGTCGTGCAATATGAATGATAGACCTTAATGCAATATTTCTATTAGGCTTTAATCTTGTCAAGTATTAAAATAATTTAAAATTGCTGGGAATCCAACAACTATTTTTGTTTTATTGCACAATAATATGAAAGCTCACGCGAACCACCACCTTTAACAACCATTCGTCACTAATTTTATGAAAATAAGTTTTTATACTACTCCGATTCTAAATATAAATGACATTTTAACTATTTTAATATTTTGTACTTTTCATTGTTAATTTATTAACAAAAAATAACTGATCAATGATAGTACGTATTCAAAGGATTGTGTAGAATTCCAAAGCAGTTATTTAAAAATATTGTAAAAAGTTAATAGTAACTTTTTAATATGTGTGTTAATCCAAAACAACATCTCCCTATTATTAAAGTTTAATTTTGTCATGTGTCATCTTCATAGTTATTCTATACCATATGTTTTTTTTTTCTTTGAAATGTGTTTTTATCATTTGTCATTTCCATATCATTTTTTATTTATAGGTATATATGACATATTTGTCTTTAATTTTTTTTTATTTTCTTAATTCAATTTTAATGTGATTTAATTATGATTTAATGGATTAATTTGGTTATCTAAATTATCTTTCTTCTAAATTATCAAAATTTTCGGCATTGTTCTTGCACAATCTTTTTATTTCAATAGTCAAGGTATACTTTACTCTTTCAGTTACTTAATTTTTTTTTTTTTATCTATCTATACAATTAAAATAAATCACCTCTTACTATGAAATTAGAAAAATTATTACTATGTCATCAGAAAGTTTATTGTTATGGTTTAATATTAAAGTCAACTAAAAATTAAAAAAATGAAAAATTAATATTAATGAATAAACTATATGTTTTTAACTTTTTTTTAATCTTTATCATACATTACTTTATAAAATGTGTAATCCAAAGTTCAAAATGTGTAATTCCAAAGTTCTTCAAATTTCGAAATATGGTTATTGCAATCTTTATCTTATGCTTTAATCAATAAAAAAAGTAAATTATGAAAATAACTATGATTTAAAATCAATTCGGTAATATTATTTTTTTCTACTTTTTTCTTTTATTTACTTATAAAGTCTGCCTTTATTTGCTTTTTATTAAAAAAAATAATCCCAAATTCACGTTTGTCAACAAGAGGGAAAATAAATTGAACAATAAAAAATATAAATTATATAAATCAATAAGTGGTTTTAAAATTCCCTCAAAACTATGACATTTTCTTCCCGCTGTCCATACTCCAAGCCATAGTCCACGCACGTGCTGTTAACATGACCCGGTAATGATAACCCGACCCGTTTCAATCACGGGCAAGAAAATTTTGTACTCTCTCCCATCCCATCCCATCCCATGCACCCCAACTTTACTCCTATAAATACATGAAACCCTCCTTCTCCAAAACCTCATCAACTCAAACAAAACCTTCACCCCATAATTTCACACAAAAGAATCTATACATACAAATATGGCTACTCAATCCCGGAAAGTCGGCATCATCGGCGGCGGCATTAGCGGCATAGCTGCCGCTAAACAGCTGGCGAAATACGAGCCGGTGGTGTTTGAAGCCACCGGCTCTATTGGAGGGGTTTGGAAGCATTGTTCGTACAGGTCTACGAAACTCCAAACCCCTCGATGTGATTACGAGTTTTCGGATTTTCCTTGGGCTAAAAGGGACAACGTTAATTTCCCTTCTTACCAAGAAATATTGGACTACTTGCATTCTTATGCTACTTTCTTTGATGTCCTCAAATTTGTGAAGTTCAACTCCAAGGTGGTGGAGCTTCGATTTGTCGGAGATGGTGAAGTTTCCGGTGAATACGGCAGCCTCCTCCCCGGCCACCCCGTGTGGGAGGTCGGAGTTTGCTCCGCCCAATCGGAAAATATTGAGGTTGTTAATTTACCCAATTTTTATTCATTTTTTAAATAAAAAATTTACCATGAATTTTCTAGGGAAAAAGCGGTTGCATGTCTAAGCTATTTGACTATTTTATAAAATTACATAGGAGATTAATGATATTCAACCTAAATGCATGCATGTAATTACAATCATATTTACATGAGATTGTTTATATTTTCTAGTGAATGATTGGATTGATTTAATTTAAGTAGAAGAAAAAGGACCTTTTGTGACAACAATCCCGTCATTAAAATTGTTTCATGTTATTAAAAAAAAAAATAGGCAGACGTTACAGAATTGTTGTTATTAAAATTCAATTTTGTTTTGATGCTGACTATATGTTTGTTGACGCGCGCAGTGGTATTGTTTCGAGTTTCTGGTGATCTGCACCGGAAAATACGGGGATATTCCGGCGATTCCGAAATTCCGACGAAACGAAGGGCCTGAAATATTCCGGGGAAAAGTTCTTCACACTTTGGACTACTGCAAACTGAAGGAGGAGGAATCGACTCAATTGTTCAAAGGCAAGAAAGTTGTGGTATTAGGTTATAAGAAATCCGCAATTGACTTGGCTGTTGAATGTGCTCACGCTAATCAAGGTATAACAATTAATTAATCTCTCTCTCCGTTATCATGATTTCATGCGTATTATAAGTTATATTATAACTACTCATGTGGACGTAATATAATTAAATTGAGACTCCAGATAATTAAAAAAAAAAATGAAAATGAGAAATAGTCAATTACTTTCCTCATTATCTATTGGATTTTATCAATTCATACAATTACTCCCTCCTATTCAAAACAAGTTTTAATTTTGCACTTTAAACTATTTATTATTCTCTATATTCAAAACAAGTTTTATTTTTTCACTTTAAACTATTTACATAATAAATATCATTCAATATATACTCCTTTTATATGGAGAAATATTCTTTTAAAATATCTAAAAAAGACGTGTAATTGTTTTTCCTTATTATGATTAATAATATTTAATCAATAATTTTCATTAACTAAGTATATTTTTAGCATAAAAATTCTTAATTTGACACTTATTTTAAATAGAGAAGAGTATTAAAGGTGTTAAAAAAAACTATTAGGAGTGAAATAGTGGGAAAAATGTGTGGGATAGTATTTAGATTTTGAAATCTCAATAATCTTTATTTATTACTAATGAATGTATTAATAAAATTATAATTACATGAAGGTGGAATATTTACTAGAGGAATTAGTGGGAAAAAAAGGATAATTTTATATAGGAATTAGAAAAGTGAAATAATTAAAAATATCATTTTGGATATAATTGCTTACATAGTAACACAGGTAATATATTGAGTATTAATTATGTTATGAGGATAGGGTCATCTGGATTTGATGATGGATCATCCTTCATCTCATTCAAATACACATTCACCTCTATAATACACTTATTTTCATATAACGCTATACAATTGCATCATCACTTTTCTTTCTCACATTTGCTTTCCCATTTTTTTTTTCTACTTGCTCATTATCTCTCTTACTTTTTTTTCACACCCTTCTCTCTCCTACTTTAATATCATCTCACCAACTAACCATATTATAGTAATTTTGACATACAATTTCATCCAACTGTAATTCTCAATTTCTAGCCAAATACATATTTATTAATCACTGAATTACCCTCATCCAATTTTTTTATCCTCTCATTCACCATCATTCCTAACCATATATATTCTGAATTTTTTCAGAATAATTTCTCTATATCTGTTTTGAAGATGCTCCTGAATATTATAACTAGTGTGTGGACATGGATCAATTATGAGTTTGACTTAGTATTTTATTGCTTCTATGTCAACTAATAAATAAAGGGAAAAAATTAATCAATACTTTTGAACATTAGTTAATTAAGCTATGATTTCCTTAACTTTTTCAGAAGAATTTCTTGATAGCGTAGTTTTTAGATCAAGTGGTCAACTCAACTTGCCATTTTTGGTTAGGTTTATGAGTCATGATCTTCAAGTATAATAGTCTATATATGTTCAAGTGTAATAGTCTATAAGTTCAGACACTGCTCTACCTTAAACAACTATTTAATCATTGGTTTGATCTATGAATACGTTTAAATAGTCTTAGTTATAACCGTTCCAACAAAACCATGATATTATATGTTAAACGCGGAATAGTCAGTTGATACATAGTGATGGGTCATAGTTAATTTATTTCAATACCAAGAAAGTGATAGATCATAGTCTCATCATTTCTAACAATATTTCAATTTGCATGAAGATAATCGCCATTAGCTATTAGAACATTTATCTATTCATTAGTTAGAAAGAAGTAGGCAAATCGAGTTAGTAATTTCATTTAAATCTGTTTTACATATTTAGTATTACAGTACTGTTACTGCAACAAAATTGACTTATAATGACAGAAATCATGTTGATATAATTTTTTTAGCTAGTAACAAAAAACTATTTTTAACGAATTTTTTTTTTTTTTAGTTAGTTAGAAAAACTACGATGACTTGTAAATTGTAATACGTCTTACCCATACTAGAATCCTGGTGATCAATTATTTTAATAAGAATTTTGTACGGGGAAGAATTAATCAAACCATATATGCTGCGTGTCAGTTGAATGATGAATTTAATTTTGATTGATAGTCAGTCATATAGTTGAACAGTCTTTAGACGTGCAAATTAAATATCGCAATTAATACTTAATTTGTTGTTGCGTGATTTTATGTAGGAGCAGATGGGCAAACATGCACAATGGTTGTAAGAACCCTACATTGGACTGTTCCACATTACTCAGTTTGGGGTTTGCCGTTTTACATGTTCTATTCCACTCGATTATCGCAATTCCTACACGAACGACCCAATCAGGGTTTCCTCCGAACCCTCCTCTGCCACGCGCTCTCCCCAATCGTATGTACATATTAATTTCTTTAAAAAAAAAAGTTACTAGTTTGTTATACTAAAAAGTTGACATATATATTATATACAGAGAAAGGCAGTGTCAAAGACGATTGAGACCTATCTAACATGGAAACTTCCATTTGAGAAGTACGGTCTAAAACCCGAACACCCTTTCGAGGAAGACTACGCGTCGTGCCAAATGGCGATCTTGCCCGAAGACTTCTTCCCGGAGCTTGAGAAAGGAAAGATCGCCGTCAAACGAGCTTCAAAGTGCTCGTTTTACCGAGGAGGAGTTCAGCTCGACGATGGAACCAAATTGGAAGCCGATGTCGTGGTTCTTGCAACCGGTTTTGATGGCAAACAGAAACTCAAAGCTATAATGCCCGACCCCTTTCGCAGTTTGCTCGAATTTCCATCAGGGATGATGCCATTGTATAGGTACGTACTGTCTACATGCATTTTTCATTATATGTCAGACTTAATATCAAACATAAAATAGAAAGAAAAATTATTTAAATTGGATTCAGGATGCATGGATTAATTTGTTTTGTGGATCAGGGGTACGATCAATCCGATGATTCCAAACATGGCGTTCGTTGGATACATAGAGAGCGTCTCGAATCTTCACACAGCAGAGATACGGTGCAACTGGTTGTCCCGGTTGGTGGATGAAGAGTTCAAGCTCCCGAGCGTGGAGAAAATGCTGGATCAAATAACGCAGGAGCTGGAGATAATGAGGCGAACGACCAGGTTCTACAAACGAAGCTGCATCTCGACTTTCAGCATCAACCATAGTGATGAGATTTGTGAAGAGATGGGATGGAGATCATGGAGGAAGAACAACTGGTTGGCTGAAATCTTTAGCCCTTATAGTAGCCAAGACTACATGGACCACAAAAACACGCCTTTGCTTACCTAAATCTCATGCCGCCACCTCTCCTATACTAACTATATACATATGTCACTCATTTATTCTTATATAATTATTATTCCCTTTATCCATGTAATAAGAAATAAAGCAACCCATATTATAGATCAGACAGTGGATTACCAGAGATGTAACCTTGTTTGAATGAAATAAAGAGTTAATTTCACAAATCGCACACAAGATATACATGAATATGATATCACTTAGAAAAAGTATTTAGTTGCAAGTATGAATGAATTCCATAGAAAATGTGGAAAAGTTAGATACGAGTCATTTTCAAACACTTTTGAGAAACTTCAAGGTCTCATCAATATGCTTCTCGGGTTGAAACTGATTGTTGTAGATAAGACGACAAACCCCATTTTTGTCAAGAACATAGGTCTGCCTTCCTGGTAATGCACCAAAGAGGTCCGACGGGACACCCCAGTCCTTTCGCACTTTGTTTCCCTCATCACTTAGCAGAGTGAAAGGAAGCTTGTATTTCTCGGCAAACGCCTACAAATGTATAATCACATGTCACTATTTATGAAAAATGAATTAATTATCGACTTCTAACTCAGCTCCAGCCTTTCTCGAGTTGAGCGACTCCCATCATATATTACATTGAAATTCATGAAAATTCTCCGCCTCATTAGTACATTGACTATTTAAAGAGCTTGAGCTCGGCTCATTCATCAACAAAAACAAGCCGAGTCGATCTCTCGAGCTACTCCATTCAAACAATAGCTTTATTGGAAAATGACAGAATAGTATCATCAATATAATTGACTAGAAAAAATTGGAACAAAAGTAGCCAAACATTACTGTAGGAAATTAATTATTTGAGAGAAAAGTAGCTAGACAAGAAATTAGATAGCTAAGTGTTCTGATAACCACAAACTGAGACTTCCTTTGCTGACTAACCAGCTGTGGCTTTCTAGAATTAAAACAAATATATATATACACACACACACATGTATAAGTAGCTCTCGTGTGTACCAGTTGTAAGATGCTATCGTACACAACTATCACTTTTTAGTACAACAACTAATATTTACAGTGATAATACATTTTAGTCAAACGACTAATACCTTTTAAGAATAAATGAGTAGCACGGTGCACATGGTGTATACAAGTTTTAGTCAAAATACAAGAATTTGACAAATGAAACAAATTATTGTTCTAGAAATGAAGAAAAAAGTTTCATGCTCTACAAGGGTGCATCAAGTTCGAAGATGAATAAATATGGAAGAGGCACTAAGAGTGACGTGCTTTCTAAATATAGAAAAATAAGACAGGATTTTAGGCAATGAAGAAAGTGTCTAAATACCTTGTGGGATGCAGCGTTATCCCCACTGATTCCGATAACTTCAGCTCCTGCTTTCTTAAATTTTTCGTACGAGTCCCTGAAGGCACACGCCTGTAAACAATGTGAAAACGAACACATTATTTAAAAAAAGAAAATTTTGGTCAAAGCATCTACCATGTCTGAAATATCAGGGGAGGCTATATAATCTTGAAGTTCTGTTACAGCGCTATTAAATGTAGTCAGTTTTCCTCTTATTAGCTTTAGCTTTTATTGGCATTCTACACTAAAATAAGCCCTGCATATTTATACTATAAGAAATAAACCCTGTAGTAGACGAAGAGGATCAAAGTCCTTGTTCGATATATAACATTCGTTTATCAGATATCTCTAATTTGAGTAAAGAACTAGCTTGAGCTAGGTGCTGATTTCAAGCGGCATTCTTGTAGCTGACTATAAGGTGGATAAAATGCTTCACTTGTCCAACACACAAAAGCTTTATTGAAGTTTGAGGATATAAAGCATGATGCGTGACGAAATAGCATCCTAAGGCCTCGTTTGGTTTCATATATTTAAGGGTTATTATTGATGGTTAATACCCTTAAATATTACATTCTGTTTTTCCTTATGAGTTAACCTTGGAGCCCGGTAATGAAAGAAGACCAGTTTCTTGAAATAAAGTTTTGGGGTTACTACGGATTCCACCTATCCCAAATCTCACTCCTATATTACCCTTCAAAATTTAGGGTACCGAGGTTATTTCAAAGTAAAATGAAGGGTGAAATAGTCGATTCCTGGCTGTGAACTGATTTTAGTACATAATTCCAAACAAAGTATTGATATGTAATAACCAAAAACTCGAGCTCGTTTATTTGAAACCAAACAAAGTGAACTGTATTACACATCCATGTATTTTAAATCAAATACTTGCAATCAAACGAGGCCTAATCCTAAGAACAAAACATGAAATTCATATAAATGGGAATCCAATCTACCCCATACATGATAACATTATCACCACTAACTGTTGTATGCTCTCTTTTGTGAATTAAAGCACTAAAATTTCTAGTAACAATGAACTTTTCAGAAATAATTTGCAGTTTCCAAAATAGATTAAGCAAAAGTATACCTGTTTGGTGCAGCCAGGGGTTTCATCAGCAGGGTAGAAATAAACAACAACAGGCTTCCCTTTGAATTTAGAAAGGCTCACAGGCTTCCCATTCTGATCTCTCAATGTAAATGGTGGCACTTGTGTTCCTTCTGTCACCTAAAAAACATATCAAATTCATCATAAAGCTAAATTGAGTCTTGAATATCAAAGCCCACAATAGAATTAAGAGAAATCTTGGTAAATGTACCTTGGCAAAGATGGTATTTTTCCGAGAAGGGGTTGCAAAATGGGAGGAATTGGAGAGCTTGAGGCCATGAAACTGAGATTGTGAAGATTTTGGGAGAAGAGAGAGATTGTGAGAGAGGGTTGGTTTAGGGGTTTGAATGTGGAGTAAAGAAGGGAGATTGTGATTAGTTGGGAGAGAAATCGAAGCCATTTGAAGCTAAAATGCAAAAGGAATGATGAGAAATTTGAAGAAATATTTGGTTAAGGAAAAAGATAAGGAAGAGAGGGAGCATATGGTAGGATTTGGGGAGAAAGGGATGGGATGGGTTCTGATCTGTGCGTGGACAATTTATGACCCAGCATTTGACTACGATGCTGCGGTTTACATCATTTCTGGGCGTCGCCATTTTTATATATTACTACAGAGAAGCAGATTTTCAGGAAAAAAAAAATTGAATAACTGAAATTTATTCATATATTTCATAATATAAGCATGGGATTAAAGATTTATACGTCCAGTAACTTGACTTCATTTTGATTTTGGTCCACATGGATTACACGTTTTGATAATGGTCCTGTAAATTTAAAAATATTTTGATTTCGGTCCTTTTACCTGCTATAGCAAGTCATAGAACCGGTCACCGCCACGTGGATTTATTTTTTCATTTGTCTTTTTTTTTGTATGTATGTGGCAATATCTTTTGTTTTTATATTTTTATTTATCAAATAAATGTCTTATTTTTATTTGTAAATTAGAACAATATTATTTATTATAAAAAATAATATAATTTTAAATTCAACTCCTTTCATTTTTTATATGGTTAAACTAGTTAAATAAAAATATGAGATATTTAATTAAATAAAAATAGAAAAATATAACTTCTAAACCTTAAAATTTCTAAAAGTAAAAACGATAAAATCTTTCGAAATGCAGAATAAATTATTTAAAAAACTAATCTAATACATTAAATTTCCCCACCCCAATAAATTACTAAATCAATTTTTCTCATCTAATAATTTTTTTTTTTTAGTAAATATTCCTAAATCTAAGCTAATCCTAATACGTTTGAATCGGTCATCGTCTCCGACAGTCATCTTCATCACCCCAAATTGAACACCATCTCTTCAACGGTTCAACCACTTTCAACTCAGTGTAACAATCGCGGATGTTTGTTGCCTTCAAGTGCAGTGCCATCGCCCCCCTGTGCTGTCGTCGATCTGTTCGTTGTCGTGGTTCGTACAGAATGCAGATTTGTTGTTTTTCTGGTTTTGTGCGGCCGATGAGCGCCGCCGCTTTTCCGCTCATCAACAGCAACCGCACGCGAGTCCCAACTCCGCCATACGCGATTCCCATTGCCATCGCGCGCCAATTAGCTGCTTCCGTTCCAGATCGCCGGAGTTGTCTTCCAAACGTTCAGATCGGCCGTGTTCACGGAAACCCAACAGTTTTCACCCTTCTCTCCTTTGTTCAAGATCCCCCTATATACGGGGTTCGATTTGACTTTGGGAATAAATGCATTGAATTTAGAAATGAGCATTGGATTCTGAATTAGGAAATGAACAGAACTTGTGTTCTTGGGCAGTTTTGGGAGAGGGCTTTGATTCAATTTTTGAATTTGATCTTGATTTGGTTCAGTATTGGGAGAGGGGTTTGATTCAATTATTAAGTTTGTTCTTGGACAATTTTGGGAGAGGGTTCGAATTCGTTCTATGAAATTAATTCCAGATTTTATTGTTTGAAGATAGGGAAGCTAATTTAACAGTTTATTGAGCAATTATTTAATTTTAAAGTACTTAGTATTCCCGTAAATGATGATTTGAAATATTATAAAATAATTAATTTTTTCCAATTTTGGTAATTTAAATTTATTTACTAATTTATTGACTTATTTAAATAACTAAATGCCACATAGACATTATAACCCAATTGGAGACCGCCACCTGTACAAGGAAAGTCAAGCAAAATACTGACCGGTTCGGTAACCTCCTATAGCAGGTAAAAGGACCGAAATCAAAATAATTCTAAAGTTACAGGACCAATATCAAAACATGTAATTCATGTGGACCAAAATCAAAATGAAGTCAAGTTATTGGACGTATAAATCTTTAATCCCTATAAGCATCTATTTGCAGTATTTTTTTTTTTAAGTAAAACATATCGTACTCTTTAATGTGAACAATTCATTAACTCATTCTTTAGTAATAATTTGTATCCTCTAGTATCTTGAAAATAACTTTTTAATAAAACAAATTATAAACTTTAAAAATGTTTATATATGAATTAGTTGCATCCTATAGTTTGCCCTTTTTTTTAACTGGGGATGATATTATCATATTACAACGATTGTTCTAGTAATTTCAAGAAATGTTTGGTTAAGAAAGAGAGGAAGCATATGGTAGGATTGGGGAATAAAGGGATGGTCCTGTGCGTTGACAATTGCTGGCCAAACATTTGCTTACAAATTTACTATGATTTATTATATTTTTATTGATAAACAGCATGTTTTAATGTATTATATTGCACTATATATCATCTCTATCTATGATATTTGTTCACATAGAATTAGACGTGGGTTTTAGGAAAAATGAATAAAGTAAAAATAGTGTAAAATATTGTGAGATGTATATATAAATAAAGTAATTTGTTTGTACGTATGGTTCAATTATAATTTAAATATTTAAGTAATAGAGAAAATAAAGTAATTATTTTCATAAAGAGTTTAAATATTAAATTGATGGATATCCTAATAAGGTAAATGAAACAAATTTGAGTAGGTTTTATATGAAAACGCTTCATAATTGTTGTAAATAAGTGCGTAAATAAATAGACAGTGTTTGTTGACCCAGTTCGTCGGGAACGACTACGTCTGGGGGCGATCCAAGCCAAGAGTTCCACTATTATTCTTGTGTATGAGTGAGTACAATAATGAATACAAATGTATATTTATAATACTAAAACCATAGTCTAATAGATAAAACTCATTGAGTTTCTTGGTCCATAAGTAATGTCCATACCAAATCTCCTAGATTTGGAATATTAAATCTTCCAGATTTACAACACTCCCCCTTGGACATTACGACATAACATAAATGTCTTGTCATGAAAACTTTAAGTACTAGGGATCGGCCAAATAATAAGTAGGGAGGAATGTCATTGATCTTCTAGATCTGAATCTTCCAGATTTATTTCGAGGTTACCGCTCCCCCTGAAGACAACAACACTTTAACTCTTTGCATCCCAATACCACGAACGTACTTTTCAAAAGTAGACGTAGGTAAGGACTTAGTAAACAGATCTGCTAGATTGTTACTAGATTGCACCTTTTGAATGGTAATCACGCCACTCTTCTGGAGTTCGTATGGGTAGAAAAACATAGGTGAAATATGTTTCGTCAGGTTTTCCTTGACGTACCCATTACTCATTTGTGCGATGCAAGCAGCGTTGTCTTCAAATATAACGGTGGGAGGTGTATCGCCTTTGGCGATACCACACGAGTCACCAATGTGTTTTACCAATGACCTTAACCAAACACATTCTCGTGCGGCTTCAAATAAAGTTATTATCTCTGAGTGGTTTGAAGACGTGGTAACCATGGATTGTTTAACAGATCTCCATGAGATTGCGGTTCCACCACAGAGAAAAACATAACCAGTCTGGGATATGGCGTTGTGGGGATCAGACAAATAGCCAGCATCCGCATAACCTACTAAGGTTTTGTCTTGGTTCTTGCGGTAAAATAGTCCAAGATCTTGAGATCCTTGGAGGTACCGTAGAACGTGCTTAACATCATTCCAATGTCTCCTCGTAGGAGAAACGCTATATCTCGCAAGTAAGTTGACAGCAAATGCAATATCCGGCCGGGTGCAATTTGCGAGATAGAGCAAAGCTCCAACAGCGCTAAGATAAGGAACTTCTGGTCCCAGAATTTCTTCTGAATCTTCTCTTGGCTTAAATGGGTCCTTATCCACTTCAAGGGATCGAACAACCATCGGGGTGCTAAGTGGATGAGATTTATCCATGTGAAATCTCTCCAATACCTTATTTACGTAGGTCGACTGATGAATAAGGACTCCTTCTGGAAGGTGCTCGATCTGCAAGCCGAGGCAGTACTTGGTTTTACCCAAGGACTTCATTTCGAATTCAGCTTTCAAGATTGAACTGGCTTCTTCAATCTCTTTGCATGTTCCGATTATGTTTAGGTCATCAACATAGGCGGATATGATGCAAAAACCATCTTGCGATTTCTTCGAGAATACGCATGGGAAAGCTTTATCGAATGTGTATCCTTTCTTCTGAAGGAATTCACTAAGTCGGTTGTACCACATGAGGCCCGATTGCTTCAGGCCATACAACGACTTTTGCAGTTGTATGTTATACATACTGCGGTTTTCACCATCCCTCATCTGAGGAATGTCAAATCCATCTGGGATTTCCATATAAATGTCGGCATCTAGTGATCCGTATAAGTACGCGGTTACTACGTCCATTAATCTCATTTGGAGATTCAACTTAACTGCCAAAGATATCAAGTAGCGGAACGTTATTGAGTCCATGACGGGAGAATAGGTTTGATCAAAATCAATCTCGAGTCTCTGCGAAAACCCTTGTGCTACCAGCCTCGTTTTATACCTCTCCACAGTATTGTTCTCATTTCATTTTCGTACAAATACCCATTTATATCATACAGGGATAGCGCGCGCGGGTGTACGAACGATAGAGCCAAATACTTATCTTTTGTTAAGCGATGCGAGCTCTACATCAATTACCTCTTTCCATTTAACCCAATCGGAGTGCTTCCGGCACTCGGTGATTGTTTTGGGTTCTGGATCTAGATCATTTATAATGGAAAGGGCGATTGACGCTGCAAATGTATCATCGACGATAGTAATATTTATATTGTATGTTTCTCCCGTATCTGTGAAGTTTACAGAGACTTCGACGTTTACGTCAACCAGACCTTCCTCATTTCCCATTGTATCTGGGTCTGGTTGTTCCACGGTCCTAGTGCATGGAATATTTTGTGCACGTGCTTCATCACTAGGACTCTCATCTCCTAGAGACTTGGAGTTATCTAGACGGATCTCTTCTAGTGATTTTCCATTCGACTGACCAGTTTTGCTAGCCTTTCGTTTAGGTGTGTTACTATCTCTTGAGGGTCCCTTACGCTTTTGACGTGTGGGGGCATGAGTACTCATTTTGCTTGGGACCTCAACCCTTTGGGGAGCATTTACTGCAGGTATATGCGATCTAGTCACACCTCTATGGTCAATGAACGTGTCTGGCAGGTTATTTGCTAAGTTCTACAGGTTAATGATCTTCTGAACTTCCAGTTCAGATTGATTAGTGCGCGGATCTAGATACTGAAGATTACTTACGTTCCACGTAAGTTCCCGGCATTCATTCAATTTTGAATTCGGATCTCTCCCTAATACCGGGAAGTAATCTTCATCGAATGTGCAATCAGCGAACCGGGCCGTTAATTGATCCCCGGACAAAGGCTCGAGGTATTTCACGATGGATGGAGAGTCAAATCTGACGTAAATACCGAGTTTTCTTTGTGGGCCCATAGAGGTTCGCTTGGGTATCGTAATTGGTACGTATACCGCACATCCGAAAATACACAGATGAGAAATGCTAGGTTCTTTCCCACGCACTAACTGTAGGGGGGAATGATCATTATATGCAGTTGGACGAATTTGAATTAAGTGCGATGCATGTAGGACTGCATGCCCCCAGCATGAGGTAGGTAGTTTTGAGTTCATAAGCAATGGTCTCGCGATAAATTTGATACGTTTTATTAGCGCCTCAGCAAGAACATTTTGGGTATGGACGTAGGGGACCGAATGCTCCACTTTAATTCCCAGGGCCATACAGTAATCTGTGAAGGCCTTCGAGCTAAACTCAGCTGCATTATCCATACGAATTGATTTAATTGGATAATCCGGGAATTAAGCTCTAAGCTCGATAGTCTTCGCAATGAGCTTCGCAAAAGTTTGATTGCGGGTGGTCAACAAACATGCAAATGTCCACCTAGTGGATGAATCAATAAGGACCATGAAATAACGAAATGGTCATGATGCTGGGTGAATCGGTCTGCAAATGTCTCCTTGAATTCGCTCAAGGAAAACCGGAGACTCTAGTCCAACCTTAGTGCACGACGGGTGCACGACGGGTGCACTATCAACTTACCCTTAGAACATGCATCACAGAAATATTCATCAACAGGAGGGATTCTATTATTCGAAATATTATGACCAGTTGAATTAGATAGAATCCTACGTATCATTGTTTATCCCGGATGACCTAACCGCTGATGCCACAATTTAAAGGAATTTGGGTCATGGAATTTCATACTCATCGCTAGATGGGAACTAGACAGCCGGATGTATGAATAGTACAAACCGGAGGAGAATGAAGGAAGTTTTTCTATAACTTGCTTACGGCTACCTTGAGTACTAGTCATCAAAAGGTATTCATTATCGTTCTCAGTTTTAGTTTCAATATGATACCCGTTTATCCTAATGTCTCTAAAACTGAGTAGGGTACGCTTAGATTGCGGAAACAATAAAGCATTATGTCGGGATATATTTTAGTTTTGATGATTTTCCAAAACAACATGTAATAGGTTTGAAAGCAGTCAGGATAGTATCCTTTATTTCAGGTCAGGCTAAGTCATTTCTCAGTAGAATAAGCTGTTCAGTTGAGGGGGAACTCAGCGAGGGGGAACTTTGCAACACAGCCTGAGAATATCAAGATAACACCAAGAAGAACTGACTGAAGCCATGCCAGAAACCTGAACCAGAAGAGAAGCCTGGAGGATGTCCCACTGAGTGTAAACCAGGCTGATCTAAGCTAAGTCAGGTGGATCACTCAGTGAAGAGCATGATCAGGAGGATCAGTGATGCACCAAGTAGGCCCTGAAGGAGTCAGGCTACTGTGGTCAGGGAAGTTTGTCATTCAGCCTTATGACAAACTTCTTGGAAATGATCTTCAAACAAGTCTCTGAAGGACAACTACACTGAAGACGTTCAGTCCACTGAAGATCATCAGTCAGTGAAGGAGGAAGCTACCTAAAGTCAGTAGGTCTTGGTCAACCCACTGAGTCAAAGATCCGTGAATCCAGGCCACGTGGACCAATCAGCACGAGGCAGCAACTCTGACACTGACAAAGGCCGAATTCCAAGAAAAGTGGTTGAAACCATTAAATGTTGGATTCAAATGTATCTTCCCTCCAACGGATACATTTGAATCCCCATTATAAATACAAGTTCATAGCTTCATTGTAAGTGTGTGAAAAAAGAAAATAAACACCTACAAGCTGTGAGGGTGTGTTAGCTGTTAGGGAGTCATAAGGAAGTGTTACACACCCACGACACTGACCTTTAGGGTTATCACTTATATTCATTGAGTGTCAAGCTTGTAACTCTTAGCTTAGAGAGGTTTTCCTAATCTTAGCTTTAAGGCTAACACATTGTAAAGGAAAACCTCACCTAGTTGGAGAAAACCAAACCAAACTAAACTCTTTCAGAAGATTGTTAGGTTTGTAGTGAGGTGAGGAGAGGCAGCCCAGGGAGTGGCGTGAGTCCAGTTGTAAGTGCACCTTGGCACGTTAAAAACAAGAATCCCAGTAGTGGATTTCCTGTTAAATCAGGCCGTGGATGTAAGAGCTTGGGTCTCTGAACCACGTTAAACTGAGCGTACTTATCTTTCAAAGTATTTACTAAAGTATTGTGAAAATCAGCCCACTGAGAGCTTTGTTAAGAAAACTTTAGTTAAGCATTTGTCAGGGAGATCCAACTCACTGACTAAATCAGGCAAGGCACTCGAGAGTCCATTATCTCGAGTCACTGCCTTATTCAGAGCCTAAGCTTTCAAGTCTCATCACTGACTTGATAGCTCTGACTCTGAGCAACGCAGTGGCTTGAGTATTCCGTCACTGAACTCAGTCAGGGTGCGGCGCGAAGATTTTAAAAAAAAAAATTTGCTCCTGAATTCCCATTTTGCCCTTCGAAAAAGGGACCATCACATTATCAATTATTAATTTGGTACCCATGGGGAGGACAATGGAAGCTCTTCCAGAGCCCACTATCAACGAACTATCATTAGCAATTGTCGTTATACTCCCCTTACGTTCTATCAAGTTATGAAAATACTTCCTATCCTTTAGGATCGTATGTGTGGTGACGCTATCTACCAGACATAAATCACTATGGGTGTCCATCATGCAAGAGGAAATAGTCCAAACCTAATAGCTGATTTGTTTACGAGCCATAAATGAGAACAACAATATCCAAAATAAACACATGGATAGCTATTAAGGTAAACATATTAAAGCTAATAAATCCATTCATAAATAAAATATCCGAAAGAAAGGATCCAAAATATAATGAGAAATTGTTTTATTCAGAAAATAAAATACTAGGAATAACTAAATACGTAAATCTACTCGTCATCTCCAAAATCCTTAAGCTCAATGCCAATACGATCTGTGTTGTCTAGGTCAGAATCTGCTTCGGGCAGACTGGCATGGTGAGATTCAACTCTAGGAGCCTTCCCCTTATCGTCCTTCTGCTGCTTTTGATAAGCCTCGACCAAATGTTTGGGAGTATGACACGTGCGCGACCAATGGCCCTTGCATCCGCATCTGTAGCAGGACTGATCAACCTTATCTTGATTATCAGATTTTCGAGTAGCGGAGTTTGTGTTAGGTGCAGCCTTCCCACGAACCTGAGCTTGATTGTCATTCAAGGCACCTGAACTACCAGATTTATTACGACCTCGGCCTTGGCTACGAGTTCGTTTACTTCCTCTCCCCCTTCCACGCTTGCGACCTCTTGTATTACTTTGAGCTACAACATGTGCTTTGGGCACCGCTTTCGAGCCAACCGGCCTCGCATTATAATTTTGCATAAGGAGCTGGTTGTGTTTTTCCGCTACTAGGAGTGCAGAAATCAGCTCGGAGTGTACAGTGTATTTCTTAGTCCTATCTACTGCTGGAGTACAAGGTTGCTTGCGTGGAAAGTCGACAAAGTCTTCTGGATTAAGTCGTCCTCAGTTATCATTTTCTTACAGAACTTTAACTGAGACACAATACGATGTAGGGCTGAGTTATACTCTGTTACGGACTTAAAGTCTTGGAAACGGAGGTTCAACCAATCGTATTGGGCTTGAGGGAGGAGTATATCATTTTGCTGTTGGAAACGGTCCTTCAAGGACTTCCACAACGTTCCAGGATCTCTCTCTATGAGATACTCATTTTTCAGGTCCCGATTAAGATGATGCCTAAGGAAAATCAAAGCTTTCGCCTTCTGGGCGTCAGTTGATTTTGGATCATCGACAATCATGCCGCTAAGGTTGTTTGAGGCTAGATGTATTTCAACATCTAGCGCCCATGTCAGGTAGTTACTACCATCAAGAGTAAGCTCAGCAAATTCTCTTTTGGTAATATCAAACATTATTCACTATAATTAAAGTGACATGGGTAAGGGAATTGACCAAAACATAGACAATGGGGAGACAAGGATTTATTTAGTTACTCTAAGGTACATAGATGCACGTACTGGGCACCGTCTACCCAAGGCATAAATTTACGGTCCGTCAAATATCGGGCACCGCCTACCCGGGCATAATATGCGGACTATGAATAAAATATACTATGTGCGGAAATAGTAATGCACGCAGGATAATTAAATCACATAAACATGCATAAACAATTAAAGAAGATAATCACATGAAAATAATTTACAGAAAATATACGATTTAATAGACAGAGGAAATAATCATAAGGATAATTATTTCGTGTATATTAACGCAATTTAACGAAATATTTTCAGGATTAAAAATCAATTTTGTGATACCATAAAACGAAACCGAAGTTAGGTTAGGATTTCACAAAATTCAGGGGGGAACAGCGCTACGTGTGACATAGCGGAAGGAGAGAAGTGTCGCCTCGACGCTGCGCACGGAGGCGTGCGGAGACGGCGGGCCACGAAGAGGGCTACGCCGGCAGGCGGCGCACGGAAGATCGCTATGGCGCGTGCGGCGACGCGGGCCCGCGTTGCGCGCGGTGGCTACCGGCCACGAAGCGCACTCATGGCGGCAACGCAGCGGCGCAACGGGGACGTGGTTGCGCGGCGGCGCACGGCAGGAGGCGTGATGGTGACGAAGCGGCGCAACGGGTCCGTGATCGCGAGACGGTGCCCGACAGGAGGCGCGACGGCGATACAGCGGCGCACTGGGCCGTGCTCGTGCGGCGGCGCTCAACAGGAGGCGCGACGGCGACGCAGTGGCACACCGGGGCTGCGGTCGTGTGGCGGCACTCGGCAGGAGGCGCGCCGGCGATGCAGCGGTGCACAAGGGGTCGTGGACGCGCGCGCGGTGGTGCTGGAGTGGCGGCCGTGTGGCATAGGGCGGCAGCCGTTGCTCCGTTTAATCTCAATCCAAAAATAAATTAATTTTAATTCAACGAACAAGCATAATCCAATTAATTGTAAATATAAGTATAAATCGAATTAGCAATATTAGGGCATATCAATCATGCAATACAAGGATCAAATAATTCGGTACGGGAATTAATTCATATAATCTATAGAGAATTTAATTCTAGGGTGTACCGTTTAATCTCGGGCAGAGTCTCGTGCTGATAACGTGTTGTAAATAAGTGCGTAAATAAATAGACAGCGTTTGTTGACCCAATTCGTTGGGAACGACTACGTCTGGGGGCGATCCAAGCCAGGAGTTCCACTATTATTCTTGTGTATGAGTGAGTACAATAATGAATACAAATGTATATTTATAATACTAAAACCCTAGTCTAATAGATAAAGCCCATTGAGTTTCTTGGTCCATAATGTCCATACCAAATCTCCTAGATTTGGAATATTAAATCTTCCAGATTTACAACAATAATAAGCTTAATATGAAATAGTTTTAGAGTATCATTAATCTCATCAGGAGTATCATTAAACCTGTTAGGGGTATCATTAGCCTGAGTTCAAAAAAATTTAAAATAATTTTCTTAAATTCGGACTAATGATACCCTGATGAGATTAATGATACTCATGATGAAATTAATGATACTTTAAAATTGTTTCATGATAAACTTATTATGAACTATTTTCATATAATACTTTGCCAAGTATTAAATTGGTAATACAATTCTTTAAAGAATTAATTGCCCTCTACTACACAATTTCAACCTTTTTTCCCCTCCAATATCAATTGCAAATTGAATTTACAAATAGTACATTTCATTTACACTTAACTACATTTGATTCTCTCTCCTCCTCTTCCATCTTCTCTTTCCTACTTTAATTCAAATATGCACTCTCTCTCCTCCATTATCTCCACCACTTACCCTCTCTCATCTCATAACTCTCAATTCCAAAAAAAATCAGAATAATCTCTCTCCTCTCTCCCAAGCACGGCGGCCGAGAGCAATTACTTCTGCAGGAGCGGCAGCGCCGCCGCGAAACCCTTGTGCCTCCGCCTTTTTTCTCTTCCCCTGCTCGACGATGCCAAAAAGGGAGACGTTTTCCGACTCGGCCGCCATGGAGAGAGAGGTTATCGGAGAGCTCGATCCGAAATTGGGGGAAGATTATTCTCTCTCCTCTCTCTCTCTCTCTCTCTCTCTCTCTCAGCCAAGAGCAATTATTTTTGGCGGAGGAGGAGCGACGGCGTCCAGTGGCAGAGGAGAAGTGGCGGCGCGTCGTTCTGTATACCGGCTCTGAGCGGCGTCCAGCGGCAAAGGAGGAGGTTAACGGAGAGTGAGGCGACCACTGTCGTCGTGGATTTATAATGGTGGACGATGCGATCTAGGGTTTCTGATGGTGGACTGCGCGATCTAGGGTTTCTAATGGTGGACGGCGGCGGTGGCAGGGGTGGCGTCTAAGACCGAAAAATTAACGTTGAAGACTACCGATATGGAGACGGTTTACGATTTGGGGGGAAAGATTATTGAAGCTTTGGGGAAGGAGAAAGTGCAGAGTGGGGATGTGATTGCCATTGATAAGGCTTCGAGGAAGATTTCGAAGCTGGGAGGTCCTTCTCTAGGTCTAGGGAGTACGACGCCATGGGGCCTCAGACGAAGTTGGTGCGTTACTCTTCATGAAATTTATGTGATCAATAGCAGGTAGCTTAAACACTTCTCCTTTGAATAAATTGATATTTTCTTTAATAAATTGTTTGATGCATAGTTGGGGAGATGATTTAAGTTATTGTTGAATGATTTAAATTGATAAGAACTTTGCTTATATGAAATGTGGGGTAACAGAAGGCAAATTTGAGGAAACAGTTTCTTACTTTCTGTGACGTTAATATGCTGATATTTTTTTTGTTATTCGAAGAGGGAAGTGTATGACCCGAATGTGCTTAAAGTGCTGTCATATAGTATATATTTGTAGAAGCCTAGCTGCATATAGTATTGTTTGTTACATATGGTGTTGATTTGGTTTAGTAATAAAGGATTTCACAGAGATTTGATATAGGGAATTTGTACTATTGAAGCTAGTTGCTAGAAAATCAATGCTTGAGTAAATTGATGAATGATCCTGACATAATCTGTGGGGGAATTTAAGCTGATAAGAACTTGGCTTATATGAACTGTGGCGTACCAGAAGGCAAATTTGTGAAAATAAATTCTTACTTTTGTGTGATGTTAATATGCCAATTTAATTGTTATTCAAAGAGTGAGGTGCATGACTCTAATAGGCAAGGTTGCTCTACAGAAATGTCTGTGAATTGAATTTGTGATGTACACTATATATAACATGATAGTATTGTGTTCATTCATTTCAAATTTATTGTATTTATCAAGCTGTTTTATTTGACTAAAAGGGTGAGAGCCTTTATGAACTATTGGTTGCTTTGATCTTGCTTTGAGAGATAAATATTTGATTTTTGGCTTTGGTTCCTTTATTTCAGAAAGACAGTAAGAAGGTTGGTGTCTCCGTCCACTGGAGCCGTCAATCTGAGAGAGAAATGGACTATTTTGGCAGGGTCCTTTTTTTAGAAAGAGTTAGAATTTATTTGTGGGAGATTTGTACTCTGTAACTATGATTTTGAATATTGGTGATGTCCCTTGTAGGATTTTGGAGTTGATTATTCATGGAGAGGGTTGAAAGTGATGATCTGTTGATTGCTTCGGTTTTTTTATTTTGATTTTGCTTCAATTCTTGCTCCAGTTTGCTTTGGACTTGCTTTGAATTTTTGCTTCAAAATAGTATAAAGAATAACAGTTATAGTGCACTGAATATAATTATAGTATACGTAATAACTGTTATAATATATTGATATAACTGTAGTATAATGAATAACAGTGTAGTATATTAAAAATAACGGTGTAGTATACTTAACATATCAATGGTATATAAAGTTACACTATAGTACACTAAAAAATAGTGTGGTATAAAAAATAACGAGGTAGTATACTCAACATATCAATGGTATACAAAGTTACACTATAGTACACTAAAAAATGATGTAGTATAAAAAACGATAAAGTTGCTACAGTTGTCAAATCAATGTCAGTGAACAGTGAATCGACAGTGAATTGTTCACGAATTTACACCCAACTACAATGTATTGCTTGAAAACTGAAAAAACAATTACAAGCTCTAGGCAATAAAACTCTCTATAGTGTACCTATAGGTAACCACCCCTTCTTTAAAGTGTCATTAAGTACTATTCTACAATTCTATAAATCTTATATGGGTTTTTCTACAGTAAGGAAGGACATTTGCCCTTCCTGACGTTAGTAATCCAATAGTATATCAACACATCATTTAATTTTGCCCTAGGCGATCTAACTTAGAAATGATATAAAAATAAATATTTTTATAAATAAAATAATAAATTTACCAAATTGTCCTTATAACATATTTTTAAAATACAAACTAGAGTAAAACCCGCGTATTACGCGGGGTTGAATGAATAATTTATATTAAAATTTTATTTTGATACTTAAAATATATATTTTGTATTTCAATTCAAAACGATGTGTATTGAGTACGTATAGAGAGAAAATAGTTTATATATAAATCATTGAAGATATTAGTTGCAAATTATATCTTTTTATAGAAAATAACTAATACCTTTTATACTTTATGTATGAATTATTTTACTCTATGCTTCGTCCTAAACAATATATTTAAGAAATGTGTTTATGTTTAGTTTGGAACCGGCTACGCATCAATATCAACCTAGTGTGAATGAAAAAGGATATTATGAGGTGGTTTATATGAGATGAAATAATTGGTCAAAGAAAATGAATTAATAGAGCACATTCGCCTATTTAGAGCTGTAGAAATTAGCATCCTCTTTCTTTCCATTGTAATATATAGTTAAACATGAAACAGACATCATTATTAGTAAATATTTTTTTTCTTTCAAAATGCAGCAATAACTTTTAGAGCGTATATAAGAGTAGAATTGGTCCATTCATAAATCATTAAAAGATATTATAAGTTATTGTTAGTAAAGAGTATTAATTATTTTCACTGAAAAGTATTAGTTGTTTTCAGTGAAGAGTCTTAGAAGTGAAAACAACTAATACCCTTCAATTAAAACAATTAATATTTTTTAGTGAAAACAACTAATACCCTTCAATGGTTGATTTATAAATTATTTTCACTCTATAATTTGTCTAACTTTTATTATGAAAAAAGATTGAGATAAATCTTATTTCAAATCCAAAGAATGAAAAGGTTTTATCGAAGGAATTATTCTATAGTTAGAAATCAAATTTTGATAGAAAAAGTTTACATTGCAGAAAGTAAAATAATATAAAATAAGACAATGTTAATAGTGGCTTATGTAAAAAGTTCCAACTGAATAAAACTTTGTTATTGTCCAAAGAAGTTGTGGTGAAGTACAACTATGGTGGCTTGAGTAAAGGGGTAGCATTACACTCAAATTCTCCACATTTATCTACAGGAAAGCTTGTTTTGTTTTTATTAATTTTTTTGCATTAAATGTGATTAATATGTAATCTAAATTAGCATATATAATGGCTTTTTTTAAATATATGAGAGTAAGAAAATGCAATGTAATCTTTTTCCCCTTTTCTAAATTACTTCATCAATAAACCGTTTAAAAGAAAAATAATATTGTTGATGAAAGAAAAAAGGGAGCATGAGAGATCCATCACAATATGGTTCTTTGTGAAAACACTTTGAACTTGGAGTCAACAAAATTTTAAAAAAAATTAAATGGAAACTCAGTACCACAAAAGGACAACTTGTATTATTTCATAAAACGTTTCGTTGCCCATCATACTTGTCCATTAATTGAGAAAACCAAATCAACACTATATATTTACATGTTTGTTTTTGCTAGCTCCTGGTTGTGAAGGCAAGAGTTCATGATTATTGGTCAAGTAACAATATTGGAACATACAAATCCCTGTAAGGTGGAGCTTTCCTAATACAGAGGCTAGTTTGAAAAATAGAGTATGAAATTTTCTTGAGCATGGACATCCTCATCACCGTCTAGTAAGGGAATCTTCTCTACATCCCAAGAAAAAATAATGTGATACACAAATTCAAAACAATCAAGTTAATGATAAAAAATAAATAAATCAAAGAAAATGATAGTATCATTAAAAATGAAACTTTACCATTAATTTCGTGGAAATCTTCTCATTCATTATTGGTAAATCCTTATTTTCCTCTCATATCAGTCTTTTAATTAACTGTGAATTAGCAAAGAAAATACAATTTTAAAATTCAAGTTTCCCTTGAGCAAGTGAAAATTTGCAAAGAATTGTGCAGTAGTAGCAACTCTAATTTCGGTGAATGTGAGAATTAGGGATTAGCAGAGGCAGGAAAAAAAACAATCGACAAATAATAAACAGAGAAGATGTGATTGACGAGGAGCAAAAATAAAAAGTTGAGCAAGACAGCAGCATTCGCACAATAGTAAACCTGCAGTGGAAACTTATTTGCAGAAATTGAGGCTGGTGGAGAACGGCGAGCAACTCTTGAAACAGAGAAGAGAGAGCGAAAAAATCAAATTGAGATGAAAAGTAAACCGGTATAGTAACCGCACATAAGATGAACAAAGAGATCAAAGAAGACAGGATTCGTGGAGCCAGCGATTTTCGAAACTTAGTTGCAAAATGTAATCGTCTTAAATTTGAATAATGGCTGGAAAATCAATAATCGAAAATTGATGGATGAAAAAGGCAATGATTAGAAAAATTACTCACCTAACGATGTCGAGAACGGCAAAAGGATGCAATCAGCGGAGAGAGGTGGAGAGAAACCGAGAGAGGTGAAGACGAAAATAATTGAAAATTATTAATATTTGAGAAATAGAACTGCATAAATTAAATCAGGGCACAATTCGTGGCAGAATGTATGTGAGAAACATGGAGATTGAAATATTACCTCACCGGGCGATTCTGACGGGAAGAATAGAAGAGGGAAGATCAAAAGACAGATGGAGGAGAGAAGGCAATGACAATTTTCGACGGAAGAGGAAAATGAGAATTGAAAAGTGAACTAACCGTAGAAACACAATGCAAAACCAATATCATTTTTTATAATAAGAAGGGTTGAGATTAGAATTTAGGAAGTTATTAAAATTAGAGAAGTTAGAGGAAGTTATTAAAATTAGAGAAGTTAGAGGGAGTTATTAAAAGTAAGAATCTATAGTGCCTAAAATTGCAGTATTTCAAAAAGATGGGCTGTAGAGAAGCCACGTAGGATGGGTGCAGACAAATATATGAGATTGAGATTGAGATTGAGATTGAGATTTAAACTTTTCTTAATCTTTTTATTTATTTTTATAACCATCAATTTATTTAATTAAAAATGAATTGATTAAAGTGAATCTCGTTTCCTCATCAAACCGAAAACCTTGTCCTTTTTTTGTTTATTGTAATCTTCTTCACGAATACACGCCACTAGAAACAGGATTGTAACTTAAATCCTGAGATGGAAAAGCTCCTTCAAAAACTGAAATCCCCGAATCCAAATTGCTAAATAGGAAAACTAGTACAAAAATTGAAATCCAAAGTCCTCAAAATCGAAAAGCCCCAACGTAATAGAAACGTTCCAATCTCGTTCTCCAAATCTTCGTCGGTAATGGAAGGGATGGTTGATGGAGTGGGTTCTAAATCTAGTTACATAGGTCATTAGAAACTTCAAATTCAAGGCAATTTTTGATTGATTATAGGTTTTCGCTGGAAATTTTGTTCCATCCATGTATGATGGTCTTCATGGGTTATTTTTTAATCGCTGATTTATTGGTTCAACGGTTTTCAATTCATTTTGGTTTTCCGAAATTTTGGGATTATCTGATGCATCTAGATGCATTCTTTATAAAAACAGAAATCAGGATCTTGTTTGCCATTTCAGTTTTCAAGAGCTTAAAAGAAAGTTAATAGAAATACCATGATAAAGAATTAATTGCTGATCAGAATAAGGGCAGTGCTGGAGTGAGGGACAGTGAAGACATAATTTATCCAATTCAAATGAGATATACCCAGCGTTTCGAAGAATGATAATTTTGATCATGATATTTGGTAGAAATATTTTATTTGTAATTTAAATAATATCTAAAATGTTTTATTTACATATAAAAAGTTAATAGAAATATATCTATTTTATAATTAATATTATTAAGTAAAAAGGATATTTTTGTCATTTTATATTTATTATTTTAATTTATTAATAAGGCGATGCAGTGCAATCGTTTTAATGCAAAGTGCAATCATTTGAAGAAAAAAAATATATACGTTGGATCAGTGATCCAATGATATTTAGAGGGCTTCCTGGCCGTAGAAAAACTCATCTTATATTATAAAAGCAGAAATTATCTATGTGTTGACAAATGTACACCTCTATCTATTTCTTTTTTAAAAATAGTTCTACAAAAACCTACTTTTATTAAAATCCCAATTATAATAAACTGGTAACATATAAAAAAATTGATTTATGATTACTCTATTAGAAGATTTGTTTATGGAGTCTAACATTTTTAAATTGAGTAACTCTCTTGTACATTTGCTGTATTGTGCACTTACTTAACAGTTTAGAGTGTTTACACTAAAAAATGTGGTTGGATGATATTGAAAAGTTTACACTGAAAATTGATTTTCAATGTAAACAACTTCAACTGTTAAGTGAGTGCACCGTACACCAAGTACATATCAGAGTGCTCCTTTTAATTTTTTTTCCTTTTTCAATCGAGATATTTTTTTCTTTTATCATTTCTTATTTATTTAAACAAATAATTAATTGACATATATCATCAGTTAACAAAGTTTTAAATTTTTCATCCTAATACAAATATATGCATATATATTTTCATTAAAAAAAACAACTACATCCACAACGTTCTACTGATAAAAGATTAAGTGAAGGTGTTGGTGATCTAATTTAATCGGATGGATTAGTGACTGTTTAGTTTGGTTTAGGACCACCAAACAAGAACGTGTGATTGATTATCACCGTAAATGATAAATCGGAATTTTGGATCGTAAAATTGTAATTACGAAAGACGAAATCGTATTTATTTCGTATAGGTGTACGTTAAGGTGTGTTTGTGTGTGTTTCGTGAGTATTTGTGTATTTGAACTTGTAATTCCTAGTTGGAGAACAATTATTTATAGAGGCTAGCAAGTAGGAGGTGTCCAAGACTCTTGGGCTTCCTAGCTTGCATGCTAGACAAGTGTCCTTTGACCTTGTTTGACCTTATCTAAGCTGACTCTTAATTACAAAGTCTTCTTTGGTCTTATCTCGGACTCATTGTTGTTCGTCATGGTTGGCTTGATTGGCCCAAAATGGTCTTTAAATAAAAGTTGTTCTCCATTTGAGGTTATGGCTCAGAAGTTGTTCGCCGGCCTATCTTATCAAGATAGGCTTTGGAATCTTGGTCCTTTGTTCGTCAACATACACCTCTTATATTGGTAGATACACCACCTTTTGAATATTTTGTTCGTCACCAGTGATCTGATGGAATATTCATATCTGGTCCCGGGTCAAAGAACCTGTTCGCCAGTATCTTGTTCGTCACTGGAGTTGTTCGTTATTTTATACACCTCCTGGATTGATTTATGTACTCCAACCTGGTTTTCTTTGTTAAATCATTAATCATTGCTCGCTCAACAAAAATTGATGTTTGCCTATCAATAATTGTCCCCTATCCTGACTAGATGTTGCCTCAGACGAGCAACTTTTTATTGAGCAACTATAGTTAGGATACTAAATTGATAAGGGATTGGACGAACATCGTTGAAACTGACGAGCAACTTCAGGTTCGCCGTTTCATCTTCCTACGATCTGGGGGATGTACGAGGATGACGTGGGCGGCATGATTGCGCGCCGCCCACGCACGAGCAGTCCCGAGGCCACGCACCCCTATATTTGCATATAGGCCCTCCATTTTTTAATTGTCGTTGTCCCCAGTTGTTGGTCGCTTTCTAGAGGCGACCAACCTTGCCATTACCCAGATCACGCGGATTGGGTGGATGAATTTGCTCGGCACAATGTGCTTGTTCGCCCTGGAGAGTATATGTTGATCGCATCACTGTGGAGGAAATCAACTATCTCATGACGATCACCAAGTGCCCCGTAGGCGACGAAGGATATTACTATCTCAAAGCCCGAACTGGACTTAAGATGGTAGAAGGGGTGCCGAACAAGATCAGGGACTGGAAGCAACACTTCTTCTTCATTGAGGGTGACTGACGAGCATCTTCTGGTCCACACGGTGGCCTTGGGAGGATAAACTCTCGCGTATCTTATAGAAAAATTAGGCGTAAGTTTATCTCTATTCGTCTTTGAACTGTGTTGTTCTAATTTAACTTTTTTTATTTGTTTGCAGGCCCTCGATTGCTCAAGTGGAACACAGAGGAAGAGGAGATTGGCTCAGAGTTTCTTTTTACCTCCTGTTTGGTCGGTTTGCGAAATAGAGCATATAGGACCATTCAGTATTTGAGCGAGGAGAAGTGCCAAAAAGCTGCTCGCCTACTCACATACCCTCATCATCTCGAAGCCAGAGTTGAGGTGCCCCCAGGTATGAATTCTTACTAACTTTCTTAAACTTGTTTGTTCGTCCGGGAGAAATTTTCATAAAGTTTGCTCGCACATTTTCATAATCTAATTCTTTTTTTTTTAGCCGAGCAAGTCACTGTAGCAGTCCCTCCCTGCTTTGGCCTCCTCAAACAAAGAGTGCATGAGATGTCTCCGCCAAAGGGAAGGAAGATCAAGGGGGACCCCCCCTCCAAAGTGCTCTCCATGACAAACAAGCCGGAGGGAGCAAAAGTTCCTCGGCAAGCTGCTCCTTCTGGTCATGCTCGACCAACACCCCCTCCTATCTACCCCCCCCCCACGGGGGAAAGCGCTTGAAAAGGGCCGACGGGACCCCAGTGCATGATGTCCCCGCTGGCAACAAGGGGAAAGAGAAAGTGGGCAAAAGCCTTGCTCGCTCTAAGGAAGAAACTGTTCGTCGTTCCTCAGTCGAGCCTGTAGAAAAGATGGGCAAGGCTGGGAAAGACGTTGCCCCATCTCGCGGTCCAGAGGATATCACTCTCCTTGGCTGGGACGAACGAAAATTTGCGGAGTAAGTATACTCTTTTTAATGCCGAACAAGATCCATTTATTCTTTCATGGATTTTTCTAGGTGTAATGTATTTTCTTGTTCGCAGATATCGGGCTGAGGATCATCCTGGGCGAGCAGCTGTCATTCACCAGTATGCCTGCTCCAAAACCCCCGTGAACATAAGGGAGATTCCGGGCGACCATGTCCACAGGACCACAAAGCTGATCGCCCGGGCCTGGACTAGACCCATGGAGAAAACTATCTCCATGCAAGGATTGGCCGACAATTTTCATCTTTTCATGATGCATCATGCCAATGGCCTTGTTACTGCTCAGAGAGCGATGGCCCAGCTGGCCGAGCAGAAAGATGTTGTTCGTCAATATGCCAGTACTGCTCGACAGCTTACTGAGGAAAAGGACGGCATGATCAATAATTACGAAGCGAAACTTGCTCGCTTGAACAATCAGCTCTCTCTCACCCTCGAATCCAAGAAAAAACATCTCGAGGACATTCAAGGCCTGTCCGCCGAGCTGAAACGTAAAGAAGCCTTGCTCGAAGAAGGGGGAAAGAGGCTATCTACTGCTGAGCAAAAGATTGCCGAACTCGAGGCAGAAGTTACTCGCCTCAATGAGGTTGACTCCAGTAAGTACACCGGCGAGCAACTGGAGACCGAGCTGCAAGTTCGATCTGCTCCCATCTCCAACTTAGGCTATATCTGCGCCTATGCTGACTGTATTCGTCTGGCTAATGCGTACGAATACAAAGATTTAGTGAAGGAGATGGGCAAGGATCTTACTGAGTTCGTAGAGAACTATCCCCCACCGAACAACATTGAAATCCAACTGGGGGATATGGCGGACTATGGGGTCAAAATTGATAAACTTGACCCAGTATTATTATTACTCGCCCTCCAACTCCGGCAGATGAAGGCGAGCAAGCTGCCAATGATGAGCAGGCATCTAATGACGAGCAGATTGCTCAGGAGCAAGAGCAGAAAGCAGCCGAGGAAATGGCCAGGGATATGCTCGTTGACCCTCCTGCCGATCAAGCTTCCGATCTTCCCCCGGGTGAGCTGCAATAGATCTAGGACTTAGGCTTTTTGTCTTTCTTTTGTAATTGTTATTCGACTTTTGTAGTACTTTACACTTGTACTATTTTTTAGGCTTTAAAGCCTTTTTACTTTAATGAAATGTTTTCTTTTGTTCGCCAATCTTCTTCTTATATGTTAATTGCCTTTACATTTCTGTTTAATACTTTTGTAATTATAACATATAATGTCGGGCTTTGTTCGATTTGAACTTTGCCTTTGATAGAATATGGGTTTAGCCTTAGATTCTGTTCATCTTAAAAAACGAACAACCTTTAAGTGGCCTTGGTCCTTTTAAATGGACTTGTACCTTGAGCTTTGGATTTTTTCTTAACGAACAACTATATTTACATTGTGAAAAATTACAAGTGTTGTAAGACTTTTCATCACTAACATATTCACTCTGGCGAACAACTTTAAACACTGACCAAAACATGCTCGCTTATAATATTTTTACCGAGTAACTTTGTCTGTAATTAAAAGATTATGAACCAGCACCAGACTATACAATGTGCCGAACAACCTTTTATTCTATACTTAGCAAAATTTTAAAAAAATTAGGCAAGTTTTTGGTTTGCCTTACTTGGTTCACTTACCCCCCAAGACATTTGTTCGCCCAACAATTGTGAATTGAACTTGTTCGACTTATTGATAGTACTTCTTTAGATGTACAGCGTTCCACGAGTATTGGGCCGGCTTGCCTTCCATATCTTCGATATCGTATACACCGTTAAGAAATTTATCTGTTATACAATACGGGCCCTCCCAAGTTGGTCCCAATACACCTGGAGGTTGGGCGAGCAACTTTCTTAGAACCAAATCTCCAACTCTGAACTCCCTGATTTTAACATGGGAATTATAATAGCGTTATACTCGCTGCTTATAGGTAGCATTCTTTAGCTCGACACTTATTCTTTTTTCTTCGAGCAAATCCATTTTAGTAGCCAAAGCAGAGTTGTTCGCTTGTTCATCAAAGTTGGTCGTCCTGATTGTGTTAGTCTTTAATTCGATTGGTATCATAGCTTCTGTTCCGAAAGCCATTACAAAAGGTGTTTCTCCGGTGCTTGACCTGGGAGAAACTCTATATGCCCACAAGACTTCCGGAAGTTCTTCAGACCAGCTACTTTCAACGTATGCTTAATAATTTTGTTCACAGCTTCGACTTGTCCATTTGACTGGGGATAATAAGGAGTAGAATAGTGTTTCTTGATCCCCCATTTCGTACAGAAATCTCTCAACTCTTTTCCATCAAACTGAGGACCATTGTCTGTTACAATGGTTTGTGGAACCCCAAAACGACAGACAATGTTCTACCATATGAAGTTGATCATTTTTTGTTGCGTAATCTTTATCATGGCCTCTGCTTCTGCCCATTTCGTATAATAATCGACTGCCACGACGGTGAATCGAACATTTCCAACTCCTGCTGGGAAAGGACCGATAATCCATCCCCCATCTCGCAAACGGCCATAGGCTGTAAACTGATACGAGCTCCTGAGCCGGGGTATGAATGTTCGGGGCAAAAATCTGGCATTGATGACAAGTTTTTACTTTCTTGATTGCATCCTGACGTAAAATCGGCCAATAATAGCCTTGTCTGATAGTCTTGTACACCAAGGCTTGCCCCCCAGTGTGATTTCTACATACTCCAGCATGTATTTCTTCGAGTATTGCTCGTCCTTGCCCCCTAGGCAAACATTTGAGAAGTGGGATTGATATTCCCCTTTTGTAAAGCTGCTCGCTCACCAGAGTATATCTGGCGGCTTGCTTTGTTAGGTTGGCGACTTCAAAAGAGTTATTTGGTTTTTCTCCACTTTTCAAATATTTGACTATGTTTGTTCTCCAATCTTCTTCTTCACTTGCTTGTTCATCTGGTTGGTTGACACTATAACTTATTGTTGATGGATCATTCATCTTTGTGATTATAATGTCTGCTAACTCTGCAGGCCCTTCGCTTGTTGCTAGTCGGGCCAATGCATCTGCCTGAGTGTTGCATGTCCTTGGAATTTGTTCAATGAAAACTTGATACAACAAGGACATCAGGTGAGCAACAATCTGCTGATACTCGATCATGTGATCGTCTTTCGCCTCGTATTCACCTCGGACTTGGTTCACAATCAGTTGTGAGTTGCCGAATATTTTTAACCGTCTGATACCTACTGCGAGGGAGAGGTGGAGACCAGCAATGAGAGATTCATACTCAGCTTCGTTGTTGGTTGCCATGAAACCAAATCTGATTGCCGAGGTAAATACTTGTCTGTCAGGGCTTATCAGGACTACTCCTGCCCCCGAGGCTATATTAGTTGAAGATCCGTCAACGTAAAGATGTCAAGGGTGATCAAGTCCTCTCGTCGGATCAGGTGGGAAAGTTAGTTCGACTATAAAGTCAGCTAGAGCTTGCCCTTTGATCGCTGTTCGAGGAGCATAGGTTACCCCAAACTGGCTAATCTCTAGTGACCATCTTAATAGATGACCAGCTGTGTCGGGGCGATGGAGAATTTGTCTGAGTGGGAAAGTTGTTAGTACCTCAACTTGATGATCAAAGAAATATGGTCGTAACTTTCTCACACTCATAACAAGTGCATACGCCATCTTTTCTGTTGGGGAATATTTGATCTCCACCTCGTGTAAAGCTTGGTTGACGTAGTAGATTGGTTGATGAAATTTGCCGTCCTCTCGTACTAGAACGGAGCTGATTGCCACGTCTGACGCTGCCAAGTACAAATAGAGCTTTTCTCCTGGGGCTGGTTTTGATAGAATTTTAACATCTCCCAGGTAGTCTTTAAGTTGGTCGAACGCTCTTTGGCAATTGTTAGTCCATGTAAGCTTTCCTTTTTTGATGGCCTCGAAGAATGGATGGCATTTGTCTCCTGGTCGGGATATGAACCGGTTCAATACTGCTAGGCATCCCGTGAGTCTTTGCACCTCTTTTACTGAACGTGGTGGTTGCATATCCACAATAGTTTTAACCTTTGTTGGATTGGTCTCAATCCCTCGTTGGCTAACAAGATGGCCCAAGAATTTCCCCGAATGAACTCCAAAGCTGCTCTTCTTTGGATTTAACTTCATATTGTACCGTCGAAGGATTTCAAACACCTGAGTTAAATATTGGAGATGATCTTCCTTTCGGGGACTCTTGACGACGATATCGTCTACATAAACTTCTACCGTATCTCCAATTTTTTCGTCGAACATCTTGTTCACCAATCTCTGATACGTTGCCCCGACATTGATGAGGCCGAACGACATTCTTTTCCAACACAACAAGTTTTTGTTCGTATAAAATACTGTGTTTTCTTGACCGTCTGGATGCATTAGGATTTGATGGTACCCGGCAAAAGCATCCATGAATGTTAACATCTCGTGACCCGCCGTGCTGTCCACCAATTGATCAATATGGGGGAGAGGAAAGTTATCCTTTGGGCATGCTGCATTTAGATCCGTAAAATCTATGCATAGCCTCTAGGTCCCGTTTGGTTTCCGCGCAAGGACTGGGTTTGCTACCCATTGTGGACAGAGCGCTTGTCGGATTAGATCGATGTCTAACAACTTCTTCACCTCTTCGTTTAGAGCTTGGTATTTGTCTGGGCTATACTTCCTTCGTTTTTGATGGACGGACCTTTTTGCTTGATTGATATTAAGCTTGTGGCAAGCATGCTTTTGATCTATTCCCACTATGTCTGCATGAGACCAAGCAAAAACATCTAGATTCTTGCTGAGGAACTCTTTCATTCGGGATTTATAAGGCTCAGGGAGCTCAAATCCTATGTATAATTCGAGATCTTCATTCTCAGGATTAACTTTGAACACCTCCAGTTCATCGACTGGAGTTGCTCGCCGTTTTTGTCCTTTCCAACGAGGATCAAGTATTGGTCCCTCAGGGTTGAAATTATTTTCGATGTTCATAGGCTCTGCTCCCAGGCGGGGCTCTAGGTCATCTACTGGTTTCGACCCATTGTTGTTAGTCGGCATCCGGCCCTCCGAGTCACCTAGGGTGTGTTGCTCGTCACCACCCCTATGTTTTTTTTCAAGTGGAAGTCCCCCATGGGTGGTGATGAGTTGTTCGTCCAACACTTGTTCGTCAGGAGGCTGCTCGTCAGTGTCCATATGGTCATCTTCCGTGTCCATCATGTTCTCCAGTATTGATGGCTCATCATCAGGGTAGCTGGTTGTGGCCTCCATCATGGATACTCGCCCCTATTTTGCTTGCAATTGTAGGAGATATTCACGAGCTTTTCGTTGGTCTCTCTTTACCGAGCCTGCTCCACTTGCTGTCGGGAACTTTATGCAATAGTGGTAAGTTGAACATGCAGCTTTAAATTCATTTAAAAAAGACCGACCAAGAAACCCGTTATAGGTCGATTCCTGGTCTACAACCAAGAAATCTACCATTCTGGTAATATTTTTCTCGGGTTCCTCGACTGTTACAAGTTGTACTGACAGAGTAATTATTCCCAGAGGGACTGTTACAGCATTTCCGAAACCTAAAATACGATGATTTGTGTCTCGGATGTAGCCTGCATAATCCCCCAGTCGATCAAGTGTCTTCTTGAAGAGAATGTTGGTGTATGCCCCCGTGTCCACCAACAATCTATGCACTCTGGTCCCCATGATCTTAGCGCAAATCACGAGCGAATCATTGTGGGGGGTCAAAATTCCTTCCAAATCTTTTTCAGTAAAAGTCAATTCCGCCGTCTGCACGATGGACGGTTTAGCCCCCATTTCTTGTACTTGATCAATTGCTCATAATTCGGCTTTTCTTTTTCGGTTAGAAATTGGTGGTCGTCCATCAGAACACCCTCCCGCAGATCATGTTGGTTCCATCATGTATAAATCCTCTAATGGACGAGCAGCAATAGGGGGAACTGGTCACCCGGGCTTATTATTTTGTGGAGGTTGATCATCACTTTCATCCCCCGAGCTGTTCTCCCGGCCTCTCTTCCCGGGTTGCCTTTTGACGAAGTCGGAGAGCTTTCCTTCCTCATAGAATCGTCAGAGTTGCTTGAGAAAATCTCTGCATTCACTAGTAAAGTGTCACACGCTTTGATGGTAGGCACAATACTTGTTTGGGTTGAGTTTGCCAGTGTCTTGGCGAATCCTACGGGGAGGGGAGAGCAACTCTTTCTCCTTTACATTTTTGTACACAATATCGATTGATACTGTTAGCACCTGGTTCAGCTTTTCCTTTAGTTCTGTCCCTTCGGTGAATGCCTTCATGTTCTTCGGGACCCTGTAGCCTGTTCCGCCAGGTTTTTTGTTGTTCTCCTTGAGATCAGCTTTATTTCCCCCCAAGTTTGCTTGCAAGGCCTCGTGCATGGAAACAAATATGCTGACTTGATTTTTGAATTCAGCATAGCTTTTTGGGCACTTCAGTCGTACCTCTTTCCACAACTTCGATCCTTTCTTCAACCCGGCCATAACAGCGACAATTTTCGTATCTTCGCTTACTGGTTCCCCTTCCAGCAGCACTTTGTCGAATCTTTTCATAAACGCCCAGTCCGACTCGTCGTCATTTTGCTTTAGGTCCGACAACCGGTGTTTTTGGGCTATATACGAACCCGCTGTTGAGAAGTGTGAGAGGAACTCTCGACTCATTTGAACAAACGAGTGAATGGATGCTGGTGGCATTGCAGAAAACCACTTATGCACTCGGTCCCCCAAAGTCAAGGGGAAATTCCGGCATTGGGTGGCATCACTGGCTCCCACAGAGATCATGTAGTCCGAGTATTTCGTTAAATAGACTCGAGGATCAGCAACGCCTTCGTATTGTATGCTGGCCGGAAACTGAATCTTTTTCTGGATCGGGGCTTTCAATATGATGGATGATAATGGTGAGGATGGCATGTTGGTCGTCCCCATCCCTCTTTGCTGATCCAGTTGCCCCTGCATGCTCTCCACAGCCTTTCTCAGGCTTGACAACTCATCCAAAGATGCCCCCTGGCTCGGAGGTTGTTCGGTGAGCAAAGGCACATGCCTTTCTGCTCATCGCAGTTCCTCACTCGGAGCGGGCATGTCCTGGAGCTGTTTCTTAGGGTTGCTCACCGCGTTTGGCCCTAGGCACCTGAAAGCAGACTGGGACAGTCTTTCATGAACTGACGGGCGAGGTTGCTCAAATGTTGCTCGCCCGTCTCCTGCTCCTTGGCGAGCAGCTTTTTCTTGATTTTGGGGTTGACCAAGCCTGTCCTGGGCACTGGAACGAGTTGTTCCGTGGCTGGACAATGTTGCTCGCCCTCGTGCAGACTCAGTCTGACCCTCTGTTTGGTTGACCACTTTAGCTTTGCCCTTATCCCGCCGGACCTGAGCACTGTTCACCTCCTGTTGTTCGCCCCTAACAGATCTAGCTCTAACAACCTCCATGGGTTTAGCCCTAGACCTTGCTTGTGAATGTCTATTTGGTTCTTGCTGTTTTTGAATAGCCTGGAGAGCAGCAATGGTTTTAGCCAGTTTGTTAGGGTTGTTCGCTAGGGCCTCCATTTCTGGTGGGATGTTATGAGTTATGGCCATATGTCATGATCTGTTTGCATGTCTAGGTTCACGATCTTGATGGCCTGCTGATGAAGCTTGAGTGGGAAATGCTCTCCTTGATAAACGTGAACCTTGTGTTTCCTTGGATTGAGGCATCCTGATTTGAATTATCTTCTCAATCTTTGAGTCTTCAAATTTAATATTGAAGAACACCAAGAACACTTTTGTTTGAATCTTCAAGAATTTCTTGAGGATTTCTTCAAATCTTCAAGTTTTTAAACTTGAAGTTCTTGACTAATCACACTTAATCGAAGGTTCGAACCCTCCTTCTAGAGCCAAAATTGTTGGTGATCGAATTTAATCGGATGGATTAGTGACTGTTTAGTTTGGTTTAGGACCACCAAACAAGAACGTGTGATTGATTATCACCGTAAATGATAAATTGGAATTTTGGATTGTAAAATTGTAAATACCAAAGTTGAAATCATATTTATTTCGTATAGATGTACGTTAAGGTGTGTTTGTGTGTGTTTTGTGAGTATTTGTGTATTTGAACTTGTAATTCCTAGTTGGAGAACAATTATTTATAGAGGCTAGCAAGTAGGAGGTGTCCAAGACTCTTGGGCTTCCTAGCTTGCATGCTAGACAAGTGTCTTTTGACCTTGTTTGACCTTATCTAAGCTGAATCTTAATTACAAAGTCTTCTTTGATCTTATCTCAGACTCATTGTTGTTCGTCATGGTTGGTTTGATTGGCCCAAAATGGTCTTTAAATAAAAGTTGTTCGCCATTTGAGGTTATGGCTCGGAAGTTGTTCGCCGGCCTATCTTATCAAGATAGGTTTTGGAATCTTGGTCCTTTGTTCGTCAACATACACCTCTTATATTGGTAGATACACCACCTTTTGAATATTTTGTTCGTCACCAGTGATCTGATGGAATATTCATATCTGGTCCCGGGTCAAAGAACCTGTTCGCCAGTATCTTGTTCGTCACTGGAGTTGTTCGTTATTTTATACACCTCCTGGATTGATTTATGTACTCCAACCTGGTTTTCTTTGTTAAATCATTAATCCTTGCTCGCTCAACAAAAATTGATGTTTGCCTATCAACAGAAGGTATTTTATGAATGATATTCACGGTGAAATTTGTTGAAAGGGTATTAGTGAATTGCATTAAATGTATCAGTGAATTGAACTAAGGCAAAATCTCATATGCACCAAGTGCACGGTGCACTCACTCAACAATTGCTCATGTTTATACTGAAAAGTTTGTTTCAATTACACTGAAAAGTGTGGTTGGATTACACTGAAAAGTTTACTCTGAAAATTAGTTTTTAATGTAAAATTTTCAGTGTAATGCAACCACACTTTTCAGTGTATTTAAAACAAACTTTTCAGTGTAAACCGGATCAATTATTGAGTGAGTGCACCATACACCAAGTGCATAAGAGAGTTACTCCTAAACTAAAGATATCCCTTTCGAATGGTATTAGCTGTTTTCACTAAAGGTAATAGTTGTTCTCACTAAAGGTATTAATTGTTTTAAAATAAGTTATTAGTAAATTGTTGTTCATAATAATAGTTATTGTAAATATCAATCACATAATATTTTGACAAAGATTAAAGACAGAATCACCAATCTATATGTAGAACAATAATGCAGTGTTTGTTACGAGCCAGAATGTGTTGAGTCTGTCAAGTGCCCTAGCTAGCTACCTCCCAATAATAAGCAAAGTGACGGCATATTATATTTTCCTATTTTCTTGATAAATAAAAAATTATAAGTTCATGCTTTTCTTCTACAAATATTTTTGGTTAACAATCTATTATGAGATGTATTAATATGATAAATATATTTCGATATGTTTTTTTTTCTATGTTTTATATGTGATTTATGTTGGTGTCAAATTTTGGCAAGGTGGCATCTGTTAGTTTTGGACTTCAACAACTAG
Source organism: Ballota nigra (assembly GCA_947034835.1). Lineage (NCBI taxonomy): Eukaryota > Viridiplantae > Streptophyta > Magnoliopsida > Lamiales > Lamiaceae > Ballota > Ballota nigra. The sequence continues at coordinate 50,839,545 of OX344726.1, read as the reverse complement.
ATATAAAAAATGAAAGAAAAATCAGAATTAAAAATACTTAAACAAGATGAAGACAAGGAGGAACTCAATTGATCACAGTCCAGGACTTTTTTTGAAGAAGTTAATCAACACACAACGAAGTAAAAAACACTAAGTACAATTCCTGACTTCTAAGTTGGTCCACTGAGTACTTAAATGAAAAGATGGTCTAAATGACCTAGCTAAGTTGAAACTATTGATTTAAGAATACACAATTAGCCGAGACTAATGGAAACTTGGTGTGGTAAACGTATTGCAGACAAAGAAAATGTTCGCGATAAAGTCAGAAAGATAGAATTTAAAGTTTTAAAGTGGATGAAAACAAAGCAATTAGAATCAACTGAAGAAAATTTGTCGACACTCTACCAAACCAGTTGGCATGCACCAATGAGGAGTACAACTGGCCATTCCAATAAAGTTATGATGCGGACATCCTTAAAACAGAAATGATGTGACAGCCTAAAATCTTATGTCTGTTGCAACCCAAAATGACTGACAAGAGATCTTCCTCTCCAACAAGGATAATTCAAACCAAAGTTATAAATACATATGATTGTGCATGCATACAGGGTTACATGGAATTTTAGACTAAGAAAAAACTAACAACATAAAGTGACTCAAAGAAGCACTCAAAACCAAGAAGATTTAACAAATGTTTTCTAGACATTTGTGTTCAACAATCTATGTAGCACTAAGCTCGCATATACATTTCCAAACCTACCTTGTTCAATGACTAATTGGATTTACAAATTGAATTTCTGGATATATTAGATTGCTGCAGAAATTGAATTCTGAGTTTGGGCGTAGAGTTGAATGGCGAGGAAGATGAAAGAAAAATTAGTAATTTGCATATTTTTACCATTTGTTTTATGTTTTATACCATTTTTATTATTTTCTACCAATTAACTTTGAGAATTTCATAAATTGATGTACCAAACAATGTAATATATGAAGTCTATACTAAATTTATACCCCTTCTTAAATTATGAAATTCTACTGAGCGGGGCCTTATAATATTATTTTGTTCTTAGCCTTGTTGTTTCATTGTAAAGGATAATCTATATAGTTGGATAAAACCTACCTTAACATAAAAGCTTAGTAGAATTGAGTGTTAGGTTTGTTGGTGAGTTGGATAAGGTGCTAGTGAGTTGAATTTGTTTCAGTCAAAAAAACACTGAGTGGGTTATGGGGACTAGAATTCATGTAAATTCTAGGGAATTACATCCTTGAGCGAAAGTGAAGATTGGTGACACTTGATAATATAAATAAAGAATTCCCAAGTTTAAAAAATTATCTACTATAAATAAAAAAGTTCCAAGTTAAGAAATTAATCATGTTGATAAGGGAAAAGTGGATATAGGAGTATTGAAACTTATATATCTAAAATAGCTAAATATTAAAAATATTGCGGGTCATGGGTCGCTTCAAGTTAAACCTCACGGATTTAAAGCGAGTCAAATTGATTTCCAAAAAAAAATTCGCGCAAGATTGTTACTAGGGGTTTTCTTAGATCAGACACTCTATCGAGTTGTCTGATATCAGGTACGGTCTATAATTGTGTCACGTGTCATCGCACTGACCTGCTACCTGTTGAGTTGAATTTTTTTTTTCATATTGATGATTACATATTAATTAAAAAATATTTTAGTCATAAATTAAAGAAGGATAAATTTATAAATTAATAATTATAGATTTTTAAACTATTAAATTTAATATAATATGTAGATGATTAACTCAAAAGGTTGTAGGTCATCAAATTTAAACCATTAGATTTTATTATATTTTAGATCTGATGGTTTATAGAGCATACCTGATATCAGGCAACTCGATAGAGTGTCTGACATAAGAAAACCCCTTGTTACTACATGAGCCAATGTGTATTACTATAAGACAAAATGTGTGATACTAGTCCTTAAGAAAATACTCTCTCCTTCTCGGTATTATCTGCACACTTAAATGGGCACACATTTTAAGAAAAATTAATTTTTTTAGTAAAGTAATGATATATGGATAAATATGTGTATATTATGTTGAGTGTGCACGCAAACCAATATTTTCTTTTTAAGAGCGTGCAAATAATTTTGGGACGAACGAAAAAGAAAAGTGTGCAAATAATCATAGGACGGAGGGAGTAGGTTTTTGTACTATATAAAAAATATAAAGACAAATATGTGTTTTTTAAATTTATTACTTTTCTCTTTAAATCTAGATTTATTGTTTTATATATGACACACATTTGCTCCAACAATAACGTACATTTGTTCTAACATTAGCACAAATTTATAGTAACACAAATTTACTCTAACATTAACACGCACATTTGCTCTAACATTAACACACTTTGCTCCAATAGTAACACACATTTACTCTAACATTAACACATATTTGCTCCAATAGTAATAATGACCTGCTCTAACATTAACACACATTTGGAGTAACACATATTTACTTTAACATCAACAGACATTTGCTCCATCAGTAACACACATTTGCTCTAACATTAAAACATATTTGTTCTAACACTAACACACATTTGTTTTTACAGTAACATATGATTGTGCTTACAGTAACACAACCTGGGAGTGTGCTTTTATATATTTGTGCAAACACATCTTTATCTATTGAGTAAGACTTTTTTTTTATTAGAGTAATACACTTTTCACTACCTTACATGTGTTATTGTATGAAAAAAAATCATTATTTTTGTAAAAAATAAATAAATAATTGTGAAAAGCAATACAATAAAACCTTTATAAATTAATACTCTATAAATTAATAAACTTTCTAAAATAATAATTTTCTCCGGTCCCCACTTGGGCCGGTTAAAAAATTTACAAATTTCAATAAGATAATAAGATAATAATTTTTCAATAACCCTATATAAATTAATGGGCCCATCAATATCATAAATTAATAATTTCGTCAAATTACAAAGATAACTAGAACAATTTAGTAAAATATGAATCTATAACTATTGATTGTTTTTAATTAATAAACTTCAAATTTATTTGGATCTTATCTTTAATTTTTTTTGGGCTTTTCTACGGTCAGGTAGGTTTCGTCCTTCCTGACAGCAGTGAACCCTTTAAATATCATTAGATCTTTGATCTAACGTATATTATTTTTTTCACTTGATTGCACTTCGCATTAGAGCATATGCACTATGCATATTGCAATCACATTGTATCGCCTTACAAATAAATTAAAATTATAAATATAAAATAACAAAAGTACCCTTTTTAATTTAAAGTTATTTATAAAATTAAACAAATATGACGAGAAGTTTTTTGGTCCCATAACTTATCGAGTATTTGATTTTCACCCCCAAAAAATTACAATTATTTAATTTTGTTTCGTAATTTAATTGGTTGTTCAATTATAACTCCATTCTCGCCGATAAAACACAAACGAAGCCGACAAAAATTGAGATTTTTTGTTCTTACTCCAAATGTGGATATTGAGTGACGATTTTTATATTTAATTTTAAATAGCATAGATAAATAAAATTATATTACTCCCTCCGTCCCGGTATAAGTTTCTTGTTTCTTTTTGTTGTTTTGTTTAAGAAAGTGTATTGTTTATTAATATATGGTGGGTCATATGTTAACTTTTGAGTAAAATTATTGAGAGTTGTGAAAAAGTAAAGAGTAGTTGTTTAAGAAATTATTTGTTTATTAATATATGTAGTATTGCTTTTGTTTTTTATAGAATAGGAAACTTATAGTGGGACATCCAAAAAAGGAAAGTAGGAAATTTATAGCGGGACGGAGGGAGTACTAATTAATAATCTTATTATAAAAAACCCAACAGATTCGACCCAACCCAGTTAGGATTTGTGATTTTTTTAAATATGGATTATTCTATATCCATATAGTATTTCTTATAACAATTTGCGCTATTATATTATTGTCACTCAAATTTATTTGATTTTTTTTTTTACAGCGACTTACTTCATAAACTGGACAATTTATATAGTATAAATAATTTTTATATTGTTGACCTAGGATTATTCTATATTGCAGCCGCTACTCATCATAATAATATGAAATCCGTTATTCTGCCTATAGACGTTGCTAACACATTGTTAATAAATCACGTAAGTCCCAACTGATTTTAGGAACGACAACAGGGCAAGTCTTAGACGAGTTTGACCTATTCCAAGACCCGCCCCACCAAAAAAATTGCAGACCTGTGATCCGCCCCCACCCATTTATCGGGTCCAACCCACCCCGTTTGTATTGAAATTAATTTTAAAATGTAAAAATTATTTATATTTTAATATAAAAATAAATAAATCTAGATTTATATTTGTTTTAAAATAAAATAAAATTTCATTCATAGTATAAATAATTTTTATATTGCTGACCTAGGATTATTCTATATTGCAGCCGCTACTCATCATAATAATATGAAATCCGTTATTCTGTCTATAGACGTTGCCAACACATTGTTAATAAATCACGTAAGTCCCAACTGGTTTTAGGAACGACAACAGGGCAGGTCTTAGACGAGTTTGACCTATTCCAAGACCCGCCCCACCAAAAAAATTGCAGACATGTGATCCGCCCCCACCCAATTATCGGGTCCAACCCACCCCGTTTGTATTGAAATTGATTTTAAAATGTAAAAACTATTTATATTTTAATATAAAAATAAATAAATCTAGACTTATATTTGTTTTAAAATAAAATTTAATGTCCATTTATTACATAAATAAAATTACTTAAATGTATGCAAGAGAAGAGTTTTTTTTTTTAAATATAAATACTCAAATTAGCGGGAAATGGCAGTTAGCTGTTCTAAATTTCTAATGTTCAGTAATCAGTACAATAGAAGAACTAGCGTGAGGACTATTTATTTTAAAATTAAAATTGGAGATGCGGGGGATCGAACCCCGTGCCTCTCGCATGCAAAGCGAGCGCTCTACCATTTGAGCTACATCCCCATTCTATGTTATTTAATCGTATTCTAAATATAAATAAGTTGATTACCTTTGTGCACTCGGACCTCCTAGGATTTAGTACATCAGGAAAAAAAAAAAAAAATTAACACATAATAAAAAATTTGCACAAACGTAAAATATATATTTATGCAAAATATTTTAAACTAATTTGTAACTATGTTTTTTAAGCTATTTTGTAATTTTCAATTTATATATACTTTTGAAATTTGAGTATCACAACAATTAATAGAAATAGCTTTATATATGAAATTGACTTGTGCAAATATTTATGGTTTTTTATTACTTCTTTGTTTAAGTTCTTCATCTAAGGTATGTATATGATTTTATATGTCCACAACAATACAAATGTATCCCTAGACGCTATAAAAATAAAAACTCAAATGTACTATTGTCAGAGTGGGCTGGCTTGCCCCGCCACACTTAAAATGAGGGTTGAGTTAAGGATTTCTTAACCCGTTTGGATTTTTGCGGATTGGAGGTGGGTTGGGGCAAGCCGACCCGCCTTAATTTTTTTTTTTTTATAGTTTCTGTACATTGTCAACTATTATGTATCATTTTTAGGACTATTGTATATAATTTATATTCATAGATGATGAATTTAAATTGTGGGAGTATGTTTTTATAAATTATTATTATTAATATATTGTGAACTTCAATTTGTAGAAAATTATTTTTGTGATTAAAGATAATGAATTTTATTTGGAAAATAAATTTTATTTTAGAATAGTTCTAGTGTGAACTTGAGTGCATTATGCACTTGGATTTTGAAAAAAATATTTTAAGCAGAAATTAGCAATACCCCAAGAGTTAATCAGTGATACCCCAAAAAACAGTCAATAATACCCCAAGAAGTAATCAGTAATACATCAATTATAAAAAAACACATAGTTCGGTGTGTTTATGTATGTTTAAAAAAAAAATTGAAGTTAAAAATGAGCTTAAAATCTAAGTGCATGCTAGAATTTGTCATTATTTTAATATTTTTATAGTGATAGTTATCAAGAGAAATTGTATGACTACATTTGATTTTTGATAAATTTTATGTATTAGAGCTTTTAAATTATATATTTTAAAATTTTAAAAAATATATTAAAAAATTAAAAGTTGGTCAGCCCGCCAGAACCTTCGGCCCGCCAATAAGTGGGTTGAGTTTGGAGTTTTGCATCTCGCCAAATTTCTGGTCCGCCCCGCATCCCCCCTCCAAAAGGCGAGTTTTTGCGGGTTTTAGCTCGCCCCGCCCTGCCGGCCCGTTTTAACAGCTCTACATGTAGTTAATTAGCCTTGGATTAGGTCCAATAAAAGTTTTGCACTCAAATCAACTAGTCGATGTGTTGTTATATCTATAATATATAATACACCCTACATTTACCTTTTTGGCGGGAGATTTTTTTGACCATTGATCTATTTTTTACGATTTGATCATAATCGTTCATTTTTTCCAATCGATTATGGTAATTATATAAATTAGGATTTAACCTGTTTAATAATATCAGCAAATTGTACCCATTTGTTATGTTCGATTAATTGTAAATCATTGGATAATTGGCTATATTTTAGGATTATTAACCATTGGTTATAAAAAATTTAGGCTGAATTTAAAGATGCATTTATTTTACAGCCCTATATTTAATCATGGTTCCTCACAGCTCACAGCAAGTATCATCTATGATCCTATCTCAAACGAGAAAGAGAAGGAGAGATGAGTTGGTCGGAGTAGGCTTGAATCTACTTTTTCCGACATGGGCTTCCTCTTCCCTCGATAATAGACGGCAACGCGGCTCATTTCCAGTGTCACCTTCTCTTTTTCTTCCTTCTTAATTGAGTTGAAGCTTTTAGGAATTGTTGGTCCCGTACAAGTCTAAGTAATACGTGTATGGGAGGGGGGGAATACACGTATACAAATTTTACTTTCTTTTTCAAGACTGAGTCCCCTTAACTTAGAGTTTAGTGATAGAAACTGAATAGATAATACACCTACTAACTGCTCTGAAGCAAGTCGGTTGACTAACTATCTATTTATGCCGTGTGCGGAAATGTGTGAGCCCTGAAAGTTTATAGACTTGTTAAGTTGCTTTCTGAAAACTGAGTTTTTCTTTCTTACAAAGTCGTTGTTAGAAGAGCAGTGTAATGAGTTCAAAGGTCAGACTGATTGATTCAACACTGACAAATATGCAATTAATGACAATGATAAGCAGTTTAACCACAATATCAAAGCAGTAAAGAACTCAGAGCGATTAACGTGGTTTAGAGACTCAAGCTCATATGTCCACAGTCCTGTTCCCTTAATGGATTAGCTTATTTTTAACGTGCCAAAGTGTACAATGACCAGTCTCACTGATCCCTAGAATTCAAGTTCTAGTCTTCCTTCTCCTAACAAACTTATTAACTTCAACCAGCAAACCTAACACTTAGGGTTTTGGTTTCAGTTTGGATTCCAACTAGTTTGTGATAATCCTTACAATGAAGAACCTATTCTAAGGATTGGATTATCACTCTAAGCTTAAAATATGTATAGTGAGCTCAGTGAAATACATAATAGACTCTAGACTTATAGAAACACTTGGGAAATTAAAGGGGTTTCGAGTGCTTCTTTGAATCACTACAGGAAATTTGAGAAATCACGACGATAAAATTCGTCATTAAAACATCAGTTTTCGTCACAAAAGGTGATTGGTGACGAATTTTTTTGTCACAAAGAACGTCGCTGAAAGTGCGTCGTATTTGGTAAACATGACATTATTTAAATTCGTCATTTAAAGTTATCTTTTGGTGACACTAAAGATCATCGTTGCTATATCATTTCATTTATAGTGACAATTAAAGTATCGCATTTGGCATCAAATTTGTCACTAAATATGGGGTTACGTCACTAAAAGTTCAATTTTCATGACGATTTGATTTATTGTCACCAAAATATTAACTTTTAGTGACGATTATCCATTTACTACCAACTATGCCTAATTTTAGTGACAAACTTTTCGTCACAATTAAGTTAATTATTTCGTCATATTTAAAATGGTTTGTCACCAAATAGTTACACTTTAGTGACAAAATTTAGATCGTAGTTATATGTATTTATATAATGACGTCACAATGCGTCACGAAAGAGTAAGATTTGATGACAAAATTTTTGTTGTCAATAATGTTGTAAAATTGGTGACAAATTATTTTTATCGCATTAAAATATTATTCATTGACAAATATAATAATTATCGTTGAATGTTTATGTTGGGATATGTTTTAGTTTTGATTATTTTCCAAAACAACATGTAATAGGTTTGAAGGCAGTCAGGATTGTATCTTTTGTTTCAAGTCAGGCTAGGTTATGTCTCAGTGGAATAGGTTGTAAGTTGAGAAGAACTCAGTTGAGGGAACACTCTGTTGAGGGGGAACTCAGCAACACAGTCTGAGGAAATCAAGCTGACATCAAGAAGAACAGACTGAAGCCAAGTCAGAGACCTGAACCAGAAGAGAAGCCTGAAGGATGTCCCACTGAGTGTAAACCAGGCTGATCTAAGCTAAGTCAGGTGGACCACTCAGTGAAGAGCATGATCAGGAGGATCAGTGCTGCACCAAGTAGGCCCTGAAGGAGTCAGGCTGTTGTGGTCAGGGAAGTTTGTCATCCAGCCTTATGACAAACTTCTTGGAGTGATCTTCAAACAGTCTCTGAAGGACAACTACACTGAAGATCATCAGCCAGTGAAGGAGGAAGCTACCTAAAGTCAGTGGGTCTTGGTCAACCCACTGAGTCAAAGATCCGTGAATCCAGGCCACGTGGACCAATCAGCACGAGGCAACAACTCTGACACTGACAAAGGCCGCATTCCAAGAAAAGTGGTTGAAACCATTAATTGTATGGATTCAAATGTAATTTCCTCCAACGGTTACATTTGAATCCACACTATAAATACAAGCTCATAGCTTCATTGTAAGGGTGTGTGAAGAAAGAAAAAAATCAACACCTACAAGCTATAAGAGTGTGTGAGTTGTTAGGGAGTCATAAGGAAGTGTTGCTCACACCCACGACACTGACCTTTAGGGTTATCACTTATATTCATTGAGTGTCAAGCTTGTAACTCTTAGCTTAGAGAGGTTTTCCTAATCTTAGCTTTAAGGCTAACACATTGTAAAGGAAAACCTCACCTAGTTGGAGAAACTCAAACCAAACTAAACCCTTTCAGAAGAATGTTAGGTTTGTAGTGAGGTGAGGAGAGGCAGCCCAGGGAGTGGCGTGAGTCCAGTTGTAAGTGCACCTTGGCACGTTAAAAACAAGAATCCCAATTAGTGGATTTCCTTTTAAATCAGGCCCGTGGATGTAAGAGCTTGAGTCTCTGAACCACGTTAAACTGAGCATACTTAACTTTCAAAGTATCTACCAAAGGGTTGTGAAAATCTGCTCACTGAGGCATTGTTTATAAGAAAGCTTTAGTTAAGCAATCAGGTCAGAGAGATTCCTCTCACTGACCAGATCAGGCAACGCACTCGAGAGTTCAGTCTCTCGAGTCACTGTGTTGCTAAGAGCATGAGCCTTCAAGTCTCACTGACTTGGTAGCTCAGCCTCTTAGCAACGCAGTGACTTGAAGTGAAACCTCTCGAGTCACTGCCTTGTTACGAGACTGAGCTCGCAAGTCAGTTGCACTGACTTGATTACTCTGACTCGTAGCAATGCAGTGACTTGAGTATTATTCACTCCTGCTGAGCTCTCTGAGGAATTGGTTTTTAAAAAAAAATTTGCTCCTGAATTCCCATTTTGGTATTCGAATACGGGACCATCAATTGGTATCAGAGTGGGTTATTCACATGACCACTGATCCAGTTTTGTTAAGAAAAATGGTCAACCGAATAGATCTTAAATATTTTAAACTATGGGAATTTCTGCATATTTCAAACTATTACTTGTGTTCTGACATTATTCTTGTAATAAAGAATCTTTTGGTTATAAGTTTTGGAATCATCAAAAAGGGGAAAATTGTTGGGTTATGTTTTAGTTTTGATGATTTTCCAAAACAACATGTAATAGGTTTGAAGGCAGTCAGGATTGTATCTTTTGTTTCAGGTCAGGCTAGGTTATGTCTCAGTGGAATAGGTTGTAAGTTGAGAAGAACTCAGTTGAGTGAACACTTTGTTGAGGGGGAACTCAGCAACACAGCCTGAGGAAATCAAGCTGACATCAAGAAGAACAGACTGAAGCCAAGTCAGAGACCTTAACCAGAAGAGAAGCCTGAAGGATGTCCCACTGAGTGTAAACCAGGCTGATCTAAGCTAAGTCAGGTGGACCACTCAGTGAAGAGCATGATCAGGAGGATCGGTGCTGCACCAAGTAGGCCCTGAAGGAGTCAGACTGCTGTGGTCAGGGAAATTTGTCATCCAGCCTTATGACAAAATTCTTGGAGTGATCTTCAAACAGTCTCTGAAGGACAACTACACTGAAGACGTTCAGTCCACTGAAGATCATCAGTCAGTGAAAGAGGAAGCTACCTAAAGTCAGTGGGTCTTGGTCAACCCACTGAGTCAAAGATCCGTGAATCCAGGCCACATGGACCAATCAGCACGAGGCAACAACTCTGACACTGACAAAGGCCGCATTCCAAGAAAAGTGGTTGAAACCATTAATCGTATGGATTCAAATGTAATTTCCTCCAACGGTTACATTTGAATCCACACTATAAATACAAGCTCATAGCTTCATTGTAAGGGCGTGTGAAGAAAGAAAAAATCTACACCTACAAGCTATAAGAGTGTGTGAGTTGTTAGGGAGTCATAAGGAAGTGTTGCTCACACCACGACACTGACCTTTAGGGTTATCACTTATATTCATTGAGTGTCAAGCTTGTAACTTTTAGCTTAGAGAGGTTTTCCTAATATTAGCTTTAAAGCTAACACATTGTAAAGGAAAACCTCACCTAGTTGGAGAAACTCAAACTAAACTAAACCCTTTCAGAAGAATGTTAGGTTTGTAGTGAGGTGAGGAGAGGCAGCCCAGTGAGTGACGTGAGTCCAGTTGTAAGTGCACCTTGACACGTTAAAAACAAGAATCCCAGTTAGTGTATTTCCTGTTAAATCAGGCCCGTGGATGTAAGAGCTTGAGTCTCTGAACCACGTTAAACTGAGCGTACTTAACTTTCAAAGTATCTACCAAAGGGTTGTGAAAATCTGCTCACAGAGGCATTGTTTATAAGAAAGCTTTGGTTAAGCAATCAGGTCAGGGAGATTCCTCTCACTGACCAGATCAGGCAACACACTCGAGAGTTCAGTCTCTCGAGTCACTGTGTTGCTAAGAGCATGAGCCTTCAAATCTCACTGACTTGGTAGCTCAGCCTCTTAGCAACGCAGTGACTTGAAGTGAAACCTCTCGAGTCACTGCCTTGTTACGAGACTGAGCTCGCAAGTCAGTTGCACTGACTTGATTACTCTGACTCGTAGCAATGCAGTGACTTGAGTATTATTTACTCCTACTGAGCTCTCTGAGGAATTGGTTTTAAAAAAAATTGCTCCTGAATTCCCATTTTGGTATTCGAAAACGGGACCATCAATTGGTATCAGAGCGGGTTGTTCACATGACCACTGATCCAGTTTTGTTAAGAAAAATGGTCAACCGAATAGATCTTAAATGTTTTAAACTATTGGAATTTCTGCATATTTCAAACTATTACTTGTGTTCTGACATTATTCTTGTAATAAAAAATCTTTTGGTTAGAAGTTTTGGAATCATCAAAAAGGGGGAAATTGTTGGGTTATGTTTTAGTTTTGATGATTTTCCAAAACAACATGTAATAGGTTTGAAGGCAGTCAGGATTGTATCTTTTGTTTCAGGTCAGGCTAGGTTTTACCTCAGTGGAATTGGTTGTAAGTTGAGAAGAACTCAGTTGAGGGAACACTCTGTTGAGGGGGAACTCAGCAACACAGCCTGAGGAAATCAAGCTGACATCAAGAAGAACAGACTGAAGCCAAGTCAGAGACCTGAACCAGAAGAGAAGCCTGAAGGATGTCCCACTGAGTGTAAACCAGGCTGATCTAAGCTAAGTCAGGTGGACCACTCAGTGAAAAGCATGATCAGGAGGATCAGTGCTGCACCAAGTAGGCCCTGAAGGAGTCAGGCTGCTGTGGTCAGGGAAGTTATTCATCCAGCCTTATGACAAACTTCTTGGAGTGATCTTCAAACAGTCTCTGAAGGACAACTACACTGAAGATCATCAGTCAGTGAAGGAGGAAGCTACCTAAAGTCAGTGGGTCTTGGTCAACCCACTGAGTCAAAGATCCGTGAATCCAGGCCACGTGGACCAATCAGCACGAGGCAACAACTCTGACACTGACAAAGGCCGCATTCCAAGAAAAGTGGTTGAAACCATTAATTGTATGGATTCAAATGTAATTTCCTCCAACGGTTACATTTGAATCCACACTATAAATACAAGCTCATAGCTTCATTGTAAGGGTGTGTGAAGAAAGAAAGAAATCAACACCTACAAGCTATAAGAGTGTGTGAATTGTTAGGGAGTCATAAGGAAGTGTTGCTCACACCCACGACACTGACCTTTAGGGTTATCACTTATATTCATTGAGTGTCAAGCTTGTAACTTTTAGCTTAGAGAGGTTTTCCTAATCTTAGCTTTAAGGCTAACACATTGTAAAGGAAAACCTCACCTAGTTGCAGAAACCCAAACCAAACTAAACCCTTTCAGAAGAATGTTAGGTTTGTAGTGAGGTGAGGAGAGGCAGCCCAGGGAGTGGCGTGAGTCCAGTTGTAAGTGCACATTGGCACGTTAAAAACAAGAATCACAGTTAGTGGATTTCCTGTTAAATCAGGCCCGTGGATGTAAGAGCTTGAGTCTCTGAACCACGTTAAACTGAGCGTACTTAACTTTCAAAGTATCTACCAAAGGGTTGTGAAAATCTGCTCACTGAGGCATTGTTTATAAGAAAGCTTTGGTTAAGCAATCAGGTCAAGGAGATTCCTCTCACTGACCAGATCAGGCAACGCACTCGAGAGTTCAGTCTCTCGAGTCACTGTGTTGCTAAGAGCATGAGCCTTCAAGTCTCACTGACTTGGTAGGTCAGCCTCTTAGCAACGCAGTGACTTTAAGTGAAACCTCTCGAGTCACTGCCTTGTTACGAGACTGAGCTCGCAAGTCAGTTGCACTGACTTGATTACTCTGACTCGTAGCAATGCAGTGACTTGAGTATTATTCACTCCTGCTGAGCTCTATGAGGAATTGGTTTAAAAAAAAATTGCTCCTAAATTCCCATTTTGGTATTTGAAAACGGGACCATCAATTGGTATCAGAGCGGGTTGTTCACATGACCACTGATCCAGTTTTGTTAAGAAAAATGGTCAACCGAATAGATCTTAAATGTTTTAAACTATGGGAATTTCTGCATATTTCAAACTATTACTTGTGTTCTGACATTATTCTTGTAATAAAAAAATCTTTTGGTTAGAAGTTTTGGAATCATCAAAAAGGGGGAAATTGTTGGGTTATGTTTTAGTTTTGATGATTTTCCAAAACAACATGTAATAGGTTTGAAGGCAGTCAGGATTGTATCTTTTGTTTCAGGTCAGGCTAGGTTATGTCTCAGTGGAATAGGTTGTAAGTTGAGAAGAACTCAGTTGAGGGGGAACTCAGCAACACAGCCTGAGGAAATCAAGCTGACATCAAGAAGAACAGACTGAAGCCAAGTCAGAGACCTGAACCAGAAGAGAAGCCTGAAGGATGTCCCACTGAGTGTAAACCAGGCTGATCTAAACTAAGTCAGGTGGACCACTCAGTGAAGAGCATGATCAGGAGGATCAGTGCTGCACCAAGTAGGTCCTGAAGGATTCAGGCTGCTGTGGTCAGGGAAGTTTGTCATCCAGCCTTATGACAAACTTCTTGGAGTGATCTTCAAACAATCTCTGAAGGACAACTACACTGAAGATCATCAGTCAGTGAAGGAGGAAGCTACCTAAAGTCAGTGGGTCTTGGTCAACCCAATGAGTCAAAGATCCGTGAATCCAGGCCACGTGGACCAATCAGCACGAGGCAACAACTCTGACACTGACAAAGGCCGCATTCCAAGAAAAGTGGTTGAAACCATTAATTGTATGGATTCAAATGTAATTTCCTCCAACGGTTACATTTGAATCCACACTATAAATACAAGCTCATAGCTTCATTGTAAGGGTGTGTGAAGAAAGAAAAAAATCAACACCTACAAGCTATAAGAGTGTGTTAGTTGTTAGGGAGTCATAAGGAAGTGTTGCTCACACCCACGACACTGACCTTTAGGGTTATCACTTATATTCATTGAGTGTCAAGCTTGTAACTTTTAGCTTAGAGAGGTTTTCCTAATCTTAGCTTTAAGGCTAACACATTGTAAAGGAAAAAACCTCACCTAGTTGGAGAAAACCAAACCAAACTAAACCCTTTCAGAAGAATGTTAGGTTTGTAGTGAGGTGAGGAGAGGCAGCCCAGGGAGTGGCGTGAGTCCAGTTGTAAGTGCACATTGGCACGTTAAAAACAAGAATCCAAGTTAGTGGATTTCATATTAAATCAGGCCCGTGGATGTAAGAGCTTGAGTCTCTGAACTACGTTAAACTGAGCGTACTTAACTTTCAAAGTATCTACCAAAGGATTGTGAAAATCTGCTCACTGAGAGCATTGTTTATAAGAAAGCTTTGGTTAAGCAATCAGGTCAGGGAGATTTCTCTCACTGACCAGATCCGGCAACGCACTCGAGAGTTCAGTCTCTCGAGTCACTGTGTTGTTAAGAGCATGAGCCTTCAAGTCTCACTGACTTGGTAGCTCAGCCTCTTAGCAACGCAGTGACTTGAAGTGAAACCTCTCGAGTCACTGCCTTGTTACGAGACTGAGCTCGCAAGTCAGTTGCACTGACTTGATTGCTCTGACTCGTAGCAATGCAGTGACTTGAGTATTATTCACTCCTGCTGAGCTCTCTGAGGAATTGGTTTTAAAAAAAAAAATTTGCTCCTGAATTCCCATTTTGATATTCGAAAACGGGACCATCAGTTTATATACAGTGACAACACATATTTCGTCTTCTTTTCAAAATTTTATCATAAAAGATTTACACTATTGTGACAAATTTTTTATCATCATTATATATATATATATATATATATAATGACAACACAAATCGTCTTTGAAAGATAATAATTTAGCGACAAAAATATTATTGTCACTAGATATAGAAATTGTGATTATACTATTTTTTTTCATAATCAAATATTACTAAATGACACTACTAATTAGCATCGAACGATGAATTAATTAAATATATTTAAATTAACAAAAAATTTGCCCAGATAAACAATTTTAATGACTATAATTCAATAAATTAATATTTACAATAACCACTAAATTTTATTTTTTCATTTGACTTTAATGTGTGACTTGATTTATAGTATTTAAATGTATAAAATAATTTTTTATGATGACGTATTATATATTTTAAGTACATGAGACAAAATGAAAATATTTTTTTATGTAATTATTAGTGAAATGAGGTGTAGTTTAAAGGAAGACAAAGTATAGAGTGAAATCAATTTATACATAAATCACTAAAGAGTATTAGTCGTTTTTACTAAAGAGTATTAGTTGTATTTACTGAAGAGTATTACTGATTTACACTAAAGAATCTTAGTTGTTCAGTGAAAATGAACTAAGACTCATCAGTGTAAACCAGTAATACTCTTCAGTAAAAACAACTAATACTCTTCAGTGAAAACAACTAATATCCTTCAATGATTCATATATAAATCAATTTCACTCTATACATACTCTTAAAGGAATAAATAATGGAATAAGAAAACAAAATTAGAACAGAGAAAGTATCTCTTAATACCTTCAATAACAGATACCCAAGTTTATTTCGGCTTTATGGTCATACATGACTCAAGAAAGTTATCTGCTCGCCAGCCATTCGCTATTGCCCCAATACTAAACATAGTTATAAGCTTACTAATGCTAAGATTAAATCTAGCACGAGTTTATAAAAACATCAAATAAAACTATATTTTTTACTCAAGCACACATCTATATATGATTTAGGATTTATGATGAATAACATAGATCAACTAGAAAAAAGAATACCCCTATACTATATAGAATTGCGCCATATTCTACCATAACTTGATATATACTTAGCATGATTGAGAGTGAACTATATTATTTCATTTGATCTAAGGTACGAAATTCATATCTTTTTTTTTTTTGCTTTTAATTTTTTCATTAGGTAGAGTTTGTTGGTGTCATAATGCTAATTGAATCTCTTATTACCCTTCAAACTGAATAGAGACTTCCCTTCACGATGCAATCTAAAGACGCCGCCTTCACGCCGCAATCTGGATATACGGGCTACCGCTTCACGTCACACCTTTTGGGAGATGCCGCCTTTACGGAAATCGTGGAAGACTCTGATTAGTGGTGGAGACGTAGGCAAGCAGGCAGACGGCTGTGGCAGGGTATATTTCTTACAATCGGAGGGGGAGGGGATCATGAAAGGAAGCTGTGAAAATTGAGAAAAATAGGCGGAAATAAAGGAATTGACTACTATTCAATTTTTTTAAAATTTCTAAGGAGCGGGAATAGGGAATACTAGGCGGGACTAATAATTTTTAAAATTAACACTCTTCATTTTTTTAATTTCTAAAGAGAGAATAATAAGCGGCAATAAGGAATTGACTAATTAAGGATTATTAGAAATTTTATAATAATAAATTAAAATATGGCTAAACTAAACCAATTAGGGCTATTCACGTTACAAACCAAAATGAATATTTGAAAATATTTGTATCTGTACCAAAATTAAGTTATTTTAAAAATCGAATGTCTGTGTCCGTACCAAAATTTCAGTACGGTACGGTACAATTTTTTTGGTACGGTTCGAAATGGATTTTCGGTTACAAATAAACCGGATTGGATCGGTACAAAACAGAGAGGATAAACGGATTTTTTTCTCCCTTTAAAAAAAAAAATATTCATGCACACTCACACAAATACTACACATCTCCAAGCACAATACCCTCTCAAACTCAAATATAACACATTTTATAATAATGTATGGTTAAAAGGATAATGTATCTAAAATATGATATATAAAAATATATATGTATATATACACACACACACACACACACATGTAAACAATCTTTTTGGAATATCTTGTGATAGAAAGTTCAAGACAAAACATAGAGTGAAAATGGTTCATACATGAATAATTGGAGAGTATTAGTAGTTTCCATTAAAAGATTATTAGTTTTTTCACTGAAGAGTATTAGTTGTTTACTGAAAACAAACTAAGACTCTTCAATGAAAACAACTAATATCCTTCAGTGAAAAACAATTACTATTCTTTAGTGAAAACAACTAATACCCTTCAATTATTCATGTATGAATCAATTTCACTCTATATATACAGAGTAAAGTCATATTTTTATATTATTAAAGTGATAAACTAGAAACGTTATGTTAAATCAACTTCAATTGTGTGTTTATAAGTTATATGTGTAAGAAAAATAGTTACATAATGAGTAAATAAGTGAGAATTTTTAAGGTAAGGGTTGAATTTTTTTCTTTTTTTTCTTTTAGGGGTGTGAAAACTAATGTGAGACGCACCAAAAAAGGAAAGTTTGAAAATTAATTTGGGATGGAGGGAGTATAAAAAAAAAACAATTATATAGAAAATCTTAATTGCATTTACAATTTCATTGATTAGATATAAATAGAGGTAAAGTATAGACTGAAAATGTTAATACATGAATTATTTGATGAGTATTAGTTGTTTTCATTGAAGGGTATTAATTTTGGAGGATATTAATTGTTTTTGCTGAAGGGTATTAGTTGAAGGATACGAAAAATATTTGTTGTTTGATTAAATTATATTGTTGGTTTCACTAAAGGGTATTAGTTGTTATACTAAAAAGCATTGCAAATTGATTCGTGTATAAACCAATTTCACTCTATGCATAATCATAAATGGTTTTTACTCTCTCCATCCGCGAAAATAGTCTATGTTGCTTTATTAGTTTGTCCTGAAAAATAGTCTTATTTCATAAAATGAAAGTAATTATCTTTTTCTACACCCTTCAACATACATTTATTTACTTCATTTGCCATTAAACTCATTTATATTCTATATTTTTGTCAACATTTCTCATCTTAACTTTAATTATTATTTATTTCTTTCCATTATTCATCGCTCTAAATCTAGGCTTTATGTGTTCGCATTTTGTATTAATTATGTTATGTAGTAACATTTTTTTCTTCATATAGTAACATATATGTCTTCTCATATATATAGCTAGTACACATTTTTTAATATTTTATATATGTTATTATAAGGATACATATGTGTTACTTTATCATACGATAACATAATAGTACTTTTTACTACAGTAGCACATATTATCCTTATAATAACACATGATTTTTACGAGTGTGTTTTTTTATTTTTTATTTTGTCTGCATTGTGCAATTCTTTTGGGAAGACAAAATTGACTTGTAAATAATACACATATTATCTGCTCTTATTGTAATATTATATATATAGGAGAGTGTCTCTTTATACCCATAATCTTTAAAAAATATTTAAAAAAAAAAAAAAACAAGTTGTTAATAGTCTAATTGTTGATGGATACATGGATACTTCATACCTTGCATAATTCTTTCCCAATGAATACACCCTTCAACTCTTTTATTTAGAGCACCCCCATTGGGGGTAGAATTCCTAGGTGGCACAATTTCTACCCCTATGAAATTGTTGGGGAGTGGGGTAGAAATGAAGAGAGAGAAAGCATTGGTAGAAAACTTTGGGGTACCCCAAATACTGTAGATGGGCCCCATTCACTGATTTTTTTTTTCTTCTTTCTTAAACCTGCCGTGTTTGCCATGCATATTTATACATACACAGACCATTTTTTTCTTTATTCTTTACAACCGTTTGTATAATAAGTGGTTGACTTGATTTTTTTTTTTTAATTAGAAATTTAGAATTATGTGCAAAAATCACTGTTAAAAAAATTATGATTTAAAAAATTAATTAAAATAATTTTAATTTAACATATACTTTAGTTATAAAAAATAAATATAATTAAAAACAAAATAAAGTAAAAAATATTGAATTAATAAATATTGAATGAATTAAATAATATGGATAGTGGGGTCATGAATAGTAACATTTGTACCTGGAATGATTGGGGAAGTAGAGGTAGAAATTGAGGGATAGAATTAAATGGTGATGTGGCAGCTGATGTGGCAAAAATTTGTACCTGGAATTGGGTAGAGAGATGGGAATGCTCTTATTGGAACCACTTTTGAATCTGGATCAATGGTAAAACAAATTTAAAAGGCAGCTTGAGTTCCTGGGTTCTAGTGGTATCCATCACCAACTCTTTTATTTATTGAAACATTTCGGTAATGACTATGCTTTATTTGAAACTAAATTGGTTTATAATTAATATTTTTAAGTAGAAAAATTAGTATCATTTAATAAAATAATTAGTACCTTTCAAAATAATATTCTTTGATAAAAATTATTAACACCCTGTAATAAAAATCTCAGTATCAATCGATTCTACAGATCTATAGGTATTTGGATTGGAGTTGACAAACAAGCAATACCAAAACAATCAATATTCTTTAATAAAATTGTTGTAAATTTGGAAGATTTGATATTCCAAATCTAGGAGATTTGGTGTGGACATTACTTGAGGACCAAGAATCATATTGAGTCTTACCCATTAGACTAGGGTTTTTACTATTATATATATCCCATTGTATTCATGAATTATGTACTCTCATACACAACAATATTAGTGGAACTCCTGGCTTGGATCACCTCCAGACGTAGTCGTTCCCGACGAACTGGGTCAACAAATCGTGTCTTTTTATTTACGCACTTATTTACAACAAAAATAATTAACTCTTAAAAAAATTTCAAGATAAAACTTATTCACATAACATGTAGCCTCAAATTTGCATCCATTTATGACAATTGGAGCGTATCTTACAATCGTCATTGTACTACATATTAGGCCCTAGACTTGTAATTTACTTACATGTGTGTGTATATATATTTAAATTAGAGTAGTTTTTATATAAAAATATTTTGTAATAAGTTTATCATAAAATTATTTTAAAATATTAAAAATTAAATTAGGAGTATTAAAAAATTTATTAGGAGTATTAAAAGTTGGGACTAAAAAAAATCTACAACAATTAAAATATAATACTATTGACCTCGATTTTTTATACTTTTGACGAGATTTTTGATACTCTGATCAAATGTTTGATACTTTAAAATAATTTCATTATAAGTTTATCATGAACTATTTTCATATAAAACTTTGTCATTAAATTAATACATATATTTTTTTTTGTAATTTAATAGTAATAAATAATTATGTATTTTTTTTATTCAGGTGTTTTAGATAATAAAAATAGGAAAAATACTATGTGAATGATACTTATGATATATATTACCGTGAACAACACTTTACTAATACCTTATATTGAAATAACTAATACCTTTAGTGAAAATAACTAATACCACTTTAACTAATATATTTAAGTGAAAACAATTAATACTCTTTGGAGCTGATATCTTTAGTGCAATTTACTGATACATTTTTTTTATAATTTACTAATACCGTTCAAACAAATTTCATTGTGAATATCATTCGCATAATACTTTCTCATAAAAGTATCTTTATAAAAATATTATTGTTGAAAAAAAATACGTGTAAAATGAGATATAATCTTTCTTGTTTTTTGAACTACTGGGCAATACATTTGTTATCTCATCTCATCCATTTTTATTATCAAATTTTTAGGATTAGGTCTATGGTGAAACTTGTTCATAATATAAAAATAATATCATTACATATATTTACTAATACTATTTATGTATTTATTGATAACACATCAATTTATACTGTGATTTTAGTTTATAAATCTTTTGATAACAGTGAATGCATGTCATGGTATCCATAAATATGTATATACGGATATAAATTTCATATTATAAAACTTGTTTATATTTCATAGGAGTTTTTGTGATTTTTTAGTAGATTAAAATTATACATAAATAAAAGAGAACGACTAAGCCATTTTAATTATTGTAAGATTTATATTATTTGTATATATATTATTATGTATCTTAATTTCTAATCTTAGTTATGTTTACTTAACACTAGTAGGTAGGCTAAAAAAACGCGGAAAATATAGCCCGCCACAAATCTTTTTTATTAAATTATTATATAATATTTTTTTACAAATAATTTAAAGCCTTAGATTTTTATTATTCTAATCCCTACCAAGCACTAGATAATAATATTTTCATTTTTTTAATTAAAATAATTTCTATGTAACCTATACCTCTTTATTTCATCTCCAATTAGGCTAAAGCCCAATAAATGTAGGTCACTTTTGTACCTCTTCCTTTTTATTGAAATTTTGAGTTACAATAACTTAAAAATAACTCTAAATATAATGATTATTTTTTTAAAATACGTTAATTAGTAACTAATAAAATTATCAATAATGACATAAATAAGTCCAATAGAAAGAGAATTTTAATGACTAAATTCAAATTCATTATATTTATGAAATTCATGTGTTGTGGAAATTTTTGTAATACAATTTATGATTTTTTTCATGAAAAATGACATATAATTATATATATATATATATATATATATTCAGAGTATATATATATATATATATATATATATATATATATATATATATATATATATATATATATATATAAGTGATGAAAGAATATTTTGCTAATTGTTTTGAATAATTAATGAAGAAAAGTAACATTATCATGAAAATATTGTATTATATGACTTAAATAATTGTCACCATTAATTATTATGAATATTTTCTCTATTATTATTGTATAGAAATAATTGTCACTGGTATTTCGAAAAATTAAAGAAAATATATTTTTACATTGTTGAATAATATCATCACAAGTTTTTATTGAAATCCTCACTGATTATTATTGCAATGAAAAAAATTTGTTACTAATTATTACAAATAATTAATAATGAAAAATATTATCGTCATGAAAATATTTTATTACGCTATTGAATATTGCCACCAATTTATTATTAAAATCATCATCAATTATTATAGTTGTGAAAGAATATCGTCACCAATTATTATTTTGACAAAATAAATTTTCACTAATTATATTGAATAATTAATGACGAAACTAAGCATCGTCATGAAATTATTCTATGATGACATCGAATATCGTCACTAATTATTACTTAATCGTCAAATATTATTAATGTGATGAATTAATTTTGTCACAAATTATTTTGAATAATTAATGGTGAAAAATTATATCGTCATAATAATATATTTTTTATGACGTCGAATTTCGTTATCAAAGTATTATTAATATTGTCATCAATTATTATTGTGGCGAAAGATTTTTGTCACTAATTATTTTGAAAAATTAATGACGAAAAATATCATCGTCATTAAATTATGTATTTTTATGACGTCGAATTTTGTCACCAATTATTATTAAATTCATCACATATTCTTATTGTGACATATTTACTTATGTCGTCATGAAATCTACAAATTAGTAACGAAAAATTTTATTAATGGTGACAAAATAAATTTTGGCCACTATTTCTGGTTTTTTTTATGGCAAAAATGAAATTCGTCACCTTTAAGAAACAAATTGTGACGATTTTTGTGTCGTCGCAAAAAAATTCATCACGAAATGTATTATTTCCTGTAGTGAATGCTTTGATTGCTTGAGAGTCTTGAGTTATTTCTTGGCTTCGAAGTTTTCCGTAACCTTGTTTAGGTCAAGGTCTTCTGTATTTAGAGATGATTTTGAAAAACTATCCGTTGGAGAGATAGCTTCCTAGTCATCTTTCTTGTAGGATACTTCAACAGACATAAGTCTTCATGCAGCCGCCTACTTGCATGGATTTGGTAAATGCATTAAATGCATGCCTGTTGAAAACTGCAGGAATGGTCAGGCTTGATGTCAGGTCCGTACGTGCGTTGTCCTCTCCTGATTGGTCCATGTCATCAGGTAGGTGAGAAGTAAGAACTCATTCTTCAGTGCAGTCTTGTCTTTTATGAGTCCATCTTTGTTCTCATCTTCGTACAGTGCCCATCTCTGACATTCCTTTTGCTTGCTTGGATCCTACTCCAAGTCTTTCCCAAGTACTCAGTGGCTTGTTCCCTTCAGGTCTGTGAGTTAGCAATGATCTCAGGATCATGCTCTTCATCCCGACACTTACTTAGCCAGCTTAGAAAGACTAACATAAGCTCGTGATGGTGCTTTTGTGTTCTTCAGGCTTCAGTCTTGATTGTCATCAATGAGTTCTCTTCTCACTGAGTACCTGTGAATATAAAATATTCTAACTTACACTAACCTATCATGACTAGCCTGACTATTACACACTTAGGCAAATCATCTTTTCAGGGTCTTTGGGATCAACTCAAAACTGACATTGTCCAAACAATTTCCCCCTTTTCATGATGCCAAAACACTGAAAATATCCACAAAACACTTAGTGGAAATAATCCTATCTATAAGATAAAATATCAGTGTTAGAGCAGTTCTTGATAAAATATAGAATTTAAATAACAACCAAAATAGACAATGAGTTGTTGTCTCAAGGAAAAGTAATAGATTTCATTGATGAATTTTGCAAGATTACAATGAACCTCTCTATTACAAATTACAAGAAGGATTAAATAAGATTCTACGCATCTCAGGCTTGAGGCCGTAACCAGTGTAAACTCTCTCTTTTAAATCTTCAACACGCTTCAACTGGTTCTGATATCCTTCTGCCTTGGCTATCCTAAGCATCTCTCTCATAATTGCCGCTGAGTCATACATTGTGGAACCAAGAATGTATAGAGGAGTGTAAGTGATAAGTTCAGGAGCCTTCACTTGAACTTTAGCTTGATCAGTCTCGTCCAAAATCAGCTTGAACAATTCAGGATGGTTATCCACCATGAAGTCAGTGAAGTACGCATCAATGTCTTCAGTGTCGCCCCACTTCTTGACCACATACCATAGCTTGATAAACTTGTTCCTTGCATCCTCCCAGAATTCCTTCAGTTTCTCGGATATGATTGTATCAATGAGAACTGGCTTATCATTTGACTCAGTTTGGACTTGGACCTTCTTTGCTCTAGGTGCAGCCTGCTTCCTGTACTTTCTGGGTTCAGTCTTCTCCTTCTTCCTTCTTAGCAAACTGAATATACCATCATCAAGTTCTTTCTATTGCAATTCAGTGATATAAGTCAGTTTTTCAACTTTCTTCTCCAAGATGCGCTGCTTTTCTTATTTAGCAATATCAGCCCTGCGCTGAGCTTCAGACTTCTCCGGTGCAACTCCCCAAGCCTCTGAACAAAGGTCAGCTACTTGATCACCATCAAGAGTGATGGGATTTCTTCTTGAATCAATGGGGGAGTGCTATGAAGCCTCAGGGATTGGAGGAAGTTGAGGAAGATTCAAAGGTTCATTAGCCTAAGCCGCCAACCTGTCTGACATCCTTGGAGTGAATTGGATGAGTGCAGTTTCAGTTGTCTCAGATGCCTCAGGGTTGGATTTTTTCCTCTTCACAATCCTTTCCCCCTTTTTAGCATCATCCTTGGCAGCAGGTAAGGACCTTGGCATTGCATCTCTCAGAATCTCATCCTTATTGTTGACAACGAAAGCTGTAAGGGATTAAACCTCCTTTAAGTTCTCTTTCATCAGATCAACTCCAGTCACGATTCCAGCTCCGGAATATGACAATTGAGACAGCCCTGACTTGAACTTCTTATCAAAGACCTCCATTGAACTGTTCAGGCACTTCTCAATATCAGCCAATCTTGCTGCCATCTTCTCTGAATCAGAGGTTATCTTCTCAGTTTGATCTGAAATAGCCTTGGTGAAGAGCTCAGAGGACTTTTCAGACAGCGTCTCCACCGCCTTCAGAATCAGTTGCTCATTCTGCTCCATCATTTGAGTCATAACCCCTTCAAGCAGCTTCTTGGCCTTCTAGCGGTCAGCCTTCACCACCTTGATGGTATTTTTCAAGGAGTTCTCGATCCGTTTTAGCTTGGTATTGGAAATCTCAGTATGTTTTGCCTGATGCTTATTCCAAGCTAAATCGATCCCAAGCGCTGACTGCATCCAATTCATCTTCTTTTGAATAGCATTGCCTTTGCTATTTTGTTCAGTCTCGAGCTCGTGGACCTTGTTCTCCAGGTTTGCAAGATTCTCCGTTGTTTTCTCTTGCTTCACTGTGATGATATCAGTGAAGTTACCTGGACGAACGTCAGCGATGAGAACATCCTCGTCTTCAGCCTCCTCGACCATCGGTTGTTTTCCCTTGTCAGCCCCTGCCTTCTCAGTCTCCTCTTCAGGATGCACTGATGACAGTTGTGGAGTGATCACAGTCGCCTGCCTGTCAGGCCCGACTGAGTCAGCTCGAACTTCAGGGTGAGTCTCTAGCGGCGCCTTAGCAACTTCCTTCTGTGCCCCAGAGCAGAGAATCTCTTCATCGAAAGTTGCCTCATTGGCGAAAGAACCAACCTTGTTGGTCTCGTCGTCTGATCCACCCTTAGATCCAGTCCCTTTATCACCTTTCCCCTAGCACAAGGCTCAGAGTCCATCTCATCCACCTCATTGACACATTCATTAATTATTTGTTCATTGGCCTTTCCTTCAGCACCGCCAGTGCCATCATTATCACCATCATCATCATCTCCTCTCTTCTCAAGGGTATCTCCAAACTTACCCTTTTCCTTCCTCATCGCTCTTATTTTCTCTACCAACTCCTTCATTGCCCCTATTATCTCCAGGACTTCCAGATAACTAGTGATTTTGAAATAAGAGCACAATCTTGCCTCCTCCTAACCCCAGAAGTCCCACCCCTTGACTCCACCATCATTCTCTGCTCATGCATGTTAGCCTGCTTGTACTCCAGCCAGGCCTTCAAATCCGCCACATGACTCCTCAGGACTGGATAGTTATTCAGCCTCGGGAAGTTCATCACCGCCCATTCCTCCGCCCTGTGTCGAATCAAGTTCTCGAACAGGTCCATTGAAGTGTCATCCTCTTCCACTTCCTCAGAAATCTGGATGATGAACTCGATTTCAGGGATGGCTTCTTTAGGATTAGATGGTTGGGATGAATAGAGTTCTTTGGGGTTGGTGGTTGTGACTGGAAAGTCAGTGGGTAAGGGAAGGTCATTTTGGGGTTCAGTGGGAAGGGATGGTTCAGTGGGGGTAGGTGGCGTAGGCTCAGTGGGGTTGGATATATTTGGCTTTGTGGGAGTTTGGGTAGGTTCAGTGGCTGGGGTTTCAGTAGGGTTTGGGGTTGGCTCAGTTTGAAGCAGAGAGGCAGTGTTGATTACCTCTCGTACTTGGGTTGGATTCGACTCCTCCTCCGACGTCTCCTCAGTCACCTTTCTTCCTCCCTTCCTCAACCTCTTCATCTTCCTAAGCTTCACCACCAGCTGCCCATCCTCCAGTACGTCATCGTTGGACCCCTCAGGCTCTGAAGTAGCCTTCTTGGAGTCTTTCTCAGTACTCTTTTTCTTCCCCGTAGCCGTCGTCTTCTCCTTCATGACGACCTTCAGCTTAGAGATTATCTTCTCAACTCTCTCCTTCTTAGCTTCCTTCACCTGAGCGCGCTCAACAAGCGCCTCCTCAGCCTCCTCTTGCCCCTTTGCAAGGAGCTCATCAACCTCAGCGATGAGGTTTCTTTTCATTGGTTTCTTGCCCTTAGGCTCAGCCCTCTTCTTATGCCCCTTGGGTGGAGCATTTGGGCCAGTCAGGCCCAAAATTTGATAAGTCTCCTTCTCAGAGGAGAACATTATCTTCTTGGCAGGGAGTTCTAGCTCCCAGTCGAATGAACAGTCAGAGAAGGTGTTGGTGATAAGCATGGATAGCCTCGTCCCAAAGTAAAGTACACTTTTGATGAAATGTGCTTCTTTTGTTCATCCCTCTCCACCTTTGTTGCGGCCTCTACGACAAGCGTATCCAAAAAGTATTGCTTCCTGTTGACCTCAGCCTGGTCAATTATAGCCATCATCAATTTGATTTTATCCTTGCTCACTTGCTCATGGGACCCTACATACCCCATGCTGATCTTGCTCACAATATCCACCAGAGCCCTAAACTCTGGTTTGAAGTTGTCCTTATGCATGCGAGCTTGGAAGTCAGAGGACCCTGACTTCGTGAATTTTTCAGATAGGCACCCTCATTATTTTCTTGGTACGCCGTGGCTCTAATACCAGAGCAGGGTAGAGCGAATACCTCCTTCACCATCGCTCTGAGGTCCACCTCTCTAACCTCTTCCTTCACCAGTTGCTCCATTTTCTTGTTCTTTCCGGCGGGCACCTCCACCGTCACCTTTGTGAACAACTCTCCATTACGCTTGAGCATATTGATGTACGCCTCAACTGCCGTCTTGGGAATCACAGACGTGGGCTTCCTGGCATAGTAGGTCTTAAACCCAGCCTTCGAAATCCAGTCAAGCACCGACTTGATCTCCTTCACCTCCAAGCACGGGCCATCCATGGCGATAATCTATTCAATTTAAATCTGCTTGTTCCGGACTACAGATTCGTACTCAATAACGGTCCAAGCTGTATTCGAGGAAGCCATTGAAAAGATTTGGAAGAGAAATTTGAACGAATGCAAAGATTGTTTGAGTGAGAGAAAACTCAGTGTGCAATGAAAGTATGAATGCATAAGAAAATCTCAAATGGCTTTCGATTTGATATTTTATTTGAACAGTTACTCTGACGTGTGGCTTAGATTAACCCTGAATTTGAAAAGTTTTGAAATAAAGGACCAGGATTAATTCAAAGATAAGTCCTTTGATCACGTCAGTCATATCCCACCTAAAGCGGACAAGTATATGAAAAAGTAATTGTGCGCATTAAATGCTCTGACGTGCATGGGTTTAAATATCAAAAGTTGCAGTTTTAATGAAAACAGAATGTGTTTAATGCGATTCTCAGGATTTAATAAAGTCAGTGCGATGGTTCAAATTCAAAGAGTCGGGATTAGAAATACATACCAGTCAGGGCAAAATTGTAGTACCCTGATACCTCATCAGTGTCGAGTCTGATATTGACTTCCCCCTTGACACTAATCCTGACCCCCCTGAATCCTATACTGACTGTTCTCCCGGATCTAAGAGTCCTAACTCCACTGATAGTTCTAAAAACCTTGCTTCAGCCAAAGGCTTAGTAAAGATGTCAGCTCTTTGCCCATCAGTGTGAATCTTCTCCATCCTGATGTCCTTCTTCTCCACATGATCTCTTATGAAGTGATGCCTAATATCCACATGCTGACACCTGGTGTGAAGCACTGGGTTCTTAGTGATAGCTATAGCACTATTGTTGTCACAATAAATTGAGACTTCATTTGCAAACACTTGGTAGTCTCTCAATTGTTACCTCAACCATAAAATCTGAGTACAATAACTACCTGCAGCCATATACTCAGCCCCAGTTGTGGATGTTGCTACTGAATTCTTCTTCTTTGAAAACCAAGAGATCAACTTGCTTTATAAAAACTGACATGTCTCTGAGGTTGATTTCCTATCAATCCTACAACCTTTATAATATGCATTTGAATATCCAGTCAGTTCTAGGTTGTCATCTGAAGGATACCAAAGTCCTAAATTGACTGTCATTTTCAAATATTTCAGTATCCTTTTTGCAGCCTCAAGATGACTTTTCTTAGGGCCAGACTGATACCTAGCACACACACCAACTGCAAAAGTTATGTTAGGCCTACTTGCAATTAGGTACAATAAAGATCCTATCAGCCCTCTGTACTCAGTCTGATTCACTGATGCTCCATCAGTGTCAGGATCCATCTTCCAATTTGTGTTCATTGGGATCCTAGCTGGATTACAATTCTGAACTCCAAACTTCTGAATCAAGTCTCTTGTATACTTGGCCTGATTTATGAAAATCCCTTAATCAGTTTGCTTGACTTGCAATCCCAAAAAGAAATTCATCTCTCCCATTATAGACATCTCAAACTTATCATTCATCAACTTAGAGAATTTCTCACAGAGCTGATGATTTGGTGATCCAATCATGATGTCATCCACATATATTTGGACCAAGAGAATGTCATCACCTTCAGTGATCCTGGACAATGTCCTATCCACGGTTCCCTTCTTGAACCCATGGTCAGTCAGGAATTGGGAAAGAGTATAATACCAAGCTCTAGGAGCTTGCTTAAGTCCATACAATGCTTTCTTCAGGTGGTATACTAATTAGGCGTGAAATTGTTATGATTTTTAGCTCATTTTGCCCGTGTTTTGAGTGAATTCGATAAGTATTTAGAGTCAACTGAGTACTATTATTATAAACTAATGAATTTGCCTCTTTAATGCTAGTAGATAGATAAAAGGCAAAAAATGGAGTTCGTAGGACTTTGAATCGGCTCAAACGGATACCCGGATGAAAAGATATTGAAGAAATACGAATGATATTAGTTCGTGCAAGGAAAAGTGTCACTTAGTTCAAAGGAGGCTTGACATTCGACCAACTTTAGTTGAGCACCACTGCTCGAACAAGGCAAGCGGTCGAATGCCCCGACTTACAGAGACTTTTGAGCACTCGAGCAGCAACGAGTCGAGCTTCACCGCTCGACCGAGTGCACCATTCGAGCACCACCATTCGAACAACCCCGTTCGACCACCACCTTCATTCGACCAACAGAGGTCGAGCGCCTCCTGAGATCTCTGGAAGAGAAGGTCATTCGACCACCATTAGGTCGAGTGCCACCACTCGACTAAGCTTGGATTTTGTGCGATTTAGGCCTTTTTCACCCGTTTCCCGCCCGTTGCTTATATATACCCGATCCCAAGCTCGTTTTTAGACACCACTTGACAATTAGAGATAGATTTGGAGAGAGAACAACACCGAGAGAGTTGAGCAAGCATACTTTACGTGTAATCGAGGTTTTGATATTATGGATCATAGATTAGAGTTTGATTTTGATATTCTTTCTTCTTTCCTTCAAACACTTGGTACTTAAGACTTTTGATTCAGTTGTTAATTGATATTCGTTCTTAGACTTTAATTCTTTCTTAAACCCATATTTATGTTCTTGAGTTTTTCAACTAGATTAATTATATTTTTGTCCGTTGCTTGTTTAATTGCTTTCGTTATCGTAAAAACCATGTTAGGCTAGAACCCTTACGTGCTTGGGGTAGGATGAACTCGTAGAAGTAGGATGTTGGTACATAACTAGTATAACTCGTGATGTTTAGTGCTAGTTCTCTTAATTAATTGAATTCTTAAAATAAACCCTAGAATTATCTTGGAATTGAGTACGAAAATTATTAGAGAGAGGACAATCTTATCACTCTTTAATAACGAATAGGCTTAACGATGGGGTTTTAGAAGGGGTTTATAATCTACCGGTTTATCTAGGGAGGACGACCGTATCACCTTGGGTAAATAAGGGTCTCATTAATTAAGCATAATCCATATAACTAGTTTAGTGGGTTGTGAAGTAGGTTGATATGATGAAGTATTAGGGTTAATTCTTGAGGTTTTAGTCTTTCAATCTGGTGCTGGATTAGGGAAGTTGATTGCCTAGTTTAGTACACTTAGGATTAATACTTGCACATCACGGTTGTTTTAATTATCGTACTAGCTCTGTTAGTATACGTAGGGATTCCTATCCTAAGCATCACCATCTCATATTTGATTAAACCCTTAGTTATTTATTTGATTTAATTATTTGCATTAATAGTAATAGAATATAGAGTAGATTAATATAATTCTTGAAACTGAACACACGCTCATATTAACTACGACGCATAGATCTTCAGGGCTCTATTTGCATACATACCTTCCCTTGGGTTCCATACTACTTGGTCCCTGTACTTGCCCATACTACAGGGATCCCATACTCTTGTGGGGGCAACTACTAGTATAGCTAATTTTGTGTTCAAGTCGATGGCGCCGTTGCCGGGGACTGGCGATGTATGTCCATTGAGTAGAAATTGGAGATAGTTTAGTAGTTAGTAGTGAGTGCTTTTATTTTTCTGTTTATTAGTAGACATCAGGCAGTTGCATTTTGATATTTCTTTTGGTGTTTCAGGTATATGAAAACTCGCTCACAAGGAGAATCAAACGAAGACCGAACAAAGTTAGACCCTGAGACAATCACTAGAAGAAACAGAGCCTTCAATAGAAGGATGAACACTGCCGATGGTGTGAACGACAACATGGACTTAGAGAATGAGTTGGATGCAGCTGCAACTAAGTATAATCAGGTAGTGGAACGGGTTGAGGGAACTGGAGGAAATGACAGTCAGAATCAAGTCCCTTCAGGGGAAAGCTAGAGCCAAAACCTGGTCCCACAGAATCAAAATGATCCAGCTCAAAACCTAGTCCAAAATCCTCTAAACAACCCTGTCTACCCACAAAACAACCCACCTTATCCTTACCAATACCCACCATACTACCCTCCACACCCTACTTATAACCAACCTCCTATTCCGCAAGTACCTCTACCACCAGTTTATCCTCAGTACGTTCCTCAGAATGCTGATCCTAGTATGGCAATTCGAGGAAGGTTTGCGGCACAACCACAACGATATTATGATGGTGTAGCATTGTGACCAGTAGAGGCAAACAACTTTTTTATCTCCCCAGTGATCCTAAAGATGTTAGTCGAGAATCAATTCAAGGGGGAGGTCGGAAAGGATAATCCTCATACTCACTTGATGAGTTTTTTTATGATTGCTTCAACTTTCAACCATAATGGCATGTCTGAAGATGCCAAGAGGTTCAGGTTGTTCTAGTTCTCTTTAACTGGAATCGCGAAGGAGTGGTATGATAACACGCTCCCAAGGGGAGGTGTAACCACATGGGCCGAGCTCGAGCATCTATTCCTCGAGCGATTCTACCCTCCTTCTAGAATGATCAAAGCAAGGCTAGAGATCTCATCTTTCAAGCAGAAGCCAGGAGAGAACTTACATCAGGCTTGGGAAATATACTATAATATGCTCATTGAGTTCCCACAACATGGGTACAACGAAGGTGACATCATGACTTATTTCTACTGTGGAACCAGCAAGGCAGGTCAAGACCACCTTGATGCATGTGCTAGTGGAGCATTCCTAAATTGTGGTGCAGCTCGGTGTAGAGAGATTGTTGATAACATTGTCAAGAATGCGGGGCAATGGAATGAGGCACAAGAGTTCCAGCAAGCTTATCAGATGGATGGGAGTGAGGGTACTAGAAAACTGTTGATGGAGACAATGGAAAAGATAAGTAACTTGGAGGTCGGCCAGAGTTTGAGTGGTCAGAATAATGTGATGAGTGAGAAAGTGGACAAACCAGCAAGCCAGCAAGAGGAGGCCAACTATATGGGAAGGCCTAATTACTATCAAGGCGGATACCAACAAGGTGGCAACCAGCAGGGAAGACCTCTCTACGGTCAATCGTTTGTACCACCAGGTCCACAACCTCCTCAAAATCAGTGGAGAAACAACCAAGGTTATCAAGGAGGCCAGCAACCTCCTCAGAACCAATGGAGGAAGAATGAGAATTTCTCATACGCGAACCCTAAGGCAGGAATCACCGTACCTAAACCCCCAGGTGGAGAAGGCGGTGCCTCCACCGAAGAGATGTTACGTGCTATTCTCCAGAAGGTAGAAGAAGGTAGTAAGAGGTTGTCCTGCTTAGAGTATGATGTTAAAGAGTTGAACAAGAAGGGTGATAAGAGAGATCAAGAACTCCAAAGGAGAGACATGGATCTAAATAGAGCTCAACAAGAGAATAATAGACGATTCACTTCTATAGAGTACCAGATTAGCCAGATTGCAAAGTCGCAAACGAGAGAGCCGGGTAAATATCCATCTATGCCTGAGATAAACCTGAAAGAGCAATTGAAGGCAATCGAGTTGAGAAGTGGGACTAAATATGATGGACCTCAAATGCCTGCTGATCTCGAGGAGATACATAATGAGATTGAGATGGAGGGACAAGAACATAAGAAAGATGGAGGTGAGAAAGTTGAGGTAGGAGTTGAGAAGGAGGTTGAGATAGAAGATACTAAGAAGAGCAAAGAACATGAGGAGGAAGGCATTGAGGAGATTGAGAGAGTTCCAAAGTGGAAAAAGACAAGAGAAGCAAAGAAGAACGTGAAAGAGACCGAGCGAGACGAATGGGGTTACCCAGATCTGTGATACCGGTCCCATACCCGCAGCGATTCATGAAGAAATTAGATGAAAAATTCGCTAAGTTTCTTGATGTCTTTAAGAAATTGCATATTAACATTCCTTTTTATGATGCTTTGGAACAGATGCCTAATTATGCCAAGTTACTAAAAGACTTGATAGCTAAGAGGCGGAGAGTAGATGGGCCCGAGCTTGTGCATTTGAACCATGAGGTGAGTACCATGGTGCACAAGGCGCTTCCTCCCAAGTTGAAGGACCCCGGAAGCTTTACGATCTTATGCGATATCGGGAACGGGATCAAGAAGGGAGCCTTATGTGATCTAGGAGCTAGCATTAATTTGATGTCTCTATCGTTGTTGGTCCCACTAGTCAGTATATGAATTTATGCGGAAGCTAAAATAATAATCTTTTAAAATCTTTTTATCAAGAGCACAAATAACACAAGAGAAAATAATGAAAGCAGTAAATAAGACAAGATATATAGTGGTTCGGATATATCGATCCTATGTCCACTCTCCCTTTTGCAAGGGGCCTTACTAACCAACCAATTTTCATATCCACACGTACATCTCTTTTATAAACTGAATTTTGTTCATTTGTGTCTCTTCACTTGTTCAAATCTCAAACCCTAACTTTTCTCTGCAAACAGTTTCTGTTCTATTTTTATCAATCTTCTTTACAGAAATGGCTCCCAAATGTAACTTTGACCCAGATTATGTATGCAAGAAATTGAAGACGGAGATGGCCGTCGACTTCTACTCCACTCGCAACCCTGCCGCGTTGGAGATTCTGGAGTTATTGCGCAAGTCTGGAGTTGAAGATCTTATCTCTGCTGTCCCCAAAGGTCTTTGCACTTTGGATGGGTACGTCGCGCAATTTATGGTGAGGATGAAGATTCACGATGGAGATATTGTATCCAAGATTGATGGAGAAGAGGTTGTCTTCACAAAACATGATTTTTACAAGCTCTTTAGCAACATTTCTTCTACCGGTGTTGATCCGCTGAAGTATAAGGAGGAAGAAGCCATAGAATCGTTCAAAATCTTCGCTAGATCTTTATGCCAGGCATTGACGAAGGGATTTCTGGATAAACATCTTCGTCAAAAGTACAAGGTACTTTTTGATATTGTTGTGAAAGTTCTGATGTGCGAGAATCACAGTACAGATGCCATCTTCACTGGTTATCTGTGTGTGATGCGAGCCATTTATGATGGTGTTCAATGTGATTGGGCCGAGTTCTTCTGGAATGTCTTGAGGAAGAATAAAGAAAAGGTTCGGAGGGAAGATTGTCCTAGCAAGCCAGGGGAGTCACAGTTTGTGTTCAATGCGAATGTTTCTGTGGGAACAAAGCTGACTTTGATTCTAGATTATCTGTTTTCGCACAAGGTGTGGAAGGCTACCTGGTGCAAGGGTTTCCACAGGTCCAAGATTTTGTTTCACAAGGAGGGGCCTCTAAATGGTCACTCTGACTCTGATGGTGAAGGGACCATCCCTGCTCAACCGTTGCAAGTTGTTCCTTCCCCTGCTAAGGGTAAGAAGACTCAAAAGAAGAAGGTTGGAGCCCCTGCTTCTTCAAACATTGTTATTTCTGGCTCATCAAAGGATGACCAGATTCCGTTAACTGCTGCCTTGAAGAAGCAGAAGGCCGGTGGTGAAGAGTTTGTTGCTTCACCGAAGGCAAAGAAAGGAGGTCCTACGAAGAAAAGGACCAGGCAAGATCAAGGCGGTATTAGCAAGAAGCCCAGAACGTCGAAGAGGGCAGAGAAGAAAACACTCCTCGTAGATGAGCCTACAGAAGAGGAGGAGGAGCAAGTTCCTTTGAAGAGGAAGCCTAGGGCCAGGAGGGCCATCTTGCAAAATGATCCAGATTCCAGTTCTTCTCTGGATGCAACTTTAGATCAAGCTATTGATGAGGCTGCTCATCTGGTGGAGGATGTTGTGTCCTCACCTACAGCTCCAGAGGCCCCTGCATCTGCCTCTGACTTTGCACCAACTGATGTTGACTCAGCTGAGTTACTGTTGGAGTTATACGTGAAAGTATGCTTTTACTTTGTATAACTCATGTATTAAACACTTGTTTATGAGAATAATTCTTTTATCACATTTGCTTTAGATATGATTGAATGTTGAATATCTATTGCAACCAGTTCATTATAAGTAGTACATGTTATATTGTAGTTAATGTGGTGATACCCGATCACGGAAGATCACATTGACGGTTTCCTTGTAACTAAACGTACATTTTCACGACCTAGGTGGAATTGAACAATCCGCCGTGAAAGGTCGATGTGTAAGTCTCAGATTGGTCTGTCATGACTAAGAGATTATACTAGCACATTTAGTATGTGTTGAAGAGGACCTACAACGAGGATACATTCTTCTGTTCTGAAATGTGAAGAATTAGGCCTCAGTGGTTGTTGATTTCTTAATCTCTGTCACTTAAATAGGACCGTGTGTGCTTAATGGTTACTGCTTTGATTCATGTTGTGTGAGAATCATTGTGACTTCGAACTTTGTGTATTGGGCAGTAATATTAATCATACGACGGTTGCTAAGATTTAATATGGAGAAACGCGTGCGAGTACGGCTCGTGTGATTAGTCCCCTTGGTGGGCTCATAAGTTTTATCGTACCAAATCTTGCAAGTGAAGAATTAGTTTCTTCGGTACGGATAATAATGTTGAGCTGTCTTTACTCCAAGGTGAAATATATTAATTAATTTAGAGCTATTCAGAAGCTTAATTAATTAATGGACTTGATAATCTTAAACGTGGGAAATAATAACCGGGAGCCCATATTATCGTAATATGGATTAAGATGGATAGTGCAATATTAATTTATTAGTGGTAATAATTAATATTAATGGATTGAATTATATTGGGGCTCAATATTGAAATTCAGAAGTCCATTAAGAGATCCAATCTTAATTCTCCTTAAAGGCCCCTCAAGTAGCCCATTAAGTAGCCCAATAATGATAAGGTGATTAAAATAAAAAGATAATATTATGCTGATTTTTCTTTGATTTTTTCGAAAATTGTGTATCAAGGGACGAAAAGATTTTGTTGATTTTCTTGGAAAGATATTATGGAAGATATGTATTTTTGAAATACAAGAATATCTCATATATTCAAGAAAGATCCAAATCTTGGCTTCTTCACTTGTAATTTTCGAAAATAGCTTGTTTATAAGGTGAGTGAGATTTTTGTGGAATATTTTATTATGGAGAAAAGAATATATGAGATATATTCAAGATTTCTTAGAGACTAAGAAAAGATTTTCTCCAGGCCCATACAATATTGCAATTTTCGGCCACTACTCTTATAAATAGGGGTGATTATTTCATCCCCAAGTACATAATTCCATGTGTTGGAAAAATCAAGAGCATACATATTTTTCTTTTTCCTTAGTTATTTAAATTACTTGAAAGCATCTCCCACCGGTGATCAAGTAAGGCGAAAGGGAAATACTTGAGAAGGCTTTTGGGTTGATAAAGCGAGATCGTGATTGTCCCGTTTATTCAAAGGCCAATTTTATAAGAGGTACGTAAGTCACATAAATTCTTGTTTATTAATGCCTAGATTTTATGTGAATTAATTCAGCATGCATGATGTTAAATTTGTTGTTGGAATTATTATTTGAATTAATTAGGATTAATTCATGCTAGTAATAATTGAATTTAAATTCGTATTTAAATTTCATCCCGAATAGATTCCGGGCACCCCTATTTTCCCAACAATTGGTATCAGAGCCACGGTTTCGGGCTCTGATCTTTAAATTAGAATTTAAATTATTTAACATTAAATTGATATTGGATAGTAGAATTGCAAGATCTTTTTTGCAGGTATCCAATTGTCATGGTTTTAATGTTTATTATTTTTTTCATGCGTGTGAATTAATTGTTTTTTAATTCGATTCGTTCGAATTCGTTTTTCTCGTGAGAAAATCCACGAGTAGATTAGTTGTTTTTATTTTGATTTGATCATTGTAATAGACTAGTCTAGATCTAGTATTTATTTTTTTTTGAAAAAAAATTGTAACCGGATCGAGACGAAGAACGAAGAATTAAAGACGGCGTACCCGGACGACGTATGCATGCGTGGCGCATGCATGGATGTAAAATCATGCATGGGGTGAGAAACGAGAATGAACGGCGAAACCCGGTGCGCGAGGCGCACGATGGGGCGCGACATGGTGCAGGCGCGCGCGCACGTAGGCGGCGCCCGGCGGCCAGCTGCTCGGCGCCGTGCCGGGTGGCGTGCGGGCCCACTCTGTGGGCCGACGCGCGCCGTATCTCGGGCCGTGGAATTTTTTTTTTTTAAATTAATTTCAGTTCTACATTTTTTTGTGTGATTTTTAACATCGTCCGAACCCCAAACGATGCTGTTTTTTATGAAGTGTTGTTGTTCGAGTGGGAGCATGTCGAGACGAACGATGGAAAGCAACAAAGATGATTTTTCGCATCAAGACGTGAAGAAATTAAACCGTAACAATTGGATTTAAGTGCTCCAATGTGTTTAAATTTGTTTTGATGGATGTTTTATTCCATGCACTTATTATTATTTGTTAATATGTGTTTGCATGATTTTAATTGTCCAAGAAAAACCTTACTTTCGAAAATTACTAAGTATGTTTCTTTAATCGCAATTTTATTCCGGATATTAAAATTGAATTAATTTGGCCTCCATAATTTATTTATTTGTGAAGTTCTTTTGGAATACATTTCCCCCTCGGATCGGCCAAAAGAACGGATTTCACATGAATAAATTCTGAAAGGATGATTGTGGATTATTACTAGTGGCGGTATTGACCCTCACCACGAGTGGCTTGCTCAAAGTGAAATAATAATCCTGTATTGAATTATGGTTATTACTTAGGCATAAGAAATTGATATTAACTTACTCCCCTCGGAGTCCCTGTCAATTTTTATGTGGTCAAAGTGGGAGCCAACTATTAATTTTGGATTAAGAATTTGTAACTTTTAAGTTTGTGATCCGCTTGAATGTGTTTAAATGTATAGACCACCACTCGTGGCGCATTTAAATTATTTCGAGATGTTGGCTGATGCATGATTATATTATTTTAAGGTTTCAATATAATTGATGTGATCGAATTATGTGATAATTTCGTATTTTTCTAGATATTGATATGAATGTATGTTTTGTTCTCAGTTCATCATGTCGCAACCTTTTAATCCACTGTTTAGTATACTTAAAGATAACAAACTTGTCGGTGAGAATTATGTTGATTGGAAACGTAATCTTGATATTGTCCTAACCGCTCAACACCACAAATGGGTACTTACTACTCCTAAGCCCCAAGAGCCTGCCGAAGATACGAGCAAGGCGGTCAAGAAAGAGCATAAGAGTTGGTTTGACTCCGATGAGATGGCTAGGTGTACTATTCTGGCTTCAATGTCAGATGTGTTGCAACACCAACACATGGAGACCGCCTCTGAGATAATGCTCAATCTTGAAGCGATGTTTAAACATCAGAACCGTACACCTAGGTAAATCACCATGCGAAAGATGCTTTCGTTGAAGATGGTGGAAGGTACGCCCGTAAGGGATCACATTATCGAGATGATGGGTTATCTCAACAAGTTGGAAGTACTTGGTGTGAAATTTGATCTCCCTACTAAGGTCGATTTCGTTCTCCATTCTCTGCCGAAGAGCTTTGATCAGTTTCAGTTGAACTATCAAATGAATGACCGTGCAAATAGTTTGCCCGAGCTCTTGCAAGCTTTGGTGTCGGCGGAGACTTTAATGGATCATCAAACTGTTGCTATGGTGGCAAACGGTCCGTCTGCCTCTTCGGGTCCCAAGGGAGGGAAGAAGAGAAAGAGGACGAAAGGCCAGACCCAAGCAAATCCAACTGTTGCAAAACCTAAGTCGAAGGGAGAAGGAGGTGGAAAGAAAGCTGCTAAGGGTAAGTGCTTCAACTGTGGTGAGAAGGGACATTGGAGGGCGACCTGTTCTAAGCCTAAGAAGGCGGTAAAGAAAGGTAAGTCTCATGCTTTAGTCGTTGAAACTTATGTTGCGGTGTATGCTGCCCACGTTTGGGTAGTGGATACCGGGGCAACTGATCATATTTGTTTCACTCTTCAGGGGTTCCAGCTAACCCGATGACTTAGCAAGAATGAGATCCTCGTCACTTTAGACGATGCTACGAGAGTGGCAGCCGAAGCATTGGGAGTCGTGCACCTATCTTTTGAAGATAGAGTTTTAATTTTAAGAGATGTTTTATACGTTCCGAACTTTAGGAAGAATTTAATTTCGGTTTCTAAGTTGTTTTTTGATGAAT
This sequence comes from Ballota nigra, assembly GCA_947034835.1. Taxonomy (NCBI): domain Eukaryota; kingdom Viridiplantae; phylum Streptophyta; class Magnoliopsida; order Lamiales; family Lamiaceae; genus Ballota; species Ballota nigra. Next base: position 50,800,056 of record OX344726.1, on the reverse strand, counting down.
ATTCAGTTACTTTTAATAAAGTTGTTACTGTTTCTTTTAAGAATGATACTATCTTTCATGGAACGTTGGTAAACAATCTCTATACGATTAAGTGTGCACAGCACTCAAATAATGAATCTAATAACACGTCGATCATTTCGAGTAATAAAAGAAAGCGTTCTTCGGAGATGAACGAAACACTTCTGTGGCATCTTAGACTAGGTCATATTAATCTAAAGCGGATAGAGAGATTGGTGAAAGATGGATCCTTGGAATCATTCCAAGTCGAACCGTTTCCAACTTGTGAATCCTGTTTAGAGGGTAAAATGACCAAGAGGGCATTTGGAGCCAAGGGGAATAGAGCCACAGAAGTGTTAGAACTCATTCATACTGATGTGTGTGGTCCAATGACGATCAAAGCGAGAATGGGGTATGAGTACTTCGTCACCTTCATTGACGATTACTCGAGATATGGGTACATTTACCTTATGAGGCATAAATCTGAAACTTTTGATAAGTTCAAAGAGTTTAAGGCCGAAGCCGAGAAACATAGGGAAAAGAGTATCAAGTTTCTACTATCAGATCGTGGGGGCGAATACCTCAGCGATGAATTCTTGAACTACTTATCGGACGAAGGGATCGTATCCCAGTTAACCGCACCGGGAACCCCTCAACAGAACGGTGTGGCAGAATGAAGAAACCAGACTCTTTTAGAGATGGTCAGATCCATGATGAGTTATTCGGATTTACCCAAGTCGTTTTGGGGTAATGCCTTGGAAACGACGGCTTACATTCTAAACTTGGTGCCATCCAAATCGATTCCTAAAACCCCAATGGAATTGTGGACCGGGCGCAAGCCCAGTCTAAGATATTTGCGGATTTGGGGTTGTCCGGCATACGTGCTAGACAAGGAAGCCGGTAAGTTGGATCCACGTTCGGAATTAAGGCTGTTTATAGGATACCCTGCGGGAACGAAAGGGTGTATGTTCTATAGTCCCAAGGATCAAAAGACAGTGATTAGTACACACTTTAAATTCTTGGAAGAAGACTATATGAACAATCGGAAGCCTAAAAGTGAAATTACCTTAGAAGAATTGAGAGGTCAAACCTGGATACCAAGTGTACAAGATGATGTACCACACGTAACATCTTCACAACCATAACCCCGTCGCAGTGGGAGGATTGCTAGGCAACCCGAGTGATTCATGGGAATAGGAGAATCTTCGGATTTGATTCCCGGTGATGAATCAGACCCATGGACATACGACGAGGCAATCCAAGACAAAGATGCGGAGTCGTGGCAAACAGCAATGGAAACCGAGATGGGTTCGATGGATCATAATCAAGTGTGGGAGTTGGTCGATCCACCCAGTGGAGTAGAACCCATTGGATGCAAGTGGTTGTACAAGAAGAAAAGAGGACCGGACGGAAGGGTTGAGACCTTCAAAGCAAGGCTAGTGGCCAAAGGGTATACTAAAAAAGAAGGGATCGATTATGAGGAGACCTTTTCGCCTGTAGCTATGCTTAAGTCCATCCGTATTCTCTTGTCGATCGTTGTGTACCTAGATCACGAGATCTGGCAAATGGATGTCAAGACAGCTTTCCTTAACGGAAGTCTTGACGGGATAGATATCTATATGCAACGGCCCAAATATTTTATTGAAAAAAGCCAAGAGCACCTCGTATGCAAGCTTAAGAGATCCATTTATGGACTTAAGCAAGCATCGCGTACTTGGAACCAGTGTTTTGATCAAGTGATTAAGTCTTATGGGTTTGATCAAAATGAGTTCGAAAGTTGTGTGTATAAGAAGCGTGACGGAACTGCGGTGGTATTCTTAGTATTATACATAGATGATATTCTGCTCATTGGAAACAATGTAAAGGCATTGTCAGACGTAAAGGTATGTCTGTCAAAACAATTTGATATGAAGGACTTAGGGGAAGCCGGTCACATCCTTGGGATCAAGATCACTCGCGATCGCAAGAAGAGGATGTTGGGCTTATCACAAGCTTCATACATTGACACTGTTTTGAAGTGTTTCAGCATGCAAGATTCCAAGAAAGGTTTTGTACCTTTTAGGCACGGAATCCATCTATCGAAAGAAATGAGCCATAAGACGCAAGCGGAGATAGATGACATGAAAGGTGTTCCGTACGCTTCGGCCGTAGGAAGCCTTATGTATGCAATGCTATGTACGAGACCGGATATCTGCTTTACCGTGGGCATGGTGGCAAGATATCAAAGTAATCCCGGAAAAGGTCATTGGACTGCCGTAAAGTGCATCTTGAGGTATCTGAAAAGAACTCATGAGCGGATGCTGATTTACTAGTTAGATAGTCTTGTGCCCGTGGGATACACGGACTCGGATTTCCAATCAGACATAGACCCAAGAAAGTCAACCTCGGGTAGTGTGTTTTGCATGGGAGGAGGAGTCATTTCATGGAGAAGCGTTAAGCAAAAATGCATCGCTGATTCGACCATGGAAGCCGAGTATGTAGCTGATTGTGAAGTAGCGAAAGAGGCAGTTTGGCTCAAGAACTTCTTAGTGGACTTGGACTATGTTCCGAATTTGCCCGACAAGATAATTGTCTTTTGTGACAATGTTGGAGCAGTTGCAAATTCAAGGAAACCGAGAGCCCACAAGGCCAGCAAACACATAGAAAGAAAATACCATCTTATACGAGAAATCGTTAAGAGAGGAGATATATAGGTGGCAAAGATAGCGTCGGGAGACAACCTAGCTGATCCATTCACAAAGGGTCTGCCTCAGAGTACATTCGAGAGACATGTGGATGGAATGGGAGTCAAGACTATTGCCAATCTGCTTTAAGTATAAGTGGGAGGAATTATTAGGTTAGTGTAGGTTGACATGAGATGTCACGTAGAGCTACTACACAAAGACATGCATGATGTATACCAAAAAGCAGACTTTAAGTATAAGTGGGAGATTGTTGGAGTTATACGTGAAAGTATGCTTTTACTTTGTATAACTCATGTATTAAACACTTGTTTATGAGAATAATTCTTGATGGTCCCGGTTTCGAAGGGCTAAAATGGGAATTCAGGAGAATTTTTTTTTTTTAAAACCTTTCGCTCAGAGAGTTCAGCAAGAGTGGAGAGTTCTCAAGTCACTGCATTGCTAAGAGGCTGAGCTACCCAGTCAGTGAGAAGACTGGAAGGCTCATGCTCTTAGCAACAAGGTGACTCGAGAGGTTACTCTCCAAGTCACTGCACTACTCAGAGGCTGAGCTGTCAAGTCAGTGAGAACTTGGAGGCTCATGCTCTAAGTAACGCAGTGACTCGAGAGATTACACTTCAAGTCACTGCTCTGCTTAGAGGCTGAGCTACCAAGTCAGTGGAGACTTGGAGGCTCATGCTCTAAGCAAGGCAGTGACTCGAGATGCTGAACTCTCGAGTGCGTTGCCTGAACTGGTCAGTGAGAGGATCCTCTCTGACCTGAATGATTAACTAAAGTTTCCTTTTTAACAATGCTCTCAGTGAGCAGATTTTCACAACCCTTTAGTAAACACTTTAAATGAAACGAATGCTTAGTTTAACGTGGTTCAGAGACTCAAGCTCTTACATCCACGACCTGATTAACAGGAAATCCACTAACTGGGATTCTTGTTTTTAACGTGCCAAGGTGCACTAACAACTGGACTCACGCTACTCCCTGGGCTGCCTCTCCTTACTAACTAACTTCAACCAACAAACCTAACTAGAGGGTTTTGGTTTCAGTTTGGTTTCTCCAACTATGTGAGGTTTCCCTTACAATGTATTAGCCTCAAGCTAAGATTGGGAAAACCTCTCTAAGCTAAGAGTTACAAGCTTGACACTCAATGAATATAAGTGAAAACCTAATGATCAGTGTCGTGGGTGTGAAACACTTCCTTATGACTCCTTAAAAACTCACACACCCTCACAGCTTGTAGGTGTTTTTTTTTTTTTTTTTACACACCTTGAAACGAAGCTATGAGCTTGTATTTATAGTGTGGATTCAAATGTAACCGTTGAATGAAATTACATTTGAATCCATACAATTAATGGTTTCAACCACTTTTCTTGGAATGCGGCCTTGTCAGTGTTAGAGTTGCTGCCTTGTGCTGATTGGTCCACGTGGGCTGGATTCAACGGATCTTTGACTCAGTGGGTTGACCAAGACCCACTGACTTTAGGTAGCTTCCTCCTTTACTGACTGGTGATCTTCAGTGGACTGAACATCTTCAGTGTAGTTGTCCTTCAGAGACTGTTTGAAGATCACTCCAAGAAGTTTGTCATAAGGCTGAATGACAAACTTCCCTGACCACAGTAGCCTGACTCCTTCAGGGCCTACTTGGTGCAGCACTGATCCTCTTGATCATGCTCTTCACTGAGTGGTCCACCTGACTTAGCTTAGAACAACCAAGTTTACACTCAATGGGACATCCTACAGGCTTCTCTTCAGGTTCAGGTCTCTGACATGGTTTTAGGTCTTCTTGGTGTCATCTTGATATCCTCAGGCTGTGTTACTGAGTTCCCCCTCGCTGAGTTCCCCTCAACTGAGTTCTTCTCAACTGACAGCCTATTCTTCTGAGAAATAACCTAGCCTGACCTGAAACAAAAGATACTATCCTGACTGCTTTCAAACCTATTACAAGTGGTTTTGGAAAATCATCAAAACTAAACCATATCCCAACAATTTCCCCCTTTTTGATGATTCCAAAACTTCTAACCAAATGATTTTCTATTACAAGAATAAGGTCAGAACACAAGTAATAGTTTGAAATATGCAGGAATTCCCATAGTTTAAAACGTTTAAGATCTGTTCGGTAGACCATTTTTCTTAACAAAACTGGATCAGTGGTCATGTGAACAACCCGCTCTGATACCAATTGATGGTCCCGGTTTCGAACGGCTAAAATGGGAATTCAGGAGCAAATTTTTTTTTAAAACCTTTCGCTCAGAGAGTTCAGCAAGAGTGAAGAGTTCTCAAGTCACTGCATTGCTAAGAGGCTGAGCTACCCAGTCAGTGAGAAGACTGGAAGGCTCATGCTCTTAGCAACACAGTGACTCGAGAGGTTACTCTTCAAGTCACTGCACTACTCAGAGACTGAGCTGTCAAGTCAGTGAGAACTTGGAGGCTCATGCTCTGAGTAACGCAGTGACTCGAGAGATTACACTTCAAGAAACTGCTCTGCTTAGAGGCTGAGCTACCAAGTCAGTGGAGACTTGGAGGCTCATGCTCTAAGCAAGGCAGTGACTCGAGATGCTGAACTCTCGAGTGCGTTGCCTGAACTGGTCAGTTAGAGGATCCTCTCTGACCTGAATGATTAACTAAAGTTTCCTTTTTAACAATGCTCTCAGTGAGCAGATTTTCACAACCCTTTAGTAAACACTTTAAATGAAACGAACACTTAGTTTAACTTGGTTCAGAGACTTAAGCTCTTACATCCACGGCCTGATTTAACAGGAAATCCACTAACTGGGATTCTTGTTTTTAACGTGCCAAGGTGCACTAACAACTGGACTCACGCCACTCCCTGGGCTGCCTCTCCTTACTAACTAACTTCAACCAACAAACCTAACTAGAGGGTTTTGGTTTCAGTTTGGTTTCTCCAACTATGTGAGGTTTTCCCTTACAATGTATTAGCCTCAAGCTAAGATTGGGAAAACCTCTCTAAGCTAAGAGTTACAAGCTTGACACTCAATGAATATAAGTGAAAACCTAATGATCAGTGTCGTGGGTGTGAAACACTTCTTTATGACTTCCTAACAACTCACACACCCTCACAGCTTGTAGGTGTTTGTTTTTTTTTACACAATTTGAAACGAAGCTATGAGCTTGTATTTATAGTGTGGATTCAAATGTAACCATTGGATAAAATTACATTTGAATCCATACAATTAATGGTTTCAACCACTTTCCTTGGAATGCAGCCTTGTCAGTGTCAGAGTTGCTGCCTTGTGCTGATTGGTCCACGTGGGCTGGATTCAACGGATCTTTGACTCAGTGGGTTGACCAGGACCCACTGACTTTAGGTAGCATCCTCCTTCACTGACTGGTGATCTTCAGTGGACTGAACGTCTTCAGTGTAGTTGTCCTTCAGAGATTGTTTGAAGATCACTCCAAGAAGTTTGTCATAAGGCTGAATGACAAACTTTCCTGACCACAGTAGCCTGACTCCTTCAGGGCCTACTTGATGCAGCACTGATCCTCTTGATCATGCTCTTCACTGAGTGGTCCACCTGACTTAGCTTAGAAAAACCAAGTTTACACTCAGTGGGACATCCTACAGGCTTCTCTTCAGGTTCAGGTCTCTGACATGGTTTTAGGTCTTCTTGGTGTCATCTTGATATCCTCAGGCCGTGTTGCTGAGTTCCCCCTCGCTGAGTTCCCCCTCAACTGAGTTCTTCTCAACTGACAGCCTGTTCTTCTGAGAAATAACCTAGCCTGACCTGAAATAAAAGATACTATCCTGACTGCTTTCAAACCTATTACAAGTGGTTTTGGAAAATCATCAAAACTAAACCATATCCCAACAATTCTTTTATCACATTTGCTTTATATATGATTGAATGTTGAATATTTATTGCAACCAGTTCATTATAAGTAGTACATGTTACATTGTAGTTAATGTGGTGATACCCGATCATGGAAGATCACATTGACGGTTTCCTTGTAACTAAACGTACATTTTCACGACCTAGGTGGAATTGAACAATCCGCCGTGAAAGGTCGATGTGTAAGTCTCAAATTGGTCTGTCTTGACTAAGAGATTGCACTAGCACATTTAGTATGTGTTGAAGAGGACCTACAGTGAGGATAAATCCTTCTGTTATGAAATGTGAAGAATTAGACCTCAGTGGTTGTTGATTTCTTAATCTCCGTCACTTAAATAGGACCATGTGTGCTTAATGGTTACTGCTTTGATTCATGTTGGGTGAGAATTATTGTGACTTCGAACTTTGTGTCTTGGGCAATAATATTAATCATACGGCGGTTGCTAAGATTTAATACGGAGAAACGCGTGCGAGTACGGCTCGTGTGATTAGTCCCCTTGGTGGGCTCATAAGTTTTATCGTACCAAATCTTGCAAGTGAAGAATTAGTTTCTTCGGTACGGATAATAATGTTGAGATGTCTTTACTCCAAGGTGAAATATATTAATTAATTTAGAGCTATTCAGAAGCTTAATTAATTAATGGACTTTATAATCTTAAACGTGAGAAATAATAACCGGGAGCCCATATTATCGTAATATGGATTAAGATGGATAGTGCAATATTAATTTATTAGTGGTAATAATTAATATTAATGGATTGAATTATATTGGGGCTCAATATTGAAATTCAGAAGTCCATTAGGAGGTCCAATCTTAATTCTCCTTAAAGGCCCCTCAAGTAGCCCAATAATGATAAGGTGATTAAAATAAAAAGATAATATTATGCTGATTTTTCTTTGATTTTTTCAAAAATTGTGTATCAAGGGAAGAAAAGATTTTGTTGATTTTCTTGGAAAGATATTATGGAAGATATGTAATTTTGGAATACAAGAATATCTCATATATTCAAGAAAGATCCAAAACTTGGCTTCTTCACTTGTAATTTATGAAAATAGCTTGTTTATAAGGTGAGTGATATTTTTGTGGAATATTTTACTATGGAGAAAAGAATATATGAGATATATTCAAGATTTCTTAGAGACTAAGAAAAGATTTTCTCCAGGCCCATAAAATATTGCAATTTTCAGCCACTACTCTTATAAATAGGGGTGATTATTTCATCCCCAAGTACATAATTCCATGTGTTGGAAAAATCAAGAGCATACATATTTTTTTTCCTTAGTTATTTAAATTACTTGAAAGCATCTCCCACCGGTGATCAAGTAAGGCGAAAGGAAAATACTTGAGAAGGCTTTTGTGTTGTTAAAGCGAGATCGTGATTGTCCCGTTTATTCAAAGGCCAATTTTACAAGAGGTACGTAAGTCACATAAATTCTTGTTTATTCCGCCTAGATTTTATGTGAATTAATTCAACATGCATGATGTTAAATTTGTTGTTGGAATTATTATTTGAATTAATTAGGATTAATTCATGCTAGTAATAATTGAATTTAAATTTCATCCCGAATAGATTCCGGGCACCCCTATTTTCCCAACAGTTACATCCCTCTTCCCCCTCTCCTATTAATCTTATTTCCCCTTCCCTATCTTCCCCAGACACCAATGCCCAACCTATACCTTCTGTGTCTAGTACTCAATCTCCATTACCATAACAGACTATCTCAAACACTCCCACTCCCACTCAAACAGCCTCTCCCCTTAACACTAAATCACAAACTTCTCTACCTACTAACCCTTCACCCCCACAAACAGCCTCTGTACGAGAGGTACCCTCTACCTCTTCTGGTGCAGAACAACCTACTCAAACAAACCCCTCTACCTCTCAAACCCAAACACCTATCCCTCCCCCCACTCAAACTGACCAGAACCCCTCTTTTTCCATGGCCTTGGGGTTCCCTGGTCCTCCTCCCTCCCCACAAATTCACTTAGCGGTGATAGTGAAGAAGAGGATGCTTCACTTGAGCCTCCCAACTTAGCCTCATCCTTCTCTTCTCGGATGCCCACTCCCTTCACATTCAATGACTCAGATATGGGTTCAATCCGACAAAGTATGAGTGTAAGTGCTCAGCTCTGGCTAAGAGAGCAATTTCCAATCTTGTTGGAGCACTTACCCCTCTTAGCAGACTTGACTGATGGTAAAGTCTGGAGCAAGGCCAGACTGGAAGATGTTGAAGATTTGGTGCTCTTATTGGAGGAAATGGGCACCTCTGGTTTTGCCCAGTGGGAGATCCAGGTGAAGAAGAAGCTTAATATGCAGAATCTTGTAGAGCTCGAGTCTCCAGCCTCTGCTAAGGTAGTTGTCGGAACCTTGCTGATCCAGCGAGGAGTGATGATCTCTCCAGAGGGCCCCTCATACACCTTTGGCCCTCACTTCTCTTTTGCTCCAGAGTTGTACTCCGATGAAGAGGATTTTGATGTTACTCCTGCCGTGCTGAAGAAGATGAAGTTGTTCTTCAATGAACAGATCCAGGAGATTGGCAGGTTCAGTAAGGCAATGCAACATCTGGGGCCATCCATGATAGAGCACCAGATCAGACAGGAGAGGAAGCGTTTTCTGAAGCAGATCAAGGCAATTTTTGCCTCTGCTAAGGCCTCTTTCAAGGCAAATGGCCTCTTCCTTAAGCTGGATATCATTGACAGCCAGAAGCAGTTGCAAGAGCATGTTCTGGACCAACTACGCCCAGTGTCTGTTCTCAAGGTAGAGATGGCCTCCCAGATGCTTGAAAATGCCAGGATGAAGGATTCCCTGCAGGAGATGCTGTAGAAGTAGGAGCGCCTGGTGGCTGAGGCACAGTCATATGTTGAAGAAGGCAAGAAACTCAGAGACCTCCATTCTTCTTCTAATTCTGAGCTGCCTGCTCTGATTAGGCAGGTTGTTGAGCCCCTTCTTGATGAAGTTAAAAATGGGGAAGAAAAGGCCAGAACTGAGCTGACAAAGAGTACAAATGACACTCTGTTCAACCATTCTGGTCGTCTGGACCTGTTGGAGAGTACTCTTGCTCAAGCTGAGCTCCAGAAGAAGAAGAAGGATGAGCTCAAGTCTATTGCTGTGGCTAGGCAACTGACTGCAGATGAGGAGAACCTGGACTCTGAGCTAGATCCAGTGACTGTTCCTGGTCCTGCAAGGAAGAAGTTAAGAAAGGTGAAAAAGACCTTCTTAGAAGAAGTGGTGGAAGAGGCAGAGAAGAGACAGAAGAAGAAAAAACTACCAGAATAAGGAAGAATATTGATGAGGAACAAAGACTCAGATATGTTCGAAGGCAGAACAAGAAGGCAAGAGAAGCAGGCCTCCCTCCTCCTAGTGCAAGTGGAAGTTCAGGCCAGAAGAAGAAGAAGCCAATTGAAGTGATAGATGTCCTACCTCTCAGGACAGAAGGATCTTTTGATTCAACTGTGCATGTTCCATTGATTAACAGATGGAAGGATGCGAAGACTCTCTGGTTCATCAAAACATTACATCCACAGGCCTCCTCCAGAAGATGAAGACTTAATCAAGCAACTGATGGACTCCACCATCCAATTCAATCTGGAAGTAACTGCACCTGGATTTCACTATCTCAACAATCCAATTAATGGAGATCAGATTGATTGGGGAGAACTCAAAAAGCTGTTCATAACCAAGGTTCTCAAGGACTTCACTCCATCCAGTTCGGCAGAGCTCAGAGCTGTTCAAGATCGCTTCCTGGATTGGTTTCTTATGCCTAAGGATGATAAGAGATATGCTTGATAGGAATTGCCTTGTAATCTGTAATCTCATATGTTCTGATTATTAATGAAATACCATATCTCTTCTGCTTCAAGATAACTTCTTGTTGTCTAATTGTTTGCCTGATAAGATCTATTCTAAGGTCGTATCTCATTTTATTTTTAATGCTTAATCTGTTTTGATTAGTTCTGGTTGTTGTTTTAACTTCATCAAAAAGGGAAAAATTGTTAGGAAAAATTGTTATTAGTTTTGATGAGTTAAACAAACCAGAAGATGTAATAGGACCATTTGAACCTGTTAGCCAAATGAGGAACTAGATTAGGACTTAGTCTAGGGGGAACTGCCAGACCAGAAGACTTCACCAGAAGAGTCACCAGAAGACTTCACCAGAAGACTTCACCAGAGGACTCCACCAGAAGACTTCACCAGAGGACTCCACCAGAAGACTTCACCAGAGGACTCCACCAGAAGACTTCATCAGAGATGTTCAGACCAGAGGCAGAAGACTTTTCCCCAGACCAGACGAGTCCAGACCAGACGAGTCTGGTGAAACAAAAGATGCTCAGAATCACCTCCAGATTCTACTGGATAATCTATTTCTTAACCGACTCTGGACCAGAGGACCTCTGGGTCAACTGGTGTCTGGTTCAGCCTACTCTGGAAGAATCAGAGTTGTGCAATGGATGCATTTGACCATTGGTAATTCAAATGAAGTCAACCTTGATCGGATTGGAAAGTCAGAATGAAGATATAAATCCAAGGATCTCACCAACCCAATCAATCAATTAGGGAATTGATTGATTGAAGCTTACATAAATAGAGATTTAATTAGATTAGCTCTCCAACGGCTAAACCCTAATAACCTCTATAAATACAAGAGTGCCAGTATGAAGAAAAGCTCTAGTTACGCGCACGAAGATCATACTCTAGCTTTAATATTCACAAGCAATTAGCACTCTTATAGTTCTTGATTCATATCTACTCTTAAGGAGTTAAATAGTTGGATTATACTCAACCTGTTCATCTTGATAGATAAGGTTGGAGTAGACTATACTTTAGATCGAAGTTAGATCTAAAGTGTGTAACAAGGTGCTGGTACTTGTCAATTCCAGTGTTCGTGAGTAAGTTGGTTGGTTAGTAATGTCACTTGCAAAAGGGAGAGTGGACGTAGGATCGTTATATCTGAACCACTATATATCTTATCTTATTTACTACTTTCATTATTTTCTCTTGTGTTATTTGTGCTCTTGATAAAAAGATTTTAAAAGATTATTATTTTAGCTTCCGCATAAATTCATATACTGACTAGTGGGACCAACAATCGTTGTTCAAGAAGTTGGATGGGGGTGAACTTCAGCCCACGATGATGACTCTCTAGCCTGTCGATAGGTCTATCACTAGACCTCAAGGAATGGTGGAAGATGTTCTAGTGACGGTGGCGGATCACGTTTTTTCCACCGACTTTGTGGTCCTCGATATGGAGAAAGATGAGCATGTACCCCTAATTTTGGGAAGACCATTCTTGGCTACTACCGGGATGGTGCTAGATGTGGTCAATGGAAAGATCACGATGAAAGTCGATAATCAAGAAGTGAAGATAGCGATCTACGAGGCGATGAAATATCCAATGGGAGATGAGAGCTGTCACTTCATTGATATCTTGGACACTTGTGTTAAAGACACACTCCTTGACCCTTGCTCTTTCTATGTTCATAATTATGATTATCCTATTCTCGATGAACTAACATATGATCTTTATGACCTTGATTATTTTGACAGCTTGAAAGAGAACGAGGATGTAAAGTTCATGGATGTAATGAAAGTTGAGGGTGAGGAAGAGTTAGATGTGGATGAGTCCACTTTTGAGAAGATGTTCGATAAGGCGCCACCATTGGAGGCGAAGAAGGAGTTGAAACCACTCCCTGATCACCTCAAGTATGCTTACTTAGACGAGAGTGAGAAGTATCCGATAATTGTATCTGCTCTTTTAACTGATGATCAATTAGAGAGACTATTAGTGGTGCTTCGTAAGCACAAATCTGCTATAGGTTGGTCAATTGCGGATATTAAGGGTACTAGTCCTTCTATTTGCATGCATAGGATTAAATTAGATGAGGGTACAAAGGCTATAGTGCAAAATCAGCGTAGAGTGAATCCGGTGATACAAGAAGTGATACATAAGAGGAGTTGAAGCTGTTAGATAGTGATATGATCTTTGCTATTTATGATAGTCCATGGGTGAGTCTGTTACACGTAGTTGCTAAGAAAGGGGGTACCACGGTGATTAAAACTGAATCTAATGAGTTGGTAGCCACTAGATTAGTGACGGGATGGCGTGTGTGTGTTGATTATAGAGAGTTGAATAAGGCAACGTGCAAGGATCACTTTCCTTTGACATTCCTTGATCAAATGATTGATAAATTAGATGGTTTTGAGTATTATTGCTTCCTAGACAGGTATTCGGGATATAATCAGATTATGGTAGTCCCTGAGGATCAGGAGAAAACCACGTTCACCTGCTATTATGGTACTTTTGCCTTTAGGAGAATGTCGTTTGGGTTGTGTAATGCACCCGCCAATTTATCATCAATCTTTCATCCATTCACTTATTTTTCATCACATTTACATTCTCTCCTCTCTCTCTCTCCCTTTTTTCATTCGAGTAATTTATTTGAATTGTTCAATTCTCAGTGATGGGTCAAATTCAATACACATAATTATTATTCTTATTTGTTATAGATCCATTTTAACCATGATAGTGATATTATATAAACCATAATCTTCAATTTTTTAATCTATTTTTTTGTTTCTTATGTTTAGGTATTCGTTGTTATCTCGATCCATTTCTAATTAATAGTGATTCTATTTTTCATCGATTTTTTTCTAACGATTATATTTTACTCCAAATTTCAGGTATCATAAATATTTCATCGGATAATGGTATCATCATCTCTCAATTTATATTGGATTCCATGCTGCTAGACACCAATCCATCGCATGGTGGATCGTTGTAATTTCTAGATTTAGATTTTTCATGTTTATAGATCTTAGATATAGACATATAACTAATTTAGATTAGATTTCTATGTATATTCATCAAAGCCAATATGAGTCTTTTTTTTTTTTGTGGATGATCATTTGTAATCAAAGATACGGTGATCTATCATCATTGTAAATTTCAATAGTTATTAGTAAATCTAATTTAATTTTATTTATGGATGTTATTTTCAGTTAGATTATTTTAATTTATCAATTTTTATCTTTGTTTACTTATTGATAATCATTAAAATATTTGATAATCAATTATAAATTTTAATCTTACTCCATTATAATCGATAATATATTAGTTATATTCCTTATTTTGATTCATTCAATTTCAAAAACTACTTAAATTGTGTATTAGCATAATTATCTATTTTATGTTATAGTTGACTCAATCTATGCTTAAAATTGGTAGCATTTGTTTTTTATTGTTTCAATTCAAATTTTAAATTTAGTGATTCCTTAATATTGCGTGTGACATTTAGTTTAATTTTTTTTTTTTTTGGTAATGTTAACTTTAATTGCTATTTTAAAATTTTAATTCTCAATTAGGACGATATGATACATATGAATTAATGCTAAATTTGACTTTAATTATATTGTACTTATTAGTTCATCTTTTTTCCTCCACCGTCTTAAATAACCAATCATATGCATTAATTTGTTCATAATCTTTAATTTTAAAATCCTTAACTATCTCCAATTATTTTTCTTATTTTATGATATTGATTAATTGTAATTATGACTTTTGACTTTAATTTTGTATATCAATAAAAGTAATTATATCGCGTACTAATTTGAATATAATTTATTAATTTTGACAACAGTCTTGACTAACTATATTTTCATTGATATGTGATTTTTTTGTTTATATGTAATTGTTATGTTTTTTCTAATTATTAAATAGAATTAATATTTTATAAGTTGTGACTAATAATATGTATCGTCCAATAATATTGTATATGTAAAAAAAGTCATAATAATAAAAACTTAAATGACAGATTTAAATATTGACATAATTTTGTTTAAGGTATATTTGACATTTTATTTCAATTTTTTGACATGTGCGACTTAAATTCCAAAATTATTGCTTAACTATATTTAAGGTATATTGAGATCGATTATGTGTGCCTCATCATACTGAAATCTTTATTATTACCTTTATTTTAATACTGATTAAAATTTATTAAAGTAATATTGACATAATAAATTGTTATTAGTCCTGATTCTTTGCTAAGTTTAATTAATAGCCTAAATATTTTCAAATTTATACTCAGTCATAATCCTAATAAGTAGACTAAAAAAATAATTAGTATGTCAAAAAGTGTATAGTTAATATAATAGTGGATGAATATATTTTGATTCTTCATTCCTTTAAAACCACTTATATTATTATCAAATTTATAGTGAGTATACCATCGTTAAGTAGATTTGTATATATATATTTAAAAGATTTTTCTAATAATAAGGCAATATTTAAGATATATCAACACCTAACAAATTCTCTTATCTTTCTATTTTAGCTCTAATTAGTAAATAAACAATAACTTCACTACACCTGATACAAATAAACAACTAATTACCATTATCATAAATATTCTTTTGTATTTAGTGATTGGAGTTCGCAGGTGTAACGCCCCGAATCCGGAGCGTAGCCTCCCTTAGCTTTAACGCTTCAGATCGAGCCGTCATTTAGTAATATAAGAAAACTGGGCCATTTTTTTTAAACAAATACTTTACTCAAGTTTATGAAATAACTAATTACGCGATTCGACCGATTGACAAATTTTGCAGCGGGGTTTAACTTCTAAGCATGCAAGCCCTAAATAGTCATTTGAATAATTTAACATGCCAAGTCTAAATATTTGCACAAATACGATAAGTTTCTAGTCAAAAGCATCGAGCGTGAAAAGAGTAGTCGCCCGACTTAAAGTACATTCATCCCGAATAAGACATAAATATTAAGACAGTTATGAGTTTTAGACAGTGGTGGGGAGGTCTGCACTACAGCTGCTCCCATTCCTCCGCATCAGTACCTGAAAATGTTTGTAAAAGCAGGGGATGAGATTTGAATTCTCAGTGTGGGTGATCTGTACGCGATTATGCAAAAACCGGTATAATTCGAGTATCTATTACACCTATCCTTCCGAACGTAACACAATTTGGCACGACTATTTCATCAATGCCTATGGGCAGTCTTAATTTCAACATACCCTATGAGCAGTCTTAATTTCAACATACTCTACAGATATGTCTTAATTTCAACATATCCTGTGGATATATCTTAATTTCAATATACCCTGCGATGCATAGCACCGAGAAATCACATGTATAATTTCAACAAGAAAGCACACCAATTTTGCACATAATTTCCAGGCAATACAGATATGAACCACCCACCTTTCAAGGAGCTTTTCGTAAAAGTTGGGGACAGCGAGACTTCCGAACTCACAAACGAACCGCACTCAACCTAGCACGAATTATTAACTATGTTTTAGTCCATTATCTATTTATACAAGTTTTCTCGCATTCTCATACGTAACACGTTGGTCCTAAAAGGACTTTTGACATACTTAGTATTTTAGTTCCTTTAGTGCAAGTTTATAACTTTTAGTCTTAGTGAAATTTTCATTAAAGTTACACAATAACATATATCCAAGGAATTGATTTTTCGTCCTAGGATCAAAACACCAAATCGTGAAATTTATTACTAAACTCCTATCCACATGATACTAATATATTCTAAGTCCTTATTCTATCATGCAAGACATGTATGAGCATTTAAACAAAAGTAAACACTTCAAGTCACTAAGTTGAAAATGATGCAGTTTGTTCTCCTAGGTCCTCTACTTATAACTTTGGGTATTTTTCAAAAATACTTAGACACATTCAAAAATCATAAAATTTATACAGTACCTTCAACTTGAAATGAAGAATACACATAAAAATAGTTCTTATCCGTTTGGTGTGTCGAAAATAGGGATTTTGGTCCGTTTTCAAAACTAGTACAGAAACTTTTCATGTGTCACAGTAGGTCCACAGCAGTGCACCACTAACAAGAACATTTTGGTAAAATTAGTTAGACACCTCCTAAAATCATGAAAAAATTTATAGACGTAGCTAACAACCCATAGTATTTTAATATGAATTTTAAGAAAAACATTCTCTTGCCGATTAGTACCAGATTCTTTCCAAACACGAAGGTAGTTGCAGATTGTCACGTTTTCTTTAAAAATTCATAGATTATTGAAGAAAATTCCAAATCACATGAGACCAGTGGCAAATGAAAGCCACTTTGACCTACTTTCCAAATATGTAAACAAAATTCGTAAATAACAAGTTTCAAGAACGTCGTTTTATTCCAGAAAACACCATCAGTGTCAACTTCCTCATTTAGGCATGCTCACACACACATATCTTCCACCTCCACACTTATCATGCCATACATCTTTCCCTAAACATATATCTTAGCAAAATAACACATTACTTAACCCATATTCAAGCATTCAAAAGAAAATTTGAACCTAGATACCATGCCTTCTAAGAAAAACACTAAGCATGCTCAAAAGATAAGATATTTAGAGTTTTGAGTTGTTGGTTGATAAACCTTTGTAGTTTCTTTCTTGTTAAGCTAGAGGGCCTTATAGCTCTTCAAGTTCTCTTCCTTTGAATGTTAGAAAGTGGTTCTTTGAATGGGAAGCTTTGTCTTGGAGCTTTAAGATGAAAAATACAAGACAAGTTAGAATATTGGTTTAGAAATGAAGCTTGTGAGGAAGTATAGAGGAAGTGGAGGTTTTCTCTTCATGAAAACCTTGAAACCTTTAAGACTTGTCCATGGATGGATGTTGGAAGGTGGGAGAGGGCCTTCTTCTTCAAGAGAATGGGGAGAAGAATTTCTTTCTCCCCAAGTTGTGGGGTGGCCGAAAATGGAGAGGGGAGGGGGAGAAGTGCTGATTTTTTTTTTGTGTTTTTGGCTTGTGTTTGGTGCAAGACAAGGTCTTAAGTAGGGGGAGTGTGGTCTTTGAGGGAGAGGGATGTTGCACCAACATGGGTGGAAACAAGGTATTAAGGAAGGGAAAAAGGGGGCTTTGACCTTTCCTAACTTGGAGTGAGGGTGATGGGTCATGGCTTGGGGTTGTGGGGAGAAGGTCTCCCCCCCCCCCCCCCCCCCCCCCCCACACACACATGTGATCGCCCCTTTTGCAGAAATTTGGGTTTTGGGGGCTGCCATTTGGTGGCCCCCAGTGTTACGGGACGCGGTTTGGTCGAAACTGTATTTTTCGGTGTTGATTTTGCGGCCCGAAAATTAGGGTTTTTATTTGATAATTATACCCAATTTTTGGACGTGTATATTATTCATTTGGATTGCATTTTACTTACTTTTGAACTCATTTCCATTTATTTGATTCGTATTTTAAGTGCTAGGAGTGCCTCCGGTTTGGTTTGTTCGCCCGTCGTTTGAAAATTTTAAACTAGAGTACGAAGCCTTTAATTCGAAGGATTTAAAATCGAAAAGACGCATGAACATAATAATAAACACATTTATCCTACCACTTTGGGTCGGGGTATTACATCCTACTCTCCCTAAAAGGAATTTCGTCCCCGAAATTTAACTTACTTGGTCATCCCAGGTATTGCGGATATTTCGCTAACATTTCATCCTCTCTCTCCCAAGTTGCTTCTTCCTTTCCGTGTCTACTCCACTTTACTAAAACTAAAGGGACTTCTCTATTTCTTAACTTATGCATTTTCCTTCCTAGAACTCCCACAGGTACTTCCTCATAAGTTAGGTCTCGACCTATCGTCAAATCTCTGAAGTCAACGACATGCGCTGGGTCACCCACGTACTTCCTGATCGTGGAAACATGGAACACATTGTGCACTTGTGATAAGTCCGGCGGCAAGGCTAGGCGATATACGACGTCTCCAACTTTCTCTAATACATCAAAGGGTCCGATGTAGCGGGGTCTCAGTTTGCCTCTCTTCCCGAAACGAATTAATCCCCTCATTGGTGCCACCTTCAGAAATACCTTCTCTCCAACTTCGAAGTGTAGGTCCTTTCGGCGGGTGTCGGCATATGACTTCTGACGATCTTGTGCAGCTTTGATTCTTTCTTTAATTCGAGAAACGATTTCCACGGACTGCTCCACTAACTCTGGTCCTAAAATTTTGCGGACTCCCACTTCATCCCAACAAATAGGTGATCGGCATCTCTTTCCATAAAGGGCCTCGAACGGTGCCATTTGTATTGTGGCCTGGTAGCTGTTGTTGTAAGCAAACTCTACCAAGGGAAGGTGAGCTTCCCAACTCCCTTCGAAGTCCAAAGCACAGGCCCTGAGCATGTCCTCCAGGGTCTGAATGGTCCTCTCTGATTGTCCATCGAATTGAGGGTGGTAAGCAGTGCTGAAATTGAGTTGCGTCCCCAAAGCTTGTTGTAAACTTTTCCAGAATTTCGAAGTGAAACGAGGGTCTCTATCAGAAACTATCGAAACTGGTACGCCGTGCAATCTAACCACTTCTCCTATGTACAACTGTGATAGCTTATCTAAGGAGTAAGTCATTCGAATAGGTATAAAGTGGGCCGACTTGGTGAATCTGTCGACGACGACCCAGATGGCGTCGTGGTTCTTCACAATCTTGGGGAAACCGGTTACAAAGTCCATGGTGATGTTTTCCCATTTCCATTCAGGTATCTCCAGCGGGTGCAGTAATCCTGATGGTCGTTGGTGGTCGGCTTTGACTTGCTGGCAGGTCAAACATTTCTTCACAAAGTGAGCTATCGTCCTTTTCATACCCCTCCACCAGAAATTTTCCTTCAGTCCCCTATACATCTTTGTCTCTCCGGGGTGCACTGTGTAGGGTGAACCGTGTGCTTCCTTTAGAATCTCTTCCCTTATTTCTCCATCCTTTGGCACACATATCCGTCGTCCAAACATTAAACTCCCATCGGTATCCATCGCAAATCCCTCGATGGTCCCCTTTTCGGCTCGAATCCTTATGCCATCAAGAAATTTGTCGGTCTTCTGAGCGTCCCTAATCCTTTCCCTTAAGGTTGGTTGTAGGTTGAGCGCATAGATCACGGCGTCTGCACAACATTGGCTTGTGTATTCCAGGCTCATCCGGGCGAAGTCTTTGATCAACGTTGCTTGTTCTGTTGGCATGGAGCTGAGTGTCGCCTTCCCTTTCCTACTCAGGGCATCGGCCACTACGTTCGCCTTTCCAGGGTGATAATGAATCGAACAGTCGTAGTCCTTCACCAATTCCAACCATCTCCTCTGTCGCATGTTAAGTTCCTTTTGTGTGAAGAAGTACTTTAAGCTCTTGTGGTCAGTGTAGATTTCACATTTGCCTCCATAAAGATAGTGTCTCCAGATTTTTAGTGCGTGAACTACCGCTGCTAACTCCAGGTCATGTGTTGGGTAGTTCTGCTCGTGAATCTTCAGTTGTCGGGACGCGTATGCAACGACCTTTCCATGTTGCATAAGGACACATCCTAACCCAGATAAGGATGCGTCAGTGTATATCACAAATCCCTCTGATCCTTCGGGGATAGTTAACACCGGCGAAGAAGTCAATCTCTTCTTGAGCTCTTGGAAACTTTCTTCGCAGGCGGGCGTCCAAATGAACTTCTGAGTCTTCTTTGTCAGTTGGGTTAGAGGTCTTGCGATTCGTGAGAAATCCTGAATGAATCTCCTATAGTACCCTGCTAACCCAAGAAAACTTCGTATTTCATTGGCATTTATCGGGGTCCTCCAGTCCATTATGGCCTCCAACTTTGCGGGATCCATCTCGATCCCCTTTGATGAGATTATGTGTCCCAAGAACATAACTCGATCAATCCAGAACTCGCACTTGCTGAATTTGGCATAGAGTTTCTCGCGTCTCATTGTCTCTAATACAATCCTGAGGTGCTCCCTGTGTTGCTCCTCGTCCTTGGAGTACACTAGTATGTCGTCGATGAATACGATGACAAATTGGTCTAAGTACTGATGAAACACTCGATTCATCAGATCCATGAAAACTGCTGGTGCATTTGTCACTCCAAAAGGCATCACCGTAAACTCGAAATGTCCATAACGGGTCCTGAAGGCTGTCTTTGGAATGTCACTCTCTTTGACCTTCAGTTGGTGATAGCCAGACCTCAAATCAATCTTCGAAAACACGCTGGCATTCTTCAATTGATCGAATAGGTCCTCAATTCTTGGTAGAGGGTACTTGTTCTTAATGGTCAACTGATTCAGGGCTCGGTAGTCAATGCACATTCTGTAAGTCCCATCTTTCTTTTTCACAAAGAGGACAGGTGCTCCCTATGGTGATACACTAGGCCTGATGAATTTCTTATCCAAGAGTTCTTGAAGCTGCTCCTTTAATTCTTGTAATTCCTTGGGTGCCATTCTGTATGGTGCTTTTGAAACAGGCGTAGTTCCGGGTATCAGCTCGATGGAGAACTCCACTTGTCGGTCAGGAGGCGTTCCTGATAATTCTTCTGGAAATACATCTGGGTACTCCCACACAATGGGCAGGTCTGTTGGTGTTCCTTCTTCCTTCTTCTTTGTTGAGATATTGACCAGATATCCTTGATACCCCTCCTTCTGCAATAACTTCCTGGCTTTTATTGCAGATATCACTTGTATCCCAGTCCTGGTTCGGCTTCCGTGGAAAGTGTAGCATTGTCCGCTCTCATCTTCGAAGTCTATCTCTCGTTCCGCACACCGAATGGTTGCTTTGTGTTTGGTTAGCCAATCTATTCCCAAGATTAGGTCAAAACCTTTCATCTTAAGGACGTAAAGGTTGGATTCTATATGATGTCCGTCTAATTCTATCTTCACTCCTTTCACCTGAGTCTTAATTTCCACTATGTTCCCTGACGGAACACTCACCCTTAAGTTCTCTCCTACTACACACTCTAACTTTAGCTTCTTTCTAAAGTTTTCCGATACGAAGGAGTGAGATGCTCCCGTATCAAACAACACATAAGCAGGTCTTCCGAAAACTCGTAAATTACCTGCCATAGTCTCGTGCTGCTCCGGGTTCTCCTCTTCTCCTTCATCAAGGGTGGCGTTGACCTGCGCCCTTCCTCCTTGGCCTGGCGCTGGTCCATTTCTCCTTGGTGGTCCAGGTAGGTTAGGGTTTCCCCTGGGCGGTCCGGGCAGACGGTTGTTTGCTGGTGCTCCTGGCGGGCGGTTGTTCATTGGTGGCCCCGGCGGCCGGTAGTTTCCAGCTGGAGGTGGCCTGATTGGGTTATTTCCCACCGGGAAGTTCCCATTCCACATTTTCGGGCAGTCCACACGTCTGTGCCCCGGCTGGTGGCAGAAGTAACAGGTTCCACTTCCAATCAAACAGGTGCCCGTGTGCCTCCTGTTGCACCTCGAGCAGAAAGGCAGTAGTCTGGACCCAGATGGTACAGAGTTACTTCCACGATTGACCAGATTCTGATTTCCCTTAAAACCTGGCTGCCCTCCCCTATTTACAGCCAATGCAGACGGAGTAGTCTTAAACTCCAACCCCAGACCGATCGAGATTATGAGTGCTCGATCAAAGACCTCATTATACGTCTGTAGACGCAGTCCAGCGACTATTCCTCCAATTTCTGGCCTCAAGCCCCTCTCAAACCTCCTTGCTTTCCTCTCATCGATACCCACCAAATGTGGGGCATACCTCGACAGGCGGTTGAACTGTCTCTCGTATTCAGTCACCGAGAGATTTCCCCGGCGGAGGTTCACAAACTCAACCTCCTTTTGATCCCGGAGGGTCTCCGGAAAATACCGGTTCATTATGGCCTCCTTGAAGTCCTCCCAGTTCAGAGCCTGCCTCCCTTCGGCATTCATGGTGCGTTCAAAAGATTCCCACCATTTGGCGGCATCCTCCGCCAGCTGAAATTGTGCACAGGAGACCTTCTGTGCATCCGAAAGGTTCATGTGCTTGAAAATCCTCTCCAGCTCGGAGATCCATTCTTCTGTAGCCATGGGTCCCTCCTTCCCATTGAGGCGGGGCGGATTCATGCGTCGAAAGGTCTCGACTATCCCAGTAGTCCTTTGTTCCTGCTGAGGAAATGGTACTGGTGGCTGTTGTTGCTGTATGTAGTTCTGCAGCGAGTTAAAGAACTCTCGAGCCATATCGGCCCCCGAAGCGGCATTTGCGGGCTGTGGTTCGGCTGGTGGTGGTGGAGGTTGTTGTCCTACAGATTCGGCTGACTGTTCCTCGTGCCTAGAACGGTTGCGAGGTCTATTGCGGGGTCTTCCTGGTGCCATCTAGGCAGGGTGCTGAAAAAGAAAAGAATAGATATTATTTCATATATAGGTATGATCAAATTCAAATCCAACCCAATCAAGTCAACAATAGTTTACTAGCACCAATTATACATTTGGAGTCTTCGAGACCGGAACATACTGTCTAGCTCAGCAGCACGGTCACGAACTCTATCTTTTGTAAGTTAGAGAACTAGTAACGCACATCATAAAGCAGTAATTGGGCAAAAAAATAAGCGGGTAGAATAAAGTAGCTCGCAACAAACGAGGTACGTTAAATACATAGATATTAGGTAAAAATTGAGAACTAAGTCCCTATATCCAAAGTACATATATCGAAAATAGAATACAAGTTCTAGCCTTCCTAGGCTTATAGTACTAAGTCAGGATAAATACATACAACTCAAAAGTCTGACAACCAAAAGTAGAGAAGATGGTCTAGTCTAGGCGGGGGGCCTTGCTAGGCCCGGGCTGGTCAGGGTCTCGGACAGTGTTGGTGGAGCTAGTCTCAGACTCCTCATCAGGGTTTGCTAAGGCGGGGTCCTCGTTCGGATCAGATTCAGTCCCCAAGTCTATGAAGCCTGTCTCTTCCCACAGATTTTCGGCCTCAATTTTTGCCCACCGGGCATCCTTCCGACGGTCCTCTTTCTTACTTTCCTTCCTCTCGATTTTTCTCTTCAGTCTCTTCACTTCCTTTCGGCATACTTCATGCTCATTGTGGGCCGTGGCGAGTACCTCCTGGGCCTCCGTGAGCCGACGGTAGCTCTCCTCGAACTCACTCTGAGCATAGGCAAGCTCCTGTTTGAGCTCCTGAATGGCCCCGTCATACAGTTCAGCGCACTCCTCCAAAACGATACTGCGACGGATCGCACTCTGGCGCTGGTCGTGAGCATCCATCGCGGCTTGGACCTCGCGGTGAAGCTCGTCGACAAAGTATGGGAAATGGATACGGATCCCATGGACGGAGCTGCTACTAGTCGCACGGTCGAGTGCGGTAGTGGCGTGGGGCCGGAACTGAGGGTGCACTGCCCTGTGCAAGTGGTGGATGGCAGCCCACCTAGAGTCTATGTAGCCCTCAGAAGCGGCACGGGCTCGTAAGACGTCAAAACGATGCGTGAAAACGGTAATGGGCTCATCGGATTCCTGGGCTACTGCTAGGTATCGGTGCGTGTAAGTCATGATCCTAGGTTCCTCGTAAGTAGGGAACGGTTCTAAGTCAGTTCTAATAAAGAAAACGAGGAACTATATATCTTAAAATTTTATAGTGACAGATGTAATAATCAAAATACATTCTACACATGCTCAAAAATAAACTTTAGTCTCCTGAAATTTCTCATGCGATGCAATAGCCTCATAAACATAAAATTTCTATCTCTTTTACTACATCATATATTCGTACGCAAATCAAGAATCATCGTTCATGAAATACTTCAAAATTCACATAAATTTGAACTTTTCGTAAAACGGTAATCATACCTGGAGGTTTGGTCGCGACTGTAGACATACCTTCCCACACCGTTACTAACGAACGTTAAATTTTAAAAGTATTTCCTAAGACTCAGACGAAAATCTCTTTATAAAGTAATTCATTTGGTCCGACGGTTTGAACCTAGGCTCTGATACCACCTGTAACGCTCCGAATCCGGAGCGTAGCCTCCCTTAGCTTTAACGCTTCAGATCGAGCCGTCATTTAGTAATATAAGAAAACTGGGCCATTTTTTTTTAAACAAATACTTTACTCAAGTTTATGAAATAACTAATTACGCGATTCGACCGATTGACAAATTTTGCAGCGGGGTTTAACTTCTAAGCATGCAAGCCCTAAATAGTCATTTGAATAATTTAACATGCCAAGTCTAAATAGTTGCACAAATACGATAAGTTTCTAGTCAAAAGCATCGAGCGTGAAAAGAGTAGTCGCCCGACTTAAAGTACATTCATCCCGAATAAGACATAAATATTAAGACAGTTATGAGTTTTAGACAGTGGTGGGGAGGTCTGCACTACAGCTGCTCCCATTCCTCCGCATCAGTACCTGAAAATGTTTGTAAAAGCAGGGGATGAGATTTGAATTCTCAGTGTGGGTGATCTGTACGCGATTATGCAAAAACCGGTATAATTCGAGTATCTATTACACCTATCCTTCCGAACGTAACACAATTTGGCACGACTATTTCATCAATGCCTATGGGCAGTCTTAATTTCAACATACCCTATGAGCAGTCTTAATTTCAACATACTCTACAGATATGTCTTAATTTCAACATATCCTGTGGATATATCTTAATTTCAATATACCCTGCGATGCATAGCACCGAGAAATCACATGTATAATTTCAACAAGAAAGCACACCAATTTTGCACATAATTTCCAGGCAATACAGATATGAACCACCCACCTTTCAAGGAGCTTTTCGTAAAAGTTGGGGACAGCGAGACTTCCGAACTCACAAACGAACCGCACTCAACCTAGCACGAATTATTAACCATGTTTTAGTCCATTATCTATTTATACAAGTTTTCTCGCATTCTCATACGTAACACGTTGGTCCTAAAAGGACTTTTGACATACTTAGTATTTTAGTTCCTTTAGTGCAAGTTTATAACTTTTAGTCTTAGTGAAATTTTCATTAAAGTTACACAATAACATATATCCAAGGAATTGATTTTTCGTCCTAGGATCAAAACACCAAATCGTGAAATTTATTACTAAACTCCTATCCACATGATACTAATATGTTCTAAGTCCTTACTCTATCATGCAAGACATGTATGAGCATTTAAACAAAAGTAAACACTTCAAGTCACTAAGTTGAAAATGATGCAGTTTGTTCTCCTAGGTCCTCTACTTATAACTTTGGGTATTTTTCAAAAATACTTAGACACATTCAAAAATCATAAAATTTATACAGTACCTTCAACTTGAAATGAAGAATACACATAAAAATAGTTCTTATCCGTTTGGTGTGTCGAAAATAGGGATTTTGGTCCGTTTTCAAAACTAGTACAGAAACTTTTCATGTGTCACAGTAGGTCCACAGCAGTGCACCACTAACAAGAACATTTTGGTAAAATTAGTTATACACCTCCTAAAATAATGAAAAAATTTATAGACGTAGCTAACAACCCATAGTATTTTAATATGAATTTTAAAAAAAACATTCTCTTGCCGATTAGTACCAGATTCTTTCCAAACACGAAGATAGTTGCAGATTGTCACGTTTTCTTTAAAAATTCATAGATTATTGAAGAAAATTCCAAATCACATGAGACCAGTGGCAAATGAAAGCCACTTTGACCTACTTTCCAAATATGTAAACAAAATTCGTAAATAACAATTTTCAAGAACGTCGTTTTATTCCAGAAAACACCATCAGTGTCAACTTCCTCATTTAGGCATGCTCACACACACATATCTTCCACCTCCACACTTATCATGCCATACATCTTTCCCTAAACATATATCTTAGCAAAATAACACATTACTTAACCCATATTCAAGCATTCAAAAGAAAATTTGAACCTAGATACCATGCCTTCTAAGAAAAACACTAAGCATGCTCAAAAGATAAGATATTTAGAGTTTTGAGTTGTTGGTTGATAAACCTTTGTAGTTTCTTTCTTGTTAAGCTAGGGGGCCTTATAGCTCTTCAAGTTCTCTTCCTTTGAATGTTAGAAAGTGGTTCTTTGAATGGGAAGCTTTGTCTTGGAGCTTTAAGATGAAAAATACAAGACAAGTTAGAATATTGGTTTAGAAATGAAGCTTGTGAGGAAGTATAGAGGAAGTGGAGGTTTTCTCTTCATGAAAACCTTGAAACCTTTAAGACTTGTCCATGGATGGATGTTGGAAGGTGGGAGAGGGCCTTCTTCTTCAAGAGAATGGGGAGAAGAATTTCTTTCTCCCCAAGTTGTGGGGTGGCCGAAAATGGAGAGGGGAGGGGGAGAAGTGCTGATTTTTTTTTTTGTGTTTTTGGCTTGTGTTTGGTGCAACACAAGGTCTTAAGTAGGGGGAGTGTGGTCTTTGAGGGAGAGGGATGTTGCACCAACATGGGTGGAAACAAGGTATTAAGGAAGGGAAAAAGGGGGCTTTGACCTTTCCTAACTTGGAGTGAGGGTGATGGGTCATGGCTTGGGGTTGTGGGGAGAAGGTCTCCCCCCCCCCCCCCACACACATGTGATCGCCCCTTTTGCAGAAATTTGGGTTTTGGGGGCTGCCATTTGGTGGCCCCCAGTGTTACGGGACGCGGTTTGGTCGAAACTGTATTTTACGGTGTTGATTTTGCGGCCCGAAAATTAGGGTTTTTATTTGATAATTATACCCGATTTTTGGACGTGTATATTATTCATTTGGATTGCATTTTACTTACTTTTGAACTCATTTCCATTTATTTGATTCGTATTTTAAGTGCTAGGAGTGCCTCCGGTTTGGTTTGTTCGCCCGTCGTTTGAAAATTTTAAACTAGAGTACGAAGCCTTTAATTCGAAGGATTTAAAATCGAAAAGACGCATGAACATAATAATAAACACATTTATCCTACCACTTTGGGTCGGGGTATTACAGCAGGGATATTTCATTGAATATGAACATGTACTATTTCTGCTGTAAAATTTTAACGAGTAAATCGTCTCATGGAATGAGATCATAGAATTAGGTATAAGTAGGGTCATTGACGCATTAACACTTTGGTAGAAAATAATTGTTAATTTGTATTGTCTCATCTCATACAAATTTTTTCAATAATACTAACATATATTTCCTCAAATAAAATAAAATCAGAAAGGTACAAACAATTCAAGAGTAATACACATTATTTTCTTATTTTTAGGCAATAACTTACCAAAATTTTCAACATGAATATCTATTTAATGAAATATATACAAATCATTATTTTTATTTTTAGGTAATAGTCTATATAGATTCTATTAGATATTATATGATTATTTTAAAAAAATTAAAAAGATTTAAGATTCATGACTGCTAAATATTTATCACCGCATTATTCTACCATTCCATTTAAATACATTGCATAATTCCTTTTTGATAAGACAAATCAGTAATTCAACTAGGAATGTAAACGAATCGAATCGAGTCGAATACAACTGTGTTTGAATTCATATTTGTAAAATTATTTCGAATATCGAATTCAAATCGAATATTATTCGAATAGTAAATGTGGTTTATAATTGGTTTGAAACTCATATTGAATTATTAGAAAATATACGAATACTTGAGTCGAATATTTGAATCGATTTTTTTCTCAAGCATGTTCCTAAAGGGTATTAGTTGTTTTTATTAAAGATATTAGTTGAAGTGATATTATTTATTCTCACTAAAGGTATTGGTTGAAAATATAAGGTATTAGTATTTTTTTATCAATAAAATTGTGGCTCGAACCCATGACCTTTGTATCATAGGTAGTGGAAATTTAACCACTTGAGTTATACCACTTCGTTAGATATTAGTAATTTGTTGTTCACGGTAATAGTTACCGTGAGTATTATTCACATAATACTTTGTCAATATTCAAATATTCATTTCAAAATTGTCATTGTATGAATTCACAAACAAGCTATAAACTTAAAAATTTGCATAACATAATCAAGTAAGTAAATGAAAAAAAAAATTAATAATCAAATTTATAGAAAAAAACTTTATAATAAAATTTATGGAATGAGAAGTTTAGTGGGGGATGGCTCGAAAAGAAAAATGAGAAATTTACTCAGGGACGGAGGGAGTATTTGTTATTACTATTATTATATAATTATGTAATTATATATTTAACCAGATATGTAATCGAATATTTACAAATATCGAATTGAATATCATAGTTTTTGTATTTGTATTTGTATTTGTATTTGGTAACTAATCAAAATAAAATAATTATTCGTACTCGAATTCGAATTATAAAATTTTGAATACGAATACCGAATTTCAAATACAAATACCAAATCGAACCAAAATTATTTGATTCGTTTACAACCCTAAATTTAACTTCTTAAATCTTGGTTGGTTAACTTTGGCATTTAATACTTCATCATGTGCATCATCTTTCTTTCTTTTTCATTTCAAGATTCTAATACATTAAATACATATTTTTATTAAATATTCGATACGTAATGAATATTAAAAACACATAACCAAATTACTATTTAATTATATCATTTTTTTAAAATTATATTGTCCGAAAGTTAAATAAATATTCAATATGTAATCCTAAAATTAAAGCTAAGCATAAATTTAATATTTTGAGTAATGTCAAACGTGCTACAATTTACTTTCAATGCAGTTTTAGTATTTTAAAATCTAATTACTAAAATGAGTTTGTGTTAACTATTAATGTTGAATGTGAGGTTACATTAAAATTAATTTAGAATAATTCACTCAAAAATTAGTACTCTTCCTATAATATAAGTTTGATATAATAACCGATTCATTTTGACGTGTTAATTGATTTTCCATTAACATGCATAATTTAATTGTTATTAAATAACAAGAAAAAAAATCTAATTACGTTGTTTCGCTTTTACACAACAACAAAATTGTAGTTTGATTTTTTTTTTCGTGTAACACAAAGTCTAGCATGCACCAAGTGCATGGTATGCACTTGGATTTGAAGCTCAAATTTGACTTCAATTTTGACAAAAACACACCGAATATAGGGTGATCATGACATGTTTAAAAATATGATTATACAAGGTTTAACATGGTAGTTCGATACTAAAAAATATGATTATGTTGTCTTTAAAATTATGGTATGGACCAAAAAGTAAAGTTATACGATCTATAAGATGGTATGAAATTAAAATATGGTGGTACAAATATAATAAAATGTGGTGCAAGGTGAACTAATGGTGGTACACACTTAAATAAATTGTGGTACGAGGTGAAATAATTGTGTTACCAATTTTAATAAATTTTAATAAGAGTTTAATAAAGTGTGGTGCGAGGTAAATAAATGGTGGTACGGACTTAAACAAAGTGTGGTATGAGATGAATTAATTCTGGTAAAAACAAAATATTAGACTGTACATGCTTAAATAAAGTTGTGTACGGATTGATTCAATTCAGAATAATGAAATAATTCAGAAAAAAAAGTTATACTAGCTCATTAAATTACAATTTCCCCGTCATTGTATAATTATTATGATTCACCATATTTATAATTAAATCAACACATTTATAATTAAAATAATATGATTATTTATAATTAATATTGATTCACCATGAATCAACACATTTATAATTATATTTTTAGTCATGAAGTCTACTTATACCTACTATTTAATTTATTTTGTATAATTTTAGTTAGAAAAGAATGTATATAGTTTTATTAATTTTTAATCATTGGGGTGTAGCTAGAGGAACTTAATCAGATGCAATGGATGCTGAAGTCATTTCTGTTGTGAGGTCTATAAGGGAATAGAGAGTCATGTGCAGAAGGGATGAAACACACAATTGGAGATAGAGAGAAATCTAAGGTTCAATGGTGTAATTTTATTTATCCGATATCATATAAGAATTTTTTAATCGTTACATAAGATCAATGTCTTATTCACCGTGAAGAATACTTATGAGGTTTACATTTTTATTATAGTGTAGCAGATAATCGGATAAAGAACATAATTTTTTGTAAGTTATAGAACGAAATTCAAAATTTCAAAGTTAACAAGACGAAAATTAAAGTCAACTAAAGTTAAAGGAAAAGAAAAGGTTTATTTTATCCATATTTGAGGACACATATATTTACATCCATACTTTTATTAAATCTACCAACTTTTTTTAAAAATGAATATATTCGTCAGTTTTGTGGGTATAATTTGTAGATACTTAGGTGTGGGTGTATGATGGGTGAAATGTATTTTAGGATTTCAAATATAGGGTCATCGATATAGGTTTAAAAATATGATTATATAAGGTTTAACATGGTGGTACGAGACTAAAAAATATGATTATATTGTCTTTAAAATTATGGTGTGGGGTCAAATTTAAAGTTATACTATCTATAAAGTATGGACTTAAAATATGGTTGTAAAAATATAATAAAATGTGGTGCGAGGTGAACTAATGGTGGTACCAGGTGAACAATTATGTTACAAGTTTAAATAAATTGTAATAAGAGCTTAATAAAGTGTTCTACGGGTTAAATAAATTGTGGTACATACTTAAATAAAGTGCGGTACGGGATGAATTAATTCTGGTACAAATAAAATATTAGATTATACTTGCTTAAATAAAGTTGTATACCGGTTTATTTAATTCAGAATAATGAAATGATTCAGAATAAAATCACTACTAGCTCATTAAGTTACAATTTACACGTCATTGTACAATTAATATGATTCACCATATTTACGTGAATTATTTTGAATCAACACATTTACAATTAATTTTTTAGTCATAAAGTCTACTTATACCTACTATTTATTTTAATTTGTATAACTCTTTGTTAGAAATGAATGTATACAATTTTATTAATTTTTAATCAATGGAGAGTAGCTAGAGGTGTATAAGAAAAGAGATATTTATGCGCAAAATGGATTAAACGCACAATTGGAGACAGTGAGAAACCTAAGGTTTAATGGTCTTTTATTCATCTGATATCATATAACATTATTTTTAATCGTTATATAAGATCAATGTCTTATTCACCGTAAAGAATGCTTATTAGGTTTACAATATTATTATGGTGTAACAGATAATAGGGTAAAAAAGACACTATTTTCTATATGTTATAGGACAAAATTCAAATTTCAAAGTTAACAAGACGAAAGCTAAAGTCTAGCAAAGTTAAAGGAAAAGAAAGAGTATTTTATACATATTTGACAACACATATATTTATATCCATGTTTTTATTATACAATTAATATGATTCATCATATTTACGTGAATTGTTTTGAATAAAAACAATTACACTTAAATTTTTAGTTATAAAGTCTACTTATACCTACTATTTATTTTGTTTTGTACAATATTTTGTTAGAAAGGAATGTATACAATTTCATTAATTTTTAATCCTTGGAAAGTAGTTAGAGGAACTGAATCAGATTCAATGGATGTGTAGGTCATTTTTGTCGTGGGGCCTGTAAAGGAAGAAAGTTATGTGCAAAGGGGATAAAACACACAGTTTCAGATAGGGAGAAACCTAAGGTTTAATGGTGTTTTATTTATCTGATATCATATAATATATTTTTTAATCGTTACATAAGATGATTATCTTACTCACCATGGAGAATTCTTATGAGTCTTGTAGTATTATTATGATGTAGCAAATAATAAGATAAAATATAATTTATTGTAAGTTATAGGACGAAATTCGAAATTTTGAAGTTAACAGGACGAAAATAAAGTCAACCAAAGTTAAAGGACAAAATAATATATTTCCCTAAATCTGACAACACATATGTTTACATCCATACTTTTATTAAAATGCACTACCTTATGAGTATTTATAAAATTAGGATACTATCTATACGGGCATGCAAAAATTGAGACAATATTTTTACGAACTTGCAAAATAGGAAAGTGTTTTTACAAACTTGCAAAATTAGGTCACTATCTTTTAATTTTGACCAATTTAGGCTAAATTTGATAAAATGCGGCCATCTGGACATATCATAATAGGGCTTTATATGACCCAAATTTTATAAAATTTGACCTACATTTCATTTAAGCGGAAGATGTGGTCATAAATAACAACTTCTACAATTACGTAGATAATTAACTTGAAATAAATTATAAGGTGTGACTTATTGTATACATATCAATTTGTAGTTTGGACAATATTGGTGATAGATTAACCTCAATGTGGTATTACATATTTTAATCATAAAATAATTACCATTGAGAGCATGTTTTAGAATTAAATTATTGCATACATGAAACTATTTGTAATTATTTGTAGATACACTTTACTTTAACCAATTAATATTTTTTAAATAAATAATTAATACTCTTCGTTACCATTAACAAATTATCTTCACTGGAAACTACTAACACCTTCTGCATCTAATAACTTTGAAAAAAAAAATCCTTCGGTGATAACAACAAATACCCTTAAAAAAGGTTCATTCTTGAACTATTTTCACTTTATATTTTGTTTACTATTGAAATGTATTTTTATTTTTAAAATATTTTTGCATGCATATGTTATAATTAAATTGTATGTAACATATTAGTTGTACATGCATGTTTGTAATTGTTTTCAAAGATGTTAGTTGTTTAAAGGTAATTGGACTTAAAAGTAATATGCACTACTATTAAATTTATTGTTAACAATACTAAGTAATGTATTATGTGAATAATACTCACGACAAATAAAAATAATGTACCATTTTTTATTAATACGATTTAGTTAAACTACTAATACTTTTAGTTGAAATAAATAATATCAGTGGGACTGATGAATTTAGTGAAAATAATTAATATACTTCAAACAAAAAATAGATGATAATTTATTAACATAAAATTTTAGCAATGTAATTTTATTCCAACTTTGTTAATAAATTATGTATGCATTATGTGTAGTTTGTAGGAAGATGTATTTCTATGTATAGTATCTACAAAATCTATAAAATATTGATGCAGCAATTAATATAACAAAAAAATGGACTTCTTGTCCAATTATCGATAAATGAATCTCTTCACTTCTTATAATATTATTTGACCTATAATTACCATATGATGTACCGTGTAAAATTGTTAAACACAGAAAAATGTATATAGTATAATTATGTTTATGTCATCTTGCGACTTTTTGTCATGTCAACATGTTCATCAATTCACAGTCATTTATATTAGTATCCATATTTTCTCATTCTCTTCTAATTTTTTTTCATTACTCGAGATTTCATTAGTCCTTCAATTGATCTATATGTACATGTTATCAGATTTTTTCTTAGAAATTATTTTTGATTTATGGGAAAATTCAGTGTATTTATAATATATATGTATTAGGTATGATTGAATTGAAGGTCTGTATCTTTCAAGTTTATTGAGTATTGTGAGTTTTTATTTTTGTAATATAGATAACGCATGTAACATGAGGTTCTCATTACTTGTTTTGCAATGACTATTAGTAAAAGTCAATATCAATCTCTTTCAACCGTTGGTTTATACCTCCCAAAACCAGTTTGCACTCACGGTCAATTGTACGTTGCAGTATCAAGGAAAAATAGTACAAATAGATTGAAAATTTTGTGTCTTGATTCTGAAGGGAATCCATGTAAATATACAACAAATATTGTTTATAAAATAATTATATTTTTTATTAGGAAATTTCTCATTTGTCGTGAATAATTAATTAGAGATAACACAGCCACATACCCATGGACATATTTATATTGTGTTATTCAACAAATTTTTTTAACAATTATTCTTGAAACCCGCGAGACTCGCGGGCCTACGACTAGTTCTATATAAAACCTTATTTAATTTATAAAATTAAATTATATATAAAAGGTGTTGAGCCCATTCAACTGAGCTTATAAGCTCTTTAAAAAAACTTATAAGTTTTTTAGGAGCTTAAGTCTATACAAATGTTTGGTTAAAAAAACAAAAGAATAAGTTAAACAGCTTATAAGATCTTAAAATAAGTTTTTCACAATTTATAAGCTCCAAAAATAAGGTTGGGATATCACAACTTATTTTTCTAACCACCTCTACCCATCCCTCCCCCCAACCTTCGCCATCCGCCCGTACCTCAACAATAAAATTATAAAATAATTAGTTTATGTTAAAATTAATTTTCTTATATTTGTGTTAAACTATTAAATAACTTATAAGTTGTATTAACCAAATATTTTAGCATTTATAAGCAACTTAAAAATTATATTTCCCCCGTCCCTTTTAAATTGCTCAAAACTACGGAAAAATAATTTTACCTCTAAAAATAACCACTTACAAACATTTCTTATTTATATACCCTTAACAATAAACTAATTTTTTTAATACAATAGAAATGACCAATATATCCTCAACTTTATAGTTTTTAATACTAATAAATATTTTTTTCATGAAAATTTGCATTATTTCATGTGAGCATTCTAAAAATGGATTGAGGGAGTTTATTATAATCTTTTAATATAACATATAACATTTCACGATTTATAAGATGTTTAAAAAAGGCTTAGCCAAAAAAATACGCAATTGAATGTAAAATAATATAAAAAAAATATTATTAGGGTTTAAGATATTTAGAGTGTAATTAATTTAACATATATAATTTATTTATTTTTGAATAGTGGGATGCTCAACGGTTGCGGACTTGCGGCGGTTGAGTAGAAGAGCGGTTGAGTAGAAGGGTAATAACTTTTAGGGTTGTTGAAAAAAGGTTCTATATATAGAAATTTTGGATTGAAAAATAGTTTCTATATTCAGAACATTTTGTTATTATATATAGATAGATGAGTAAAAAGCATTATAAGAATAGGGGTACAAAAAATTACACTCTTAAGCATATGGATACACTAACTTTATGGTAATTCAAGGCACTACAAAGCACACCTTCATTGATTTTTTATGTGCCTCCAACTTTTTGGCACATTTCTCAAAATAATTTGAATTTTTTTTCTCCATTCATAGACTTGATATTTTGCACACACAAAAAATAGTCACTTCTTTATAAAAAAAAAATACATAACATAAATGGAATTAATTTACAGTATTATCGAAATTGTATTTATATGTTTTTATGCAGTGGAATGAGTAAATATATGGTCCAAATGATAAAATCATAATATAAAGGATTTAACTATAATACAAATGATAATTTCAGAGTGTATGTGCATGTAAACTTTTCATTCATTTCTTCACTTTTGACATATTTTGGACTTCATACATATTTCCCACCCTGTTGGTGATTGACTCTAATCGCGTGGATTAGCGGATGTTTTTAACCGATTTTGGGATCACCAAATAAGATCGTGTGATTGATTACCACCGTAAATGGTAAATTCGATAGATCGGATAGTAAAATTGTAAATATGAGTATTTAATTCGTGTTTATTTCGTGTGTGTGCATTTTTAGGTGTAAGAGTGTGTGTTGGGACATTGTCAGTTTTGATTAAGATCCCAAAGCCCCTGAAAAGATGTTTGCATTTATTTTGTCAGGCTAGTCTTGGTTAGGTCTTGTACTTAGTCATTTTACACTTCACAGGTACTCAGTAAGAGGAGCACTTACTGATGACAATCAAGACTCAGAGCCTGAAGACATTTTACCATCCTGAACTTATGGCAGTCTCCTAAGCTGGCTGAGTAAGTCTCAGTGATGAAGAGTATGACCCTGAGGTCAGTACTACTCAGTCCTGAAGGGAACATGATGATACTGAGTTATTGGGAAGACTTGGAGTAGAGCCAAGCAATGCAAAAGGAATATCAGCGTCAGGACAAGACCGGTGAGCTCAAGACAAAATGAACTTAATAAGACAAGCCTGAAGCTCAGGAATAAGTTCTGACATTCTCACCAACCTGATGACGTGGACCAATCCGAGAAGGACACGCACGTACGGAACCTGACAAGAAGACTGAATTCAGACTGCATGTTCAACGGGCAAGCATTTAATGTGCATTTAAAGCAACTACCAAATCCATTCAAGGACGGCTGCTGCATGAAGATATGCCCGTTTGAAGCCACTCTGCATAGTTGACAAGAAGGGCTATCTCTCCAACGGATAGTTTTTCAAATCATCTATAAATACAGAAGACCTTGAACCCATTCAAGGTTACGGGAAATTTCCAAGCCAGAAATTACTCAAGCTCTCAAACACTCAAAGCATTCAGCCTTAGAAGAAGCACTCGAAACCATCTAAATTTCCCAACTGTTTCTTAGTTACTGAGAGTTATTCTGTATTCCAAGAGCCAAATAGCATTATCATAAGCTTAGAGAGATTATCCAATCCTTAGCATAGTTTTGCCTTGTAAGGATAATCTCAACCTAGTTGGAATCCAACTGAAACCAAAACTCTAAGTTAGGTTTGTTGGGAGTAAGTCAGTTAGTGTGTTAGTAAGAAAGTTTGTATAGATCAGCGAGGTTAGCTGGTCTTGGTGCACCTTGGCACGTTAAAAACAAGAATCCCTTGAGTGGATTTCCTGTTAAATCAGGTCGTGGACGTAGGAGCTTGAGTCTCTGAACCACGTTAAACTTGTTGTGTTCTTATTGCTTTGATATTGTGCATACCTGCCATATAACATATTCATTCTTAAGCATTTTGTTTATCAGGTCAGAATCAATCTGCCTGATCCTCTAAAAGTGCATTGCCCTTACTAAACACCTTTCAGAATTGAGTAAAACAAGTTTTCAGAAAGCAAACCAAACAAGACTTTAAACTATCAGGGCTCAAATATTTCCGCACTGAACTTGAACTGATAGTTAGCCAACTGACCCGCACCAAGTGTAGTCAGTAGGTGTGTTATCAGCTCCTAGTTCTTTACCACTCTGAGTAAAGGGGACTCAGTCAGTTTTTAAGGTTAAAAATTGGTATACGTGTATTCCCCCCCCCCTACACGTATTCCTCAGTCTTGTACCGGGACCAACAAGTGGTATTAGAGCAGTGGTTCAAAAGACCACTGACTTTGAATACTAATAGTTTCAGATGAGAAACTATTGGTGGTCACTGAACAGATCTGAGTTTGCTTTTCATAAAACTTGCATCATCATGACTTCAAGGAGACTTGAAGCTTCGTTACCTGAATTCTCTGTATCTAACTTTGTCTATTGGAAGTTCAGACTAGAAGCACATCTAGATGTCATCCATGACCAGATGCCGCGTGTTCTCAGAGAGGGACCGATCAAGATCACTATCCCAAACGTCAGAGGACTGGGATATGAGCATCTTGAGATTGGCGTGCAGGTTCCTAAAGAAAGGAAAGACATGACCAACGATGAGATCAAGATGGTGGGTCTGGACAATGTTGCCAGAAACATCATTTTGCATACGGTGCCCTTCGAGGAGTCAGCAAGGTTGATAAATTTAAAGACAGCAAAGGAGGTTTGGGATGAGCTGACCAGGATGTACGAGGGGTCTGAGAAGATAAAGGAAAACAAGAGAAATATTGCCATTCAGAAGTTCGAAGCGTTCGAGATGCTGCCTGATGAGACTATCGATCAGATGGAGTCAAGATTCATTAAGTTGATGAATGAGTTGGTGATGCTGGACAAGGATGTTCCAAAGAGAGATGTTGCTTCAAAGATCCTGAATGCCCTTCCTGAGAGATGGGACAACAGTGTAATTATGCTTAAGAACACTCAGGATATGAGTAACATAACTTTTGCTTTACTTTTTTCAGAGCTAAAGGTACTGGAATTTGACCTTAACAAAAGAAAGAAGAAATTCAGCCAGAAGAGGAAGAAAAGGAGAAAACTCCTGAGAAAAGCGTGGCGTTCAAGGCCAGGTCTGAACCGACTGAGTCTTCATCAAAGTCACTGATGGAGATGAGCAAGGAAGAGCTCGCTGAGGAGTATAGCCTGATGGCCTGACGCTTTGATAAGCTTAATTCCAGGTTTGGTCGTTATAAGAAATTTTATCAGGACTCACGTGACAGGAAACCTGAAGGAACCCACCAAAGCTCAAGGAGATATGAGGAAAGGAGAAACACTGACCAGAGGAGAGATCGTGGCAATGAAATAAGATATTCAGATCCAAAGCCCGATCGTAGAGATGAACAGAGACGTACTCATGATGACAAGCACTCAGGGAAGACGGAAAGCTCATCAAGACAGAGGGAACCTGACTCCAGGAGGAACCCTGAACCAAGGAGAGAAAGAGGAGATGAGCAACCAACTTGTTACAACTGTAACCAGAGCGGGCACTATCAGTATGATTGTCCGAAACTGAGTGCTAGGGAAAGAGAAGACAGGAGGGCCAAGAGAGACCAGAGATTTGCTGACCGGAGAGCCATGCTCGCTGAGGATGCAACTGACTCTGATGGTCCTGAGGAGAGGTCGCCTGAACTCTTTTCTGATGATGAGTACGATGATGTCTGCCTTATGGCAAGGGAGGAACCTGAGGTAACATCTAACTCTGTATGTGGTTCTTACACTGGTCAAAATCCTGAGCTAAGCTCAGAGTTAGTTAGAGAAATGAACCTTCAGATCTGTCTGGATCAATTGATGGTTGATTTCTCCAGACTGCAGGAAACTAATGTCTTCTTGGTAGAGGAGAACAAGAAATTGAGTACTGAGGTTCAAAACCTGAATGAACAACTCACTCAGTCTGATCTTAAAGAATCGGCTCAAATTGTGAGACTAACTCAGGAGATTGATTTAATCAATGCTGAGCGTCTTCCAATAGAGAAGATTCTGAAGGATTTGGCTGAGGAAGAGCTGGCCAGGAAGGAAGAATTGAAAGTACTTAAGAGTAAGTTTGATGACCTCTTTACCAGACATGAAATCCTGAAAAAGAGTGAGGACTCTTTCAAGAAGAAGGTTACAACAATGAATAAATCCTCAGTGGCTAGAGGGGAAATAAATAGCAGCCAGATGCTTGGGTATGAGAAAAAGGGACTTGGATATGTTCCTAAGAAATCCTCACAAGGTCAGTCTCATGTTGCTTCAGGGAGCAACACTGAGAGGATATTTGTTCAGGCAGGCCAGAGTGCACCCAAGGTTGTACTCCAGGCCCGTCAAACTGATAAGGGCAAGGAAACTGTTGACACAGTCAGGGTTGCCCCCAAGGTAGCTAAGCCAAAACCCAAGGGAAAGGCAAAGCAACCTAGGGAGGCCCCTGAGAGCTCAGGTCAGGGAAAACCTCAGCGAAAGCAGAGGAAGACTCAGGCCAAGAGTTCTCAGACTGGTCAGCGAGGGTATCATCATGCGTGGCAATATCAACAGGGAAGGCCAAACATGATGACACCCCCGTGGTTTTGGCATCCTGAGGCCTTTAACTGTTTTCCATTCCCTCACTTGCCTAGGGGGAATAGAACACAGGGCCCTTATCAAGAACAAGGCCCAAGACCTGCTGCACCCAGACCTAGGAAGAATAGGAGGCCAGCCCAAAAGGCACCCACTCAGGCTCCTTTAAAGCCTAAGTCTAGCACTCATACACCATGTTCCTCTCAGGCAAAGAAGAAGAAAGTTGTGTATGTTGATGTTTCAGGGAGACAGATTTACCACTCTGAGGCAATCAGGGTTGTTAAGCAAGGCTGGATCCCGAAGGGTACAACTGACACTATAGGACTCAACACCCAATGGGTACCTAAAGCCTGATTTGATTGCAGGCGGCTGTGGATCACAACAAGAGGAGAGGAGACTCAATCAAAGTTGTTTGGTACCTAGACAGTGGTTGCTCAAGGCACATGACTGGAATGAAGAGTCTTCTCCAAGAATATCAAGCCAAAGATGGTCCACAGGTAACCTTTGGTGATAACTCAAAAGGTGTTACTAAAGGTTTTGGTGTTTTAATAATAGGTACAGCCAGAGTGGAGAATGTGTCCTTTGTGGAAGGACTGAAGCATAACCTGTTGTCAGTAAGTCAATTATGTGACAAAGGTTTCAGTGTTGAGTTCTCATCGAATATATGTTCAGTCAAGGACAAATCAACACAAGTGCTTCTATCAGGTATCAGGAAAGGTAACGTTTATCTCGCTGATTGGAGCAACACTATTCCTAATGCCTGTTTTATTGCTAAAAGCTCTCTAGAGCTCAGTTGGTTATGGCATAAAAGATTAAGCCACCTGAACTTCAAGATTCTTAACAAAATTTCTAGACAGTCATTTGTTGAAGGTCTACCGAATGAAGTCTTTAGCAAAGATCATGTGTGCAAAGCGTGTCAGGAAGGGAAGCAGGTCAGAGCCTCATTCAAAGAGAAAGCTTCTCATTCCACTGACAGGATACTTCAGCTCTTGCACATGGATTTATTTGGTCCCATAACACCTGTGAGTATGAATGGTAGAAAATATACCCTTGTGGTCATTGATGATTATTCTAGATATACTTGGGTTATTTTCTTGTTGAA
Source organism: Ballota nigra (assembly GCA_947034835.1). Classification (NCBI taxonomy): domain Eukaryota; kingdom Viridiplantae; phylum Streptophyta; class Magnoliopsida; order Lamiales; family Lamiaceae; genus Ballota; species Ballota nigra. The sequence continues at coordinate 50,759,530 of OX344726.1, read as the reverse complement.
TAAGAAGGAAACACATGTGAAGCTTCCAGAGTTGCTCAGGAGACTCAGCAATGAGAAGAATCAGTCCATTACTAAGATCAGATCTGACAAGGGAACTGAATTTATAAATTCATATATTTCTGATTTTTGTAATGAACTTGGTATAGCTCATGAGACTTCTGCAGCTAGAACCCCACAACAGAATGGTGTTGCTGAAAGGAGGAATAGGACACTGAAGGAAGCTGCAAGGACCATGCTGGCTGAGTCAGGATTGCCCAAGAAATTTTGGGCTGAGGCAATCAACACTGCATGCTACACTCAGAACAGATTCATGCTGAACAAACAACATGCACAGACCCCTTATGAGACTTGGAACAAAAGGAAACCTCGTATTTCTTATTTCCATGTATTTGGTTGTAAGTGCTTCATTCTCAACAATGGGAAGACCCAATTGAAAGCTTTTGATAGCAAATCTGATGAATGAATATTCTTAGGATATTCTGAAGTCAGTAAAGCCTTCAGTGTTTACAATTGCAGGACCCTTGTTGTGGAAGAATCACCTCATGTTGTTTTTGATGAACCTGCTAATGAGTCTAGGGTAAAAGTGTTGAATCCTGACACTGAGGAGGTCACAAGAAGTGTGACAAGGCTGAGCTTGAAGAATCAACCTGATCCCAAGGTCAAAACTATGCCAATTCCAAGATGGGATGATGATGACGATCAGGATGATGAATCAAGTGCCACTCCTAAACCCAGCACTTCAGGGATTGTTGAGCCTCAGACTGAGGAACAGGCTCAACCTGAGGTAAGTGCCGTCTATGAAGATGCTGTCGCAGCTGAGACGGTTCCTGAGTCACCTCATCAAGGGGGAATCAATGTCCCTGACATTGAGCTTGTTAATCCCTTTGGTATAGACTCGGGATCATCCCCTTCTGTTCAATTTCCTGAATTTTATGAGCCTGTAGACACTAACATTGCAGGTACTTCAGGAACAACTCCTGGCAAAAGAACATGGTTAGAGGATCATCCCATTTATCAAATCATTGGTGATCCAACTGAGGGAGTCAGGACCAGACGGTTCCATGGTGAGAGTGCATTGTTCTGTTGCTTTCTCTCTGAGCAAGAGCCTCAGAACATTGAAGCAGCTCTCACTGACTCGAACTGGATCATTGCCATGCAAGAGGAGTTGAATCAGTTCACAAGGAATCAGGTTTGGGAACTGGTAGATAGACCTAGGCATCAAGGTGTAATTGGTACCAAGTGGGTCTTCAAGAATAAGAAGGATGAAAATGGTGTTGTGGTAAGGAACAAGGCTAGACTGGTTGCAAAAGGGTATTGTCAATCTGAGGGAATAGACTATCATGAGACTTTTGTTCCAGTGGCTAGGTTGGAAGCTATCAGGTTGTTCCTTGCATATGCAACATATAAGAAGTTCAAGGTGTATCAAATGGATGTCAAGAGTGCCTTCCTGAATGGTGTACTCAATGAAGAGGTATATGTTGAACAACCTCCCGGGTTTGAGGTTGGAGATAGAGTATACCATTTGAAGAAAGCACTTTATGGACTCAAGCAAGCACCAAGAGCTTGGTATGATACCCTCTCTCAATTCCTGACAGACCATGGGTTCAAGAAGGGAACTGTGGATAGGACATTGTTCAGGATCAATGAAGGTGATGACATTCTCTTGGTCCAGATTTATGTGGATGACATAATATTTGGATCACCAAATCATCAGCTATGTGAGAAATTCTCTAAGTTGATGACTGGTAAATTTGAGATGTCAATGATGGGAGAGATGAACTTCTTCTTAGGATTGCAGATCAAGCAGACTGATCAAGGTATCTTCATAAATTAGGCCAAGTATACAAGAGACTTGATTCAAAAGTTTGGTGTTCAGAACAGCAATCCAGCCAGGATCCCTATGAACACAAATTGGAAGATGGATCCTGACACTGAAGGGACTTCAGTAAATCAGACTGAGTATCGAGGGTTGATAGGTTCTTTGTTGTACCTGACTGCAAGTAGGCCTGACATTATGTTTGCAGTTGGTGTGTGTGCTAGGTATCAGTCTGATCCCAAGAAAAGTCATTTGGAGGCTGCTAAGAGGATACTTAAGTATTTGAAAAGGACAGTCAATATGGGACTATGGTATCCTTCAGATGACAACTTAGAACTGACAGGTTATTCAGATGCAGATTATGGAGGTTGTAGGATTGATAGGAAATCAACCTCAGGGACATGTCAGTTTTTGGGGAGTAAGTTGATCTCGTGGAATAGTAAGAAGCAGAATTCAGTGGCTACATCCACAACTGAGGCTGAGTATATGGCTGCAGGTAGTTGTTGTGCTCAGATTTTATGGTTGAGGCAACAGTTGAGGGACTACCAAGTATTTGCTAATGAGGTTCCAATTATTGTGATAACAATAGTGCAATAGCAATTACTCAGAACCCAGTGCTTCACACAAGGTGCAAGCATGTGGATATTAGGCATCACTTTATTCGAGATCATGTGGAGAAGAAAGATATTATGATGGAGAAGATTCACACTGACAGGCAAAGAGCTGACATCTTGACTAAGCTCCTGGCTGAAGCAAGGTTTATGGAACTGTCAGTGGAGTTAGGACTCTTAGATCCGGGAGAGCAGTCAGTGTAGGGTTCTAGGGGGAACTCAGGCCAGACTCGACTCAGTGAGGTATCAGGGTGCTACAATGTCTCCCTGACAGGTATGAATTCCATCCTGACTCCTGTGAATTCCAAGCGTCTCCCTGAGTCTTTCGTCCTGAAAATCTTTATTAAATGCATTCCGTTTTCATTAAAAGCGCGTATTTTCATATTTAAAACCATGCGCAATGGAGCATTTAATGCCTCAGTTACTTTTTCATATACGTGTCCGTCTTATACGGAATATGACTAACGTGGGTAATTGATCGAAACTGAGATTAATCCTGGCCCTTCATTTCAAAACGTTTCGAATTCAGGGTTTAATCTCAACCACGCGTCTGAGTAACTGACTTAATCATATCAATCAAGAATGCCATTCGAGGTTTTTACGCAAACACAAAACACATCTGCACACTGAGTTTTCTCTTGCTCAAGCAATCTCAGTATTTTCTCAAAAATCTCACTTCAAAATCAAATGGCACTTCTTGATTCCAACTGGACAACCGACAAGATCGAGGATGTTGTCAACAACAAACTCGTGCACATGGAGCAAGTCATCTCCATGGATGGCACCTGTCTTACAGTAGAGGAAATCAAACCCGTTTTCAAATGGATTTCCGACGCTGGGTTGGAGACATATTTCACTACTCGCCCTATCTCCGTGCTTCCGAGAATGGTTGTGGAATCATATCTCAATATGTTCTTGAGGAGGGATGAATTGTTCACAAAGGTGACTGCGCTAAAGCCAACGGGGGAGAAAGACGGCAACGACGAACCTCTTTACAACTCAGAGGTGGTCACCATCGACATACGGAGGGCGGTTAGGGAAGTTTTTGGACTGCCATCCTCTGGCATCAACCCAAGGGTCTACAAGGAGAACTTTGAAGGAGAACTCCTGGGTAAATGGACCAAGAAGGGGTCACCTGTGTTCAGGGCTCGTCAGAACAAGAACACGCTGAAGCCTGAATACAGAGCGCTAGTGGACCTCGTGTCCAAGATGGTGATGGGATCTACAGGATCTCATGAGTAGCTTAGCCTGCCCAAGATGAGGCTGATGGGAGCCATTGTTGATGGAGTTGAGGCCAACTGGGAGCAGTTCTTTCTGGACCAACTTCATCAGGCTGGTCTGGACAAGCTCAAGAGGGACGAGGAGAAGAAGCACATCTCTGTTGGTGCTATTCTGCCTTTCGGGACCAGGCTCTCAGTCCTGATTGCTCATGCTTGCCATGGGTACACCTTCGACTATGAGGATAGCCTCTCATTGAAGAAGGTGATGTTTGCCTCACGGAGTGATACCTACTCAGTGCTAGGGCTGACTGATCCCAATGCTCAGGCAAAGGTTCAGGTCAAAAAGCCAGCTGGTAAGGCCAAGAAGATGGTTACCAGCCTCATTGAAAGGGTAGATGACCTCCTTGAGAAGAGTAAGGAGGTGGAAGAGGATGTGGCAGCTGAGAAGGAGGTGGATCAGCCTGCAGTAGAGGAGGCTGAGAAGAAGAAGAAGGTGAGGATAGTGCTGTCAGGGAAGAGCACTAGTTCTGGGACTGAGTCTGTTCCCAAGAGAGCCGATGCTGAGGCTGAGGGGACTGACGATGAAGTCAGGAAGGAGGATGTTCAGGGCGAGAGGCCTCTGAAGAGACTTAGGAAGGGGGTTCGAAGGTCCCCTGCTAAGAAGCTGTCTGTCGTGAGTGAGAGGGAGAAGTCAAGCTTTCCTAGAGCCTCTGACTTAGAGGAAGTGAGAAAATCTGTCGAGACGGCTGAGTTGTTGCAGCCTGAGACAGTACCCCACACATCACCCACACACCCAAACACCTTCCAACCCTGACCCTACTCCTCAAACCACCCAAACACCCCAAGAGCCAAACATCCAAACTGAGTCAGTGCCATCAAACTCACCCACAAATGAGCCTGACCAGTCATCTGAGCCACACCTTCCCGAGCCCACAGATTTCCCATCTTACCCCAACCCTAAGGATTGCCCCAAATCCTTCCCAACTGAGGAGGACGATTTTCTTGTCATTCAGGAGGAGGAGGAGTTGGATGAACACATGGTGGGGGGAGTACTGGAGAATACCCTAAGGGGGAATGCCACTGAATGGGCATCTAAGTGCTGGCCCGGACTGAACAGATACAAGGAGCTACTGGCAAATGTAGTTGAGCTCAAAGTTTGGTTGGAATTCAAACAATCAAACATGCAGGAGCAACATTTGTTGGTGGATGCTCGTGGCTGGGAGCACTGGGAGACAGAGGAGGCCAGGCTGTGCCCCTATTTTGGCCTGACTAGCTGGCTTCAATTGCTCAACTTCGAAAACCTGAAGGAGCTAGTCAACAACCTGATGTCCCAGAGCAAGGCTGACATCCTATCTGAGGATGAGGAGGACAGGGAGGATGATGAAGATGCTCAGGACGGAGCTATGGAGAAGGCTGTGGAGGAGACAGCAAGGGAGGTGGACGGTATGGACTCTGAGCCTCAGGCTCAGGGGGAAGGTGATCAAGACACTGGTGCCAAGGGTGGACCAGTGGCTGAGGATGTTTTGAACATCTCAGCCGCCGATGAAATATCTGTCGATGAAGGGATTCCCTGCCCTGAGATAAGGGAGAAGGATGTTGAGGCGTCTAAGGAGACTCCCAGTTCCGAGGGACTAGTTCCTAAGGTTCGAGATGGCATGGCTGAGCCTGAGCAGGCGGCCTTGACCACTTAACAACTGCCTTCAGTGCACCCTGAAGAGGGGACTGAGGATGCAGGGGCTGACAAGGGTAAACAGCCACTTACTGATGAGGCCGTTGATGATGATGAAGATGTGTTGATCACTGGGGTCGGCCGTGCTGAGTTTACAAGCATTGTGGAGGTCAAGCAGGAGAAAACCTCTGAAAATCTAGCTGAACTTCAGGAGGAAGTAATGAGGCTACGTGCTGAAAAAGAAGAAGACTACAGGGCCCTGGCGAAACACATCAAGTGGACAAAGTCAGCGTACAACACCCTTGCCAACAGGGAGCTGATTTTGCTAAAGAAAATGATGACTGACACGGCCAAGTCAGTGAGGAATGAGCGGAAGAGGACAAAGAAGATGCTAAGGCAGACCTTGAAGCAGTTAGCTGAGAAGGATGAGCAAAGGAAGGAGGATCTCAATCAGGCTGTGGAGAAGCTTGCGGCTCAGGCTGGAGCACTATTCACTCAGGCCATTTCTGGCTCAGCCTCAAAGTTAGAGCTGGAGTCAGAACACTTTGCTCAGAATTCAAAGGATATTGCTGAGAGGCTGACTCAAGCAGATGTGCGGTCTGCTCTGGTGGAGGAGAAGATTGAGAAGGTTGAGCAAAGACTCCAACTCTCCATGGAGGTCTTTGAGAAGAAGGTACAAGCTGCAATCAGTTCTGTCTCTTTTCCAGGAACTGGTATCTCGATGGGAGTTGAGTTATTGAAGGAGGGAATTAATGACGTCCATTCCCTAGCCTCCTTCGTAATCAACAACGGATCTGGCGCATTCCCATCCGAGGCCAATGATGATGCCAAAAAGGGGGAAAAGAAGAAGAAAAGATCCCGCCCTGAGGCATCGGAGGCAGTCAACCAAGGCGAAACCGTTCAAGCCAATCCTGAAGCCGATCCTGAAGGGAATGTGCTAAGGGTGAGGAAGTCAGTGAGGTTGGCGGCAGTGGAGAAAGAAGGAGAGGTAATTGTTGCCAAGCTGAGGGCGGAGGCAGTAAAGGCAAAGGCTGATGAACCTTCCAAGCAACAACCTGAGCCAGTTCAGAGGTCTTCTCCCATGAGCTCAAGGAAGAATCCCATCACTTACTCCGGGGAGTTGGTGGCGGAGTTATGCGCTGAAGCATGGGGAGATCCTTCTGACAAATCCGAGGCTGTGCGCAGAGCTGAAATTGCTCAAAAGGAGAAGATGCGCATCTTGGAAAGGAAGGTTGAAAAGCTGACTGACATCACTGAGCTTCAACAACGAGAACTGGATGATGCAGTGATCAGTTTGCTAAGGAGGAAGAAGGCGAAGCCTGAGCCTAGGAAGTACAGAAAGAGGCCAACAGTTAGGAAGTCTTCAATTCTTCAAGTCAGTAGGCCAGAATCAGGAGTAAGGGAAGCTTATGCCGATGAGTTCATCTCAGAGGCACTGAAGGAGTTTTGGACTGATGCAAAGGATGAGTTTGTGAAATTGTGGTATGTCGTGAAGAAATGGGGCGACACTAACGATATCAACGCCCACTTCACTGACTACATGATGGACAATCATCCTGAGTTGTTCCAAAAGATCTTGGAGGAGGCTGATGCAGCTCAAGTCCAAGTGAAGGCTCCTGAGTTCACCATGCGAGCTCCTCCCTTAGTTCCTGGAACTCAGAAGCACAACACGAAGGCCATCATGATGGAAGTCTTGAAGATTGCCAAAGCTGAAGGGTATGTGAACCAACCTAGCAGAGTAGACGAGTTAAAGGCAAGAGTCTATGCTGGCTATGGACTTGAACCTGAAATGAGATTAGTCTAGGAAGTTCATTACCTCTTTGTAATAGATTAGATTCATTGTAACCACTTTCATATCAATCAATGAAATCTATTACTTTTGCCCATAGACAAAAACTCATTGTCTTTTTGGCTGTTATTTAAATTTTGTACTTTATCAAGAATTGCTCTAACACTGTCTTATCTTATAGATAGGTCTGTATATTTCCTCTAAGTGTTTTGAGGATCTTTTCAGTGTTTTGGCATAATCAAAAGGGGGAAATTGTTGGGACATTGTCAGTTTTGATTAAGATCACAAAGCCCCTGAAAAGATGTTTGCATTTATTTTGTCAGGCTAGTCTTGGTTAGGTCTTGTACTTAGTCATTTTACACTTCACAGGTACTCAGTAAGAGGAGCACTTACTGATGACAATCAAGACTCAGAGTCTAAAGACATTTTACCATTCTGAACTTATGGCAGTCTCCTAAGCTGGCTGAGTAAGTCTCAGTGATGAAGAGTATGGCCCTGAGGTCAGTACTACTCAGTCCTGAAGGGAACATGATGATACTGAGTTATTGGGAAGACTTGGAGTAGAGCCAAGCAATGCAAAAGGAATATCAGCGTCAGGACAAGACCGGTGAGCTCAAGACAAAATGAACTTAATAAGACAAGCCTGAAGCTCAGGAATAAGTTCTGACATTCTCACCAACCTGATGACGTGGACCAATCCGAGAAGGACACGCACGTACGGAACCTGACAAGAAGACTGAATTCAGACTGCATGTTCAACGGGCAAGCATTTAATGTGCATTTAAAGCAACTACCAAATCCATGCAAGGACGGCTGCTGCATGAAGATATGCCCGTTTGAAGCCACTCTACATAGTTGACAAGAAGGGCTATCTCTCCAATGGAAAGTTTTTCAAATCATCTATAAATACAGAAGACCTTGAACCCATTCAAGGTTACGGGAAATTTCCAAGCCAGAAATTACTCAAGCTCTCAAACACTCAAAGCATTCAGCCTTAGAAGAAGCACTCGAAACCATCTAAATTTCCCAAGTGTTTCTTAGTTACTGAGAGTTATTCTGTATTCCAAGAGTGAAATAACATTATCATAAGCTTAGAGAGATTATCCAATCCTTAGCATAGTTTTGCCTTGTAAGGATAATCTCAACCTAGTTGGAATCCAACTGAAACCAAAACCAAAACCCTAAGTTAGGTTTGTTGGGAGTAAGCCAGTTAGTGTGTTAGTAAGAAAGTTTGTATAGATCAGTGAGGTTAGCTGGTCTTGGTGCACCTTGGCACGTTAAAAACAAGAATCCCTTGAGTGGATTTCCTGTTAAATCAGGCCGTGGACGTAGGAGCTTGAGTCTCTGAACCACGTTAAACTTGCTATGTTTTTATTGCTTTGATATTGTGCATACCTGCCATATAACATATTCATTCTTAAGCATTTTGTTTATCAGGTCAGAATCAATCTGCCTGATCCTCTAAAAGTGCACTGCCCTTACTAAACACCTTTCAGAATTGAGTAAAACAAGTTTTCAGAAAGCAAACCAAACAAGACTTTAAACTATCAGGGCTCAAACATTTCCGCACTGAACTTGAACTGATAGTTAGCCAACTGACCCGCACCAAGTGTAGTCAGTAGGTGTGTTATCAGCTCCTAGTTCTTTACCACTCTGAGTAAAGGGGACTCAGTCAGTTTTTAAGGTTAAAAATTGGTATACGTGTATTCCCCCCCCCCCATACACGTATTCCTCAGTCTTGTACCGGGACCAACAGTGTGTGTATTGGAGTATTTGTGAATTTGAAATTATTTTCATTGAAGGAGAGCAGCTTATTTATACTAACCACCAAGTAGGTGGTGTACAAGACTCTTGGACTACCAAACTTGCATGCTTAACATGTGTCCTTTTGACCTTATCTAAGCTAAAATTGAGTTACAAAGTCTTCTTTTTTTATCTTATCACGTCTTTGAAGCTGTTCGCTACTCATTATAAGGCGATTCTATTTCGTCCTTTGTTCACTATTTGTTCGCTCATGGGACTGAGAATCCATAAGTTGTTCGCCGATCATTTCTTTACATTATGGTTCTGTTTGACCTTTGATCTCCTTAATAAGCTGCTCGACGGATGTTTGCTCGTCAGATAACCACTCGTCAAATGGGCAAATAGGGATCATACATTCCACATATTAGTTAATGCACCACCTTTGGTGATAGTTATTCATCATCAATGGCTTGGCACACTGTTCACATTCGGCCACGAGCCCCGAACCTATTCGCCCGTAAGCTGTTCGCCTAAAAGTTGTTCGTCGTGTGATACACTACACGATTTGATTTGTGCACCCTCCTATAATTACTCTTTGCTTAGGGTGTAATACCTGTTCGCCTAATCTTGGATGTTTCTCGCCTATCAACACACCAAACTAATTGCACCACCACCAAAATAATTTTAGTAACTTCTACAGTGTAAGATAATCGAAAATGAATCCTTTAATTTTTTATCGGTAAATGTTAGTTGTCAGTAGTTAGAATTTAGTTCACCAAGCCCCCAAGTACTCTAATAATTCTCCAAGTCACCTTATACTCCCTTAATTCGTTTCCAAAGGGAATCAAACCTGGGTCCCTGAGGAACCAGTGACTTAAAAGTGATGAATCCTTTAATGGAAACTCAAATTCATAAATAGCTAAACAGAGAAATTTCTTTCACATAGAAACACAAAGAGCACACACGTAACATTAGATTCTAATTTCTTCTCTAAAAAAATCCTTCATCTTCTTCTAGTCCCCAAAATGCACGGCCAAATACCCAAAATCACCTATTGCTCCATATTCTTCACACCCCTACAAAATGTAGCTGCAAAATTTCCCACCCATGCACCCCCCACCACACAAGCACCTATGGCTATACATTCTTTAGAAGCCATGCATCTTGACGAATGAGATTCTTTAATGTCGGTAGTACAAGTAAAGGAAAATCGTGGTCGATAATTGAATCCACCATCTTCACCAATCTGGTAGTGCCGGGGTGGTGTCCATCGATGCTTTAACCGTGATTCCTGGCACTCATATTCAACTTCTTGTTAAGAAATGAATATACATTTAGAATGAATAAAGATGAAACAAATTGAATTTAAATTATTTTGATCTACACCTAAACATGAGTTAACATTTTAATAACTTAATGAGATAAATGAAATAGTGTTTGTATTCTGTAAAATGAGATAAATTATGATATCGTGTAGTTGTACTTGAATTTAATAACATTATAATACAATTTGATGAATAAAAAATAAATAATTATATACTAATATATATTGAATTCGGTTATTCGGTTCGATTCAGTTCGGTACAGTATTATTTGGTTTTTAAATTTGATAATATCCAGATCTGTACTAAAAAACATTCGATTCATTTTCGGTACGGTTAAAATAAAAAAAACTCAATAAATTTTTTCGATTCGATTAATTTTCGATGTAGATTTTGGTACGGGTTCAATAATCTCCAAATTGCATTAGTTGAGAGAGATAAATCATAGTTGAGATGAGGGAGAAAGAAGGAAACATAAAATATATAATAAAGTCAATTATCGAATCATTTGAATAAAGTATATATTTGTAGTCCATTATAACAAATTGTATTTCTATGTGGTGGTGTTTTTCTTTCCTTTTTTTTATTTTTTGTTTTTGGAGTGTTGCTTAGAGGCTCAAATCCATGTAGTACAATATAGTTATTTTAGCCCGCATGGGCGTAGCTCAGCTGGTTCCTGGGTGGCAGATTGCTACAAGGACGCAGGATCGAGTCCTGACAGCCGCAGTATGGGAGTTTTATCCCTCCAATGTGGGGGATAGCTCCTTGTGGGCACCAGGCACTGGTCCTCCCACCTAATGGGCCGCTGAGTCACCATGATTTACTTCCTCCACCCAATCCTGTCGGGCCAGGGGGTGGGGGCTCTGGGGTAGTTATTTTATAAAAATATTTGAAATACGAGTTTTATGTGAGCGAAACAGAATTTCTCCCATTTTTCCGTTGACAAGAAGATAAATAAAACCCTAAAACCCCAAACTATATAAATCCTCAATTTTCACAACCCGAGTTCGAAATCAGAAATGGAGGGACTCCAGAGAGCATACAATAGCGCGATCTCTCAGGCAACCGAATCAGCATCAAAACTCAGCTCCTATGCGGCTTCTTTAGAGAAAACAAAGGCCGTTGATTCTTCCTCCGCCTCTACTTCTGGAATTGGATCCTCGTCTCTGCACTCTTCTGACGCATCTAGCGCCTTGCTATTGCGCCCCGCAAGGTACGAAAACACACAATTACTGCAGAATTCTGCTATTTTCCATACTTATGTCTAATTGTGTTTGGAACCAGGTGGCTTAGCCCACCTGGCCACCGGTTCCCCACTCTCTAGTGAGCGACCCGGGTTCGATTCCGTTTGGGAACGAATTATGGGAGTTATAAGGTGGGCTTGGAGATTTCTTGGTGTGTTTGGAGACTTGGTGAACTAATCTAACTACTACCGATCAAAAAAAGTGTTTGGAAGATGTTCTGTTGAATTTAAACCATATATCATAGCATTGTGCTCTCTAAATTTGTAAATTGGTAGATTGTTTTGGTGTGGTGCTGATATTTCTTCGGTTGTTCCTCTGTAAGGCAGATCGTAATTGGAAATAGATGCAATTTAGGAAATTGTCGAATACAGTTGGAAATTCTGTTTTTGGTATTTTACTTGACTTACAGGAAATCTGCCTTATTCATGTCCAATTACTTGAACCTGCATAGGTGATGTTGCGTTTTAGTTGAATGTTTTATATTATCATATGATTAATTGTTCAAGACTGGTGACATAAAAAGAGTACTTTTAAGCTTACTGTGTGTTTTGGTGCAAAGGAACTGGAGCACTGCAATTAGAATTAGAAATATTACTGTTCTAGTTTCAAAATTTCAGTAATTTAAAAGGAGTTAGTACTTAGTAAGTATTTTGAGAGATAGTATATAATCGTTGATTACTGGTATGTGAAATTGATTGTCCCTTTTGCTCTCTAAAAAATGGAATTCTGAGGTCCCCATGCTTACTAGTGAAATATGGCTATCTCGTATTGTAAACCAAGCATTTTTGAGGTTCTTGAGGGCTTAAAATGGACTCTAACGATGTGATTAGTCTAGCACCAATTGAGTAAGTGTGAAGAACATGCTGCAACACTATTCACAAACAATGAACTTTTTTTAAAATATAAATCAATTTGGTAGCATTAAATTTGATACTCCTATTTTAGGATTTATTGTCTTTTAGCATACTATTTGTTCTGCGACTTCCTACTTATTAATGTTATACTATAAAATTATCTTGCAAATAGATAGTTTGGTTATATAGTAATTATAGTAACTTTTAACGAGAAAAATCACCAGTATAAATAAGAGCATTTCAGTTATAAGATACTATCACATATTGTAATAATGTGCAATGGCATACGCCAAAGAAGCTAAAACTTATCGATAACAATACAATCAAACTAAATTTAGTACATAAACATAATATCGCAATGAAAGTGCAGATTAGTAATAGGATTCCTCATTTAAGTTCATATATTTTCATTTTTTTTTATTTAGTTTATGCTTTTATACAATACCATATTGTGATTATTATCTTTGGTTTGCTTGATTACATGTAAAATGCATATTCATTACTGTAAAATATGGTGCGAAATGGTTGGAGATGATTTATTGCCTGCACCAAATTTCACACTTAATAGTTAGTTTTGCACCAATTTGATGCCCTACTTTTGGAGATCCTTGATGCAGCTTAATTATTTTTTTGTCATTAAATTTGGGATGTTAGAGAATATGAAGATTTAAATTTCTAGTCTGGACCTCCCTGTATTTCTTGATGATTATTTTCCTAGCTTGACAAATAAGTTAGATCAGATAAAGTGTTCAGATGTATTTTTATATATGCTGCAGTTATTCGCATCTTTAAAACAATAGTAGAATTTTTCGTCTTCAAATTCGATTTCTGGAAAGCGGCAGCTCTTTGACACTGTGATGAATTTTATAATGCAGCAAATCTCTATCCGTATGGACCTGCTCAAAGCTCTGTGCTTTTTGCTTTGTTGCTGGAATTTTTGTTGGTTACACTCTCAAACGACGTGTCCGGCGCTGGGCCTCAAAACTTTTGAAGAGGTTGAAAGATTGAGTAGTCGCATAGCTGAGATGCTTCTACCTTTACCAATTTTTTTTTTTAAACATGCAAAGACGTAATTGATGGAAGGTCTAAACTCTGCTATGTAGATAAACTTGAATTCTAGTCAATTGCTGCATGTTAACACTAAATAGCTTTACTTGGAATATTGACTTGGTACACATTCTACTCTACGTTTTTGTGAAATCTCACTGCTTCAAGGTTGAACTTTCTGGGGCATATGTTTCAATGCTTCTAATACCCAAAAAAATAAAATAAACTCCCCCCCCCCCCCCCCCCCCCAGGGTGTGTTTGCAAACTCTACAAACAGCTTCCTGAACCACTTCTTTTAAAAAAGTGATTTTATCTCACTATTAATAGTTTGCAAACATCACCTTACTGGATACACTTAAAATATATTTATATGTATATTTAGGCATATGTTCTATTGTTAACAGTTTAAAGTTAGTGCTTAAACTACAGTGTGATGGGTGTATGTACAATGTGGTTCATGTAGCAGGTAGTAATGTGGTTTTTGGTGAGGATTTGTTTGAACACTTTACACAATGCAATCTGTGAGATGAATGAATTTACCTCTGTTTCAAAAAATGGCCCCAGTTAGTTTCCCTGTTAAGTAGATAAATTGAATTCCAGTTTTCTTGGACTATACATCCTGCAGATTCTAGTATCTATGATATATATATATATATATATATATATATCACCTTGTGGATGTAGTATATATTATATTTATAGCGATGCCTACCATATATTGTTCTGTTCTGGATTTCTGGGACAGCCAGGTTTACAAACTGATTTTGATTGATTAGAGTAAGTTGCAATGCTTTGTTGGACTAAGCTCTTTGGTCGGTTTAACTGGGAACAATTAATTAGATTTGGAGGAATGAAGGAATGATGTCATATGTATTAATGGTTTTGCATTCAACTCACCGAACTATATTATTTTGCTCTAATATATATAAATTATTAAATTTTGACGCATAAATTATTTTAACTTAATTTTCGATCAATTTTATTTTTCGATTTTAATATGTGAGTGACATTTTTGTAAAAAAAGCAAATGACGCAAAGAAGTGGAGACACGGGGCGGAGAACGACGCCATGGGGACTAATATTGCTAGGACAATGAAAATTTAATAACTAGACATGTACCTAATCAAAGGCCATTCCTACCAATTAAGTGGTCTGAGTCGAGATTAACATTAAGCCTAGTAGTTCTTTCAATTATATGAATTTACTGACAATACAAGATTTTAAATTATGCAACATTAAATATATATTGTAAAAAAATTACTTTTATGCTTAAATTAAATGATGAATGTTGTATGTTGCAACCTCCGTGTGGCTAGATCAATTAGAAAATGGTAAGTTTGTAAACTAGTTTTACCATATAACTCAAATAACTTTACTTGTTTTCATTATATAATACTACTATCAAACCAATAGTTTTTTGTGAAACAAGTAATACTTTTAACAATATACTATGATAAAACTAGTTCACATTATATTATGACATTAAAAATAAAAATAAAAATTAAGAACCATTTATATTTAAAACTTCTATAAGTTAATAAGTATATGACGGTGGCTTTGAACTCAATAACTAAAAATAGGACTTTATATAGAGTGAAAAATTATTTAAGTACATAACCTTGTTCTCCAAACAAGAAACCTAAAAAAAGTGAAATAAGGTCTTACACTTCTTGATCATACACTTTTCTAATATATTTTTGTAAATTTATATATACATATATATATACACACATATATATATATATATATATACACACAAAAACATAATTTTGGGCCCCTAAAAATTTATAAAATTTATGGGATTGAGTCGATCAACTCATTGGCCTCACTAAAAGCACGGACCTATACTTAATTAATGAATAAATTAATAATTTATTATTGTAAAAAAATAATTCAGTGAATATATTTTTTAATTAATAACTTATGTAATATTGAACTAATATTAAAATTAGTTTGTTTCTTAATAATTAGTCATGTGGAATGAAGCACTTATATGTCAAAAACATATGTTGAAATGTCACACAAGAAAATAATTTTTTTAAGCAAAATAGAGATGGAGATGCGGGGGATCGAACCCCGTGCCTCTCGCATGCAAAGCGAGCGCTCTACCATTTGAGCTACATCCCCATTTGATGATGAAACTTTTAATTTAACATATTATAAGTCTGAGAATTTTCCACGTATTTTACATCTCTTGGTCTAGGTGGTTTGCTTTTAGTTTTGATTTGATTTCTTTTTTTGGGGGGAGAGAAACTTCGAAGAAGTTTAAGGTGTTACGATGATGTATAATTTTTTGTAATTACATATTATAAAGATGAAGGTATTGTTTATCGTGTATCAAATATTAGTTTTTACAAATAATAGTATTAGTCTTATAAACAATAATATTAAATTTTACAAGTAATAGTATAAGTGATGCACGGCACTTTATATAATATACTTATATAATTACCTTTTCAAGTGTTTTCATGTCGAGGAAGAGGACAATGTGTTGTTGGATTGATCATTCTTGTTGTTTGTTAACCGTGTTCAAGTGTCAACAAACTTGTGAGTATATTTGGTAATTTTGTAAACCATATGTTAATCTGTTCTATTATCCTACGTAACAAATGACATATTGTATCTTTCTACGCAAATGTAAAGACACGAAAACTGACTTTACTCATATCTATCATAACAATGATGCCAGCCCTTGGTCTCATATAATATGAATCGTAAAATCGCAGCAAAAAGATAAAAGGAGAACGATTACAAAAAAAAAAAAAAAAAAAAAAAATGGATAAAGAAAGTGGATGAGATTAATCAATAGACAAAGCATGCGTCTTCAACCTTGTATGGAGTTCATTTTCCACTACAAAAATAACCATTAATCCTTAGACATCATTATGGACACTATTTAAAATATATTGAAGCCATTTCAAATAACCAACTATAAAATTTCATTGCAAAATTAATCTGATCTATTGTCAAACATACAACAAAAGAGCATTAGCTTCTTACTGAATTTCCTGGTGAACAATTTGAGCCACTATTTCAGTAAATCATTTAACTAATGTGCCCCTTCTCCTCCATCACAAAATATAAATTATCTCCAATATGTGTGATCAAAGGTGCCCTGCTATGCTTCCATTTTGATTTTAAAGAACTTCAATTAATTTAAATGAGTTGTGCCTTTTTGAGATCCGACATAACTCCTCTGTCTTCGTTACCCCTCTCGTTATAAATAACCTTCAAATTGAAAATAATATTGTCATAAATTAAGGGCAAGGTGAAATTATTAGTACCAAATGGTGTACCTTATCAATAATTCCATATTCAACAGCCTCGCTTGGACTGAAATATTTTGGACGCCTTATGTCTGCTTCGATCTCCTCAGGAGATTTCCCGATATGTTTCGCATAGAGCTTAACCTGTTAAATTAAATATCAAGTAGTCAACATAGATTCAATCTCAAATGATGCCCATATAAAAGTAAAGTAGTGTTAAAAAGTTTTTTGGTCTCATAACTTGACTACTGTCCAATTTTGGTTCCAAGAATTTAACTATTTCGATTTAGCCACAATATTTAAAAAATGATCCAATTTTGGTCCAAAATAACCGGAAAATTGAAAATGGTTTTGTTTTATGTCACACAAATGGCCATTTTTTATCCAAATTAAATCCTCACGTGACATAATACAACAGCGTTTTCAATTTTCTGGTGATTTTTGAGCCAAAATTGGACATATTTTTTTTAATATTGAGACTAAATCGATATAGTAAATTTTTCTTGGAATAAAATTGGACAATAAACAAGTTATGTGACCAAAACTTTTTCTTTAACTCAAATAAAGTACGAAGATTCAGGGCTTCTGCAATTTCCAGAATGTGCTATTTAACCTATGACTTGATTTATGTTGAAATGTAAGTAGATTAATGAAACATGACATGCGGAAAAAGTCGAGGATAAACACAAATATCTTGAAAGAATCGAAATTTCCCAATGAATTTTCCAGGGATTTAATGATTGAAGAAACAATTTTGTTAACTTTACCAACTCAGTCTTCACATTTTTAACTTCTTTCCTCATCAGCTCTACATCAGTTGCTTGACCTTGGAATCTGGCAATTGGCTGCGAAATTACACCTGTTATCAATAATATAGCAAAGAATACCAAAATAATAAAAAGTAAGAAAATTAATGTTGTGCTTCATTATTTTTCGAGAACAGAAACTCTACTTCAAATGTGTTCCAATTATTATCCAAAGGCAAATCCAGAAATCTATTTCAGTATGATACTTATAAAATCCGATGCAATGCATTGTATGGCTAAATAGAGACCTGTTTTATCATGATTGTTGATGAGGGTAAGGCGGACCGATTCCCTTTTGCACCAGCAGCCAACAGAAGTGCAGCTTCTCCCCAAGCATTGCCAACACATAGTGTAAAAATAGGTGGCTTCACATATCTACAAAGTTTTATTGATTAGAATTGTAAATGTAATTTTAACAAACAAACTCCCATAAGTAATTGACCAACAAAGTTCAGATAAACGCTGCTTCAAAATTCCAGCATCCTTAAGAAATTTGCCTGAACATGAGCGTATTCATCAATTATTTTTAGGAGAACGAACTGGAAAGCATTTTATATAAAGGTCTAAACATATTTCTCCTTTCATGTGAATTGTGATGGAACCATTGTGTTATCATTTAGGACTATGAGGTTTATTAAGGATATGGGATGCAAATTTTACAAAAAAATAGGTAAGAAAACTTATGAAGCATTGTGATGTCTAATTAAAGATTATAACCTCATAACATCATATATTGCAAAAGCTTCTGTCTCATAGCCCAACTTTTCACCACCCTGCAAAAATGACGATCCAAAAGAAATACCAGAATTAGGAACTAGAAATGTGCTGGCTATTTATTTGGAAGAAGATCCACTCACCAGCAAGACATAATAATAATAGTAATAATAATAAAAATAATAAATACAGGGAGTATAGTCCACGACCTCTGGGCTATGACCTATTCCCTAGTGCAAAATACACACACACACACACACACATGTATATATATATAGAGAGAGAGAGGTGCAGTTCTAATTTAAACTACCAGATACATGCCACCATCATTATAGTTCTTTAGATCACAATAACCTACTCACAACCAGAATATTGTAAGACTTTGCCAGAAGGTTGGTTTAGTTATTTATTTTGCAGGTAAAAGACAAGGTCTCGGAGAAGGTTTATTCATATTAAAAGATCAATTAAGGGCAAGTAGGCTTTGAGCAGATTGCAACTACCACCATAATATGCTGAATGTATGAATGTGATAAACTCGAACTGATAAATGTTGGTCAGGAGATGTTTTCAAGTTAAATCATATTTAATATCAAATAAGTGTCACCAAATTTTAAGTAACGTGGAATTGGAACTCACTTTCTTTCTCAAAGTACACATACACTCATACATAACTGGAATGAGGATTGGGCATGGTAAGTCTTTGATGCTTAGCATACCTCATCACAAGAGGGGGATAACAAACAAATAGGAGCACTGAAAGTTTCTAAGTTTAATACCCAAGAAATCCAAAATATTCATTGTCAAATGCATTAAAACACAGATGTAAATTCTGTCTGCCACTTAGTAGCACATTTTAATTATATTCTAGCAATCCCAATAACTTAAAAACCCAAAGAAGAAAGGAATTCTGTGACCAGGTTTGAGCAATTATATGTTTCTATGCACATAACTAGATGTATTTGTTAGAAGATACAGGGAGAAGTTGCTGAGTCCCCTAAACCTTGTTTTACTTTCCTCGAGACTAATTGATGTTTATAACAGGATTAAAAAGAAATCCAAAATCTAAGTAATCAAGTAATCATGCAAAAAATTATAAGCTCTAACCTTTGTCGTCCCAGTGGAATTTACGTAAAGGTAAATTGGTTTCTCCTCATCTTCATATTGCAGGTAAAGGAATTCTGCCAGTATCAATTCAGTGACAGATGGAACTAGAGACATTCCCAAGTACACAATCCGATTCTTGTACAGGTATGACGCTAAATCTGGTGGAGGTTGCTCCCAAGCACTTCCTCTTGAGAAAGGTATAACCTATTAACAGAATCACAAAAAATCAACATCTATATACATGACTTTTCTTCCCCAAACTTGACTTCCATTTCAGAAATTTTGTTGAAAATGGAAAAAGAAAAACAACGGATTACTGCAGCTGAGTGAAGTTCACACGAGTGAAGGACGTATTTGGTGTATAAAAAGCTTCTAAAAACTCTTTATTTTTATATTTTTTCCCAAAATTTTCAAACATTATAACTTTTCATATCAAATCAATAGTTAACCATGCATAGCACAGGCACATATCAACTTGAGATAACAATACGAAAGAAGTTGATAATGCATACACAGTGACTCATGCCAACTTCACTTCAAATGGTCAATTGGCTGTCACCCACCCCACCCTCCCAACAAATAAAAAAAAGCATGGGTTACAATTGATGTAAATGTAATCCAGATATTGTTAACTTGTCCGCACTATAAATATTAGCAAATAATGTTGTGTCTATCTCTCAGCATCCATAGTATACCAAGGACTTCTAGAGTTCTTAACAGTGATTTGAACATTCTAATACAACCAGGGTTTTGAAGTTGCAACCTCAGTCAGTTCTTGTATTTATCCCATGTTTTAAACAAAGGATTAATGTGTAAACTAAACATCAACAATAAAATATTCAAGTGGAGTGGGCCTGGTCTGGGATCCTTGCTAGCCTCAACTGGTCAAGTGACAGGTTCAACTAAACCCATCGCAGACAAGTTACCAATTAATAACATCATATCAAATCAGACAAGTTACCAAAGTAATATCATCGTATCAGCCAGACAAGCTACCAAAGTAATAATTAAAACCTCAGCAGAAACAGAATATATCATATGAAACAACTTAACAGATGCTTTGTTTTGAGCCCGGTAAAGATGCAGGATTCATCTTAGAAGTTGATGCAAAAGTTGTTAGGGCCTAGTGCATACTACATTTGATAAATGCCTTATTATTGACCAGGAAAACCAGTAGAAACTTCTAAGGAGTTGTTAAGAAAATGTAATTAAACCTTGCAGAAGATAACATATCGTCCTTCAAGAATCAATTTGAGGTCTCTGTAAATTCCTACATTTTCTTTTTCCTTCATCAGTTCAGTTCTCCTCCTATAAGCAGCAACATATTACACTTTGCGTTCAACTAGATTCAACCAAATTTCTGGAAGACTATCACTTTTTACCTAGAAGATCAGTTTGCACACCTAGGAATTTAAATAAGAAGTTGACGTCCTCTTACAGACTAATCAAGCAACATTCGAGCAATAAATATTCGTTATTTCTTGATCCTGGACCCAAGGCAGTAATAAAATGCAATTAGTTCTACAAATCCAGAATAGGATATTAGCATCATGAGTTAACTAAATTATTGTGAGCCGTCTCACTCAAGAAGCAGTGACGAATTCCAGAAAAAAGCTATGCTAATTCTTTTGTTTCCAAGACTAAAGCACTGAGAAAATAGTTCTGGTCAATTTTTAACGTCATATCAAGGGCCTGGAACTTTGTAGCTAAGCAAATAGATCAGAACAGACAGAAGAGCTTGAAAATACTTATGAATTTTTGCAGATAAAAAAAGATCAAGAGAATGCTATTGAAAATCAACCAATACGAAATTCCATGCATTAGATGTCAATTCCCACATTGATTCAACATATACAGTAGAATGCATATTATTTTATGTATAATGTCAGAAACATCAGAAGTCAACTTCAAGTTAACATAATTCATCTGACATATGGATCTCTTTCAGTTTTTGATATATCAAGAATCACTGCCTATCTTAGACTACAGAAGCTCAAGTCCCCATTAAATGTACGGTCAATATCTTCCCCACCTCAATATTTTGTATTCATTGTGGTGCCTAAACCACTTTATTTGTTTTGGAACCACACAATTTCAAGCTAACTTTTGTCCATCTTTAGGCAGTGACTGATAGCATCGGACTGGAAGTTGTGACTTTATTCAGGCTGAACCTACTAATTTATTGACCACAGTTTAATGTTAAACAGAGCTACTAAATCTTGGAAAAGTGACCTCTAACGCTAATAGTGGACTTTCAAATCATTTAAAAAGTAGCTCGATGACAGACTTCTAACTTTAAATATGGGTTCCTAGAAAAGCAGGTCCAGTTCTCTTCAAGGCTCCCATGGGTACGAGGGTTAATACTTAATAGTAAGATTAACTGACACGGAATGCATATGCTATACCAAACCTATTTAATTTAATTGCATTTCATTATGCGATAGTCTTCTTTGAGTTATAAAGAAGAGAAGAATGAGAGCGTACACGATTATGACCATTACGCAAAGTATGCTTCAGTGCTTTGCTGCTTCCAAAAGAAATATTAAAAGAAACAGATGCGTGATTATAATCTACAACTAGCTCATCAAACTGCCTAACAGGCTTAGTAACTCAGAGCTCATCAAATAGCATAAAATTATTGACTACAAAGCTTGACATGCTAAATAGATAATAGAAGCAAACTTCAGTAACCAATTCAAATTATTCAAAGGAACACAAATTAACAAAATATAGTCCAAAATCAAGTTTACTGCAAACCTAATTACCTCACCAAATGTAAAAGATAAAATTAAAATGGATAATATATACACCATTAAATTGAAGAAAGGGAGTACCATTGTGACAACACCACGTGACCCGCGAGAGCTCGAATTGGATGAGGTCAGCGAAGCGGGTCGGATCCTCGTACCCGAAAAGTCACCGTAGACACTGCCCCCAACGTAAGGAGAGAGAAAACTTGTCGGCAGAGCAGGTCTACGGGAAGAAGAAGAGGCTAGGGATAGAGTAGGGTTTGGCGCCATTCGGGTGGCTGGGAAGAGGAGCGACGCCATAGCTGGGTGTAGAAGGAAGGAGAGGTTTTGGAATTTGGATTGACACAGAAACGAGGTCTGTTTGGTTGTGATAGGAAATGAAAATGAACTTTGAAAAACAAAATTCAAAATTAGGGGGTCTTTTTTTTTTTTTTTATTCAAATCAAATAAAATTGGAGACAGTAGCTATTAATTAAAATTAGTATTTTACCCGTGCGATGCACGATTTTTAATATTTTTATTTTGGACACGGAGTAGCTATGTTATCTATGTTGATTTATATATAGTTTTGGATACTAAAAATTCAAACGTCTAATTTTATGTCACCCACCTACTCTAGCATGAGATTTGAAATTAGAATTTTAATTTTCTACCCACAATCAACACTAAATACTACACAATCCAATATTTCATACTGTTTAATTCAAGTCACGTACACTACATATTATCCTATTATATACTTAGCTATGTACTCCCTCCATTCCTTTTTAGATTGCTTCATATAAAATAGTGCAAATTTTAATTAAAATTTGTATATTAATATTACATGGGGTAACGTTAAGGGCATATTAGGAATTTCTACTTTATTTAGGAAAATTTAGTTTATTGTTCAACAATTATTACAAAATTGAGTGACATGAGATGTAAATAAGATATATTTGTAAATTATTTATTTTAGAGGGTAAAATAATATTTTCCGTAATTTTAAACAATCTAAAAAAAAATTGAGCAGATATAAATGTATTTATGTGTGTATATTTATATGTATTATATAAATAAAAATATATAATATGCATATACATTTTATAATGCATGCAGATGATATAAATTTATATGTTAGTTATCAATTCCTTAATATTATCGTCATTCAACTTTTTATTTATTTATACAGTAAATATGAAACTAATACTATTATATAATTGCAATGAATAGTGAAATTGTACTTCATTTGTCCTCTATTAAAATTCATTTGTAGTTGGACACATTTTTTAGGAAAAATTGTAGTTAAGTGATTTTTTAAATTTTTTATTTAAGTATAAAATAATATTGTGAGGGAGTGTTATTTTCACTATAATTCACTTGTAGTTGGACACGTTTTTTAAGAAAAATTGTAGATAAGTGATTTTTAAAAAAATTATTTGAACATAAAATATTATTATGAAGAATTGTTATTTTCATTTTAGAAGTGTAAATAATCATTGTTTATTTTCAAGTAAAGAAACAGGTTTAAGGCAACTAACATAAATAATAAGGGTTAATTTTAATTATATATTTTTTATACCTGCATTAGAATTTCTTAGAATATATTGTAGAACATATTGTTTCTTATGAAGTAGATATTAAATTATTAAGAAAGAGTAATTCATCATAATATCTTTTATTAAAATATATTATGTGCCTTTGGTAATCTATTAAAACTTTTATATTAAATTCAATATTTTAAATAGAATAATAAAGTGCATACAACCGTGAAATCTAATCCTAATTATATATGCATACACGACTGCCATCATTTTCTTCATGTTGCGTTGCATTGTGCACAAATCTGTTGTCACTTACTAACTTTCCAATCATCCTTCTCTGTTTCATCTCACTCAAACTTCCAATTTTTTCCCGTTTTTTATCGGATTGCTTAGTCTCAATCAACTACCGATTTAGAATAGAATCATATCTAAAAAAAAAATTAAGATGCATACCTCCGTTCAACCGTCAGTCTGGTGCATTCAACCGCCTAGTCTGATACAAATTCGAAGTTAGTGGTTAAATACACATCTGCAAGTTGAAAAAAATAAAAAAGGTTGGACTCTGGATTATGCAAACCGCATATTTAAAAACTGAAATATCAAATCTTGTTGGAACTAATTAAAACACAATCTGCTACAAAAACTATAATAATCTAATATGAGTTGAAACTAATTAAAACACAATATACTACAAAAACTATAAAATTATAATATTATGATTTGAATGAAAGGAGGGTTAAGATTTTGTATTTAACATAGGAAATTTGAAACTGTTAATTTAGACGTTCATGGAGCCTTTTCATATTTCCACAATTAATAAAAGTAAATTTTATCATTAAATTTAGCAATGAAACCTTTCAGTTTTTTATAAAATATGAAGAGGCAAGTTCATTTATAGATTTAGAAAGTAGCAAAGTTTGCTTTTAAAAAGTTTCTATATTTAGTATAAAATTTTGTTATTATATTAGTATAGATTTAAAGAATTAACAGGAACTGGATTTGGAAGAAAAATTAAATTTGAAATCAACCAGCACTAATCTATATATATATATATATATATATATATATATATATATATATATATATATATATATATATATAAAACAACGTTAACCAGTCTACATTTGAAAACCATTGAATTTTTCCGCCAAAATTATTGCTAAATTGAGTAATATTCATTTTAAATCTTTCATATATGTCTTTGAAATATATTTTATTATAGTTATTGATAATAATTATTTACAAAATATATTGGATATATTTTTAAAATATAATTTATAATATTCATTCGTAAAGCTTTGGTATATATATTTGAAATTTATTTTATCATAAATATTGACAAATAATTATTTATTTCAAAATATAATTTATAATAAATATTGAGAAATAATATAAAAATATATCGAGTATATCTTTGAAATATATATTATGATAAATCTCTCTATTTTGTAGTATAAAAGATAGAGTATGTATAGAGTGAAATGAATTTATGTATGAAAATTGGATCCATATTATAAATTGATTACA
The DNA here is from genome assembly GCA_947034835.1 of Ballota nigra. Classification (NCBI taxonomy): domain Eukaryota; kingdom Viridiplantae; phylum Streptophyta; class Magnoliopsida; order Lamiales; family Lamiaceae; genus Ballota; species Ballota nigra. The sequence continues at coordinate 50,734,525 of OX344726.1, read as the reverse complement.
CACATTTCGGTGTGTGTTGCGGGTTTACTCAATGATTACCGCATTCAAATACTTTCCATCCAAAATCATGTGTTTCAAGATATATTGTCTTTTTCTTTCTTCTCCCCTTCTTTTTAGTTTAATATTTTTCATTTTTTAATTCATTTGTTAATTATTTTGTTTTCAATTTATGTATGAATTTTTTCTGGAAAGTGTTACAATAGGGTATTAATTGTTATTGCGGAAGAATATGACCTATATAACTAAAGAGTATTATTCACGATAAGCGAAAGGTATGACTTACATTTCAAAAAAATATTGGTCGTGATAAGTGAAGGTGTTGGGACATTGTCAGTTTTGATTAAGATCCCAAAGCCCCTGAAAAGATGTTTGCCTTAATCTGTCTTTGTCAGGCTAGTCTTGGTTAGGGTTAGTACTTAGTCATTTTACACTTTACAGGTACTCAGTGAGAGGAGAACTCACTGGAGACAATCAAGACTCAGAGCCTGAAGACGAAGAGCACCATCCTGAACTTATGGCAGTCCTCTAAGCTGGCTGAGTAAGTGTCAGTGATGAAGAGTATGACCCTGAGGTCACTACTAACTCAGTCCTGAAGGGAACAGGATGTCACTGAGTTAATGGGAAGACTTGGAGTAGAGCCAAGCAATGCAAAAGGAATTTCAGCGTCAGGACAAGACCGGTGAGCTCAAGACAAAATGAACTTAATAAGACAAGCCTGAAGCTCAGGAATAAGTTCTGACATTCTCACCAACCTGATGACGTGGACCAATCCGAGGAGGACACACACGTACGGAACCTGACATGAAGACTGAATTCAGACTGCATATTCAACGGGCAAGCATTTAATGTGCATTTAATGCAAATACCAAATCCATGCAAGGGCGGCTGCTGCATGAAGATATGTCCGTTTGAAGCCACTCTACATAGATGACTAGAAGGCTATCTCTCCAATGGATAGTTTTCCAAATCTCCTTTAAATACAGAAGACCTTGAACCCATTCAAGGTTACGGGAAATTTCCAAGCCAGAAATTACCCAAACTCTCAAGCAATCAAAGCATTCAGTCTTTAAGAGAAGCACTCGAAAACATTCAAATTTCCCAAGTGTTTCTTAGCAACTGAGAGTTATTCTGTATTCCAAGAGCTAAATAGAATTATCTTAAGCTTAGAGAGATTATCCAATCCTTAGCATAGCTTCGTCTTGTAAGGATAATCTCAACTTAGTTGGAATCCAAACTGAAACCAAAACCCTAAGATAGGCTTGTTGGGAGTAAGTCAGTCAGTGTGTTAGTAAGTGGAGTTTGTATAGATCAGTGAGGTTAGCTGGTCTTGGTGCACCTTGGCACGTTAAAAACAAGAATCCCTTGAGTGGATTTCCTGTTAAGTCAGGCCGTGGACGTAGGAGCTTGAGACTCTGAACCACGTTAAACTCCTTGTGTTCTTACTGCTTTGATATTGTGCATATTTGCCATATTACTTGTTCATTCATTGCATTCAAAGTTTATCAGGTCTGAATCAATCAGGCTGATCTTCAAAAGAGCACTGCCCTACTAAACACTATTCAGAATTGAGTTAAACAAGGTTTTCAGAAAGCAAACTAAACAAGACTTTTAACTTTCAGGGCTCAAACATTTCCGCACTGAACTTGAACTGATAGTTAGCCAACTGACCCGCACCAAGTGTAGTCAGTAGGTATATTATCAGCTCCTAGTTCTTTACCACTCTGAGCAAAGGGGACTCAGTCAGTTTTAAGGTTGAAAAATTAGCATACGTGTATTCCCCCCCCATACACGTATTCCTCAGTCTTGTACCGGGACCAACAAGTGGTATCAGAGCAGTGGTTCGAAAGACCACTGACTTTGAATACTAATAGTTTCAGAGGAGAAACTGTTGGTGGTCACTGAACAGATCTGAGTTTGTTTTTCATAAAACTTGCATCATCATGACTTCGAGGAGACTTGAAGCTTCGCTACCTGAATTCTCTGTGTCTAACTTTGTCTATTGGAAGTTCAGGTTAGAGGCACATCTAGATGCCATCCATGACCAGATGCCGCGTGTACTCAGGGAAGGACCGATCAAGATCACTATTCCTAACGTCAGAGGACTGGGATATGATGACCTTGTGATTGGCGTGCAGGTTCCTAAAGAGAGGAAAGACATGACCAACGATGAAATCAAGATGGTGGGGCTTGACAACGTCGCCAGAAACATCATCTTGCACACGGTGCCTTTCGAGGAGTCAGCCAGGCTGATGAACCTAAAGACGGCAAATGAGGTTTGGGATGAGCTGACCAGGATGTGCGAGGGGTCAGAAAAGATAAAGGAGAACAAGAGAAATATTGCCATTCAGAAATTCGAAGCGTTCGAGATGCTGCCTGACGAGAGCATAGATCAAATGGAGTCTAGATTCATCAAGTTGATGAATGAGATGGTGATGTTGGACAAGGATGTCCCAAGAAGAGATGTTGCTTCAAAGATCCTGAATGCCCTTCCTAAGAGATGGGACAACAGTGTAATTATGCTTAAGAACACTCAGGATATGAGTAACATAACTTCTGCTTTACTTTTTTCAGAGCTCAAAGCACTTGAATTTGATCTTAACAAAAGAAAGAAGAAAGTTCAGTCAGAAGAGGAAGTGAAGGAGAAAACTCCTGAGAAAAGTGTGGCGTTCAAGGCCAGATCTGAACCTGTTGAGCCCTCATCAAATTCTTCATCAAAGTCACTGATGGAGATGAGCAGGGAAGAACTCGCTGAGGAGTACAGCCTGATGGCCAGACGATTTGACAAGCTCAATTCCAGGTTTGGTCGTTATAAAAAGTTTTATCAAGACTCACGTGACAGGAAACCTGAAGGAACCCACCAAAGCTCGAGGAGATATGAGGAGCGAAGGAACACTGACCAGAGGAGAGAACGTGGTGATGAAAGGAGATATTCAGAACCAAAGCCTGAAAGAAGAGACGAACAGAGACGTACTCGCGATGATAGATATCCAACCAAGGCTGAAAGCTCACCAAGAATCAGGGAACCTGACTCAAGGAGGAACCTTGAACCAAGGAAAGAAAGAGTAAGTGAGCAGGTAGCATGTTACAACTGTAACAAGATTGGTCACTATCAGTACGACTGCTCGGAGCTGAGTGCAAGGGAGAGAGAGGAAAGGAGAGCCACGAGGGATCTAAGATCTGCTGATCGGAGAGCAATGGTTGCTGAGGATGCAACAGACTCTGACGGTCCCACTGAAAGGTCTCCTGAACTCTTCTCAGATGACGAGTACGATGATGTCTGCCTAATGGCTAGGGATGAGCCTGAGGTAACATCAAATTCTGTTTGTGCTTCTTACACTGGTCAAAATCCTGAGCTTAGCTCAGAGTCAGTTAGAGAAATGAACCTTCAGATCTGTCTTGATCAATTGATGGTTGATTTCTCCAGACTGCAGGAAACTAATGTCTTCTTGGTAGAGGAGAACAAGAAATTGAGTACTGAAGTTCAAAACCTGAATGAACAACTCACTTAGTCTGATCTTAAAGAATCAGCTCAGATTGTGAGACTAACTCAAGAGATTGATATGATCAATTCTGAGCGTCTTCCAAGAGAGAAGATTCTGAAGGAATTGGCTGAGGAAGAGCTGGTCAGGAAGGAAGAGCTGAAAGCACTTAAGAGTAAGTTTGATGACCTCTTTACCAGACATGAAATCCTGAAAAAGAGTGAGGACTCTCTCAAGAAAAAGGTTGCAGCAATGAATAAATCCTCAGTGGCTAGAGAGGAAATAAATAGCAACTAGATACTTGGGAACAAGAAAAAGGGACTTGGATATGTTCCTGAGAAATCCTCACAAGGTCAGTCTCATGTTGCTTCAGGGAGCAACACTGAGAGGGTATTTGTTCAGACAGGCCAGAGTGCACCTAAGGTTGTGCTCCAGGCCCGTCAAACTGATAAGGGCAAAGAAACCGTTGACACGGTCAGGGTTGCTCCTAAGGTAGCTAAGCCAAAACCCAAGGGAAAGGTGAAGCAATCTAAGGAAGCCCCTGAGAGCTCAGGCCAAGGAAAACCTCAGCGAAAGCAGAGGAAGACTCAGGCTAAGAGCCCTCAGACTGGTCAGCGAGGGTACCATCATGCTTGGCAATACCAACAGGGTTGGCCAAACATGATGACACTCCCGTGGTTTTGGCATCCTGAGACCTTCAACTGTTTTCAATTCCCTCACTTGCCTAGGGGGAATAGAAATCAGGGTCCTTATCAAGAACAAGGCCCAAGACCTACTGCACCCAGACCTAGGAAGAACAGGAAGCCAGCCCAAAAGGCACCCACTCAGGCTCCTGCGAAGCCTAAGTCTAACACTCATACACCATCTCCCTCTAAGGCAAAGAAGAAGAAAGTTGTGTATGTCGATGTTTCAGGGAGACAAATTCACCACTCTGAGGCAATCAGGGTTGTGAAGCAAGTCTGGATCCCGAAGGGTACAACTGACACAATAGGACCCAACACCCAATGGGTACCTAAAGCCTGATTTGCTTGCAGGCGGCTGTGGATCACAACAAGAGGAGAGGAGACTCAATCAAAGCTGTTTGGTACCTAGACAGTGGTTGCTCGAGGCACATGACTGGATTGAAGAGTCTTCTCCAAGAGTATCAAGCTAAAGATGGTCCACAGGTAACCTTTGGTGATAACTCAAAAGGTGTTACTAAAGGTTTTGGTGTTCTAATTATAGGTACAGTCAGAGTGGAAAATGTGTCCCTTGTGGAAGGACTGAAGCATAACCTGCTGTCAGTAAGTCAATTCTGTGACAAAGGGTTCAGTGTTGAGTTCTCATCGAATACATGTTCAGTCAAGGACAAATCAACACAAGTGCTTCTATTAGGTATAAGGAAAGGTAACGTTTATCTCGCTGATTGGAGCAGCACTATTCCTAATACCTGTCTTGTTGCTAAAAGCTCTCTAGAGCTCAGTTGGTTATGACATAAAAGATTAAGCCACCTGAACTTCAAGATTCTTAACAAAATTTCTAGACAGTCACTTGTTGATGGTCTACCTAATGAAGTTTTTAGCAAAGATCACGTGTGCAAAGCTTGTCAGGAAGGGAAGCAGGTCAGAGCGTCATTCTAAGAGAAGGCTTCCTACTCCACTGACAGGATACTTCAGCTCTTGCACATGGATCTATTTGGTCCCATAACACCTGTGAGTATGAATGGTAGAAAATATACCCTTGTGGTTATTGATGATTATTCTAGATATACTTGGGTTATTTTCTTGTTGAATAAGAAGGAAACACAGGTGAAGCTTCCAGAGTTGCTCAGGAGACTCAACAATGAGAAGAATCAGTCCATTACTAAGATCAGGTCTGACAAGGGCACTGAATTTATAAATTCATATATTTCTGACTTCTGTAATGAACTTGGTATAGCTCATGAGACTTCTGCAGCTAGAACCCCTCAACAGAATGGTGTCGCTGAAAGGAGGAACATGACACTGAAGGAAGCTGCAAGGACCATGCTGGCTGAGTCAGGATTGCCCAAGAAATTCTGGGCTGAGGCAATCAACACTGCATGCTACACTCAGAACAGATCCATGCTGAACAAACAACATGCTCAGACCCCATATGAGACATGGAATAAGAGAAAACCTCGTATTTCTTATTTTCATGTATTTGGTTGTAAGTGCTTCATCCTCAACAATGGGAAGGCCCAGTTGAAAGCCTTTGATAGCAAATCTGATGAAGGAATATTCTTAGGATATTCTGAAGTTAGTAAAGCCTTCAGGGTTCACAATTGTAGGACCCTTGTTGTGGAAGAATCACCTCATGTTGTCTTTGATGAATCTGCTAATGAGTCTAGGGCAAAGGTGTTGAATCCTGACACTGAGGAGGTCACAAGGAGGGTGACAAGGCTGAGCTTGAAGAATCAACCTGATCCCAAGATCAAGACTGTGCCAATTCCTAGATGGGATGATGATGATGATGATCAGGATGATGAATCAGGTGCCACTCCCAAGCCTAGCACATCAGGGGTTGTTGAGCCTCAAACTGAGGAACAGGCTCAACCTGAGGTAAGCACCGTCTATGAAGATGCTGTTGCAGCTGAGACGGTTCCCGAGTCACCTCATCAAGGGGGAATCAATGTCCCTGACATTGAACTTGTTAATCCCTTTGGTATAGACTCAGGATCATCCCCTTCTGTTCAATTTCCTGAATTTTATGAGCCTGTAGACACTAACATTGCAGGTACTTCAGGAACAACTCCTGGCAAAAGAACATGGTTAGAAGATCATCCCATTGATCAAATCATTGGTGATCCAACTGAGGGAGACAGGACCAGACGGTTCCATGGTGAGAGTGCATTGTTCTGTTGCTTTCTCTCTGAGCAAGAGCCTCAGAACATTGAAGAAGCTCTCACTGACTCAAATTGGATCATTGCCATGCAAGAGGAGTTGAATCAGTTCACAAGGAATCAGGTTTGGGAACTGGTAGATAGACCTAGGCATCAAGGTGTGATTGGTACCAAGTGGGTCTTCAAGAACAAGAAGGATGAGAATGGGGTTGTAGTAAGGAACAAGGCTAGACTGGTTGCAAAAGGGTATTGTCAGTCTGAAGGAATAGACTATGATGAGACTTTTGCTCCAGTGGCCAGGTTGGAAGCTATCAGGTTGTTCCTTGCATATGCAACATATAAGAAGTTCAAGGTGTATCAAATGGATGTCAAGAGTGCCTTCCTGAATGGTGTACTCAATGAAGAGGTATATGTTGAACAACCTCCCAGGTTTGAGGTTGGAGATAGAGTATACCATTTAAAGAAAGCACTCTATGGACTTAAGCAAGCACCAAGAGCTTGGTATGATACCCTCTCTCAATTCCTGACTGATCATGGGTTCAAGAAGGGAACAGTGGATAGGACATTGTTCAGGATCACTGAAGGTGATGACATTCTCTTGGTCCAGATTTATGTGGATGACATAATCTTTGGATCACCAAATCATCAGCTCTGTGAGAAATTCTCTAAGTTGATGACTGGTAAGTTTGAAATGTTAATGATGGGAGAGATGAATTTCTTCTTAGGATTGCAGGTCAAACAGACTGATCAAGGTATATTCATTAATCAGGCCAAGTATACAAGAGACTTGATTCATAAGTTTGGTGTTCAGAACAGCAATCCTGCCAGGATCCCAATGAACACAAATTGGAAGATGGATCCTGACACTGAAGGGACTTTAGTAAATCAGACTGAGTATCGTGGGCTGATAGGTTCTTTATTGTACCTGACTGCAAGTAGGCCTGACATTACGTTTGCAGTTGGTGTGTGTGCTAGGTATCAGTCTGATCCCAAGAGAAGTCATTTGGAGGCTGCTAAGAGGATACTTAAGTATTTGAAACGGACAGTCAATATGGGACTATGGTATCCTTCAGATGACAACTTAGAACTGACAGGTTATTCAGATGCAGATTATGGAGGTTGTAGGATTGATAGGAAATCAACCTCAGGGACATGTCAGTTTTTGGGAAGTAAGTTGATCTCGTGGTTTAGTAAGAAGCAGAATTCAGTGGCTACATCCACAACTGAGGCTGAGTATATGGCTGCAGGTAGTTGTTGTGCTCAGATCTTATGGTTGAGGCAACAGTTGAGGGACTAAAAAGTATTTGCTAATCAGGTTCCAATCTATTGTGACAACAATAGTGCAATAGCAATTACTCAGAACCCAGTGCTTCACACAAGGTGCAAGCATGTGGATATTAGACACCACTTCATTCGAGATCATGTGGAAAAGAAAGATATTAGGATGGAGAAGATTCACACTGACAGGCAAAGAGCTGACATCTTGACTAAGCCTTTGGCTGAAGCAAGGTTTATGGAACTGTCAGTGTAGGGTTCTAGGGGGAACTCAGGCCAGACTCAACTCAGCGAGGTATCAGGGTGCTACAATGTCTCCCTGACAGGTATGAGTTCTAACCCGACTTTTGTGAATCTCAAGCGTCTCCCTGAGTCTTTCGTCCTGAAAATCTTTATTAAATGCATTCCGTTTTCATTAAAAGTGCACCTTTTCATATTTAAACCCACGCGCACGGAGCATTTAATGCTACAGTTGCTTTTTCATATACGTGTCCGTGTTATATGGAATATGACTGACATGGGGTTTAATTAAAACTGAGATTAATCCTGGCCTCTCATTTCAAAACCTTTCGAATTCAGGGATCAATCTCAACCTCACGTTTGAGCAACTGACTTAGTCTTATCAATCAAGAGTGCCATTTGAGGTTTTTACGCAAACACAACGCACAATCTGCACACTGAGTTTTCTCTTGCTCTACACAGAAATTTCAAAAACCTTTCTTTCAAAAATAATGGCATTCCTTAATTCCAACTGGACAACCGACAAGATCATCGACGTTGTTGAGAAGAAGCTGGTACACATGGAGCAAGTCATCTCCATGGAAGGTATCTGTCTAACGGTTGAGGAAATCAAACCCGTGTTTAAATGGATTTCCAATGCCGGGTTGGAAACATACTTCACCACCCGCCCCATTTCCGTGCTCCCAAGAACAGTAGTGGAAGCATATTTGAATATGTTCTTGCGGAAGGGGGAGGTTTTCACGAAAGTGACTGCGTTGAAGCCGACGGGAGAAAAGGACGGCAACGGTGAACCTCTTTACGACACAGAGGTGGTCACGATCAATATCAGGCAGGCGGTGAGGGAAGTCTTCAAGCTGCCATTCTCAGGCATCAACCCCAAAACCTACAAGGAGAACTTGGAGGGAGAATTCCTTGGGAAATGGACCAAGTCAGGGTCATCAGAGTTCAGGGCCCGTCAGAACAAGAACACTCTGAAGCCTGAGTACAGAGCGCTGGTGGACTTGGTGTCCAAGTTAGTGATGGGTGCAACTGGCTCTCACGAGCAGTTGAGTCTGCCCAAGCTGAGGCTCATGGGGGCAATTGCTGATGGAGTGGAAGCGAACTGGGAGCAATTCTTCCTCGATCAACTCCATCAGGCAGGATTGGACAAGCTCACGCGAGACGAGGAGAAAAAACACATTTCCGTCAGTGCCACCTTGCCATTCGGCACGAGGATGTCCATCCTGATTGCTCATGCTTGCCATGGGTATACCTTCGACTTTGAGGACAGTCTCTCCTCAAAGAAGGTAATGTTTTCCTCACAGAGTGATACCTATTCAGTGCTAGGGCTGACTGATCCCAATGCGAAAGCAAAGGGTCAGGCCAAAAAGCCAGCTGGTAAGGCCAAGAGAGTGGCAACCAGCCTCATTGAACAGGTGGATGAGCTCTTTGAGAGGAGTAAGGAGGGTGAGGAGATTGCAGCTGAAGAGGTGGAGCAGCCTGAGGTGGACGCGGCTGAGAAGAGGAAGAGGGTGAAGATCGTGCTGTCAGGGAAGAGCACGAAATCTGGGACTAAGTCTGATCCCAAGAAGGCCGGATCCGAGGCTGAGGGAACTGACGATGACGTCAGAAAGGAGGGTGCTCAGGGAGAGAGGCCCCTGAAGAGACTTAGGAAGGGAGTAAAGAAGTCCCCTGCTAAGAAGCTTCCTGAGCTGAGTAAGAGGGAGAAGTCAAGCTCTCCTGGAGCCTCTGACTTGGAGGAAGTGAGAAAGACTGTCGAGACGGCTGAGTCGTTGCAGCCTGAGACAACACCCACTCAAACACCCCCACATCCTGAAATCCAAACACCTTCCATCCCTGACCCCACACCTCAAACTCCCCAACCCCCCCAACCTTCACAGCCAGACCAGCCTACTATGTCAGCGCCCTCAACTTCACCTACAAATGAGCCTGACCAGTTAGCCGAGCCAAATCTTCCAAACCCCTCAGATTTTCCCTCATACCCCAATCCTAAAGACTGTCCCAAATCTATTTCAGCTGAAGAGGATGAGTTCCTTGAAATAGAGGAGGAGGAGTTGGATGAGCACATGGCAGGAGGGATACTGGAGAACACGCTCAGGGGGAACGCCACGGAATGGGCAGGGAAGTGCTGGCTGGGCTATACAAGTATACTGAGTTGCTGGCATATGTGATTGAGCTCAAGGTTTGGTTGGACTTCAAACAATCAAACATGCAGGAGCAACATATGCTAGTAGATGCTCGTGGCTGGGAGCATTGGGAGATGGAAGAGGCCAAGATTTGCTCCTTCTTTGGACTGACTAGCTGGCTTCAACTCTTGAACTTTGACAACCTGAAGCAGCTAGTGAGTGAAATGATGTCCAAAAGCAAGGCTGACCTCCTTTCTGATGACGAGAAGGATGGTGATGAGGAGGATGATGAAGCTCAAGGTGGAGCTGTGGAGAAGGCAGTGGAGGAGACTGCGAGAGAAGTTGATGAGATGAGCTCTGAGCCTCAGGCTCAGGGGGAAGGTGATAAGAACACTGGTGCCAAGGGTGAACCAGTGGCTGAGGATGTTGTGAACATCTCAGCTGCCAATGAGACATCTGTCAATGAAGGGATTCCCTGCCCTGAGACACGAGAGGAAGATGTTGAGGCATTCAAGGAGACTCTCAGTTCCGAGGGACTTGCTCCCAAGGTTCAAGTTAGCTTAGCTGAGCCTGAGGAGGCGGCTATGACTACTTCACAACTGCCTTCAGTGCACCTTGAAGAAGGGACTGATGACGCAGGGGCTGACAAGGGAAAGCAGACAATCACTGAGGCGGCCGTTGATGATGAGGATGTGATCATAACCGGGGTCGGACGTGCTGAATTCACCAGCATAGTGGAGGTCAAACAGGAGAAAACCACAGAAAATCTAGCTGAACTTCAGGAGGAAGTGATGAAGCTACGAGCTGAGAAGGAAGAACACTCCAAGGCCCTGGCGAAGCACATCAGGTGGACAAAGTCAGCTTACAACACCCTTGCTAACAGGGAGCTGATCTTGTTAAAGAAAACGATGACTGACACGGCCAAGTCAGTGAGGAATGAGAGGAAGCGCACCAAGCAGATGCTTAGGAACACTCTCAGAAAGCTTGAAGAGAGGGATGCGATCAGGGACGAATAGATGAATCAGGCAGTGGACAGGCTTGCAGCTCAGACTGGAGCCGTTGTCACTCAGGCCTTGAAGGACTCAGCGTCCAAATTGGAGCTGGAGTCAGGAAAGCTGGATCGCACTTCTCAGTCAGTGACGGACGTTTTGACAAAGGCCACTGAGGAGTCTGCAAAGATACTAACTGAGGCCAGCAGAGTCAGCGGTGAGTCCTTGAAGGTGGAGGAAAGGATCACCAAGGCTGAACAAAGTCTCCAACTCTCTATGGAGGTCTTTGAGAAGAAAGTCAATGCTGCCATCAGTTCCGTTTCTTTTGCAGGGACTGGAATTTCAATGGGAGTTGAATTATTGAAGGAGGGAATTAACGATGTCCATTCCCTAGCCTCCTTCGTAATCAACAGCGGATCTGACGCATTCCCATCTGAGGCCAATGATGATGCCAAAAAGGGGGAAAAGAAGAAGAAAAGATCCCGCCATGAGGCATCTGAGGCAGTTAACCAAGGAGAGACCGTTCTAGTTGATCCTGAAGCCAATCCTGAAGGGAACATTCTAAGGGTGAGGAAGTCAGCTAGGTTAGCGGCGGTGGAGAAGGAAGGAGAACAAATTGTTGCCAAGCTGAGGGAGGAGGCAACAAAGGCAAAGGCTAATGAACCTTCCAAGCAACAACCTGAGCCAATTCAGAGATCGTCTCCCATGAGCTCAAGGAAGAATCCAATCACTTATTCAGGTGAGTTGGTTGCGGAGCTATGTGCTGAAGCGTGGGGAGATCAATCTGAAAAATCTGAGGCTATGTGCAGAGCTGAAATCGCTCAGAAGGAGAAGATGCGCATCTTGGAGAAGAAGGTTGAGAAGCTGACTGACATCAATGAGCTTCAACAACGAGAACTAGATGATGCAGTGATCAGCTTGCTAAGGAGGAAGAAGGCGAAGCCTGAGCCAAGGAAGTACAGGAAGAAGCCAACAGTTAGGAAATCAACAATTCTTCAAGTCAGTAGGCCAAAATCAGGAGCAAGGGAAGCTTTTGTTGATGAGTTCGTCTCAGAAACATTGAAGGAGTTTTGGACTGATGCAAGGGATGAATTTGTCAGGCTATGGTTTGTTGTGAAGAAGTGGGGCGACACTGACGATATCGATGCCCACTTCACTGACTACATGATGGACAATCATCCTGAGCTATTCCAGAAGATCTTGGAGGAGGCTGAGGCAGCTCAAGTTCAAGTGAAGGCTCCTGAGTTCACCATTCGAGCTCCTCCCTTGGTTCCTGGAACTCGAAAGCATGATACAAAGGCCATAATGATGGAAGTCTTGAAGATAGCCAGAGCTGAAGGGTACGTGAACCAACCTGGAAGGTTTAACGAGCTGAAGGTAAGAGTTTATGCAGGATATGGACTCAAGCCTGAAATGAGATTAGTCTAGGTGTTCACAGGCTTCTTTGTAATAGATTAGATTCATTGTAATCATTTCCACATCAATCAATGAAATCTATTACTTTTGCCCACAGACAAAAACTCATTGTTTTTTTGGCTTATTGTTTAAATTCTGTACTTTATCAAGAATTGCTCTAACACTGTCTTATCTTATAGATAGGTTTATCTTGTTTCCTCTAAGTGTTTTGAGGATCTTTTCAGTGTTTTGGCATCATCAAAAAGGGGGAAATTTTTGGGACATTGTCAGTTTTGATTAAGATCCCAAAGCCCCTGAAAAGATGTTTGCCTTAATCTGTCTTTGTCAGGCTAGTCTTGGTTAGGGTTAGTACTTAGTCATTTTACACTTTACAGGTACTCAGTGAGAGGAGAACTCACTGGAGACAATCAAGACTCAGAGCCTGAAGACGAAGAGCACTATCCTGAACTTATGGCAGTCCTCTAAGCTGGCTGAGTAAGTGTCAGTGATGAAGAGTATGACCCTGAGGTAACTACTAACTCAGTCCTGAAGGGAACAGGATGTCACTGAGTTAATGGGAAGACTTGGAGTAGAGCCAAGCAATGCAAAAGGAATTTCAGCGTCAGGACAAGACCGGTGAGCTCAAGACAAAATAAACTTAATAAGACAAGCCTGAAGCTCAGGAATAAGTTCTGACATTCTCACCAACCTGATGACGTGGACCAATCCGAGGAGGACACGCACGTACGGAACCTGACATGAAGACTGAATTCAGACTGCATATTCAACGGGCAAGCATTTAATGTGCATTTAATGCAAATACCAAATCCATGCAAGGGCGGCTGCTGCATGAAGATATGTCCGTTTGAAGCCACTCTACATAGATGACTAGAAGGCTATCTCTCCAACGGATAGTTTTCCAAATCTCCTATAAATACAGAAGACCTTGAACCCATTCAAGGTTACGGGAAATTTCCAAGCCAGAAATTACTCAAACTCTCAAGCAATCAAAGCATTCAGTCTTTAAGAGAAGCACTCGAAAACATTCAAATTTTCCAAGTGTTTCTTAGCAACTGAGAGTTATTCTGTATTCCAAGAGCTAAATAGAATTATCTTAAGCTTAGAGAGATTATCCAATCCTTAGCATAGCTTCGTCTTGTAAGGATAATCTCAACTTAGTTGGAATCCAAACTGAAACCAAAACCCTAAGATAGGCTTGTTGGGAGTAAGTCAGTTAGTGTGTTAGTAAGTGGAGTTTGTATAGATCAGTGAGGTTAGCTGGTCTTGGTGCACCTTGGCACGTTAAAAACAAGAATCCCTTGAGTGGATTTCCTGTTAAGTCAGGCCGTGGACGTAGGAGCTTGAGCCTCTGAACCACGTTAAACTCCTTGTGTTCTTACTGCTTTGATATTGTGCATATTTGCCATATTACTTGTTCATTCATTGCATTCAAAGTTTATCAGGTCTGAATCAATCAGGCTGATCTTCAAAAGAGCACTGCCCTACTAAACACTATTCAGAATTGAGTTAAACAAGGTTTTCAGAAATCAAACTAAACAAGACTTTTAACTTTCAGGGCTCAAACATTTCCGCACTGAACTTGAACTGATAGTTAGCCAACTGACCCGCACCAAGTGTAGTCAGTAGGTATATTATCAGCTCCTAGTTCTTTACCACTCTGAGCAAAGGGGACTCAGTCAGTTTTAAGGTTGAAAAATTGGCATACGTGTATTCCCCCCCATACACGTATTCCTCAGTCTTGTACCGGGACCAACAGAAGGGTATGACTTACATTATAAAAGTGTATTAATTTTGATACTAGAGGTTATGACCAACATTATAAAAAGTTAATAATCATGATAAATGAAGAGTATGGCTTATATTACTAAAAAGGTATTAGTCTTGATAAATAAAGCGATTGACTTACATTACAAAATGGTATTAGTTGTAATAACTGAAGAGTATAACCTATATTACAAAAAGATATTAGTTGTAATAATAGAAGGGTGTGACTTATATTACTAAAATATACTACCTCCGTCCTAGTATTATTTGCATAGTTGGGACGGCACACATTTTAAGAAAAATCCACTTTTTGAGTAAAGTAGTGGCATATGGGTAAATGTGTGTATATTATTGTGATTGTGCATACAAATTAATATTTTCCTTTTTTAAGTATGCAAATAATTTTGGGACGGACGAATAAGGAAAGTGTGCAAATAATAATAGGATGGAGGAAGTATTAGTTATTATAGTTGAAGTGTATTGCATATATGTTATAAATTAGTATGTTAATCATAATAGATTTATCATATTTAATTGAATTAAAAAATACTTGAGTTCAAAGATAAAATATGAACTATTTAAAATGTATTAGTTGTTTTCACTAAAAAGTATTAGTTGTTTTAAGTGAAGGGTATTAGTTGTTTTCACTAAAGAGTATTAGTTGTTTTAAGTGAAGGGTATTAGTTGTTTTCGGTAAGGGTATTAGTTGTTAATACTAAAGGATATTAATTATTATACTAAAAAGTATTGCAACGTTGTTCATGTATGAACCAATTTTACTCTATACATATTATAAAAAGGCAAAAGAAAAGAAAATAAATATTATAAAAGAAAATAAGAAAAAGAAAGGAAAGAAATGTATAAGTAAAATAAAAAAAGAAAGAAAACAAAAGAAAATTAAGAATGAGTAGATAAGTTAAAAAGCCAACAAGAATGAGCATTGTTGCATTGGACACCGACTACACAATATTATATCCAACAATCCAAATAAATTTAATGACCCGCAAACTTTTATTCAGATAAATGGATCAAAGTTTATATATAAATAAGATTTACTCTATAGTTTGCCTAAAAGATATTTCAATTATTTTAAAATACACAAGTGCATAGCATGCACTTGGATTTTAAGCTCAAATTTGACTTCAATTTTGATTTTTTTCAAAATACACACAAACACACCGAACTGTGCATTTTTTTTACAATTGAGGTATTACTGATGCCATCTTGGAGTATTACTGATTATTTCTTAGGGTATTGCTTATTTCTGTTTGTGTTATATTTTTTAAAATTCAAGTGCATATCATGCACTCAAATGCACCCAGAACTACTCTTTAAAATAATAGTTAATAAATATTTCGTGAATAATCAATGTATAGAATTAATTTAATATATAGTTTGTAGAATTTTATCTTTTGTGGAATTTATTAAAATAAATATTTATTAATCTGAAAAAAAAAAGACCACTCTTTAATATTTGACAAAGTATAGAGTGAAATTTTTTCATACATGAACCATTTGAAGTGTATTAGTTGTTTTCATTTAAGGGTATTAGTTGTTTTCACTTAAGGGTATTAGTTATGGAGGGTATTAGTTATTTTCACTGAAGAGTATTAGTTGAAAGGTACGAAGAGTTTTAGTTGTTTAACTAAAGATATTAGTTTATTACACTAAAGGGTATTAATGATTATACTAAAAAGTATTGCAAAATGGTTTATGTATGAATCAATTTCACTCTATACATACTCTTTTTCTTTTTGTAGAAGAGAGAATATCTAGATTAATTACTTCGAAGAAAGATTATAGTAGATATATAACAATTAATATATCAATCAATATATTTTATTGGGTAAACCACTAAATACGTATGAGCATTAAACAACTAAAATATATTAGTGGTTATACTAAAAAGTATTGTAAAGTGGTTTATGTATGAATCAATTTCACTTTATACATAATCTTAATCTTTTGTAGAGGAGAGAGATTACGTAGATTAATTATTTCGAAAAAAATTATAGTAGACATATAACAATTAATAGAGCATATATAGAACAAAATTAGTTCATACATAAATCTTTGAATAGTATTAGTTGTTTCATTGAGCAATATTAGTTAGTTTCCGTTATATAACTAATACTTTTCTGTGAAAACAACTAATACCCTTCAAGTGAAATGACCTAAAGTTGTGTTTGGATGAAGTCATTTGAAATCCAAAGGATTTAAAAATGAATAGAATTATAAATCTGTGAATTTCAAATGATGTGGTTTTGCTAAGTATTTCAAATTCCTCTGATTTAAACTAGGATTAAAGCTAAGTATTTGAAATTCATCCAAACAATTAGAGTGGATTTAGGTTGTCGATTTAATATCCATAGCCCAAACCCCTCTATCCAAACACAATATAATATTATTTAGTGAAAACAACAAATGTATTTTAATTATTCATGTATGCACCATTTTTACTATATACTTTGTCTAATTAATATATCAATTTTTTTATTGGGCAAACCACGAAATACATATGAGCATATCTATCATATTGAAATAAGTTTGGAAGATATCTTTGGGTTAATTAATTAACATAAAAACAATGCATAAGTAAATGCACTTTATCGTCCATAAAGCAAGGAAATAGTAAGTTCTCCAACGAATTCTCCTCAATATTTTTACCTCTAAATTCGTGATAATTTCACAGGATAATAATATGAACAATGCATTTCAATTGAAGATAGAACATAACTTTTTATGGACTGACTCAACACATAAATGGATAGAAATTGACAGTTTCGAACCTCGAATCTAGATTAAATTATGTGAAATGTATATATTGTTAAATTGCATAATTATTTTAATGCAAACATTTGTTTTAGTATTATAAAAGTAAATCTTAAAAATTAATATGTACGAGTAATCGTATGGAACAAAAGACTTCATAAATGAATATTTTTAATTAAAAAAAAGAAAGTGAAAAGACTTCATTTATAAATTTACAAATGTTTCGTTTAAAGCTACACTTGAAGAATATTATGGACGATCTGAATTATTTGAAGGATAGAGTCATACTTGCAACTACACTAGAATAACTTGAAGTGTTATGATGTGTTGAATCATGATTTGAATTTGAAAGCTGAGACTCCAATTATATTAATAAGAAATATAGATCATTCAACTGGATTGTGCAACATAACTAGATTTGCTTCTAATAAGACTAGGTGACAGTTTTCTGGAAGATACATACATAACCAGAAACAATTTATATAAAATGGTCAATCCCTAAACTTTCATTGATTCTACTAGACCTGATACTTTCAAACTTTAGAAGAGACAATTCACGTTAGTTTTCTCATATGAAATATCAATAAAAGTCATGACAATCGCTCGCTAATGTTGACATATTCTTGAAGAATCAGTTTTTAGTCACAACCGATCATACATGGATGTTTTGAGAGTCATTAATCGCAGTAACTTAAAGATTTTGATGTGTGGTGACTAACAATCAACGTTCATTGGAAATGGAGAAAAACATGATTCTTACAGAGGAGTTTTAAAATCTATAGTCCTTTCGATTTTTTTTAAAATGAAAAATACTTTAATAAGAATACTAATAAACACTCTTAAAATAAACAAATTATGATATAAATTAAAAATTCATAAATTAATTGTATAATTATGGGCGTGCATCGCACGAGTTCAGTTACTAGTTAAATTTAAAATAAACAGGTTCGTGGGGATTAGGTTGGAGCTACAACTAACACAACAAAACTTATAGTTGTGATTAAGCAACGACACATATTTATTAAGGATAGAAAAAGTGGAAAAATTATTATAAATCCAGTAGATTTATTACACCAAATCTGGAAGATTTGAATGGACATTACTAATGGACTTATAACCTAAACGGGCTTTAGGTTTAGACTTTTTATCTATTATAAATAGACCTTTATACTCAGTATTGTATACACGCATACACACAAATATTAGTGAAACTCCTGGCTTGGTACGCCCCCAGACGTAGTCGTTATCAACGAACTGGGTGAACAAACTCGCGTCTCTATTTTACGCTTACGATTTATCACATGTTATCAGTACAAGACTCTACTAGAAGCTAATCGGCATGAATCTAAATTAATTTTCTCTATTGCATGATTATTAATTATCGTATCGAATTTTTGATCCATATGTGCTATGTTTTTATGTGCACTTAAAATATTTTATTGCATCGATAATTATTGTGTTTGTAATTTAATTGGATCGAATCGAAAAAAATATATAAGAATTATAATATGTAATCGGACGCTGCCGCCGCGGACCGAGCACCGCCACACGCCCGCCGCCGTGTGTGCGATCAACACCGCCTCGCACCGTGCACGCGATCACCGCCGCCTCGCGCCTGCAGCCGCACACTGGGCACCGCCGCACGCCCACTATCGTGCGTGCGACCACCTCCGCCCCACGTCTGCTGCTGCGCTTGGCCACACCGCCGCCGCCGCCTGCCACCAGGCCGTCGCGTGAGACGCGGCTCCGATCCCCTTCCATGTCCACCGCGTGTGCTTCCGTCTCCGTGCGTCGAAGCAACGCCGCCTCCGCCGCCATGCGTCGAGGCACCACTGCGCGCCTCCGTCTCCAAACAACGAGCAACGGCTGAAAGCCTCATCGCCACGCGACAGAGCGGCGCACACCTCGCGCCGCCGCCTGAAATCCACCGTGGCCGTTCCAGCCTTCTGCACCCATCCCTGTGTCGCCCTTCTCCTCTTGGGCCTAATTGGCCCAATTCGAATTGGGCCATAACAAAAAAAAAGAGGAATTTTTTTATTTTGGGCCTGAAGCCCAATTCTAAGGACTGAAATTTTTATTTGGGACTGATTTCTTTTAATTTTTTGGGCCTGAAGCCTTCCTTATGGGCTGGAATAATTTTAATTCATGGGCAATTAAAATTTATTATTTATTTGGACCTCATATAATTTTTGTTAGTATTTTTATGCCCTCAAATTAATTTATCAAGTTTCGAAAAATACTTAAAAATTAAAAAGTAATAATTCTTTGCATATTAATTAAGCTCAATTTTTTTTTAATTAATTTTAATATTAGTTCTCAATAAATTTATTATATTATGTGCTTAATTGCTATATGCTCATGCTTTTATGATTTAATTATCTTGCATGCATTATTACTTTTGAACATAGTCCCCATTTTATAGTCCGTATATATCGTCTGGGTAGGCGGCGCCCAGTACTTGTCGGACCGTAAATTATGTCTTGGGTAGACGGCGCCCAATTCTTGCTTCTATGTGCTCGAGAGTGATCAAATAAATTCTTATTTTTTCGTTGTCTATAGATTGGTCACAATACTCACCATGTCACTTTAAAAATTGTAGTGTATAATGTCTGATATTACCAAAAGAGAATTCAATGAGCTTGCTCTTGATGGTAGTAATTACCTGACATGGGCACTAGATGTTGAGATACATCTAGCCTCAACTAATTTAAATGGGGCTATTGTCGATGATTCAAAATCAACTAACGCCCAGAAGGCGAAAGCATTGATTTTCCTTAGACATCATCTGAATCAGGACCTGAAAAATGAATATCTCATTGAGAAAGACCCCAGAACGTTGTGGAAGTCCCTGAAGGACCGTTTCCAACAACAAAATGATATACTCCTCCCTCAGGCACAATACGATTGGTTGAACCTCCATTTCCAGGACTTTAATTATGTGACGGAGTACAACTCTGCCCTACATCGTATTGTATCTCAGTTAAAGCTATGCAAACAAGCTATAACTGAAGCCGAGTTGATCCAGAAGACTCTATCAACTTTCCACGCTAGCAACCTTGTACTCCAGCAACAATATAGGGCTAAGAATTACACTGTACAGTCTGAGCTAATTTCTGCAATTCTAGTGGCAGAAAACCACAACCAACTCCCTATGAAAAATTATAACTCGAGACCGGTTGACTCTCAAGCAGTGCCCGAGGCACATGCTATAGCTCAAGGCAGTACAAGTGGTCGCAAGCGTAGAAGGGGGAGAGGAAGTAAACGAACTCATAGCAAACCCCGAGGTCGTAGTAAATCCGGTGGTCCAGGTACCTCGAAAGACAATCAAGCTCAGGCTTATGAAAATGCTGCATCTAACACTAACCCTGCTCCTAAAAAATTTGACACTCAAGTTAAGGTTGAGTAGTCCTGCTTCAGATGCGGATACAAAGGCCATTGGTCTCGCACGTATCGTACTCCCAAGCATTTGGTTGAGGCTTATCAAAAGCAGCAGAAGGACGACAAGGAGAAGGCCCCTAAAGTTGAATCTCACCATGCCAGCCTGCCTGAAGCAGAATTTGACCATGACAACGATGATCTCTTGGGCTTGCAGCTCAAAGACTATGGAGACAATGAGTTATTTGAGTATTTGATCATTTTAGTACTTTGTTTTGGTTAAGACCATTTATTTTTTGATCCTGTCTTTCAGATACTTTTTTTCATGATGAATATGACATTTATGATTTAGCTTTGATATGTTTACCTCAATATATGATATTCGTTAAATTTATTAGGATATTGTTATTCTTATACATGGCTTGTAAACATATCAGCTATTAGGTTTGGGCTTTTTCCTCTGGCATGATAGATACAAATTGTGATTTATGTTAGGTAGATAGCGCCACCACATATACAATCTTAAGAGATAGGAAGTATTTTTATAACTTGGTAGAAAGAAAGGGGAGTGTAACTACGATAACCAATGATAATATTATGATAGTGGGCTCCGAAAGAGCTTCCATCGTCCTCCCCATGGGCACCGAACTCATATCTAAGCGCACCCTACTCAGTTTTAAAGATATAAGATCTAATGGCTATCACATAGAAACTGAAACTGAGAATAATAACGAATACCTTTTGATGACTATTACTCGAGGTAGCCGTAAACAAGTTATTGAAAAATTCCCTCCTTCTCTTTCGGATTGTACTATTCCTACATCCGGCCGTCCAACCTCCATCTAGCCATGAGTATGAAATTTCACGACTCGAACTCTTTTAAATTATGGCACCAGCGGTTAGGTCATCCAGGATAAACTATGATACGTAGGATTCTATCTAATTCCATTGGTCATAATATTTTGAATAATAGAATCCCTCATGTTGATGAATTTATATGTGATGCATGTTCTAAGGGTAAATTAATAGTGCGCCCGTCGCGCACCAAGGTGGGACTAGAGTCTCCGGTTTTCCTTGAACGGATTTAGGGAGATATTTGTGGACCGATTCATCCAGCATTAGGACTATTTCGTTATTTCATGGTCCTAATTGATGCCTCCACTAGGTGGACATATGCCTGTTTGTTGTCTACCCACAATCAAGCTTTTGCAAAGCTCATTGCAAAAACTATCGAGTTTCGAGCTCAGTTCCCACATTATCCAATAAAATCTATTCGCATGGATAATGCTGCTGAGTTTACCTCAAAAGCCTTTATAGATTACTGTATGGCTATGGGAATTAAAGTGGAGCATTCGATCCCTTACGTCCACACCCAAAATGGTTTTGCTGAAGCGCTAATAAAACATATCAAACTTATCGCTAGACCATTACTTATTAATTCTAAACTACCCACTTCATGATGGGTGCATGCAGTCCTACATGCATCACACCTGATACAAATCCGTCCAACTGCATATAATGATCATTCCCCCCTACAGCTAGTGCGTGGGAAAGAACCAAATATTTCCCATCTGAGTATTTTTGGATGTGCGGTGTATGTTCCGATAACATTACTGAAGTGTACCTCTATGGGCCCACAAAGGAAACTAGGCAGTTACGTTGGATTTGACTCTTCATCCATCCTAAAATACCTAGAACCTTTGTCCGGGGATCAATTTACGGCCCGGTTCACTGACTGCACGTTTGATGAAGTTTACTTCCCGACATTAGGGAGAGATCTGTATTCAAAATTGAATGAATATCGGGAGCTTACGTGGAACATAAGTAATCTTCAGTATCTAGATCCACGCACTAGTCAATCCGAACTGGAAGTTCAGAAGATCATTAACTTGCAAAATTTAGCAAACAATCTGCCAGACGCGTTCACTGACCATAGAGGTGTAACTAAATTGCACATACCAGCTGTAAATGCACCCTAAAGGGTTGAGGTCTCAAGTAAATCAAGTATACATACCCCCACACGCCAGAAGTGTAAATGACCTATAGTCGATACAAGTACACCTAAAAGAAAAGCTAGCAAAACTGGTCAGTCAAACGTGAAATCTCTAGAAGAGATTTGTCTAGAAAACTCAAAGTCTCCAGAAGAGATTCATCCAGAAGACGAGCATCCTAGTAATGAAGTACGTGCATAAAATATTCAACACACTAGGACCACGGAATGATCAGACCTAGATACACTGGAAAATGAAGAAGGTCTGGTTGACATAAACGTTGAAGTCTCTATGAATTTCATAGATACGGGAGAAACATATTATTGGGAAATTGTATAGGAATATGTTTTGATTAAGATGCCAAAATGTTCCTCCTAAGTCAATTGTAAGTAAATTATATTTAGTAGAGTTAGAATAGAATTAGTCAGTTCAAGTGTTAGGGAACTGAAGTATAGTTGCTAATTCTGAGAGTGTATTCTAAGAAGACATCCGCTGAAGACAAGTCCATTGAGAAGAAGTCACCTGAAGAAGACACCTTATGCATAAATGTTTTCTAAGTACATTTATACTAAGGGATGTACCATCAATAGAGGAAATGAAGTCCACTAATGAAGACTAACAAGGCACATTCAATGCTAAACACATTAAAAACTGTTAGTTAATCTGGTTGGAGCAAGGCAAATCGAATGTCAGTTAGCAATAAATGAAGGAATAAGAAGGTTCTCTCAGTAGAGTTCCACCTTAAAACCAGACAAGACTCTGAGCAAAGTAACTATGCGGCCCAATGAGAAGTTGACACGTCAGTGTACTCTACTGACAGCCGACCAGTCACAGACTGACAAGTACCAAAAGTCATGCCTCAACTTTCTCAGAGAACTGGCAGCAGGCAAAGTCTTTCAAGTCATTCTTGATAAGACATAAAGCTTAAATAGAGCCGTTTGAACCAATCAGATGCAAGAGACTTACTTGAGAAGATTCATCTCCAACGGGAAGATTTCAAGAAGGTCTATAAATACAGAAGACCGTGCTAATTGTCATGTACGGGAAACTTCAAAGAACAAGCAATCTTTACATTCACAAACGCACAAACGAAGCACTCAAAATCACTCTAGTTTCCCAAGTGTATCATTTTTGTAGAGAGCTTTACAAACCTTCTGTAAGTAAGCTTATAACCATATCCAAAGCTTAGAAAGAGATAATCCATCCTTAAGCTTCCGAGTTAAGGATTATCTCACACATAGTTGGAACCAAACCTTACTCAAAGCCCTACCCCAAGTTAGGTTGAGAATTAGAATTAAGAGGTGTTAGTAAGCTGATTGTTGATATCTGTCTGAAAGCTGGTTGTTTTGGGAACTAGGACCTAGAATTATCCTAGGGATCAAAATATCCTAAGAGAGGATTATTTGATCAGTGTACCTTGACACTATAACACAAGGAATTCCAAGTGAAAGAAATTCTCCCGTTTGACCAGGACAATGGACATAGGAGATTCATATCTGAACCACTTTATATCTTGTGCACTTAATTTTTGTTAGTCCATAAGTGTGTGTTGAACAAAATAAGTTTTTATCAAGTAAAACGAGTATTTTTTAAGGGCTCACTAATCCGCAACTGAAAGCTAATTAGATAGCAACTCAACTGAAAGTCAAGAACTTTCAGTGGAGCTGATATCTCAGTAAGCTTTCTCAAATAAATCATCAGCAGACTTTCAAGGTCCACTGAAGGTTCACTGTTTTGAGTAAATCTGTTTTGTTTAAAGAAAATTTTGAATTTGTAACAACAGGTGTATTCCCCTCCCATACACCTGTATAACTTGTTTCAGGACCAACAAGTGGTATCAGAGCAGTGGTTCAAAAGACCATTGTTCTAAGTATACCTTTGTGCTTCAAGGTAAATTGTATTTGGTCAGCTGAATTGATCTTGTGATAATCTTGTTTGTATATAATGACTGACAATACAGCTAGGGTTGCACCACCAGTAGAGAACAACATGGGAGTGAATCCTTTGAATCATATGTCCCATCAGTGGAAAACTATGATTTCTGGAAAATCAGGATGAGAGCATATCTTGCTTGTGTTCATGATGAAATGCTCAAATTCATAACAAAAGGTCCATTTATTTTTATGACTCCTAACCCAAGAACAATAGCTGATACTATTGCAGATCCTAGAGAAGAATGACCCAAAGATGAAGATAACTTTACTACCGATGAAAGGAGAAGACACAACCTCAACTTCATAGCTATGAATATTCTCTACACCACCATCCCAGACTCAGTCATGGGAAGAGTGATCCATTGCCAAACTGCAAAGGAACTCTGGGACATTCTTGCTCTCATGTGTGAGGGTACTGACAAAATCAAAGAGAACAAGCTCTCAGTAGCTGTTCAAAAGTATGAGCAATTCACCATGGAGCCATCTGAGACCATTGATCAACTTGATGGGAGGTTCACTGATATAATGAATGAAATTAATTCTCTTGGTAAAGTGTATACCAAAAGAGAAATTGCTTTAAATATCCTAAGAGGTCTGACCTCAAGATGGGATGTATACTCTCTGATGATGCAGAATACCAAAGATCTATCTAGCATGTCTATGCAACAGGTATTCTCTGAGTTAAAAGCATATGAGTTTGATCTTAACAGGAAAAGGGCTCCAGATGAGACCTCAGCTGAGAAGGGAGTTGCCTTCAAAGCTAAGGAGACTGAGCCCAAATCTCCAAAGCCACAAAAGAGTACAAAAGCAAGTAAATCTCAAAGCAAAGCTGAGATGCAAGAGGAGCTCAGCCTAATGGCTAGAAGGTTTGAAAAAAATTAACAATCGATTTGGCAAATATAAAAGGTTTTATAGGGATAACAGGGAAAGGAGAAGTTATCCTCAAAGAGACACAAGAGAACGAGAGAAGAGCTCCACTGAGATGAAGAAAAAGAAGGAATATAAGAACTACTCTAAAGCTGAAGAATCATCATCAAAGGCTAGAGAGTCTACTGAAGAGAAAGATGATGATGCCAACAGATGCTACTAGTGCAAGAAGCTTGGCCATTTCCAGTATGACTGTCCTCAACTGAGCACAAAAGAAAGGAAGGAAAGACAAGTTAAAAGAGAAAGAAGATATGGAGAGAGGAAACCTATGGTTGCTGAAGATAAGGATGAAGATTTGGAGTCTACTGATGGACTATTTTCTGATAGCAGCGATGATGATCTTTACCTCATGGCAAGAGAAGAACCTGAGGTACAATCTAAACCATCTAATTCCTTGGGACACTCACTTGAGCTCAGCTCAGAGTTAACAGGAGAACTCAATCTTTAGTCCGCCTTGGAACAATTGATGATTGATTTCTCCAGGTTGCAAGAAGTAAGTTTCTGTCTTCAAGATGAGAACAATAAACTCTTGAGTGAAAACTCTAAATTAATTGAGTCAGGGAATCAGACTGGTCTTAACTCAGCTAAATCCACCATTGAATTGATAAAAGAGGTGGAAACCCTCAAAAGTCAAGTAAATGGTAAAGATCAACTGATAAAAGATCTCACTGAATCCCAGACAAGGTTAACTAAAGAGAATATAAAACTGGTAAGCCAAATAAAGGAATCTCTCCTGAAAATTGATGTCTTACATAAATCTGAAGAGACCTTGTTAAAAAGGATTGATGCTCTAAACAAACCCTCTCTTGCCATAGAGGAGATTCAAAATTTTTAAATCAATCCTAATAACAAGTGTGGAGTAGGTTATATTCCAAAACCTTCAGAAGGTCCTCTGAGTGTTGCTTCTTCAAGTGGCACAAAGAGAATATTTGTTAAACCTGTGGTCTTTCAACCACAAGTTTTGGATAAAGGAAAAAAACCAGCTGAGGTTCAACAAAAGGAAAGTCAAGCACAGCAAAAACCTTCTGGAAAGGCTCACTTGACTAATCAAAGTAGAACTCAGCAGATGTATTATCAGTCGAGGTCTTCAAAAATGAATCAACCTCAACTGAAAGTACCCAGGCATGAGTATTCTTTAAAGAATACTTCATATAGGAAACCTTCTCCATTTGTGCCTAATGGAAAAGGTTCCCCATACCTTTATCAACAAAGATTAAGACCAAGTGCACCCAAGCCCAAGAAGAAGAAAGTTAAGAAGGTTCATGTTCCTTCAAAGGCTGACACCCGTAAACAGTTTACTTCTAAGGTACCTAGGGAGGTAACTATTTATGTATATATTTATGGAAGACAAATTGGCCATTCTAAAGTAATTAGAACTGTGAGGCAGATTTGGATTCCGAAAGGTACAACTAACCTTATAGGACCCAACACAAAATGGGTACCTAAAGTCTGATTTTGATGCAGGGGTCAGTGGACCTCAACAAAGGAGAAGTTTTTAATTCTTCAGTCTAGTACTTGGACAGTGGATGCTCCAGGCACATGACTGGCAATAGAAGTCTCCTGAAAGAATTTGTTGAGAAAGAAGGTCCACAGGTCACATTTGGTAACAACTCACAAGGAATAACTAAAGGTTATGGTACTTTAATTATTGGCTCAGTAAAGGTCAACAATGTATCATATGTCAGTGGACTTAAGCATAATCTATTATCTATCAGTTAGTTTTGTGATAGAGGATACAATGTTGAATTTTCAAGTAATCTGTGCTTTGTTAAGAATACATCTTCACAACAGGTATTACTAACTAGGTCAAGGAAGGGAAATGTCTATCTTGCAGATTGGAAGTCTTGCACCTCCAATGCATGCCTAATAGCAAAGAGCTCAACTAACACCAATTGACTATGGCATAAGAGACTAAGTCATCTGAACTTCAAAGTAATGAACAATATTGCAAGACATTCACTAGTAGAAGGAATGCCAAATGAAGTATACAACAAGGATCATGTTTGTAAAGCCTGTCAAGAGGGAAAGCAAGTGAAAGCATCTTTCAAAAGCAAAGTAGCTACCTCTACTGACAGAGTACTTCAACTATTACACATGGATCTTTTTGGTCCAGTAACCCCTGTAAGTATCAATGGAAGAAAATATACACTTGTTGTTGTTGATGATTTCTCCAGGTACACATGGGTGATATTCATTGCAAGCAAGAAAGAAACACAAGTCAGGCTACCTGAACTACTGAAGAAAGTTAGCAATGAGAAAAGCCTGAACATTGTGAAGATAAGGTCAGATAAGGGCACTGAATTCATTAACTCAATCATATCTGATTTTTGCAAGGAGCTAGGTATAGCTCATGAGACCTCAGCTGCAAGAACTTCTCAACAAAATGGAGTAGCTGAAAGAAGAAATAGGACTCTTAAGGAGGCAACAAGGACAATGCTTGCTGAAGCTCAAGTTCCTAAAAGGTTCTGGGCTGAAGCTATCAATACTGCCTGCCACACTCAGAACAGATCCATGGTAACCAAACATCAAGGAAAAACTCCATATGAGCTATGGAATAACAGAAAGCCACATGTATCTTATTTTCACATTTTTGGTTGCAAGTGTTTCAGTTAAAACAATGGGAAAACTCAACTAAAGGTTTTTTACAGCAAAGCTGATGAAGGAATTTTCTTAGGATATTCCCAAATCAGTAGAGCTTTTAGAGTCTACAATTGTAGAACTCTTGTTGTGGAAGAAACACCTCATGTGGTCTTTGATGAATCTACTTTTGAGTCCAAGAAAAAGGAGACTGAGGAGGTGATTAGCAAGAAATTAACTAGACTGAGTATCAAATCAAAAGGGTATCCAGAGAACAATGTTGATGCATACATTCCAACTTGGGACAACCTCACTGATCAACAAGTCAATAAAGATACTCAAACCAAGATCACTCCTGACAGCTCAACTGAAAGGTCTCCTGACCAGTCAATTGAACTGATGAACACCATCCCAGTTCAAGAGGTAAGTGATGTCAATGAAGATGTGGTCACAGCTGAGATATCTAATGAGCCCATCATTCAAGGGGGAACCAATGTCACTATCATTGAGAATGAAAATACCTTGAATGATGACTCAGGCCTTCAACCCCCTGTCTTATTTCCTGAATTTGATTTTATTCCTTTATCTAGTGACTCAACTTCAGAAGAGTTAACCTCTACTGAAGGGCATCAGTCTAGGAGAACTTGGCTCACAGATCATCCTGTTGAGCAAATCCTAGGTGATCCTTCCTCAGGAGTCAAAACTAGAAGTTTTCATGGAGAAAGTGCTTTGTTTTGTTGTTTCTTATCTAACTAGAAACTGAGTTCCATTGAAGAAGTACTTCAAGGTTCAAACTGGATCATTGCCATGCAAGAAGAGCTCAATCAATTCACAAGGAATCAAGTATGGGAGTTGGTGGATAAGTCATATCATTGCAATGTCATTGGAACAAAGTGGGTATTCAAGAATAAGAAGGATGAAAATAATGTCATAGTCAGAAACAAAACCAGGCTTGTTGCAAAGGGCTAATCTTAAGTTGAAGGATTTGACTATGATGAAACATTTGCCCCGGTGGCCAGATTGGAGGCAATAAGGTTATTTCTTGCCTATGCTGCTCACATGAGATTCAAGGTTTATCAGATGGATGTCAAGAGCGCTTTCCTAAATGGAGTACTCATTGAAGAAGTGTATGTGGAGCAGCCCCCAGGTTTTGAAGAAAGTCACAAAGTATATAGACTGAGAAAAGCTCTATATGGACTGAAACAGGCTCCAAGAGCTTGGTATGACACCTTATCTCAATTCCTACTTGATCATGGTTTTATCAAAGGAAGAGTTGATAGGACTATCTTCAGAATCACAAAAGCAGAGGACACACTATTGGTGCAGATCTATGTGGATGATATCATTTTTGGTTCTCCAAATTAAGTCCTCTGTGAGAAGTTTTCTCAGCTAATGAAAGAAAAATTTGAGATGTTAATGATGGGAGAACTGAATTTCTTCCTTGGACTTCAAGTCAAACAGTCCACTAAAGGAATCTTCATCAATCAAGCCAAGTATACAAGGGAGCTGATCAACAAATTTAGATGTCAAAACAGTAAGGTTGCAAGAGTTCCACTGAACACCAACACAAAGATGGAACCTGATGAAGATGGTGAATCAGTAGTCCAGATCCACTACAGAACAATTATTGGATCTCTACTGTATATCACAACAAGCACGCCAAATATCTCATTTGCCGTTGGAATATATGCTAAATATCAAGCAAATCCAAAGAAGAGTCATCTGGAGGCAGCAAAGAGGATTCTCAAATACTTAAAGGGTACTATGAACTTAGGTTTATGGTATCCCTCAGATGACAATTTGGAACTCATAGGATACTCAGATGCAGACTATGGAGGATGCAGAATTGACAGGAAATCAACCCCAGGCACTTGTCAATTCTTGGGAATGGTTCTCCAAGAAACAAAGTTCAGTAGCCACAAGCACTACTGAAGCTGAGTACATGGCAGCTGGAAGTTGTTGTGCTCAAATTCTTTGGCTAAGACAACAACTGAGGGATTACAACATCTTTGCAAATGAAGTCCTATCTTCTGTGACAACAACAGTGCTATTGCCATCTCAGAAAATCCAGTTCTCCACACTAGATGCAAGCATGTGGACATCAGGCATCATTTCATTAGAGATCGTGTGGAGAAGAAGGACATCAAAATGCTCAAGATCCACACTGACAAGCAGAAAACAGATATATTCACTAAACCATTGGCAGAGGCAAGGTTTCAAGAATTGTCAGTGGAGCTAGGACTTCTGGATCCAGGGGAGTAAGAAGAGAAGTTCTAAACAACCTCACTAAAAATCTCAATGGAGTTAGAAGTCTCAGTCGAGATATGTCTCAGTAGAGATACAATTCTCAATAAAAGTTGGAACTTCAGAAGAGTTTAAATTCTTTTAAACACTTATGACTTTCGAATATTACTTCCTCATATTTTAAAAAAAGTCTTCCTTATATAGACATCTTTCTTATATAAGTGGAAATCCCTGAAACTTTTTTATAAGTATTTTTTGTGAAATAAAATCCTTTACATTTTCTTGGAAAGATTTTGTGAAAAGTGTAATAATTACAAATTGTACATGTAAGAGCGGTCATTTCGGTTTCCTACCCCACGCGCCCCAAAAAGCCGGATGAAGTGACCTTCCAGTTTCAAACAAATTTAATCCTCACCATTGATCTATGGCGGTTTATTCCTAACCGTTCAGATATATTAAAATCCCTCACAACCATTCCGAATTCCCACGATCTTTTCTGAATCAACCCCAACCGTTGATTAAATTCTTTAAAATCTCACCGTTCATATCTTATATAGAAGATCCTCATCTTACTTTCTGAGATTTTTTTCACGAATCCTAAAAACTTACCCCTTATCTCTCTGAAACCCTTTGAAGTTCTTTAAAATTCTTTCAAACCCTAACATGGCGAAAATCAACCTAAAAAACCTTACTCATAAAGATAACTTTTGGTATGAACCAATAGTTCTCTTCAACAACCCAGATATTCAATCCAGGCCTGAGTTCAGGCATATCAAGAAAGCCTTGGAGTTGGTGAAGACGGCGGGCCTGGAGAAGTTTTTGTCTATTCACCCTGAAAACTGCTTCGATAGGCAGGTGTTGGAGTTTTTCTTTAGTGTCCGTAACAGTGATACGTAACTCAAATTGACCCTGTTCTTAAAGCGAAGCAAGAGGATCACTAAAGATGGGGAAGAATTCTTGGATTTGCAAAAAGTGAAGAAGGAGATATCCTTAAATGAAGAAACCTTGAAGAAACTGTTTGATCTTCCATCCATAGGCCCTAATCCGGATACTTGTATCATGGAAAAGGAGGAGGAGTGGGTCCACACCATTATGCAGAAGAAGGTGAAGTATCATTCTACTCTCAATAGGAATTTACTCCTCCCAGTATACAATGTGCTATGTGAGATTGTTGGGAAATGTATACTTGCAAATCAAGGGAGTCTAAAACAAGTGAGCAAGCCTAAGCTCAGATTGATGAAGGCCATTTGTGAGAGTAAAGAGAAGCAGTACAACTGGCAACAGTTCTTCCTAAGGGCCTTAAACAACGAACGTACAAAATTTCAACTAGATAAGGAGGAGTAACCGGCAAGTAGGGCTGTTCACGGAGTTCGGAGATTACCGAACCCGTACCGAAATCCGCACCGAAAAAGAACCGTACCGAAAAAATTATGGACTTTTTTAGTTTAACCGTACCGAAACCGAACCGAATATTTTTTTGGTACGGATCTGGATATTACCAAATTAACCGTACCGAAAAACCGAATGTGACCGTACCGAACCGAACCGTACCATACCGAACCGAATAACCGAATTAAATATGTATTAAATTTTAATTATTTTTTATTTTTTATTTATCAAACATTATTATAATGTTATTGAATTTAAGTACAACTAAACGATTTCATAATTTCTCCTCCTTTTCAAAATACAAACACTATATTATTTGTCTTATTAAGTTCATAAAACGTTAACTTATGTTCAAGTGTATATCAAAATGATTTAAATTTAATATCCTATTCTTTTAATTTTATTGTTCATGTATATTCATTTCTCACAAAAACTTGAATATGGTGTACCTTGTGTCATGAATTACGATCAACATAATTTTAATATTGCACTTTCCATTCACAAGATTTTTCAAAAATATATATATATATATATATATATGTATATATATTTTATATACTGTATTTTAAATACTCTATTGGTGGAGATTTACGAGCATATTTTAACCATCAATTATAGTATAATGTGTTATATTCAAGCTTGTAATGATATATGTTTGATTGTAGTTAAAGTTGAGTAATATCTGTGAGTGTGCATGCATCGAAATATTTTTTTAATGATTAAAAAAAGGAGAGAATGATAAAAAAGGGTAAAAAGTCCGTTTCTCCGCTCTGTACCGTACCGTACCGATCCAGTCCGTTTGTAACCGAAAATCCGCTCCGATCCGTACCGAAAAATAAAATATACGTACCGTACCGTACCGAAATTTCGGTACGGATACGGATACTCGAATTTTAAAATAACCGAACTTTGGTATGGACACGGATATTTTCAAATATCCGTTTTGGTCCGTACCGTGAACACCCCTACCGGCAAGCAAGCTCAACTATGCCACTAAAATCTCATATCTCATTGAGAACATTGATGTGGGTGTTGACTGGAAGGATGATAGGAAATGGAGTAATCTGAAGGCTCTATTCAGACCAGGAAAGACGTTGGAGGGCAGGAAGATTAGTGACAGTGAGGAGAGTTTGGAGGAAGAGGAGGATATGTCAGTGAGGGAAACACCACTGAAGGGAAGAAGACCAAGCTAAGGAGGCTTGTTAAAATGAGTGACAAGATGGCTTTACACAAGGAGGAGGTTGCTGAAAAGGCCTCCAAGAAGAAAGGAAAGAGAGTAGCTAAAGGCTGAGAAGGAAACCACCACCACCACCACCAAAAGATCCAAGAAAATAACATCTACTGATGATTCAATATTAGGTAACCCTGAATCTTCACTAGCTCAAATATCATCTAATACTGTTTTTGATGAACCCACCCCCATTAAAATCAAAACCAAACCCTACACCCCAAAGAAAACCAAAAGAATCTCCAAAATCTCAAAAGCCCCCACTGAAGGCTCTCAACAGCTTGAAAGTGAGTCCTCAAAAGAAATCACATTTGAACCCTCCACTGAACCTACCCTTACTGAGCC
Source organism: Ballota nigra (assembly GCA_947034835.1). Classification (NCBI taxonomy): domain Eukaryota; kingdom Viridiplantae; phylum Streptophyta; class Magnoliopsida; order Lamiales; family Lamiaceae; genus Ballota; species Ballota nigra. Next base: position 50,701,615 of record OX344726.1, on the reverse strand, counting down.
TACCACTACTGAACTCACCTCTACTGACCCTACCCCCACTGAACCTAATCCCACCCTTGAAACCATCCCAGAAGAATTCTACCCTACAGAACCCCAATCCCCCATTCCTTCAGAGGCTTCTGAAGATGAAGAAGAGTATTCTTTTCTAGATACTCTTAAGGATGATATAGCATACTCTCTAGAGTCTATATATCCTGACCAGACGACAATGTTTTTTTTAGGGTCAGACTACTTGTCCAACTTAAGGACAGAAGGTTGGCATAAATTCTACTGGTTGTAGGTGGAGGAAAAGCTGAGGAGTGGAAGAAGGAGGAGCAGGAGGTATTTGAGTTTACTGGTCTCTCTAAAACCAGGTTGCTGTGTGATGAGAAAATTTTCCAAAGTCTTGTTTTTTACAAGATTAATGGAGTGAAGAACAAGAAAGAAGGAGGAGAGAAGGAAAAAGGAAGGAGGTGAGAAAGAGAAGACTGAAGTTGAGAAGGAGACAACAACTGAAGGTGAAAAGGAGAAGGATGAAAGAGTTGTTGAGAATGAAGGCATCTCACCTATGCAAGGTGATGGGGAGATGGCCAAGGATGTATCCGCTAAGGACGGGTCAACTGACCCCGAAGCACAGGCAATGGATACTGAGGCACAAAATTTGCCTAAGAGTAGTGAAGTAGAGGTGCTTGAGACCTCTACTGAGACTACTCCACAACAGCCCTCAGTGGTGACTAAGAAGTCAACTGAGGTGTCTGGAACTGATGGAGTTGAAAAACAGAGGGGTGAGAAAGAAAAAGAGGTAGAAATTACTAAAATTGTGAGTGGTGAGATAAGAGCAATCGTCCCTGTAAAGGTCGAATTGGGTGAAAAGAAAGAAGTTGAAAATCAGAGTGAGCCTGAGAGTGAGAAGATTGTAAATGAGGGAGTAAATATGGAGGTAGATGTGCAAGCAGGGTTAGGAGGTGAGATTGAGGGGGAATTTGCTAACCCCTCTTTATGTGCAGGAAATCCTACCCAGGAGGAGGCCAAGACTGGTCCCAGTCTTAGTCCACTGAAGCTTGCCAACAGTGATGTTCAAGAAGTAAGACTTCCCTCTATTGAAGCCCAGCTGAGAGATCTGGGTGACATAGTTGAAGAAAATGTGGATGAAACTATGTTTCTCTCAGACCACATAGATGAAATGATGGAGACTGCAACCACATCTCTCAGGAACCTGACTCTCAAAGTTGAAGACTCTCAACAGATGGTGATAGATGTAGTTGAAGGACAAAGTGTACTGGTGATAGAGGCTATCAAGGGCATGGAGAAGAAGGCGGAGGAAGCCAGAGCTAAGTTCCTTGAAGCTTCAGTAGAGAATGTCTCCAATAACCTAAAGTCCTCAGTAGAGGCTTTCTCAACTAATCTTCTGGAGAAGGTTGAAGTGTTATGGGACAAAAAGCTAGCTAAGTTTGAAGCGAAGAATGAGGAGATGAAGGAGAACTTGAAGACTGTTCTGAAGCAGGCCGCTAAAGACTTCCCCACATAAGAGAAAACTGATATTATCATCAGTGAAAAGCTTGACCAATTTGTCAAGTTTGGTCAGACTGCAGGGGCAACCTTAACAAGATTGGAAGATAAAATAGATTACTGCTCAACCCAGCCGAGGGCAGTAGAGCAAGAGCAAATGAAAATGAACATCACAATTACGGAGTTCATGATTAATACCGAAAAGGGGAGATAGTTAATATCTGGAAAGCAAATGAAACAAAATCTGAACAATACTATGGAGCTCATTCTGGAGACTGATGACTTTGCCAAAAGTCAACAGATCAAGAACACAATGAAGAAGGTGAATAAGAAAGCTCAACTGAAGGCAGGTAAGAAGAGTCAACTGGTAAAGGGAAAAGAAGTGGAAAGAGAGAAGGATCTGTCAAAATTCAAAGAAGATGCTGAGAAAGAAAAAAGGGAAAGAGCTGCACTGAGAGGGGAGACAACCAAAAGGAAGGCGACTGATGAACTCTCAGTTGAGGTAGCAAAGAAGACTAGATCTTCATTAAGGTTGGCTGCAAAGTCAACTGAGTCAGAGTCAGCTGAAGTCATTCCAGTTCTGAACCCAGAGCCTATCTCCTCTGAAGCTCCCAAGTCAGCTCCAACCCGTGTAACAGAGTTAATTGATCTGATTAAGCAAGCTGGAGGAATGAATGAGAGAGCAAGAAAGAACGCTGCCCAACAAGAAGAAAGATTGAACAAGACTATTGGGAAGATTGAATCCATAGCAGAGCTTGCAGAGAGGAAGAAGCAAGAAAGGCTAGCAACCTTTGACAAGTCAACTACAAAGAAATTCAAGAATGGATATCAGAAGTGGACTGCTAAGATGAAGAAAGAGAAGTTGGCTCAGCCCAAGGCTAAGTATCCACACCATGACACTTGGGTTCCCAAGAAACTGAACGACAAATGGGAAGATGCCAAAAGAGAGTTTGTCTACTCTTACAATGTTTTTGGAGAACTTGGGAAGGAGAATGCCCAAGATTTGTTCAATGATTGGCTCTTTGGATCCTATCCAGATCTCTACTCTACAATCAGTGAGGTTTGGCACAATGCGTTTCCAGATCATGCTCTGGAGGCTCGTGAACCTATCATCTTCTGGCCCCCAGTTGATGCTACATGTGCTGCAGACAGAGAGAGGATTACCAGTGAATGGGTATGCCTATGTGAGTACTTGGGCCTCAAAGGTCATTCAAAGGAGGTCATGGAGAGGAAGAATGAATTGAAGGTAAGAGTTTTTAAGCAATATGGCCTGGAACCAACTTTTGATTCTATCTGAAATGTTTTTCAAGTGTTGTACTAGGCCCCTGTTTATAAGTCCTAGCTGTTACTTATTTTTTGACTAAGTCAGTAGATGTAATGTACATGTACTCTCCTTTTGAAAGTGAAATGAAACTCTATTGTTCTTATGGCCCAAGATAATATCTCATTATCATTTAGGCTTTGTACTTGAATTTATTTACTTACAGGTTCTTTTAAAGATATGCCAATTGAATGAGCTTAACTGAAAGAGACTGTGTAATAGATAGGTTTCGACATAATCAAAAAGGGGGAAATTGTGGGGAAATTGCATAGGAATATGTTTTGATTAAGATGCCAAAATGTTTCTCCTAAGTCAATTGTAAGTAAATTATATTCAGTAGAGTTAGAATAGAATTAGTCAGTTCAAGTGTTAGGAACTGAAGTATAGTTAGACATCCGCTGAAGACAATTCCACTGAGAAGAAGTCACCTGAAGAAGACAACTTATGCATAAATATTTTCTAAGTACATTTATACTAAGGGATGTACAATCAGTAGAGGAAAGGAAGTCCACTGATGAATACTAACAAGGCACATTCAATGCTAAACACATTAAAAGTTGTTAGTTAATCTGGTTGGAGCAAGGGAAATCGAATGTCAGTAAAGTTTGCAATAAATGAAGGAATAAGAAGGTTCTCTCAGTAGAGTTCCACCTTAAAACCAGACAAGACTCTGAGCAAAGTAACTATGCGGCCCAATGAGAAGTTGACACGTCAGTGTACTCTACTGACAGTCGACCAGTCACAAACTGACAAGTACCAAAAGTCATGCCTTAACTTTCTCAGAGAGCTGGCAGCAGGCAAAGTCTTTCAAGCCGTTCTTGATAAGACATAAAGCTTAAATAGAGTCGTTTGAACCAATCAGATGTAAGAGACTTACTTGAGAAGATTCATCTCCAACGGGAAGATTTTCAAGAAGGTCTATATTTACAAGTAAGTCTCTTGCATCTGATTGGTTCAAATGGCTCTATTTAAGCTTTATGTCACATCAAGAATGGCTTGAAAGACTTTGCCTGCTACCAGTTCTTTGAAAAAGTTAAGGCATGACTTTTAGTACTTGTCAGTCTGTGATAGGCGGCTTGTTAGTAGAGTACACTGACGTGTCAACTTTTCATTTGGTCGCATAGTTACTTTGCTCAGAGTCTTGTCTGGTTTTAAGGTGGAACTCTACTGAGAGAATATTCTTATTCCTTCATTTAGTGCAAGTTTTACTGACATTTGATTTGCCTTGTTCCAACCAGATTAACTAACAATTTTTAATGTGTTTAGCATTGAATGTGCTTTGTTAGTCTTCATCAATAGACTTCCTTTCCTCTACTGATGGTACTCCCTTAGTATAAATGTACTTAGGAAACATTTATAGCTAAGGCATCTTCTTCAGTTGACTTCTTCTCAGTGGACATGTCTTCAGCGGATGTCTTTTTAGAATATACTCACAGAATTAGCAACTACACTTCAGTTCCCTACTAATTCTGATTTAACTCTACTGAATATAATTTACTTACAATTGACTTAGGAGGAATATTTTTGACATTATAATCAAAACATATTCCTATACAATTCCCCAACAATTTCCACCATTTTTATTATGCCGAAACCTATCTATTACGTAGTATCTTTCAGTTAAGCTCATTCAGTTGGCATATCTTTAAAGGAACTTGTAAGTAAATAAATTCATGTACAAAACCTAAATGATAATGAGATATTATCTTGGGCCATAAGAACAGTAGAGTTTTTCATTTCACTTTCAAAATGAGATTACAAGTACATCATATCTACTGACTTTGTCACAAAATAAGCACCAACTGGGACTTATAAACAGATGCCCAGTACAACACTTGAAGAAATAATTCAGATAGAATCAAAGATTGGTTCCAGACCATATTTCTTAAACACTCTTACCTTCAGTTCATTCTTCCTCTCCATGACATCCTTTGAATGACCTTTGAGACCCAAGTACTCACACAGAGAAACCCACTTACTGGTGATTCTCTCTCTATCTACAACACCAGTAGCATCAATTGGGGGTCAGTAAATGATGGGTTCAGGAGCCTTCAGTGCATGATCTGGGAATTTGTCATTCCAGGCTTCATTGATACCTGGGTAGAGTTTTGGATAAGATTCAAAGAGCCAGTCATTGAATAAATCTTGAGCATTTTCTTTTCCAAGCTCTCCACTGACATAGTAAGAATAGACAAACTCTCTCTTGGCAGTTTCCCAAGTATCATTCAGCTTCTTGGGGACCCAAGTGTCATGGTGTGGAAACTTGGCTTTGGTAGGAACCATTTTCTCCTTCTTCATCCTTGCAGTCCACTTCTGGTAGCCATTTCTGAACTTCTTCGAGGTGGTCTTGTCAAAGGTTGCTAACCTTTCCTGCTTCTTCCTCTCTGCAAGCTCGGCAATTGATTCAATCTTTCCTACTGTCTTGCCCCTTCTTTCCTGCTGTTGAGCTGATAACTTTTGTGCTCTCTCATTCATTCCTCATGCCTCTTTAATCAGCTCAGTTGGCTCTGTTACTCGAGTTGGAGCAGACTTGGGGGTTTCAGAGGGGTTCTTCTCATCTGGCTTCCTTGAAGATATAGGCTTAGGATTAAGGACTGGAATGATCTCAGCTGACTCTGCCTCAGTCGACTTTGCAGCCAACCTTTGTGAAGATCTACTCTTCTTTACCACCTCAGCTGAGAGTGCATCAGTAGCCTTCCTCTTGGTTGTCTCTCCCCTTAGTGCAGCTCTCTCCCTCTTATCCTTTTCAGCAGCTTCCTTGAACTTGGACATGTCTTTTTCTTTCTCTACTTCCTTTCCCTTTATCAGTTAACTCCTCTTAGCTGCCTCCAGTTGAGCCTCCTTGTTTACCTTCTTCATGGTGTTCTTGATTTATTAGCTTTTAGCAAAGTCATCTGTCTCCAGAATGAGCTCCATAGTGTTGTTTGGATCCTGCTTCATTCTTTCCCGGATACCAACTTTTCCCCCTTTTCGGCATTAATCATAAATTCGGCTATGGTGATGTTCATCTTTATTTGTTCATGTTCCACTGCTCTCAGTTGAGTTGAGCAATGGTCCATGTCATCTTCCAGCCTCGTCAGTGTTGCTCCAGCATTTTGACCAAACTTGACAAACCGGTCAAGTTTCTCACTTATGATTACATCTGTCTTCTCTTGGGTGGGAAAGTCTTCTGTTGCCTGCTTCAACTCATTCTTCAAGCTCGTCTTCATCTCCTCATGCTTGGCCTCGAATTCAGCTACCTTTTTGTTCCATAACCCTTCAACCTTCTCCAGAAGATTAGTTGAGAAAGCCTCTACTGAGGACTTTAGGTTATTGGAAACATTCTCTATTGAAGCTTCCAGAAACTTGGCCCTTGCTTCTTCCTCCTTCTTTTCCATATCTTTGATAGCTTCAATCACCAACTCACTTTGCCGTTCAACAACATCTATCACCATCTGTTGAGAGTCTTCAACTTTGAGAGTCAGGTTCCTGAGAAAGGAGGTTGCAGTCTCCATCATTTCATCTATGTGGTCTGAGAGAAACATAGTCTCCTCCACATTTTCTTCCATTATGTCCTCCAAGTCTCTCAGATGGCCTTCAATGGATGGGAGTCTCACTTCTTCAACCTTACTGATGGCAAGCTTCAGAGGACTAAGACTGGGAATAGTCTTGGGTTCCTCAAGGGTTGGATTTCCTGCACATGTAGAAGGGTTAGCAAATTCCTCCTCAAACTCACCTCCTAACCCAACTTGCTCATCTACCTCCATATGTACTCCCTCATCCTCCACTCTCTTACTCTCATTTACACTCTGTTTTTCAACTTGATTCTTTTCAGCCAATTCGTTCTTTATGGGAACAATTGCTCTTATCTCACCACTTACCACCTTTCTCACCTCTACCTCTTTTTCTTTTTCACTCATATTTTCGACTCCTTCATTTCCAGACACCTCAGCTGACTCTTTAGTACCACCGAGGGCTGTTGTGGAATAGTCTCAGTAGAGGTCTCCAACACCTCTACCGCAATATTCTTAGGCAAATTTTGAGCCTCAGTATCCCTTGCCCTTGCCTCGGGGCCAGTTGACCCGTCCTCAGCGGATACATCCTTGGCTACCTCACCATCACCTTGCATCGTGAAGTGCCTTCCTTCTCTACTGCCACTTTCTCCTTCTCACCTTCATCACCCTTCTCCTTTCCAATTTCAGCTACATTCTCTTCTCTACTTCACCCTCCCTGGTCTCCTTAGAGGATTTAGCCTCGTTGATCTTATCAAATACTAGGCTCTGAAAAACCTTTTCATCACACAAATACCTAGTTTTCGAGAGACCAGTAAACTCAGTAATCACTTGCTCCTTCTTCTTCCACTCCTCAGCCTTTCCTCCTCCTACTGTCATCAAGATTTCAGCTAGCCTCCTATCCTTGAGTTAGACAAGTAGCCTGACTCTTAATAATATTACTTTTAAGTCAGGATATTCATCCAGCTCTGGATATTTGGACTCCAAGGAATAGGCTACATCATCCTTAAGAGTATCCAAGAAGGAATACTCTTCCTCATCTTCAGATGCCTCTGAGAGAGTGGGGGATTGGGGTTTTGTAGGGTTAGGTTCTTCAAGGATGGTCTCGAGTGTGGTAGGTTCATGTGAGATAGGGGTGGGTTCTGAGATTATGGGTTCAGTGGGGGTGGTTTCAGATGAGTTAAGTTCTGTGGGGGTAGGGTCAGTGGGGGTTTGTTCAGTAGGGGTGGGTTCAGTAGGGGTAGACTCAGTAGGGGTTTTAGTGGGGGTTTCACTTTGGATGGGTTCAGTGGAAGGTTCATATGTAATTTCTTTTGAGGACTCACTTTCAAGCTGTTGAGAGCCTTCAGTGGGGGCTTTTGAGATTTTGGATATTCTTTTGGTTTTCTTTGGGGTGTGGGGTTTGGTTTTGACTTTAATGGGGGTGGGTTCATCAGAAGCAGTATTAGACGATATTTGAGCAGGTGAAGATTCAGGGTTACCTGATACTGAAACATCAGTAGAGGTTATTTTCTTGGATCTTTTGGTGGTGGTGGTGGTGGTGGTGGTGGTGGTTTCCTTCTTAGCCTCGACGACTCTCTTACCTTTCTTCTTGGAGGCCTTCTCAGCAACCTCCTCCTTGTGTAAAGCCATCTGGTCACTCAGTTTGACAAGTCTCCTTAACTTCGTTTGTTTCCCTTCAGTGAGGTTCATCTCCTCTGACTCTTCTTCTTCCTCCGGACTCTCTTCATTATCACTGATCCTTCTTCCTTCCAACGTCTTTCCTGACTTGAAGAGTGGCTTCAGAGTACTCCACTTCCTATCCTCCTTCCACTCCACTTTCAAATCAACATTCTCAACAAGATATGAAATCTTAGTGGCATAGTTGAGCTTACTAGCTAGTTGCACTGCTTTCTCTGGTTGAAATTTTGTGCGTTCTTTGTTCAGTGCTCTTAGGAAGAACTGTTGCCAGTTGTACTCCTTTTCTTTGCTTTCAACAATGGCCTTCATCAATCTGAGTTTAGGCTTGCTTACTTGTTCCGGGCTCCCTTGATTTGCAAGAATACATTTCCCAACAATCTCACATAGAACATTGTATACAGGGAAAAGTATGTTTCTGTTCAGGGCAGGATGATATTTCACCTTCTTCTTCATAATCGTATAGACCCATTCCTCCTTCTTATCCGCGATACAAGTATCCGGATTAGGGCATTTGGACGAAAGATCAAATAGTTTCTTCAAATCTTATTCCTTCAGAAATATCTCCTTCCTCACTTTCTGCAATTCCAAAAATTCCTCCCCATCCTTAGTGATATTCTTCTTTCGCTTTAAGAATAGGCATGATTTAATCTCAGGAAGAATAGACACTGAAGAAGAACTCTAATACTTGCCTATCGAAGTAGTTCTCAGGATGAACAAATAAAAATTTCTCCAGGCCTGCGACCTTGACCATCTCCAAGGCCTCCTTTACATGTCTGAATTCAGGCCTAGATTGAATCTCAGGGTTGTTGAACATAATATTTGGTTCATACCAAAAGTTGTCTTTATTGGTTAAGTGTTTAAGGTTGATTTTCGCCATTTAGGGTTTGAGAAGAATTCTGAAGAATTTCAAAGGGGCTTTTTTTAAGAGAGATAGGGATTTAGGACTTGTGAGCTTTCGAAAAAGATTCAGAAAATGATATGAAAGCCTTTTATACCAAATATGAACGGTGAGATTAAAAATTTAATCAACGGTTGGGGTGTTGGGTTTTAGAGCACGAACACCATGTTCGGCGCAGAGGAAGCAAACGATTCACCAACAACGAATCTGCACAAAGTTGTATAATCATAAAAACAAAAGGATAAATAATAACATATAAATCCTTACAATGATTGGTACGCGAAATCCTCAACTATGGTATCCACGTAACGACTTTCTACCAACCCGCATCGATATGCCAGCGTTGAATCTCGAGACGAATTTGCTAGAAAAATTCCGACAGGAGATTTTATGGAGAAATTATATTTCTTATGTTCTGTCTATTTTGGAATTCCCATGGGACACATATTTATAGGGATTAACTTGGCTTAATTCCTAAGCAAGATATTGGGCCTAGCCCGTAATATAATCTCTATAGATTATATCTCCCTAGATATGTTCCTACGAATAATATATTTACCATAACTATTATTCTTGTATAATAATATTTAAAATATTATTAATGGGATTTCATATTTAATTAAATAATAATAATTAATTCTAAATATAATTATTATTATATTCTCCATAAATTAAATATTATATCCAATACAATATTTAATCAACCAACTATAATTGGTAAATTGCCATTACTTGTTGTGTGACCCATGGGCCCTCGTATATCGAGTGATTAGTCAAACTAACTGTCTTAATTGAACCCTAGACAATAAATCAGACATTCTTAATATACGAGGTACGTTGCGAGGAAATCTGCAACTACCTGTAATATTGTAGGCTATTGTGATATCTTCCTTTCATTCGCGAATACCCGATTAAGTCTTGAACATGATGAAGTGTCTATTCAAATAACTTAATCATATTATCTCAAATCACTAATTGATCAAGTATATCACACTTAGCCACAAAGTTTAAGTTGATGTGCGTCGGCCGATGACTTAGATCTAATTATGATGAGAAGACGAGCATTCTCTCTAAATCCACATTGAGTAATGAATCATATTCTTGGCTCAACTACCACGCACATGCATTTCATGATGAACCAAGTCCATGCCATATCTACCTGTGGAAGGGTGAAAGCGTCGGTCATGGTCAAAGTTCACCACTCCACACATGTCGTGCGTATTGACCTCAAGTCAGAGGAGTATCACATCACTCCCACTAACCGAGACACCCGTAGACACATTATGTAGAATTACATCAAACGGTTTCTCGGATGGGTATACCAATACCCTCTAAGGTATATATGCATCCATCATGAGATACCCGGTATCTCGTAGTAAGTGAGATCTTACTACACTCTCTAAGAGTATGATACAGATCGCACACCAATCTCAAATGCATCATCAAAATCCCATTCTTGATGATCCTTGATCGGGGCTATTTGAGAATCATACTTAAGTCATCTGAGTTCTCACTCACTCAATGACAGTAGTGATTCATGGGAACACAAATAAGAATATACGCAAACAATCAAACACCATATTCAGATAAGTGTAACGCAATACATTTAATATTAAACCAATAATACACTACAAAAAAATGAATTTTTTGTAACGAATTTATTTATAACCAACCTTTAATTGGTTACGAAAAGATGGTTTATTGTAACCAAATTTTATTTCGTTACGAAAAGATGGTTTATTGTAACGAAATTCTATTTTGTTACGAAAAGATGGTTTATTGTAACAAAATTTTATTTTCGTTACAAAAAAATATATTTTAAATAACATTAAAAAATTATCGTTGCATGTAATAAATTGTTGGTTACAAATAGTAAATATAATATTGTAACCAATATCTAAAATATATAATTTTATAAAATTTAAAATGCCATATACTTTTGTAAATATATAAATGAAATATATTAATCGCTGCACACCCCAATTAACATTATGATAAGGATAATTTTGTTGTTATTATTCTTATATATATATATATATATATATATATGAGTAAGACTATTGTGCATAAATTGAATTGTGTAACTCCAGTGTATTTTTAAAAATTACATATGTTATTACTGAAAAATTTCAAAAAAAAATATTATAGGAAAGTCACTTATAAAAAAATGTAAGTTCAATCGTATGACTTTTTATGGATAATAGGTGTGACTTTTTTAAAAAAATACACTTGAGTTGTGTGATGCACCAGCGGAAAAAAAAATTAGACAAACTATAGAATGAAAATGGTTCATATATAAATCACTGAAGGATATTAGTTGTTTTCACTAAAGAGTATTAGTTGTCTTAACTGAAGAGTATTAGTTGTCTTTACTGAAGAGTCTTAGTTGTGTACTGAAAACAAATTAAGACTTTTCAGTAAAGACAACAAATATTTTTCAGTGAAAATAACTAATATTCTTTAGTGAAAAAAACTAATATCTTTCAATGATTCATGTATAGACCAATATCACTCTATACATACTCAAAAAAATTAAGCATATATATAAATATATTAAGCAATATGTACAGCATGAAACTTGTTCATACATAAATCACTTTGTAATATTTAATAGTAGAATAACTTATACCCTTTAATTAAAACAATAAATACCCTCTAGTGAAAGCAACTAATATTTTTTAGTGAAATAACTCATACTCTTTCATTCATACTCTTGTTAAAACAATGTACATTCTTCAAAACTAATATCTTTAGTCAAAATAATTAATACTATTTCATTCAATACTTTGCATGCATTAAATATATAGTATGATATATCATTGCTCTGAATTGCCAAATAGCAGCAACATTGAAGAAGATACATAGAAGGAAAAAAATATAAAAAGAAGATATATTAGAATGTATGTTACTATATTATAGTATATATAACTAATACATATATATTAGACTGACTTCAAAAGTAAAAATCCCTACACTAAGCCATAATTCATAGTTCCAAAATTCATAGTTCATTCACCGATTTTCTTACGCCGTTTTGATTTGAGCATACCTCAAACTCCACCGTCTGCCGGCGTTGCACCCAGACCTTCTCGCGCTGTCCGTTCTTCTTCGCCGTCCGCTCCTCTTCGCAGGTTCATCCACAGACGCAGATGCTGCTTCCTCTTCGCCGTCCACTCATCGCGCTCTGACCCACTCACATCGTTCTCTTCGTATTTGTTTCAGCGCTGATCATTTATGTCTCTTCTCCCAGGTATGTAATTATGCTAACTTTTTATTAGATAATTGCCTAAGTTTCTGCTATTTCTACATTTATTTCTGCATTATTGAATTATAGGCATCAATGATTTAAAAATTAAATTGGCAATGGTTATTTTCCCATTGAGCAATGTATACATTTAATATATGTATCTTGCAATTATCTCACAAATCTAATATGAAATTTGGATTTATGAATTTTTTTTATTATAAAACTTGGAGTATAAGGGATACTCCAACCTTTACAATAATACAGATTTAAGAATCTATGAATTCTATGGAATTATGTGGATCTTGTGTGTCAATGCCAATTTATTAATAATATCATAAATTTAAGAATGTAATTTTTTGCATCTGTGAATTATATGGAATTTAGATCTTTTAATTTGATTGTTGTTTGTGAATTATGTGGAAATCGGGTCTCTTGATTGGGAAAGAGAATGTTGAATGTTGTACTCAGTTTACATTAGGCTCCTTGCCTTGTTTCAATAATGATTTTTTACTTTAAAAAAAAAATCTAGTTATATGTTAAGATTATATGAAAGTTATTTGTTTACCTAGATTTTATTATGATAAAATTAATATTACGTATGACCTACACTTGCTATTTCTTTTGATTATTGTTTCTCTTGACATTTTTTTTTGTGATGTGTTTTATTTTTTGACCATATATTCATATTGTCATTGACTTGATCATAATAATTGATTTTTTCGTAATTAAAAATGCTACAAGCATAGATAAGAGTTGGATTGGTGAAAAAGATAGGTTTAGTACTTAATACATTTTAGGAGTTGAATCGTTTGTTGATTTTTCAGGATGATATTGAAACAAAATGTTGAGATAGAAAGCCCCGAATGGGATGAAGCAAATGTCGTTGAGCTTGTGCACACAAAAACTATCCTAAACTTTCACCACCTCCTAGATGCGTCAGGTATATGTATTGCCATTATTTCTTCTCATTTCTTTTCTTTCATGTTGCTCTGCTTTTCTCTGTAGGCGTCTTATTGACCATAGTACCTTTTGCATTTTTTACATGTGTTAGTAACTGCATTTTGATTATTAATTGCAAATGAATGCAATTTTTTTTATTTGAATTCATTTTGTTAAGGCACTCTTCTTTTGCTATTTTCTTGTGATCACAATCCATTGATGCATTTTTACTGCCTATAAATATCTTCATTTGTGACTAGTATTTTATAATTGATGTTTCATTGCTTGTTGATGGCTCTATTGTGTTATGTATCGCTTGCATAATTGCATTATAATTTTTTGTTATCTTATGATATTTTATTGTTGTGTATTTTTTATAGGACAATGAAGTTTCAATTTGTTCGTGGATAAGAAGGCAAATCAAGACTTCAAGTTTAACTCCTTATTGATGTATTTTTTTATTCATGTTATTATGTAGATTGAAGTGTTCAAATACATTGATAGTTTTTCTTTTGAGTATGTCGACATTGTTAACTTAAATGTATTTTGAGAATTATTATTTTGTTGAAATAAAATTATTGCATTATGATCATTTATATATGACCGTTTGTATTATGGTCGTTTGTAATAAGTTATTTATAACCATTTTTTTTTGGAACAAAACGAGATAGTAAAGGTAACGAAATTAGTGACAAATTAAATATTTAAGCACTAAATATATGATTTTATGCAATAATTTATTTGTAACGAAATTAATTTTTATTAACGGAACTTTTGTTATTGCTACTAAAGTTTTTGTAACGAAAAAGGTTTCGTTACAAATGTATTGGTAACGAAATTGGTATTTTTTTCGTTACAAAAACTTTTTGCGACGGACTTTAAAGGACCAACTTTTGTAACGAAGATTTCGTTACAAAAGATTTTACTAACCAAAAAATAATTTTTTGTAACCATTTTTTTTGTTACTAAAAATATATTTTCTTGTAGTGATAATATTAAACCAAATCTGAATATTGTTTTAGTATTATGTCATTTCGATGGATTGTCTCTAGGACATTAACACTAACAATCTCCCACTTGGACTAGAGACAATCACCTACATGTCTAACCCCTAGATCATCAAATGTCTAGTGTGTACATGAACAGTGAAAAGGATTTGCAAGATTATCCTTTATGGGAAATGTTTTATATCGATGTGATCTCTCGAATCAAATGATAACGCCTCGTTACATGTTTATTTCTGTTATCAGATCTCAGTTCCTTTGCTCATGCAGTCGCACCAATGTTGTCACAATACAACTCTATTTGACAACTGGCACTCGAATCTACCCCTAGTTCTCTCAAGAACCTTAAAATCCAGACAACCTCAAAGGCTTCTGATACAACAATGTACTTAGCATCGGTTGTTGAATCTGCGGTGAGATCTTGCTTGAACTATTCCAACTTACCGCCTCATCATTGAGATTGAAAATATAATTTGACTGTGATTTGCAATCTTCACAGTCTGACTGGAAACTCGCATCAGCATAGCCCGTAATGACTAGCTCTGACTGCCTACCATAGATAAGAAAATGTTCTTTAGTACGCCTGAGGTTCTTCATAACATTATTGATTCCGCTGGTATGTACCAGTGATGTTGACACCGTAGGCCACATCTGGCCTCGTGCAAGTCATGGCGTACATGATGGAACCTAATTGCAGATGCATATGGAACGTCCTTCATGTGCTCGATATCAGCTTCACTAGAAGGATAATCCTACTTCGACAACTTTATCCCATGATTTGTCGGTAGAGATCCTCATTTAGAGTTCTCTATCGCAAAATGCTTCAACACCTTATCTACGTAGGTGAATTGTGACAGCCCTATCATCTTCTTGGATCTATCCCTATGGATCTTGACCCCTAAGATGTATTATGCTTCACCAAGATCCTTCATCATGAAGGTCTTTGATAACCAATCTTTCACAGACTGCATTAGCGGGATGCTATTTCCTATAATCAATATGTTATCGACATATACGACTATAAAGACAATACTCTTCCCACTGCGTTCACAATGAATGTAAGGATCTTCCAAATTTCAGATTAAGTCAAAGGATTTGACAGCTTCATCAAATTGGATATTCCAACTCCTAAAAGCTTGCTTCAATCCATAAGTGGATTGTTTAAGTTTGCACACAAGATTAGATTTTGGCTTAGATATAAAACCCAACGGTTGAGTCACAAACACTTCCTTACCAATGTTACCATTGAGGAAAGCTATTTTGACGTCCATCTACCAAAACTCATAATCGTGGTGTACTGCTATCGCAAGTAAAATTCGAATGGACTTGATCTTAGTAACTGGCGAGAAAGTCTCATCATAGTCAATACCTCGTGTCGACTATAACCTTTCGCCACTAACCTATATTTATAGGTTTGTACTTTGCCATTTGCATCAGTCTTACGCCTGAAGACTCACTTGCAACCTATGGGTCAAACCTCTTTTTGACAACTCTATTAAGTCCTAGACTTAATTGGTGTACATCGAGTCCATCTCGGATTTCATGGCTTCATGCCACTTCTCTGAGTCAACATCTAATGTTGCTTCAGTATAAGCTCTAGGTTCGTCTTTATTCGGGATCTCCACGTCATCATGTTCCTCCATGAGGAACCTATAATACCTAGTGGGTGAATTACGAATCCTAATCGACTTATGGAGTTGTGGTTGTGCAGGCTATACATTCTGATTGTGAAAATTTTGTGGTGCAGCGACTTCATCGTTGACCGGAGATTCCTCAAGAGCGACACTTTCAAATGCCTCTTGGGCGGGAGTTTGAACTATGTTATTCTCATTCAGCCCACTTGGAGGTTGTTGTGAAAGTAATGCAACTCTAATTACGCTCCCACTGGCTGAAAGAGGATCACCTAGTGATTAACTTCCACCATGAGAGTCGCTGAATGCTCCCACTGATTCTTTGTCATGTTGCTTTGACAAATCATCAGTCTCTATGTTAATTCGTGGTTCTTAAATCTCTTCAAGTTCTATCTTCTTACGGCTTTATTACTTGAAGACGTACTCGTCTTCTAGGGAACTTAGCTTTGCCTAGAAACAATTATTACTTGTTTTTCTGGTATATAGAAGTGATATCCTCTTGTCTCCTTAGGATATCCCACAAAATAACCATTTTCACCTCTGGATTCCAACTTATCAGTTAGCATTTTCTTCACAACTGCGGGGCAACCCCACGTTCTAATATATAGAAAAGATGGCATCTTGCCATGCCATAGCTCGTATGGAGTCTGCTCAACTGATTTGGACAGAATCCTATTCAGAATGTAGATTGAGATTTGTAATGCATATCCCCATAAGAATGTTGGAAGAGAGAAAAAGCTCATCATGGACCTTACCATATCTAACAAGGTTCGGTTTCTCCTTTCGGACTCACCGTTTATCTGAGGTATTCCGGGAGGAGTCCATTGTGACTAGATACCATTAAGCTTCAAGTAATCCATGAATTCATGGCTAAGGTACTCACCTCCTTGATCCGATCGAAGAGTCTTGATACTCTTACCAAGTTGTTTCTCTACTTCTACCTTGTACCCCTCGAACATCTCATACTATTTGGATTTGTGTTTCATGAGATACACATATCCATACCTTGAGTAATCGTCAGTAAAGGTGATGAAGTAGCCGAATTGTCCCCTAACTAGAGTGGGCAATGGTCCACAAACATCAATGCGAACCAACTCTAGAACTTCTTTGGCATGTACCCCTTTCCCGGAAAAGGGTTTGTTGATCATTTTACCCGTGAGAGAAGATTCACAATCGCCATAAGACTCTAGGTCTAATGGGGTTAAGTAGTCCACATTTCTTAACCTTGTGATTCTTTTCTCGTCTGCATGACCAAATCTACTATGCCACAAGTAAGTCGGATTTTCATGATTACTAAGTATTGGTGATCGAATTTAATCGGATGGATTAGTGGCTGTTTAGTTCGGTTTAGGACCACCAAACAAGAACGTGTGATTAATTATCACCGTAAATGATAAATCGAAGCTTAGGATCGTAAAATTGTAAATACGAAAGTCGAAATTGTATTTATTTTGTATAGGTGTACGTTAAGGTATGTTTGTGTGTGTTTTGTGAGTATTTGTGAATTTGAACTTGTATTTATTAGCTGGAGAACAACTATTTGTAGAGACTAACAAGTAGGAGGTGTCCAAGACTCTTGGACTTCCTAGCTTGCATGCTAGACAAGTGTCCTTTGAACTTGTTTGACCTTATCTAAGCTGAATCTTCGTTACAAAGTCTTCTTTGGTCTTATCTCGGACTCATTGTTGTTCGTCATGGTTGGCTTGATTGGTCCAAATTGATCTTTAAAAAAAAAGTTGTTCGTCTTTTAAGGTTATGGCTCAGAAGTTGTTCGCCCTTGTATCTTGTTTATATAGGCTTATGCATCTTGGTCCTTTGTTCGTCAACATATACCTCTTAGGCTAGTGATATCTTACTACACTCTCCCATAGAGTATAATGTAGATCGCACACCAATCTCAATTGCATCATCAATATTCCATTCTTGATGATCCTTGATCGGGGCTATTTGAGAATCATACTTAAGTCATCTGAGTTCTCACTCACTCAATGACAGTAGTGATTCATGGGAACACAAATAAGAATATACGCAAACAATCAAACACCATATTCAGCTAAGTGTAACGCCATACATTTAATATTAAACCAAATCTGAATATTATCTTAGTATTATGTCCTTTCGATGGATTGCCTCTAGGACATTAACACTAACATGGGGTTGATTCAGATGAGATCGTGGGAAGTTGGAAAGGTTGTGAGGGGGGAGGGGGGTTTGATGTATCTAGATGGTTGAAAATGAACCGCCTAAAATGAATGGTGAGGATTAAAGCGGTTGGTAACCGGAAGGTCACATCATCTGGCTTTTGAGGCGCGTGAGATAGGAAACCGTAAGGGGCTTCTCTGACATGTAAAACGCACAATAATGACCCCTTTTCACAAAATCTTTTCAAAACAGTGTAAAAAGATTTAATGTAGAAAGTACTTATTAAAACTTTTGGAGAATTTTCCTTTTATATAAGAAATATGTCTTATCTAAAAACCTTTTAAAACAAGAGGAATTCCGATTTGAGAATCATAAGAGTTTAAGTAAGTTTGACCTCGACTGAAGCTGTATCTCTACTGAAGTCATATCTCCACTGAATAAATCCATCTCCTCTGAGATTTCATAGGATTTCTTTCTTACGCCCCTGGGTCAAGAAGTCCTAGCTCTACTGACAATTCTTGAAACCTTGCTTCTGCCAAAGGTTTAGTAAATATATCTGCTTTCTATTTGTCAGTGTGGATCTTAAGCATTTTGGTATCCTTCTTCTCCACATGATCTCTAATGAAATGATGCCTGATATCCACATGTTTGCATCTAGTGTGGAGAACTGGATTTTCTGAGATGGCAATAGCACTGTTGTTGTCACAGAAGATAGGGACTTCATTTGCAAAGATGTTGTAATCCCTCAGTTGTTGTCTTAGCCAAAGAATTTGAGCACACCAACTTCCAGCTGCCATGTATTCAGCTTCAGTAGTGCTTGTGGCTACTGAACTCTGTTTCTTGGAGAACCAAGAGATCATCTTGCTTCCCAAGAATTGACAAGTGTCTGAGGTTGATTTCCTGTCAATTCTGCATTCTCCATAGTCTGCATCTGAGTATCCTGTGAGTTCCAAATTGTCATCTGAGGGATACCATAAACCTAAGTTCATAGTACCCTTTAAGTATTTGAGAATCCTCTTTGCTGCTTCCAGATGACTCTTCTTTGGATTTGCTTGATATCTAGCACATATTCCAACATCAAATGTGATATTTGGCCTGCTTGCTGTGAGATACAGTAGAGATCCAATAATTGCTCTGAAGTGGGTCTGGTCTACTGATTCACCATCTTCAATAGGTTCCATTCTTTGTGTTGGTGTTCAGTGGAACTCTTGCAATCTTGCTGTTTTGACATCCAAATTTGTTGATCAGCTCCCTTGTATACTTGGCTTGATTGATGAAAGTTCCTTCAGGGGACTGTTTGACTTGAAGTCCAAGGAAGAAATTCATTTCTCCCATCATTAACATCTCTAATTTTCCTTTCATCAGTTGAGAAAAATTCTCATAGAGGGCTTGGTTTGGAGAACCAAAAATGATATCATCTACATAGATTTGCACCAATAGTGTGTCTTCTCCTTTTGTGATTCTGAAGAAAGTCCTATCTACTCTTCCTTTGATAAAACCATGATCAAGTAGAAACTGAGATAGAGTGTCATACCAAGCTCTTGGAGCCTGTTTCAGTCCATATAGAGCTTTTCTCAGTCTATATACTTTATGACTTTCTTCAAAACCTGGGGGTTACTCCATATACACTTCTTCATTAAGTACTCCATTTAAGAAAGCACTTTTCACATCCATCTGATACACCTTAAATATCATGTGAGCAGCATATGCAAGAAATAACCTTATTGCCTCCAATCTGGCCACCGGGGCAAATGTTTCATCATAGTCAAATCCTTCAACTTGAGAGTAGCCCTTTGTAACTAGCCTGACTTTATTTCTGACTATGACATCATTTTTACCCTTCTTATTCTTGAACACCCATTTGGTTCCAATCACATTGCAATGATATGGCCTATTCACCAACTCCCATACTTGATTCCTTGTGAATTGATTGAGCTCTTCTTGCATGGCAATGATCCAGTTTGAATCTTGAAGTGTTTCTTCAATGGAACTCGGTTCCTGGTTAGATAAGAAACAACAAAACAAAGCACTTTCTCCATGAAAACTTCTAATTTTGACTCCCGAGGAAGGATCACCTAGGATTTGCTCAAGAGGATGATCTGTGAGCCAAGTTCTCCTAGACTGATGCCCTTCAGTAGAGGTTAACTCTTCTGAAGTTGAGTCACTAGATAAAGGAATAAACTCAAATTCAGGAAATAAGACAGAGGGTTGAAGGCCTGAGTCATCATTCCAAGTGTTTTCATTCTCAATGATAGTGACATTGGTTCCCCCTTGAATGATGGGCTCATTAGATGTCTCAGCTGTGACCACATCTTCATTGACATCACTTACCTCTTAAACTGGCATCTTCACTGTATATTTTCTCCCATTGATACTTACAGAGGTAAGTGATGTCGATGAAGATGTGGTCACAACTGAGACATCTAATGAGCCCATCATTCAAGGGGGAACCAATGACACTATCATTGAGAATGAAAATACCTTGAACGATGACTTAGGACTACAACCCTCTATTTTATTTCCTGAATTTAAATTCATTCCTGTATCTAGTTACTCAACTTCAGAAGAGTTAACCTCTACTGAAGGGAATCAGTCTAGGAGGACATGGCTCTCGGATCATCCTGTTGAGCAAATCCTAGGTGATCCTACCTCGGGAGTCAAAAATAGAAGTTTTCATTGAGAAAGTGCTTTATTTTGTTGTTTCTTATCTAACCAGGAACCAGCTTCCATTGAAGAAGCACTTCAAGATTCAAACTAGATCATTGCTATGCAAGAAGAGCTCAACCAATTCACAAGGAATCAAGTGTGGGAATTGGTGGACAGGCCATATCTTTGCAATGTGATTAGAACCAAATGGGTGTTCAAGAATAAGAAGAATGGAAATGATGTCATAGTCAGAAAAAAAAAGCCAGGCTAGTGGCAAAGGGCTATTCTCAAGTTGAAGGTTTTGACTATGATGAAACATTTGCCCCAGTGGCCAGATTGTAGGCAATAAGGTTATTTCTTGCATATGCTGCTCACAAGAAATTCAAGGTGTATCAAATGGATGTCAATAGTGCTTTCTTGAATAGAGTACTAAATCAGTAAGTGTATGTGGAGCAGCCCCCAGGTTTTGAAGAAAACCACAAAGTATATAGACTGAGAAAGGCTCTATATGGACTGAAACAGGCTCCAAGAGCTTTGTATGATACTTTATCTCAGTTCTTACTTGATCATGGTTTATCAAAAGAAGAGTGGATAGAACTCTCTTCAGGATCACAAAAGGAGAGGACACTCTATTGGTGCAAATCTATGTGGATGATATCATTTTTGGCTCTCCAAACCAAGTCCTCTGTGAAAAGTTCTCTCAACTGATGAAAGGAAAGTTTGAGATGTCTATGATGGGAGAAATGAATTTCTTCCTTGGACTTCAAGTCAAACAGTCCACTGAAAGAATCTTCATCAATCAAGCCAAATATACAAGGGAGCTGATCAACAAATTTGGATGTCAAAACAGTAAGGTTGCAAGAGTTCCACTCAACACCAACACAAAGATGGAACCTGATGAAGATGGTGAATCAGTAGATCAAACTCACTACAGAGCTATCATTGGGTCTCTACTGTATCTCACAGCAAGCAGACCTGATATCACATTTGCTGTTGGAATATGTACAAGATATCAAGCAAATCCAAAGAAAAGTCATCTGGAACCTGCTAAAAGAATTCTCAAATATCTTAAGGGTTCTATGAATATGAGATTGTGCCTCAGATAACAATTTGTTACTCATAGGATACTCAGATGCAGACTATGGAGGTTGCAGAATTGGCAGGAAATCAACCTCAGACACTTGTCAATTCTTGGGAAGTAAGCTAATCTCTTGGTTTTCCAAGAAACAAAACTCAGTAGCCACATGCACTACTGAAGCTGAATATATGGCAGCTGGAAGTTGCTGTGCTAAAATCCTATGGCTAAGACAACAATTGAGAGATTACAACATCTTTGCCAATGAAGTCCCTATTTTCTGTGACAACAATAGTACCATTGTTATTTCAGAAAATCCAGTTCTCCACACAAGATGAAAACATGTGGATACAAGGCATCATTTCATTAGAGATCATGTGGAGAAGAAGGATATCAAAATGCTCAAGATCCATACTGACAAATAAAAGGCAGACATTTTCACTAAACCTTTGGCAGAAGCAAGGTTTCAAGAACTGTTAGTAGAGCTTGGACTTCTGGACCCAGGAGAGTAAGAAAAATGTCTTATTAAAATCTCAGAAGAGATGTTTTCAAATCAGTGGAGGAGTGACTTCAGTAGAGTCAATGATCTCAAAAGAGCTACAAGTCTCAGAAGAGGTAGAGCCTCAGTCGAGGTCGATTATATCCTAACTCATGTTATTTTAAAAGTGAATGCTTCTTAGTTTTAAAAGATAAATTCTTTTCCAAAAATGGTAATGAGTACTTACTGTGAAATTAAATATTTGTACACTGTTTTGAAAATATTATGTTAAATGGAGCATTTAATGCGCGCTGTAAGAGTCAGTAAAACTTTTTCAGTTTCCTATCTCACGCGCCTTAAAAGACGGATGATGTGACCTTCCGGCTACCAACCCTTTTAATCCTCGCCTTCCATTTTAGGCGGTTCTTTTCTAACCGTCTAGATTTCTCAATAACTCCCCACAACCCTTTCAACTATCCACGATCTCATCTGATTCAATCCCAGCCGTTAATCAATCATTTAATCTCACCGTTCATTCCAGATATAAAAGGTCCTCATATCAGTCTCTGAAACCTTTTCGAAATCTCACATGCCCAAATTTCACTACCTTTCTCTAAGAACTCTTTGTGAAATTCAACAAATTTCTTCAAATTTCAAATGGCAAAAATCAACCTTGGACACCTCACCAACAATAATAATTTTTGGTACGAACCCAATATTCTATTTGATAACCCAGAAATACAATCCAGGCCTGAGTTCAGGCACATCAAAGAAGCCCTGGAGATGGTTAAAACCGTCGGGCTAGAAAAGTTCTTATTAATTCATCCAGAGAACTGCTTTGATAGACAGGTATTAGAATTCTTTTTCTGTGTCAACAACACCGATTCCAAGATTAAATCTTATTTATTCCTGAAAAGAAAGAAGAAAATTGATCAAGATAGAGAGGAATTTATAAAATTCCAAAAAGTAAGGAAAGAGATCGAGTTAGAAGGGGATGACTTGAAGGAGCTGTTTGGTCTCCTATCGAAAGGCCCTAATCCAGATACATGTATCGCGGATAAGGAGGAGGATTGGGTATACACTATAATGGAGAAGAAGGTTAAGTATAGCCCAACGATGAACAGAAATGTACTTCTCCCAGTTTACAATGTGCTGTGCGAGATTGTTGGGAAGTTCATACTGGCCAACCAAGGAAGCTCCGAGCAAGTCAGTAAGCCAAAGCTGAGGCTGATGAAGGTTATTGTGGAAAGCAAGGAGAAGGAATACAACTGGCAACAGTTCTTCCTTCGTGCCTTGAACAAAGAATGCACGAAATTACAACCAGAGAAAACTCCACAACTGGTGAGCAAGCTCAACTATGCCTCCAAAATCTCAAATCTAATTGAGAACGTAGATGTTGGAGTGGATTGGAAGGAGGATAGGAAATGGAGCAACTTGAAGTCTTTCTTCAAGTATGGAAAAGCTTTAGAAGGAAGGAGGCTGAGTGTAAGCGAGGAGAGTCCAGAAGAGGTAGAGGATGTGGAGGAAACAAACCCCTCTGAAGGGAAGAAGACAAAGCTGAAGAGGAGGTTAGTAAAGCTGAGTGATAAAATGGCCAAACACAAAGAGGAGGTGGCGGAAAAGGCCTCAAGAAAGAAGGAGAAGAGGGCTGCAAAGACAGAGAAGGAAGCAACCAGACCTAAGAAAGCAAAGATTTCAACCTCTACTGATGATTCATCATCAGGTAACCCCGATTCTTCCCAACACATTATTTCTACTGATACCGACTCAGATGCCCTAACCCCTACCCCCATTAAAATCAAAACCAAACCTCATACTCCTGTAAAAACCAAACGCATATCCATCATTTCTAAAACCCCCACCGAAGGCTCTCAACAGCCTGAAAGTGGTTCCCCAAAAGACACCCCCTTTGAGGTTTCAACTGAGGCAACCTCAAACCCACCTGAACCAACCCCCCGCTGACCAAACCTCCACTGAACCAAACTCTTATGAACCCAACCCCTCTGAGCAACAAACTTCGTACCTTGAACCATTCCAGAGGAGCCCTCTGACCCCAGATCCCCCACCCCTTCCCTTTCATCTGATGATGAAGAGGAGTATACATTCTTGGATACTCTTAGGGATGAAGTGGCCTACTCTCTTGAATCAAAATATACAGATTTGGATGGGCATCCTACCCTGAAAGCTATGTTCCTAAGGGTTAGGTTACTTGCCCAACTCAAAGACCGGAGGCTGGCAGAGATCCTCTTAGCCGTAGGAGGAGAGAAGGCTGAGGAGTGGAAGAAAGAGGAACAAGAGGTTCTAGACTTCACTAGCCTAACCAAAATCAGGCTTCTCTGTGATGAGAAGATCTTTCAGAGCCTGGTGATGGAGAAGATGAATGAGGCAAAGTCCACATCCACCTTGGAGGAAACTGAGAAGGGGAAGAAGGAGAAGGAGAGGCCAGTGGTGGAGTCAGGTACATCACCAATGCCAGGCGATGGTGAAGTAGCCAAGGATGTATCAGAGAGAAGGGATACTGAGGCTCAAAATTTTCCACAGTTAGTGGTGACTTTAGAGTCAGCTGAGGTGACTGGAAAATAAGGAGTAGAAAAAGAGAGAGAAAAAGAAAAGGAGGTTGAGATCACTGCTGTTGTGAGTGGAGAGATAAAAACAATCGTCCCTGTAAAGGGCGAATTGGCTGAAAAGAACTTAGTTGAAAATGAGAAAGAGTGTGAGAGTGAGAAGAGAGAGGAGGAGGGAGCTCAAATGGAGATAGATGTGCAAACTGGGCTAGGTAGTGAGATTGAGGGGGAACGTGCTAATCCTTTGTCTTATGCAGGAAATCCATCCCTGGGAGTACCCCAAATTAATCTCAACCTAAGTCCCCTGAAGCAAGCCATCAGCAATGTTGAAGGAGTTAGACTTCCATCTCTAGAAGCTCAACTGATAGATCTACAAGAAGTTATACAAGAGGAAGTAGATAAAATGGTGATTCTCTCAGACCACATTGATGAGCTCATGGAGTCAACTACCTCATCCCTCCAAAATCTTACCCTCAAAGTTGAAGGTTCTCAGCAGATGGTAATTGATGTGGTTGAAGGGCAAAGTGTACTGGTAATTGAAGCTCTCAAGAAGATAGAGAAGAATGAAGAAGAGGCCAGAGCTAAGTTCTTGGAAGACTCAGTGGAAAACGTTTCCACCAACCTAAAGTCCTCAGTAGAGGCTTTCTCAACTGACCTGCTAGAGAAGGTTGAAGGGTTGTGGAATAAAAAGGTAACTGAGTTCGAGGTCAAGCATGAGGAGATGAAGGCCAGCCTGAAGGAGGTTCTAAAACAAGCAACAGAAGACTTCCCTACTCAAGATCAGATGTTATCATAAGTGCAAAACTTGATCAATTTGTCAAGTTTGGCCAAACTGCTGGAGCAACTCTTGAGAGATTAGAAGATAAGGTGGACCACTGCTCAACCCAACTAAGGGCACTTGAACATGACCAGATGAGGCTAAACATCACTGTTGCAGAGTGCATGATTAATGCCAAAAATGGGGAAGAGTTAGTGTCTGGAAAGCAGATGAAGCTGGATCCATATAATTAGATGGAGTTAATTCTTGAGACTGATGATTTTGCAAAAAGTCAGCAGATCAAGAATACCATGAAAAAGGTGAATAAGGAGGCTCAGAAGTCAGCTGATGAAAGGAGCAAATAAGTGAAAGGGAAAGAAGTCCAGGAGGAGAGGGACCTAACAAAATTCAGAGAAGCTGCTGAGAAAGAGAAGAGAGAAAGAGCTGCTCTGAAGGGGGAAACAACCAAGAGGAAGGTTGCTGATACACTCTCAGCTGAGGTGGCAAAGAAGACAAGGTCTTCTCTAAGGTTGACTGCAAAGTCAACTGAAGACTCAGTTGAGATTCTTCCAGTTCTAAACCCAGAGCCTATCTCCTCTGAGACCTCAAGTCTGCTCCAATCAGGGTCACTGAGCTTACAGATCTTATCAAAGAAGCAGGAGACATGAATGAAAGAGCTCAGAGACTTTCAGCTCAACAGCAGGAGAGAAAGGATAAGGCAGTTGGGAGGATAGAGTCCATAGCTGAACTGGCTGAAATAAAGAAGAAGGAGAGGTTGGCAACTTTTGACAAGACCACCTCGAAGAAGTTCAGAAACGACTATCAAAAGTGGGCTGCCAAGTTGAAGAAAGATAAAGTGGCACTTTCAAAGGCCCAGTTCCCTCACCATGATACTTGGGTTCCCAAGAAGCTCAATGATGTTTGGGAAACGGCCAAGAGGGAATTCGTCTACTCCTATTATGTCAGCGGAGAGCTTGGGAAAGAAAATGCACAAGACTTGTTCAATGACTGGCTCTTTGAGTCTTACCCAAAGCTCTACCCTGATATCAACGAGGCCTGGAATGACAAGTTTCCAGACCATGCCTTGAAAGCTCCTGAACCCATAATCTACTGGCCCCCAACTGATGCAACTGGCAAAGTTGATAGATAAAGAATTACTTATGAATGGGTGTCTCTATGTGAGCATTTAGGACTCAGGGGACATTCTAAGGATGTTATGGAGAGAAAGAACGAGCTGAAGATCAGAGTTTTTAAGCAGTATGGACTGGAGCCATTATTTGAGTCCATTTGATTTTGGTCAAGTGATTTCTGGGCATTTGTTTATAAGTCCCAGCTATTCTGTTGTTTTGAACTTATTTCAGTAGACTTCACTGTAATTGTACTTGCACTTGATCCATTGAAATGAAACTCTACTGATTTTTCAGCCCAAGACAATATCTCATTATCATTTAGACTTTTTGTACTTGAATGCTTTAACTTACAAAATTACTTGAAATTATATGCCAACTGAATAAGCTCATCTGAAAGAAAAGATGTAATAAGATAGGTTTCAATATAATAAAAAAGGGGGAAATTGTATAGACTTATGTTTTGATTAAGATGCCAAAAGGTTCCTCCTAAGTCATTTGTAAGTAAAGTATTCAGTAGAGTTAGAATAGAGTTAACCAGTTCAAATGTTAAGGAACTGAAGTGCATTTACTGATTCAAGGAGTGTATCTAAGAGTTGAAGAAGTCCGCTGAAGAAGAAGTCCGCTGAAGGAAGAAGTGAAGTGAAGAAGTCTAAGTCATGAATATTTTCTAAGTGCATTCTTACTGAGACTATACCATCAGCAGAGGATCAAGGTCCACTGATGAGGACTAACAACGCACATTCAATTCTAAACACATTAAAAGTTGTTAGTTAATCTGGTTGGAACAAGGCAAATCGAATATTAGTAAAACTTGCAATAAATGAAGGAATAAGAAGGTTCTCTCAGTTGAGTTCCACCTTAAAACCAGACAAGACTCTGAGTAAGTAGACTGAGCGGCCCAATAAGAAGATGACACGTAGGTGTACTATACTAACAGCCGACCTGTCACAGACTGACAAATACCAAAAGTCTTACTTTAGCTTTCTCTAGAGAGCTGGTAGGCAAGCATGGTCTTTCAGCCGTTTCTTGACAAGACTTAAAACTTAAATAGAGCCGTTTGAACCAATCAGATACAAGAGACTTACTTGAGAAGATTCAACTCCAACGGGAAGATTTGCAAGAAGGTCTATAAATACAGAAGGTCGTGCCCATTTCTACGCACGGGAAACTCAACAAGAACAAGCATTCTCTACACTCATAACATACTACGAAGCACTCGAAATCACCTTTGTTTCCCAAGTGTTTCATATTTGTAGAGAGCATTTTAAGTAGGGTTGTTCACGGAGTTCGGAGATTACCGAACCCGTACCGAAATCTGCACCGAAAAAGAACCGTACCGAAAAAATTATGGACTTTTTTAGTTTAACCGTACCGAAACCGAACCGAATATTTTTTTGGTACGGATCTGGATATTACCAAATTAACCGTACCGAAAAACCGAATGTGACCGTACCGAACCGAACCGTACCGTACCGAACCGAATAACCGAATTAAATATGTATTAAATTTTAATTATTTTTTATTTTTTATTTATCAAATATTATTATAATGTTATTGAATTTAAGTACAACTAAACGATTTCATAATTTCTCCTCCTTTTCAAAATACAAACACTATATTATTTGCCTTATTAAGTTCATAAAACGTTAACTTATGTTCAAGTGTATATCAAAATGATTTAAATTTAATATCCTATTCTTTTAATTTTATTGTTCATGTATATTCATTTCTCACAAAAACTTGAATATGGTGTACCTTGTGTCATGAATTACGATCAACATAATTTTAATATTGCACTTTCCATTCACAAGATTTTTCAAAAAAAAAAAAATATATATATATATATGTATATATATTTTATATACTGTATTTTAAATACTCTATTGGTGGTGATTTACGAGCATATTTTAACCATCAATTATAGTATAATGTGTTATATTCAAGCTTGTAATGATATATGTTTGATTGTAGTTAAAGTTGAGTAATATCCGTGAGTGTGCATGCATCGAAATATTTTTTTAATGATTAAAAAAAGGAGAGAATGATAAAAAAGGGTAAAAAGTCCATTTCTCCGCTCTGTACCGTACCGATCCAGTCCGTTTGTAACCGAAAATCCGCTCCGATCCGTACCGAAAAATAAAATATCCGTACCGTACCGTACCGAAATTTTGGTACGGATACGGATACTCGAATTTTAAAATAACCGAACTTTGGTATGGACACGGATATTTTCAAATATCCGTTTTGGTCCGTACCGTGAACACCCCTAATTTTAAGCCCTCTGTAGCTATATCCAACCCTTAGAAAGAGATAATCCATCCTTAAAGCATTGAGCTAAACTTGTAAGGATTATCTCACAAACAGTTGGAACCAAACCCTACTCAAAACCCTACCCCAGAGTTAGTTGAGAGTTAGAGTTAAGAGGTGTTAGTAAGCTGATTGTTGTTATCAGTCTGAAAGCTGGTTTGTTTTGGGAACTAAGACCTAGAACTATCCTAGTGATCAAATATCCTTAGAGAGGATTAATTTGATCAATGCACCTTGGCACTATAACACAAGGAATTCCAAGTGAAAGGAATTCTCCTGTTTAATCAGGACATTGGACGTATGAGATTCATCTCTGAACCACTTTACATCTTGTGTATTTACTTTATGCTATTTCTCTAAGTGTGTGTTTACTTAAACAAGTTTTTATCAAACAAAACGAGGTTTTCATAAGGGCTCACTAATCCGCATTTGAAAGCTAATTAGATAGTAGTTCTACTGAAGTCTTGAGCTTTCAGTGGAGCTGATATCTCAGTAAGCTTTCATAAGTAAATCACAGCAGACTTCAAAGTCCACTGACGATCTACTGTCTTGAGTAATCTGATAAGTTTTAGGAAGAAGTTTGAATTTGTAACTACAGATGTATTCCCCCCCCATACACCTGTTTTAACTCGTTTCGGGACCAACAAATTGATTATCTCTTTCTAAGATTTGGATATGGCTATAAGCTCGATTACACAAGGTTTGGTATACTCTCTACACATGTGAAATACTTGGAAAACAAAGGTGATTTCGAGTGCTTCGTAGTGCTATAAAGAGTGTAGAGATTGCTATATCTTTAGAGTTTCCCGTACATGACAATTAGCACGACCTTCTGTATTTATAGACCTTCTTGAAAATCTTCCCGTTGGAGATGAATCTTCTCAAGTAAGTCTCTTGCATCTGATTGGTTCAAACGACTCTATTTAAGCTTTATGTCGCATCAAGAATGGCTTGAAAGACTTTGCCTGCTACCAGCTCTCTGAAAAAGTTAAGGCATGACTTTTGGTACTTGTCAGTCTGTGACAGACGGCTTGTCAGTAGAGTACACTGACGTGTCAACTTTTTATTTGGCCGCATAGTTACTTTGCTCAGAGTCTTGTCTGGTTTTAAGGTGGAACTCTACTGAGAGAACCTTCTTATTCTTTCATTTAGTGCAAGCTTTACTGACATTCGATTTGCCTTGTTCTAACCAGAATAACTACCAACTTTTAATGTGTTTAGCATTGAATGTGTTTTGTTAGTCTTCATCAATAGATTTCCTTTCCTCTACTGATGGTACTCCCTTTGTATAACAGCACTTAGAAAACATTTATAGCTAAGACATCTTCTTCAGTTGACTTCTTCTCAGTGGACTTGTCTTCAGCGAATGTCTTCTTAGAATACACTCTCAGAATTAGCAACTACACTTCAGTTCCCTAACATTTGAACTGACTAATTCTGATTTAACTCTACTGAATATAATTTACTTACAATTGACTTAGGAGGAACATTTTGACATTATAATCAAAACATATTCCTATACAATTTCCCAACATCGATGACACATTTGCAGCGATAATTGCTCTTTTTGTTATAAATAACGATCTAGATCCAGAACCCAAAACTATCGTTGAGTGCTGGAAGCGCTCCGATTGGGTGAACGGAAAGAGGCAATTGAAGCATAGCTCGCTTCGCTAAATAAAAGAATAGTATTTGGCTCTATCGTTCGTACACCCGCGCGCGCTATCCTTGTAGGATATAAATAGGTTTTTGTATGGAAACGAAATGAGAACAATACTATGGAAATATACAAAGTGAGGCTAGTAGCTCAAGGATTTTCGCAGAGACCCGATATTGATTTAGATCAAACCTATTCTCCCGTAATGGACGCAACAACGTTCCACTACTTAATATCTTTGGCATTTAAATTAAATCTCCAGATGAGATTGATGGACGTTGTAACCGCATATTTATACGGATCACTAGATGCCTATATCTATATGAAAATCCCCAATGGATTTGAGATTCCCCAGATGAGAAATGGTGAAAATCGTAGTATGTATAGTATAAAACTGCAAAAGTCGTTGTACGGCCTAAAGCAATCAGGTCTCATGTGGTATAACTGACTTAGTGAATTCCTCCAGAAGAAGGGATACACGATTGATATAACTTTCCCATGCGTATTCACGAAGAAATTGCAAGGTGGGTTTTGCATCATATCCGTATATGTTGATGATCTAAACATAATCGGAACATGCAAAGAGATTGAAGAAATTAGTTCAATCTTGAAAGCTGAATTTGAAATGAAAGTCTTGAGTAAAACCAAGTATTGCCTCGGCCTGCAGATTGAGCATCTCCCAGAAGTGGATAAGGAGCCATTTTGACCAAGAGAAGATACATAAATTCTGGGGCTAGAAGTTCCTTAATTGTTGGAGCATTACTCTATCTCGCAAATTACTTGCGAGATATAGCACTTCTCCTACAAGGAGACATTGGAATGGTGTTAAGCATGTTCTACGGTATCTCCAAGGGTCTCAAGATCTTAGATTGTTTTACCGAAGGAACTAAGACAAAACCTTGGTAGGTTATGCGGATGCTGGCTATTTGACTGATCCCCACAATGCCATATCCCAGACTGGTTACATTTTTCTCTGTGGTGGTATCGCGATCTCATGGAGATCGGTTAAACAAACTATTATTACCATATCTTCAAACCACTCAGAGATTATAGCTTTGTTTAAAGCTGCACGAGAATGTGTTTGGTTGAGATTCTTCGTAAAATATATTGGTGACTCGTGTAGTATCGTTAAAGGCGATACGTCCCCTACTGTTATATTTGAAGACAACGCAGCTTGCATCATACAAATGAGTAATGGGTACATCAAGGGAAACCTGACGAAATATATTTCACCTAAGTTTTTCTACCCATACGAACTCCAGAAGAGTAGCGTAATTACCATACAAAAGGTTCAATCTAGTGACAATCTAGCAGATCTGTTCACTAAGTCCCTACCTACATCTACTTTTGAAAAGTACATTCATGGTATCGGGAAGCGAAAGTTCAAAGGGTTGTTGTCTTCAGGGGGAGCGGTAACCCCGAAGTAAATCCAGAAGATTAGATCCGGAAGATCAATAAATTACATTCCTCCCTAACTAAATATTTTGGTCGCTACCTAGCATGTGGAGTTTTTATGACAAGACATATATGTTATGTCGTAATGTCCAAGGGGGAGTGTTATAAATCCAGTAAATTTATTATACCAAATCTAGAAGATTTGATGTGGACATTACTAATGGACTTATAACCTAAATGGACTTTAGGTTTAGACTATCTATTATAAATGAACCCTTGTACTCAGTATTGTATACACGCATACACACAAATATTAGTGAAACTCCTGACATGGTACGCCCCCAGACGTAGTCATTATCGACGAACTGGGTGAACAAACTCGTGTCTCTATTTTATGCTTACGATTTACAACAAAAATATTCTATTAGTTAGCAACTCTTCAATGGTAATGAAAATCAGTCTAAAAATTAAGTATAATTACAAGGGTTCATTAGAACAAAATCATTATCTCTCAATTAATACTCCATTTTGATTACCATATTTCTTTCCTACAATCATCCCCCTCAATCATTCCCTTATTCCTCTGCCAACAATCACCAACCCACATTTGTTATCCACTTAAATTTCAAAATTAGGCATGTCACTAGCAATGCAATCACCATTGAAACAATTTTTCCCCTAACATATCATTTTTATTATAGTGCATAGATGGAAAACAAAATTTCATTCTCATTACCATTGAAGTGTTCTTAACCAAGCGCGAATCCATTAAATAAGACTTGTTAAATAAACAAACAAGCTCAAGATTAATGATATTCGATTAGTAAGTTAACGAATTCACTTTTAAACTCGTGAGATGATTCAGTAAATTATAGTTAACGTTTTAATTTATTGTGCAATTTTCACACTCAATATTTACTCTCTTCATCCCCACATACATAGAACTACATATTTTTTCATGCAAATAATAAAAAATAAGTTATTATAGCTAGAACATTAAATTATTAAATTTTTGCTTTGTTTTTCCATTTAAAGCATATATGACTCTCATATCTTAAGACAATTACAACTAACAAAATAGATTAAATAGGGATAAAACTGATAATACAAATTTAATACTCCTTCCGTTCAAAAAAATTTATAACTCATTACTGTTGGACACAAAATTTAATAAAAACTAATATTTTATTAAAAAATAATTTTTATTAAAAAATAGATAAAATAGATAAAGTAAGGGTATTGTGGGACTCATTTATTTGTTTGTGAGAGATGTTTATTTTCAAATATAGTAGAGGTATAAATTTGATGGACAATTCAAAATGAATAGCGAGTATAAATTTGGTGGATGGAGTGAGTAGTATGTTAAATAGAGTAAGTGACCTATTTTTGTGAGACAAATAAATATTAAAAAATAAGTTATCTTTGTGGGACGGAAACAATATGATAAATAAAAATGAGTATGTAAAGTGTAAAACTTGTTTATGGTGAACAAATTTGCAACTAATACTCTTTAATAGAACAACTAACATCCTTCTGTAAAACAATTAATAGTTAATACCCTTCAAAACTATTCCTCCCTTCGATTCATTTTATAGATTATTCATTTCTTTATAAAATGAAGATTTTTTTTTTTCTATTTTCCAAAATAGCAAAAAGTAAAGTTTATCCCTTTAAATTTACCCTTTAAAAAGTTGAAAGAATTCTTTTACCCTTATTAAAAAAAAATTTGTACTCACAAATATTAATAAACAACTTTTTTATCGTGCCTTTTTATTTGGGTCATTCTAAAATGAATCGGAGGTAGTACCTTTTAGTGAAAACAATCAACACTCTTTAACAAAACTTATACTCTCAAAACAAGTTTCACAATGAAACTTGTTCACACAATACTTTGCCCATAAAAATATGTAGTTGAACCAATTTTATTAAATAAAATTATAGAATTTAATATATATATATATATATATATATATATATAATTTTAGAAATACATTCTTTTATTGTTGTATTGAATTGGTGAATAATTAAATTTATGATTGATAAATTCACAATTTTATCTCAAATGATAATTTAATCTAATTTTTTTAATTTTGATAAACAAAACTTTAATTTAATTTTGTTTTTGGCAATTAGAACCAAAAGATGTACTACCTCCATCCCATAATCCTCTTCATAATTGACTTTTTCTCATATTTTAGCGAGCAATTTTTTATTAGTATTTAAAATGATAAAATAATTTTTAAATAATTTTATAATAGAAGAGAGATAGAGCTATCATACCCAACCTTAAAAATCACTTTATCATTTCAAATACTAATAAAAAACTTACTCGCTAAAACACAAGAAAAAATCAACTGTGAAGATCATTTGGGGACGGAGGGAGTATTTTCTTCCACTCGAAAATGATGATTAGTTATTTATTGTCTTTCGATCAGATATAAACATATTAATACAATTAATTATTTATTGTCACGTAAGTGACATATTATTTTTGAACAGGAGAAAATATGTATGTGTTGCCAAAAAAGTTAATTGAAGTTTTTTTTAATAAAATTAAAAAAAATTTAATTTAAAATAAAAATTTAATTTTATTTGCATTTAAATATGGGCAGTATAAAGTTTATTTACACTCCATAAATACTTATGAATCAATAATATATATTTGACAAATAAGTTTAAACTCAACTCCAAAATAACCGAGTCTTAGCTCAAATTTTCACCTATTCAAAAGTTGAAGCAATTGGTGATAAACATTAGAATAATTAAATTCTCTCTGTTTATTTAAGGAAAATTAGAATAATTAATTGTTAATTAGAATATAATAGTTTGACCAGCTTCATAATTTTGAAAAATGCGGAAGAAGAGCGAGAAGGCAGGGAATGCAGAGAGAGAAACCTCGACGACGTATAAAAGCAAATGAAGAACAATTAGCCCACTCTATTTCACTATTATTTTTCTCCTTGAAAAATTCATTCCTATTTTCTCTTTTTTCATGAGAAAAACCGTTACGATTTACGATCAATCTCCTTCGTCCTCGGAGCTCTCCTTACATGATTTGATCTAATGCGAATTACTGATAATAATCAATTATGTTTCGCCTTCTTGTCATCGTCGATCGCTGATCTTCCACCGCCAGCCGCCGCCATCATATGGTACATTTCCTTGTATGCGAATGTGCGTTTTCATGCATATATTTCGTTTCAATATTTTATTATCCTTTTGATTTTCTGGATATTGGATGTGGAAGTGGAACCGTCGGATTTTCCTTTTTTAGGCTTATATGAGATTGTGGGGAAAAAATATGTATTGGTTTGATTTGTTGTTTGGCATGCCTGGCTTTGATCCGATCTCCATTTCCACGTGATAATTTATTCGAGGGAAGAATTTTGCATACAATATTATTGCATGTGGATCCTGCATAAAATGATGAATTCAAATCTATTTTGCAGATACTGTTGGAAATTAATCGCCAACGCAGATTTAATTCTGTTTATTTTCTGTTTTTAATTTATCTATCTTGACATGTATAATATTAATAATGATGAGGAGATCAGGTGTTTGATGAAATGTTTGTATCAACCTTGAGTCTCAGCCTTAATTTTTTACTTTGCATAGATATGCCCTGATTCTTGTAATTATCAATCATCATTATTATGTACTTTATATTGTTTTTATACTCACATCACCATGTGAAGGTGCTCATAGCCACATGGAATTATTATTCTAAGACAGTGATCAACAATTAAACAGAGCATATAAAAAACAATAGCATAATCTTGGTTGAAATTAGTAGAAACAATCTAAATATATACATGTGATGCCATCCTTTCCACTCTTACTTATTAATCTTTCAGTTGATAATTATCTGCTAAATAGTGATAAAGATTTTGCAATGATGTGATTTCTCTGCAAGAAATGTGGATCAATAACTGAAGTGGGAGGATGATCTATTGATACAAACTGCTCAAAGAGAGAGCATTCTCATCATCAAATATCTGTGTTTTAAGCTAAGAGCAATGGATGACAATGGGGGGAGCAAGGTCACAGGCATCAGACATATTGTGAGCCTCAAGGGGATCCTTAAAAAATGGCAGAACGTGACGCTGGGCCCCAAGGAGAGCAACAGCCCTCGATCTGAGGACATACCGGGAGGCATCAACCCTGCAGTTAGTAGACGGTTGATCAATGCAACATTTAATGGTGACTCAGACGAGGAAACTTGCCAGAGCCCCGATCCCCCACTGGACGTCCCCAAAGGCTACCTGGCTGTATACGTCGTCCCTGAGCTTCGTAGGTTCATCATCCCCACTAGCTACCTTAGCCATCCTCTCTTCAAAGTGCTGCTACAAAAGGCTGAGGAGGAGTTCGGTTTTGATCACAGCGGTGGCCTAACAATCCCCTGTGACATTGAGACCTTCAAGTACCTACTTCAGTGCATTGAGAAAAATCTCAAGAGAGACAGCACAACTGAAAATGGAGATTCCTGATGTTGGGTAAGAATATGCATTTAACCAAGAATTGCTCACTCTTCGATTTTACCAAAGATTAATTGTGTATATGTTTGTTGTTGATTGAACTATTATTGTCGACTTGGGAAATTTAAGCGGTTTCTTGAATAGAATGGTCTTGGATTTATGCGTGTTTCATCTCGTGTTGCATTTTATGCATTGATGATATTATTATACACATGGGATTCAGCGGACATTCTTGATGGTATGCATGGATATGAGATGTGCTGCATTTATCCAAGAATTGTTCTTGTTCAATTTCAGCAACATTAATTCACTACAGGAAACATAAAACTGTCTTAAGGAAATTGTTTATGCTACAACATCTCCAACAAAAATTTCGCAGTGAGATTGCCTACAAAAAATTATAATTATTTAGACATTTCCTTTCTCAACCTACAAGGTAATTTGTCTGCATAATTTTTATAGTCAAGTTGTTTGTAGTTAAATTTTTGTAGGTAAATTGTTTGTATTTAATTAATGCCTAAAATTTTCATTTTATAAGCAAATTGTTTATAGGTTGATGAATGAAGATTTTATGTAATTAGAAAATTTTGTAGATAAATAGTAGTTAAATTCTACTTATAAAATTTTTTTATTGGAAAATTTATAGTTAACTTTTTATTTTCTTGTAGCGACCATGTATATGTTGTTGATTGATGGGAAATTTAAGCGATTTCTAGGTAAAGATCGTCTTGGATTTTTCATATTTCATCTCACGTTGCAGTATACATTGATGATGTTGTTATTATAATTAAGGAGACTGCATATCAGATTGTCAAAATATTTTCCCAGATTTATCCAGATGTTACTCTGCATCACGGCCATCAAATTCTTTTCTTCGTGTCGGTTTTACTTTTTGTCCTGTAAAGTGAAATGATAGTGTGGTCTTTAATTATATCAGTCTCTAGACTGCTTGTGATAATATAATTGCGAGCCCATAAAACCGAAATTATAGAATATTGTAATAAATTTAGATGGCGTTTGGTTTGAATTCTTTTTTATATTAACAATGAAGATAAATATAGGGTAGTTATAATAATTAATGTAAACATAAAGATGATACAAAATACTATTTTTCCTCTTAAATAAGGTAATCATTAATTCATTTGATTACATTTTTTTTTTCTTATAATTTTTCTCCTAAATCATTCTCCCATGTCCAACAACATTCTCTTTTTTTGTCCATATTTTTTCAAATTAGAGTACAACACTAATAATGTAACCATCATGAATATAATCAATTAAAGGGGGTAAAATTAACTTTTTAAAGTTAAGTAGGTATTTACACAATTGTTAATTTTTATATTGGGCAATTTAAGTGTGATACACTTTAGTATCAAAATGTAAACCTTAGGTGATTTAAAGGATCCACTAGTTCCAACATATATACTCTTTGAATAATTATAGGGAGATACCTTTAATACCATTAATTATATTCTTAACTTATCAAGATTTTATATTTTGGGTAATTTAAGTGAAATATCTATTAATATACTGAATTATACTCTTCTGTAATACGGATAGTGTTATACGATAAATTGTTTTACAAAAGACCACACTATCAACGAACCTAATTTATCAATTTTGATGAAGATGCACATTGTAGAGTAAGTCTCTTGTGCACCTGGTGCATGATTCATTCACTCAACAGTTGAGGTTGTTGTTTATACTAAAAAATGTGGATTGATTACACTGAAAAGTGTGGGTTGATTACATTGAAAGATTTTCAATGTTATCAGTTTTTAGTGCAAATTTTTCTGTGTAATCAATGTTAGGAAATTGATCTGCAATTATGGAGAATAAGATAGGAACAAAAACAATAAAGACACATGTATTTTTTGACCAAGTTCGCCATGCATGACTACGTCTGGGGCATTACAAAACTAGAAAATCTACTAATACTCTTGTGATGATCATACAAGATAGTGCAAAATACAATGAGTAGTCAGAGGGTTATTTATACTAAAAATAATGCACGGTTAATTGACTCGAACGCAAAATACTAGCTTGACTAGTAGTTACCCCACAAGAGTATATAATCACTGTAGTATGGGCGAGTATAGAGACCAAGTTGTATCGAACTCAAGGGAAAGTGTGTATGCGAATAATCCCTGAAGATGTATGTCTCGTAGCTAATATGAATGCTATGTTGGGTTTATACTAGTACTAAACTATAGTATACTAATTAAATTTTAATAATGAAATTAAACTAAACTAACTTCTGTTTGAAGTGCAAAGATGATGATGATGCTCGGGATAGGAATTTCTACGTATACTAACGGAGTTGGTACAATAACTAAAATAATCGTGATGTGCAAGTTAAAATTCTAAGTGTACTAAAACTAGGCAATCAACTTGCCTAATCTAGCACAAGAATTGAAAGAATAAAAAGCTCAAGAATTAATCCCAATACTTAGTTCGATCAACCTACTTCACTAATCCACTAATCAAATTATATGGATTGTGCTTAATTATTGAGGCTCTAATTTAACTAAGGTGATGTGGTCGTCCTCCCTAGATAAACCGGTAAATTATAAACCTCTTCCAAAAATCATCTCCAAAAGCCTATTCGTTATTAAAGAGTAATGCGGTCGTCTTCTCTCTAATAATTTTCGTTCTCAATTCCAAGATTATTCTAGGGTTTATTAGAAATATTCAACAATTAAGAGAACTAAAACTATACACCACAAATTATCCTATACGTACCATCGTCCTACTTCTACGAGTTCATCCTTTCCCAAACATGCAAGGGTCCTAGCCTAACATAGTAAATTTCAAGAATAAAAGCAATAGTAAAATTCATAATCATATGCATAATTGAAAGGATTAAAGAATTCAAGATCATAAACGAAATATGAAATCAATAAATTCAAGTCTCAAAATAAATCTTTTAAAATCTGAAAAACCTAGGTTTAATCGTCTCAAATACTCAAGAAATCAAAATCCATTCAAAGAAATAATTAAACTAAGAATTCGTATGCTAAAAACCTCAATTACACGTTGTAAAACCTTGCCAAAACTCTCCAAACTCCTTCCCAAGCTCTTCCTCTTCAAACACTAAGTCTAAATATGTGGTGGTGTCTAAAAATAAGCTTGGAAGGGGTATATATAGTGTTTGGGCTGAATTGGACCGAAATAGGCCGAACCCGCTCGACCTGCCCTCTTGGCGCTCGAGCACTACCTCCTCGAGTGGTTCACTCCTCCAGCGCCAGTCACGCGCTTGACCACCTCCAACTAGAGCTCTTAGCGCTCGAGCACTACTCACTCGAGCGGTCTCGGCTACATGGTAAGGGATGTACTCGACCTCCTTAAGCTTGAGCGGTTACCGCTCGAGCAATGCTCACTCAAGCGGGTCTTGGACAACAGAATGTGTGGGGCGCTTGAGCCCCAGTGCTTGAGCACTTGGTGCTCGAGTGCCCTTGCTCGAGTGCCTCCTCCTTTTGAGCTAAGTGATACTTTTCTTCGCACGAACTAATACTTTACATATTTCTTCAATATCTTCTCATCCGGGAGTCCGTATCGATTCAAAGTCCAACAAACTCTATTTTTTGCCCTCTTTCCTAATATGAGCATCAAAGAGACAACTTGATTAATTTATGAAAATGATACTCAAATTAACTTACTCACCAAATATGCTCAAAACACGGACTAATCGGGCTACAAAACATCACAATTTCACGCCTAATCAACCCCCCCAAACTTACCATATTGCTTGTCCTCAAGCAATGAAATAATAAGTAAAGTGAAATTGTTAGAAATGAATCAAAGTACCAGATCATGCAAGTAATAGTTTTCAATCTTAAAAAATCGATCACTCGCACACAAACTCACCCCCTTCATCCTACTCATGGATAATCAATAAGATCAACTAAAATCAAACATGGATGTGCCCTCGATGATGTGTTTCGCTCCCTCACAAGTATTTATCAATAAATAGGGACACTCTCAATCAATCATTCACACAAATTAGTAACCATGGGCTTGTAAGTACTCTCAACTTCGACCACATACTAGAATTCATACCGAATCAAAAAGAACTTTTTCAAGGTTGTAATGTACGACTCTTTGGACATGTGGGGTAAGTATATAGGATAAACTGACTCAAGTGAATGGAGAATAGTGACTTGAACACAAAATACTAGCTATACTAGTAGTTACCCCACAAGAGTATGGGATCCCTGTAGTATTGGCAAGTATTGGGACCAAATATATCGTACCCAAGGGAAGGTATGTATGCGAATAGATCCCTGAAGATCTACGCGTCGTAGTTAATATGAGGGTGTGTTCGGGTTTAGGAATGTAATTAAACTACTCTAAAATCTACTTCTATTAATGCAAATAATAAAATCAAATAAAGAACTAAGGGTTTAATCAAATATGGAATGGTGATGCTCAGGATAGGAATCCCTACGTATACTAACGGAGCTAGTACGATAATTAAAATAACCGTGATATGCAAGTATTAATCCTAAGTGTACTAAAACTAGGCAATCAACTTCCCTAATCTAGCACCAGATTGAAAGACTAAAAACTCAAGAATTAACCCTAATACTTCGTCATATCAACCTACTTCACAACCCACTAAACAAGTTATATGGATTACGCTTAATTAGTGAGACCCTTATTTACCTAAGGTGATACGGTCGTCCTCCCTAGATAAACCGGTAGATTATAAACCCCTTCTATAACCCTATCGTTAAGTCTACTTGTTATCAAAGAGTGATAAGATCGTCCTCTCTCTAATAACTTTTGTACTCAATTCCAAGATAATTCTAGGGTTTATTTTAAGCATTCAATTATTTAAGAGAACTAGCATTAAACATCACAAATTATCCTAATCACGTACCAACATCCTACTTCTACGAGTTTATCCTACTCCAAGCATACAAGGATTTTAGCCTAGCATGGTTTTAACGATAATAAAAGCAATTAAATAAGCAACGAACATAAACATGACGAATTGAATTGAAAAACTCAAGAACATAAACTAGGGTTTTGAAGAAAGAAGTTAAATCTAAGAACGCATATCAAATAAAGAAATTAAAGGTCTCACGTACTAAGAGTTGAAGAACAAAAGAAAGAAAATCAAAATAAAAATCTAAACTATGAATTCGTAATATCAAAATCTCGATTACACGTAAATTATGCTTGCTCAAACTCTCGGTGATCTTCTCTCTCTAAAAACTATCTCTATGTGTCAAGTGGTGTCTAAAACGTGTTCGGAAACGGGTCGATTCGGGAACTCATGGGCCAAAAACGGGTTAAAAGACCAAACATCGTGCGTAATTGGGTGGTGGTCGAGCGGTGGCGCTCAACCCCCTCTTTAATCGAATGGTATGGCCTTCCAGTGGGCGTTGGACGCTCGAGCTGCCACTGCTTGAGCGGTGGCGCTCGAGTGAAATTGCTCGAATGGTGCTTGTGGTCCAATGGGGTCGCTCGAGTTCAACTGCTCGAGCGGTTCCTTTGCTCAGCTCAAGCGCCCCAAGTCCTCTGTAAGTTTTGGCGCTCGAGCAAACACCTTGGTCGAGCGGTGGTGCTCATCTGCTCGAATGACTTCTCTTCTTTAATAAAATGATACTTTTCTTTGCACGAACTAATACTATTCGTATTTCTTCAATATCTTCTCATCCGGGCATCCGTTTGAGTCGATTCAAAGTCCTACGAACTCCATTTTTCACCCTCTATCCATCTATAAGCATCAAATAGGCAAATTCATCACTTTATGAAAATAATACTCAATTGACTCCAAATACTCATCAAATTCATTCAAAATACGGGCAAAACGAGCTACGAATCATGACAATTTCACGCCTAATCAACCCCCCTCCCCCAAACATACCATATTGCTTGTCCTCAAGCAATGAAATAATAAGTCAAGTGAAATTGTTAGGAATGAGTCACAGAACCAAATCATGCAAGTAATCGAGCTCAAGTTTCAAAGATCGTTCACACGTACACCAACTCACCCCCTTTATCATACTCATGCAATAACAACAAGGAACACCAAGATCAAACATGGATGTGCACTCAACGATGTGTTTCACTGCCTCACAAGTGTATATCAATGATAAGGGACTCACCCAATCAATCAATCACACATATCAGCAGTCATAGGCTTGTAATCACTCTCAACTTCGACCATACTCTAGAAATCAATGCCGAATCAAAAAGAACTTTTCTCAAGGTTTTAACGTAGACTCTTTGGACAGGTGGGGTAACTATATGGGATAAGTGACTCAAGTGAATGGAGAATAGAAAATCAAACTCAATATTTCGAGACGAGGAACATAACACTTCAAACATCTTCTTGCAATACACTTTTAATTCCTACTACTCTCAACACTTCAATTTTTTTTCTAACTCATTTCACTTTTTCAATCACTTCACCCCGTTTTTTTCTCTTTCACACATACATATGAGCTCATTTTTCTTTTGCTCATTCTCAAATTTTTTGTCTTCCCCACAACTCAAATTCTCATCACACCTTCTTCTCAATTACACTCAAGCATAAATAATTTCCCTTTCTCAACTCAACTCGATCCCTTTCTCATTCACAACTTTTCCTATTCTCCACTCAAATTGGGACAAAAAGAGTTTAAGAATTTGGTTAAGTTTAATGTGCTAGCAAATAAAATAGGCTAAGGCTCAAACGGGCTAACAAGGGATAAATATCATTGGTAGGGAAAATTTAGGCTAAGTGACTCAATCAAATCAAAGATGGCCTAATATCACTTTCGGCATATCAAACTAGATATAATCAAGAAGCGAGAGCACACACAAGTTCTAGAATCTTCTAAGGTGACGATCCACTCACAAACGAAGAGATCAATTTATGCATCTTAATCTCAGAAAGGCTCAAATCTCACAGCTTTCACATCCATGCTAGTCCTAGTGAATTCTCACTCTCACAACACAAGTATTCAAAAGGAAAGTTCGTAAGTATACGAGTTCCCTCTAAAATCAACTTTAACTCCTACACTCACACAATAAACTCCCTAAATCAACTTCACAATTCACCCTACTCATCAAATCATACTCAAGAATAACAATCAATAAGTAGCAAGAGTTAATAAGCATAAAATAAATCAATCAGCTCAATAAGTTCAGCACAAATCACAACCCAACGAGTTAAAATTCAGTTACAGACCAATTCAACCACATCGCTCAAACAAATCAGTTCACACTCAAAAGGAGAAAATAAGAAAAGAAAAGAACAGAAAAAAGAAAAGAAACTGGGGGGAATCCCCATAATCAATGATCTGGAGGCGGCGGAGGTCGGTAGTGTGGGTGATCGGCTCCCATGTGAGAAACAAACAACGTCTCCATCCATCTATGCATGTCGGAGAACTTGTCCTCCATCCGAGCTGATCTCACATCCATCCTATCTTGAGCTTCAGGGAGGTATGTCATGTCCGTCTGAAGGTTTTGGATCTGCTGCCCCATTCCCGTCCACTCCGAATGTGACGGGTACCATGTCTCAGGAGACTACACTACTGGCGACTCGACCTCCATTTCCTGTGGTCCTTCATCCGCTGCCACTTCTCCTTCTTCGTCCACTCCTCTTTCGTACTCTTCCTCCTCTTCTTCTTGCAAATCACGGACCACACTCGAACCGGCACCACTCGTGCCCTCTCCTCTAGTCCTCTTAATCAGCCTCGTATCTCGCAAGCCTCTATCATCCACATCCTTGGTGAACATCTTTCCTATCTCCAAATGCTGTGCCCCGTTCATCCCAATGTTCTCTTTCTTGTTCCCCTTCAAAGATACCAGACGCTCATTAGCAAGAGGGAACAAATCGTCCTCTTTGTACCTAATGTTATAGGACCCCAACCATCTCTCGAACATCAATGTGTTCATCAGCTGCTCAAAATCCAAATCCTTCCCAATGCAAGGCACCAAAGCACGTACAAATCCCAAACTCTTCAAAAAGATAGAGATAAGACCCCCTCCTCTAATTTTCAACGTCTTAAAACCAAGCTTAAAAGGGACCTCCAAGTGATGGTCTAGAAAATCTCTCCCGAAGTCGTGATCCCTGACATGCAGCAAACACCACATTCCGTACAACTCTTTCGTAGTCACCGTCCCCATCTCAGATCGGGCATAGATAGTGTTCTCCAGGATTCTTTCCAAATACCTCAGAACCGGATTTTTGATCGCCGAGGCTCGAGCAGTTTGCCCCTTATACTCTCCCGCCATATCGCCCGTAATCTCCTTCCAGAAGGCGTTGGCTTTGAACGCATTCGACTGTCGGTTAAGCCTACTCAAAGCTGGAAGCCTGAGAGCTTGGTTGATGGCACTCACTTCACAGTGTTGCCACTCGTTCTTGATCTTAAATCTGAACGAATCTTCACCTCTCTTCTCCACAATAGCCATAAACTGCTCCACTAGATCAGCGTTCGTCTCCATAGTTAGCAGCAACTCATAGAAGTCTACCAATCGGTTCCGGGTGAAGATCCTCTTAATCTCCTTCTCGATCTCTAAATCCTTCAT
Organism: Ballota nigra; assembly: GCA_947034835.1. Lineage (NCBI taxonomy): Eukaryota > Viridiplantae > Streptophyta > Magnoliopsida > Lamiales > Lamiaceae > Ballota > Ballota nigra. Next base: position 50,656,764 of record OX344726.1, on the reverse strand, counting down.
AAACTCAACACAGGGTCATCGAGTTTTTTAAACCTTCCCAGCGACCAAATTCTACCTGTATGCTACGTAGCACCAACTATATCTGAAATCCAAATTATCCCATCTCGAGGGCATCAATCCCTTCCGAGTGATCTCATTCGTGACTTCCACCAATCTATCTCCCGACAATGTCCTATCTTCGTTCCACTTAGGAGGGGCCATAGTACCTAACTCACACAAATGCTCAAACAATTAGAGAATATCAACTACTCAAGAATATCATAAACACCTCAAATCAACTCAAATAGTCAAACAATCTCATATCCCATTTCTTTGTGCATAAGAGTTCACATAGACATGTAATTCTTATCTCAAATCATGCTCATCAAGCTCAAGCCATTTAAATTCGTATCAATGTTCTCGAAGTGTATTATGCCTAACTCAAAACGAATTCAACCAATTCAACAATCCCAAATTCAACAATAATGCCCACAACTAAGTCTATCATGAAGTAACATCACAAGAATTATGCAATTTACATGCTCAAGACTCAATTCATATCCATCTATCAACTCAATTCATTTCAATCCATAAGAATTTTCACTCAACAAGCAATACCCATATCATTTCCTCAAATTCCTACTATCTCACTCTAGAGATTCACCCATTCTACTCATACAATTCCAAAATTGGAAGCAAAACGAGCAAACCCAAAGCATATATGCATCAATTATCAACAAGGAATCAAGAATCAATGAGTAATACAAATAATCCCCGAATTTCATCCATAACCAATTAACCCTAATTCCTAATCTTAATCCATGCTAAATCGAAGTACAAACCATGAAAAGAACGAAGAAAGTTAGAAATTACATACCTTGGGATGAAGAAACATTAAATTCGTGTGAAAATTAGACGAAAAGAGTGTACGGGGACAAAAATGGTTGTAACCCGTCGAGAATCGCCCCTTGAGTGCATGCGTAGTGTGTGAAATGTGTGGGGAAGGAGGTATTTATAATGGGTGTGTGCTAGGGTAATTGACTGAAGTGCGCTCGAGCTGAGGTGGTCGAGCTATTTCGATGCTCGAGCGGCCAAACCTTCTGTAAGATTTGGCGCTCGAGTAAATGCCTTGCTCGAGCGGGGGCGCTCGAGCGGGGGCACTCGAGCTCAACTTGCTCGAGCGGCCTAACTTCCAGAATGTTGAAAAATGGCCCAAAAACTCAAAATTCAAAATGGAACTTGCACGACACCTCATTCTAACACTTCTCAAACATGTACTAACCTGAGAACTCCTCGATTTAAGCCAGGTCGCTCATTCGACCGAGGAGTTGGGGTCTCTTCCCAACGTGCAATTCACCAAGCCATATCAACTCACACATATGAACTCACACTCAATTCGATTCAACAATCCTCATACATCAATATTTTCGAAAAATTTGACCGATTTTTCATTTAAATTTCGTGTACAAACTCGAAGTACAAATACACACCCCCCAAACTTTGTTCTTGCTACGCAATAATAAAGTTTGAAAAGAATGAGTACGAACAAGTACGTGCACTAAATTCTCATGAACTTCAATCACTATCAATGCAAATCAACGAGCAAATAAAAATTCCACCCCCCAAACTTCGACTTTATCAAGCGGTCTATGTTTGGGGTTCGGGGTTACCTCTTACTCGAAATTCTGGATGTTCTTTCACTAGGCACAATACCTCTTCAAAAGTTGCTTCTCGTTAAGCTCTAACATGGGAACTTTAACACCACGAGCCAAGCCTACACAAAATTCTCACATAACGAAGTTAAGACTTACGATTCACCAAAATGACAAACACGAAAACAAAAACACACAAAAGGAAATAAAAGTGGGCTGTCTCCCACTCAACACTATTTTTAAGGTCCTAATACCGGACCGAGCTCAAAAGAGCTCATGGGACTTGAGGCTCAAAGTTACCTCCCTTATTCTCATAAGAGAAGTTGTAGAATTTCTTTACTCGATGCCCGTTTACCATGAACACGTTCCCATCCTCCTTTCCACTTCGAGATATCCACTCTTGTAGACCTTTCTCACTATATAAGGACCATTCCACTTGGATTTAAGCTTTCCACCAAACAGCTTCATCCTCGAGTTGAATACTATGACTCGATCACCAACTTGGAACTCATTCTTTCTCAATCGTGCATCATGCCATCTCTTAGTCTTCTCCTTGAAAATTCGGGCACTCTCATAGGCACTATCTCGAAACTCCTCCAACTCATGAAATTGAAGTAGTCATTTCTGACCCACCAAGGCACTATCAAAATTCAGCTTTTTGATTGCCCAATACGCCTTGTGCTCAAGCTCAACTGGCAGGTGACATGCCTTCCCAAAAACTAATTGGTACGGAGACATACCAAGAGGAGTCTTAAAAGCTGTCCTATATGCCCACAGCGCATCATCCAGCTTCAATGCCCAATCTTTCCTACTAACACTCACCGTCTTCTCAAGGATCTCCTTTATTTGACGATTCGACACCTCTGCAAGACCATTAGATTGAGGGTGATAAGCAGTAGAGATATGATGACTTACTTCATACTTTGACAGCAACTTCTCCATCAACTTGTTCACGAAGTGACTTCCCCTATCACTAATCAAGGCTCTCGGGACTCCATATCTAGAGAAAATATTCTTCCTCAAGAAGTCGATCACCACACGGGAATCATTCACTTTCGTAGGGACAGCTTCAATCCATTTAGAGACGTAATCAACACACACAAGGATATACAAGAATCCATTGCTAGGAGGAAATGGACCCAGGAAATTAATCCCCCATACATCAAACACCTCTACCTCCATAAACACGTGCAACGGTATCTCGTCCCTCTTGGTAATAGAGCCAAAACGTTGGCACTTCTCACACCTCTTCACCCATTCCATGCAATCTTTCAAGAGAGTAGGCCAATAGAAACCGGCTTGAAGCACCTTCCTACCAGTTTTCTCTCCTCCCAAATGTCCTCCACACGGCAAGGCATGACTATGCCATATGATATCACTCCACTCCTCCTCGGGCACACACCTTCTAAGCACAAGATCTATCCCTCTTTTGAACAAGAATGGATCATCCCAAATAAACTCTGAACTTTCTTCAAGAATGCCTTTCAGTGTAACGAATCCATCTCCACCGGTAACTCTCCACTTCCTAAATAATTAGCATAATCAGCAAACATGACGCCTTTCCTTCAACTCGATACACCGCGATATCTCCTAATCTAAACAGTTTCTCTTCCGGAAATTCATCGTTCACCTCTCGATCTTCTATTTTGTTCTCTTTTGTAAGCTCCATCCTCGAGAGGTGATCGGCTATCACATTCTCATTCCCCTTCTTGTCTCGGATCTCAACATCAAATTCCTGGAGTAACAAGATCCATCGAATGAGATGGAGCTTTGCATCCTTCTTACTCATGAGATACCGAATCGTTGCGTGATCCATATATATAATTGTTTTCGTCCCTACGAGGTAGGGTCAAAATTTATCAAAAGCATATACGACCGCCAATAACTCCTTTTTGGTAGTAGTGTAATTCACTTGAGCAGAATTCAACATCTTCGAGGCATAATAAATAGCATGAAACCGATTATCTCGTATTTTCCCCAAAGCAACCCCCATAGCATAATCGCTAGCATCACACATGAGCACGAACGGGCTCGACCAATCAGGAGTAACGAGAATGGGGGCATTCACCAACGCTTCTTTCAACCTGTTAAAATCCATTAAACACTCATTAGTAAACTCAAAGATGACTCCTTTTTCAAGAAGCCACGAAAGGGGGTTAGCAATTTGTGAAAAGTCTTTTATAAAGCGTCTATAAAACCCCGCATGGCCTAGAAATGACCGAATTCCCTTCTCGGTCGAAGGTGGAGAAAGCTTCTCAATAGCAATCACTTTCACGTTGTCCACCTGGATACCTTTCGAGGACACGTGATGTTCAAGAACAATACCCCATTTCACCATAAAGTGACACTTCGTCCAATTGAGTACCAAGTCCATCTCTTCACACCTGCTCAAAACGACTTCAAGATTGGTTAGACATTTATCAAACAACTCCCCATAGACGGAGAAGTCGTCCATGAAAACTTTCATATTCTTCTCAATCAAGCCATGGAAGATAGCCATCATACACCTTTGAAAGGTGGCGGGTGCATTACACAACCCAAACGACATTCTCCTAAAGGCAAAAGTACCATAATAGCAGGTGAAGGTGGTTTTCTCCTAATCCTCGGGTGCTATCATAATCTGATTGTATCCCGAATACCCGTCTAGAAAGCAATAATACTCAAAACCACCTAATCTATCAATCATTTGATCAAAGAAAGGCAAATGAAAGTGATCCGTGCACGTTGCCTTGTTCAACTCTCTATAATCAACACAAACACGTCATCCCGTCACTAATCTAGTGGCTACCAATTCATTAGATTCAGTTTTAATTACCGTGGTACCCCCCTTCTTAGCAACTACGTGTAACAGACTCACCCATGGACTATCAGAAATTGCAAAGATCATATCACTATCTAGTAGCTTCAACACCTCCTTATGTATCACCTCTTGTATCACCAGATTCACTCTACGCTGATTTTGCACTATGACCTTTGTACCCTCCCCTAATCTAATCCTATGCATGCAAATGGAAGGACTAATACCCTTAATATCCGCAATTGACCAACCTATAGCAGATTTGTGCTTACGAAGCACCACTAAAAGTCTCTCTAATTGATCATCAGATGGGCAAATACAATTACCGGGTACTTCTCACTATCGTCTAAGTAAGCATACTTGAGGTGATTCGGGAGTGGTTTCAGCTCCTTCTTTACCTCCAATGGTGGCGCCTTATCGAACATCTTCTCAAAAGTGGACTCTTCCACATCTAACTATTTCTCATCCTCGACTTTCATCACATCCATGAACTTACATCCTCGTTCTCTTCCAGACTGTCAACATAATCAAGGTCATAGAGATCATATGTCAGTTAATCGAGAATAGGATAATCATAATTATGCACATAGAAAGAGCAAGGATCAAGGAGTGTGTCTTCAACACAAGTGTCCAAGATATCAATGAAGTGAAAACTCTCATCTCCCATTGGATATTTCATCCCCTCATAGATCGCTATCTTTACCTCTTGATCATCGACTTTCACCGTGATCTTTCCATTGGCCACATCTAGCACCATCCCGGCAGTAGCTAAGAACGGTCTTCCCAAGATCAGGAGTACATGCTCATCTTCCTCCATATCGAGGACCAAAAAGTCGGCGGGAAAAACGTGATCCGCCACCGTCACCAGAACATCCTCCACCACTCCTTGAGGCCCAGTGATAGACCTATCGACAAGCTGGAGAGTCATCATCGTGGGTTGAAGCTCACCATCATCCAATTTTTTGAACAACAATAGAGGCATCAAATTAATGCTCGCCTCTAGATCACATAAGGCTCCCTTCTTGATCCCGTTCTCGATATCGCATAAGATCGTAAAGCTTTTGGGATCCTTCAACTTGGGAGGAAGCGCCTTGTGCACCATGGCACTCACCTCATGGTTCAAATGCACAAGCTCGGGCCCATCTACTCTTCGTCTCTTCGCTATCGGGTCCTTCAGGAACTTGGCCTAATTAGGCTTCTGTTCCAAAGCATCATAAAAGGTATGTTAGTATGCAACTTTTTAAACACATCAAGGAATTTTGTGAATTTCTCATCTAGTTTCTTTTTCATAAAACGTTGCGGATATGGGACGGGTATCACAGATTTGGGTACCCCCCATTCATCTCGCTCGTTCTCCTTCACATTCTTCCTTGCTTCCTTTGCCTTTTTCCACTTTGGAACTCTCTCAATCTCCTCAGTCTTTTCCTCCTCAAGGTCTTTGCCCTTCTGGGACTCATCCATATCTTTACTTTTCTGAGTGCCTTTACCCTCAACCCCTTTCTCAACTTCTACCTCCTCAATCTCATCCCTATCAACTGTCTCATCCCCATCTTTCTGATGTTCTTTACCCTTCATCTCAATCTCTTCTTGAGGCATCTCTGAATCAGCAGGTATTTGAGGACCCTCTTACTTGGTCCCACTTCTCAACTCAATAGCTTTGCATTGCTCCTTCGGGTTTGTCTCGGGCATTGAGGGATATTTACCCGACTCTCTCGTTTGGGACTTTGCAATTTAGCTAATTTGATACTCTATAGAAGTAAACGTGCGATTATTTTCCTGTTGAGCTCTATTCAAGTCCATGTCTCTCTTTTGGAGTTCTTGATCACGCTGATCTCCTTTCTTATGCAATTCCTTTATGTCATACTCCAATGAAGACAATTTCTTACTCACTTCTTCCACCTTCTGAAGGATCGCTCGCAACATCTCTTCGGTCGAGGCATCTCCTTCACCACCTGACGGTTTTGAACCTGGATCTACTCCGGGAGGTACAATAATTCTTGTCTTAGGATTGGCATACGAGAAATTCTCGTTCTTCCTCCATTGGTTCTGAGGAGGCTGCTGGCCTCCTTTATAACCTTGGTTATTTCACCATTGATTTTGAGGAGGTTGTGGACTTGGTCGTACAAATGGTTGACCGTAGAGAGGCCTTCCCTGCTGGTTGCCACCTTGTTGGTATCCGTCTTGATTGTAATTAGGCCTCCCCATATAGTTCGCCTCTTCATGCTGGCTCACCGGTTGGTCCACTTTCTCACTCATCACATTATTCTGCCCATTCAAACTCTGCCTGACCTCCAAGTTACTTATCTTCTCCATCATCGCCATCAACAACTTTCTAGTACCCTCACTCTCATCCATCTGATACGCTCGCTGAACTTCTTGTACCTCATTCCATTACCCCACATTCTTGACAATGTTATCAATAATCTCTCTACACCAAGTTGTACCACTATTCAGGAATGCTCCACTCGCACATGCATCAAGGTGGTCTTGACCCGCCTTGTTGGCTCCACAGTAGAAATAAGCCATGATGTCATCTTCATTGTACCCGTGCTGTGGGCACTCAATGAGCATATTGTAGTATCTCAAGTGAGTATGAGGATTACCTCCCCCTTAAATTGATTTTTGACTAGCATCTTCAGGATTCCTGGGGAGATAGAAAAGTTGTTTGCCTCTACCGGAGGCAATGCTACTCCATCGTAATACCGTTGCGGTTGTGCTGCAAACCTTCCTTGGATTGCCATATCAAGATCAGCGTTCTGAGGAACGTGCTGAGGATAAATGGGTGGTAGAGGTGCTTGTGGAACTGGAGGTTGGTTATAAGCAGGAGGTGCAGGGTAGTATGATAGATAAGGGTATGGTAGGTATGGGTAAGGATAAGGTGGGTTATTTTGAGGGTAGAGAGGGTTGTTTAGAGGATGTTGAACTAGGTTTTGAGCTGGATTGTTTTGATTATGTGGAGCCGGGTTTTGGCTCTGGCTTTCCCCTAAAGGGACTTGATTCTGACTGTCATTCCCTCCAGTTCCCTCAACCCGTTCCACTTCCTGATTGTACTTAGCCGCAGCTTCATCCAACTCATTACTTATGTTCATGTTTTCGTTCTCTCCACCGGCAGTGTTCATTCTTCTATTGAATGCTCTGTTTCTTCTTGCGATTGTCTCAGGGTCTAACTTTATTCGGTCTTCGCTCGATTCTCCTTGTGAGCGAGTTTTCATAAACCTGAGACCACAAAAGAAATATCAAAATGCAACTGTCTGATGTCTACTAATAAAACAGAAAAATAAAAGCACTCACTACTAACTACTAAACTATCTTCAAGTCCTACTCAATGGACATCATTGCCATTCCCTGGCAACTGCGCCATTGACTTGAACGCAAAATACTAGCTATACTAGTAGTTACCCCACAAGAGTATGGGATCCCTGTAGTATTGGCAAGTATTAGGACCCAAGTATATCATACCCAAGGGAAGGTATGTATGCGAATAGATCCCTGAAGATCTACACGTCGTAGTTAATATGAGTGTGTGTTCGGGTTTAGGAATGTAATTAAACTACTCTAAAATCTACTTCTATTAATGCAAATAATAAAATCAAATAAAGAACTAAGGGTTTAATCAAATATGGAATGGTGATGCTCAGGATAGGAATCCATACGTATACTAACGGAGCTAGTACGATAATAAAAACAACTGTGATGTGCAAGTATTAATCCTAAGTGTACTAAAACTAGGCAATCAACTTCCTTAATCTAGCACCAGATTGAAAGACTAAAAGCTCAAGAATTAACCCTAATACTTCGTAATATCAACCTACTTCACAACCCACTAAACAAGTTATATGGATTACGCTTAATTAATGAGACCCTTATTTACCCAAGGTGATGTTGGAGTTATACGTGAAAGTATGCTTTTACTTTGTATAACTCGTGTATCAAACACTCGTTTTATGAGAATAATCATTTTATCACATTTGCTTTAGTTATGATTGAATGTTGAATTTCTATTGCAAACCGTTCAATATATAGTACATGTTACATTGTAGTTAATGTGGTGATACCCGATCATAGAAGACAACATTAACAGTTTACTTGTAACTAAACGTACATTTTCACGACCTAGGTGGAATTGAACAATCCGCCGTGAAAGGTCGATGTGTAAAGCTCAGATTGGTCTGTCTTGACTAAGAGATTGCACTAGCACATTTAGTATGTGTTGAAGAGGACCTACAGCGAGGATAAATTCTTCTGTTCTGAAAGGTGAAGAATTAGACCTCAGTGGTTGTTGATTTCTTAATCTTCGTCACTTAAATAGGACCGTGTGTGCTTAATGGTTACTGCTTTGATTCATGTTGGGTGAGAATCATTGCGACTTCGAACATTGTGTCTTGGGCAGTAATATTAATCATACGACGGTTGCTAAGATTTAATACGGAGAAACGCGTGCGAGTACGGCTCGTGTGATTAGTCCCCTTGGTGGGCTCAGAAGTTTTATTGTACCAAATCTTGCAAGTGAAGAATCAGTTTCTTCGGTACAAATAATAATGTTGAGTTGTCTTTACTCCAAGGTGAAATATATTAATTAATTTAGAGCTATTCAGAAGCTTAATTAATTAATGGACTTGATAATCTTAAACGCGGGAAATAATAACCGGGAGCCAATATTATCGTAATATGGATTAAGATGGATAGTGCAATATTAATTTATTAGTGGTAATAATTAATATTAATGGGCTGAATTATATTGGGGCTCAATATTGAAATTCAGAAGTCCATTAGGAGGTCCAATCTTAATTCTCCTTAAAGGCCCCTCAAGTAGCCCATTAAGTAGCCCAATAATGATAAGGTGATTAAAATAAAAAGATAATATTGTGCTGATTCTTTCATTGTATTTTCGAAAATTGCATGATAAGAAGAAAAAAAGATTTTGTTGATTTTCTTGGAAAGATATTATGGAAGATATGTATTCTTGGAATACAAGAATATCTCATATATTCAAGAAGATCCAAATCTTGGATTTTCATCTTATTATTTTCGAAAATTACACCTATTTAGGAGGGTGAGATTTTTGTGGAATATTTTATTTTGGAGAAAAGAATATATGATATATATTCAAGATTTCTTAGAGGCTAAGAAAAGATTTTCTCCAAGCCCATATTTCATTGATAATTTCGGCCACCCTAGTCCTATAAATAGGGGATGATTATTTCATCCCCAAGGACATAATTCCATGTGTTGGAAAAATCAAGAAGCATAGATATTTTTTTTTTCCTTAGTTTATTAAATTACTTGAAATTATCTCCCACCGGTGATCAAGTGAGGTGAAAAGAGAAATACTTGAGAAGGTTTTTGGGTCGATAGAGCGAGATCGTAATTGTCCCGTATATCCAAAGGCCAATTCTACAAGAGGTACGTTAATCGCATATTTACTTGTTTATTCCGCCATAGTTAATATGTGAATTAATTCAACATGCATGATGAAAATTAGTTGTTGGAATTATTATTTGAATTAATTAGGATTAATTCATGCTAGTAATAATTGTATTTAAATTCGTATTTAAATTTCATCCCGAATAGATTCCGGGCACCCCTATTTTCCCAACAGGTGATACGATTGTCCTCCTTAGATAAACCGGTAGATTATAAACCCATTCTATAACCCTATCGTTAAGTCTACTTGTTATCAAAGAGTGATAAGATCGTCCTCTCTCTAATAACTTTCATACTCAATTCCAAGATAATTCTAGGGTTTATTTTAAGCATTCAATTAATTAAGAGAACTAGCACTAAACATCACGAGTTATCCTAATCACGTACCAACATCCTACTTCTACGAGTTCATCCTACCCCAAGCATACACGGGTTTTAGCCTAGCATGGTTTTAACGATAACAAAAGCAATTAAATAAGTAACGAACTGATGGTGCCGTTTTCGAAGGGCAAAATGGGAATTCAGGAGCAAAAGTTTTTTTTTTAAACCTTTTCCTCAAGAAGTTCAGCAAGAGTGAAGAGTTCTCAAGTCACTGCTCTGCTCAGAGGCTGAGCTACCAAGTCAGTGTGAGCTTGGAGGCTCATGCTCTGAACAGGACAGTGACTCGAGAGATTACACTTCAAGTCACTGTTGTGCTTAGAGGCTGAGCTACCAAGTCAGTGAAGGCTTGGAGGCTCATGCTCTAAGCAAGGCAGTGACTCGATATACTGAACTCTCGAGTGCGTTGCCTGAGTTGGTCAGTGAGAGGATTCTCCCTAACCTGAATATTTAACCAAAGTTTCTTTTTTAAACAATGCTCTCAGTGAGCAGATTTTCACAATACATTAGTAAATACTTTTAGAGAAACGAACGCTCGGTTTAACGTGGTTCAGAGACTCATGCTCTTACATCCACGGCCTGATTTAACAGGAAATCCACTAACTGGAATTCTTGTTTTTAACGTGCCAAGGTGCACTTACAACTGGACTCACGCCACTCCCTGGGCCGCCCCTCCTTACTAACTCACTGACTGACTTACTCCCAACAAGCCTAACAAAAGGATTTTGGTTTCGGTTTGGTTTCTCCAACTAGGTGAGGTTTTCCTTTACAATGTGTTAGCCTTAAAGCTAAGATTAGGAAAACCTCTCTAAGCTATGAGTTACAAGCTTGACACTCAATGAATATAATTAAACACCTAATGATCAGTGTCGTGGGTGTGAAACACTTCCTTATGACTCCCTAACAACTCACACACCCTCACAGCTTGTAGGTGTTTGTTTTTTTTACACACAACACAACACACACGAATACGCAGCTATGAGCTTGTATTTATAGTGTGGATTCAAATATAACCGTTGGATGAAATTACATTTGAATCCATACAATTAATGGTCTCAACCACTTTTCTTGAAATGCGGCCTTGTCAGTGTAAGAGTTGCTGCCTTGTGCTGATTGGTCCACGTGGGCTGGATCCAACGGATCTTTGACTCAGTGGGTTGACCAAGACCCACTGACTTTAGGTAGCTTCCTCCTTCACTGACGGATGATCTTCAGTGGACTGAATGTCTTCAGTGTAGTTGTCCTTCAGAGACTGTTTGAAGATCACTCCAAGAAGTTTGTCATAAGGCTGAATGACAAACTTCCCTGACCACAGTAGCCTGACTCCTTCAGGGCCTACTTGGTGCAGCACTGATCCTCTTGATCATGCTCTTCACTGAGTGGTCCACCTGACCTAGCTTAGATCAGCCCGGTTTACACTCAGTGGGACATCCTTCAGGCTTCTCTTCTGGTTCAGGTCTCTGGCATGGCTTCAGTCAGTTCTTCTTGGTGTCATCTTGATATTCTCAGGCTGTGTTGCAGAGTTACCCCTTGCTGAGTTTCTCCTTAACTGAACAACCTATTCTACTGAAAGCTAACCTAGCCTGACCTGAAATAAAAGATACTATCCTATCTGCTTTCAAACCTATTACATGTTGTTTTGGAAAATCATCAAAACTAAATCATATCCCAACAATTCCCCCCTTTTTGATGATTCCAAAACTTCTAACCAAATGGTTTTCTATTACAAGAATGATGTCAGAATGCAAGTAATAGTTTGAAATATGCAGGAATTCCATTAGTTTAAAACGTTTAAGATCTGTTCGGTAGACCATTTTTCTTAACAAAACTGGATCAGTGGTCATGTGAACAACCTGCTCTGATACCAATTGATGGTGTCGGTACAAGACTAAGGAATACGTGTATGGGGGAGGGGAATACACATATACCAATTGTTCAAACTTAAATCCTTACTGAGTCCCCTTTACTCAGAGTGATAAAGAACTAGGAGCTGATAATACACCTACTGACTACACAGGGGTGAGGGTCAGTTGGCTAACTATCAGTTCAAGTTCAGTGCAGAAATGTGTGAGCCCTGATAGTTTAAAGTCTTATTTAGTTTGCTTTCTGAAAAACTTGTTTACTCAATTCTGAATAGTGATTAGTAGGGCAGTGCTCTTTTTAAGGATCAGGCTGATTGATTCAGGCCTGATAAACCAAATACTTATGAATGAACAAGTAATATGGCAGGTATACGCAATATCAAAGCAATAAGAACACAAGGAGTTTAACGTGGTTGAGAGACGCATGCTCTTACATCCACGGCCCGATTTAACAGGAAATCCACTAACTGGGATTCTTGTTTTTAACGTGCCAAGGTGCACTTACAACTGGACTCACGCCACTCCCTGGGCTGCCCCTCCTTACTAACTCACTGACTGACTTACTCCCAACAAGCCTAACAAAAGGGTTTTGGTTTCGGTTTGGTTTCTCCAACTAGGTGAGGTTTTCCTTTACAATGTATTAGCCTTAAAGCTAAGATTAGGAAAACCTCTCTAAGCTATGAGTTACAAGCTTGACACTCAATGAATATAATTGAACACCTAATGATCAGTATCGTGGGTGTGAAACACTTCCTTATGACTCCCTAACAACTCACACACCCTCACAGCTTGTAGGTGTTTATTTTTCTTTTTACACACAACACAACACACATGAATACGCAGCTATGAGCTTGTATTTATAGTGTGGATTCAAATGTAACCGTTGGATGAAATTACATTTGAATCCATACAATTAATGGTCCCAGCCACTTTTCTTGAAATGCGGCCTTGTCAGTGTCAGAGTTGCTGCCTTGTGCTGATTGGTCCACGTGGGCTGGATCCAACGGATCTTTGACTCAGTGGGTTGACTAAGACCCACTGACTTTAGGTAGCTTCCTCCTTCACTGACGGATGATCTTCAGTGGACTGAACGTCTTCAGTGTAGTTGTCCTTCAGAGACTGTTTGAAGATCACTCCAAGAAGTTTGTCATAAGGCTGAATGACAAACTTCCCTGACCACAGTAGCCTGACTCCTTCAGGGCCTACTTGGTGCAGCACTGATCCTCTTGATCATGCTCTTCACTGAGTGGTCCACCTGACCTAGCTTAGATCAGCCCGGTTTACACTCAGTGGGACATCCTCAGGCTTCTCTTCTGGTTCAGGTCTCTGGCATGGCTCCAGTCTGTGTTGCAGAGTTCCCCCTTGCTGAGTTCCTCCTTAACTGAACAGCCTATTCTACTGAAAGCTAACCTAGCCTGACCTGAAACAAAAGATACTATCCTGACTGCTTTCAAACCTATTACATGTTGTTTTGGAAAATCATCAAAACTAAATCATATCCCAACACGAACATAAACATGACGAATTGAATTGAAAAACTCAAGAACATAAACTAGGGTGTTGGTCCCAAAAATGGTTATCCAGCGGAAAGCGTTTTTAAGTTTATTTTTAAGAAAACCCTTAAAAGATAGTGCTAAAAGAAATGCAGAAAATAAAGAACACCCGGATTTATAGTGGTTCGGACCAACTTGTCCTACGTCCACTCTCCCTTTCTCCAAAGGGGACTTTCTCTCACTCCAAACAACGTACTCACGAACCACTGGAATTTGGAAGTACCAGCTCCTTCGTACAACTGCTTACAACAACCTTATCTAACAAGATGAACAGGTTGAGTAATAATCCAACTAAACTCCTAATAGAGTGTATATAAACTAGAAAGGACAAAGGTGAGTGATTGGAAGAGTTCGTATGTTCTTGTTGTGCTCTCGCGTGACTCTTATCTCTTGAACTAATCCAAGCACTCCTATTTATAGTTGTAGAATAAACTAGCCGTTGGAAACTAGCAATTCAAACAACCATAATTGGAGGGATATAATCAATCAAAGATTGATTATATGATTGATTAGTTGACTTCAATCAAGCAATCAATCAATCAGATCCTCCATCAGTTGACTTCTCCAGATTGCCTTCTTCTCCATCAAGGATCTCCAAAGTCTTCTTGTCTACAGATTACTACGAAGCTACAGGGAGGGTGAACTAATCCGTCTCCCTCATCTGGTCTGGTTTGGTCTGGGGTCTTCTGGTCTGGTCTCATCTGGTCAGGTAACACTTCTGCTCTGGTCCTCATCTGGAAGAGGTCTTCTGGTCAGGCTCCTCTGGTCAGACTCCTCTGGCAGACTCCTCTCATCTGGTCACCTCCTCTGGTCACCTCATCTGGTCACCTCCTCTGGTCACCTCATCTGGTCACCTCCTCTGATCAGACTCCTCTGGTCACCTCTCATCTGGTCACCTCATCTGATCACCTCCTCTGGTCTGCACAAATTTCTTCCCCCTTAACCAAAGACCTATTCTAGACCTATACTAATCTGTAGCTGACTAACAGGTTCAGCTAGTCCTATTACAAGTTCTTGTTTTAACATCTTCAAAACATCTAATCTATATCCTAACAATTTCCCCCTTTTTGATGATGTTAAAACTGGAAGAACTTAAATAAAAACAAGACAAGAAAACTTGAATTATCAAAATAGAGATTCTAGCAGGTTGGGTCAACTGATCTTCCCCCTCAAAGTATGCTCAGCTGATATTGGGGCAAAACATCAGCTGGTCTTCTTGTGTATCTGCAGGCAATTAACTTTTTGGTACCCTACTGGGTCCAGGGGGGTTAGCACAATATTTAGGAAGCCACAAGAATAGATCATCCCTTTTTGGATCAGGTGATCTTATCTTTCTTCCATATATATCCACAAAAACACACTGAACATAAGAAGCTTCGACATGGTTATTTCTTCTAGAGGCTCTTCTTCTCTTATGAGCTTGTCCAGTAGAAGAAGTAACTTGTCTTAATGCAACAGACTTGAAATTCTTTTGATATGGGTAAGTCTTACTAGAACCATCAAAGGTTCCAGCTGGTCTGGCAGGTGACTTGAAAGTCCTCTGCAGGTGAGTAGGAGTCATCTGGTTCTGCCTCTTTTGAGAAGATCCAGACTGTCTTCTACTCTGCTGGCCTGGCTGAGGTCTTTTATTCTGGGTATAACCCTTCTTAAAATTCCTCCTCTGCCTTTTGGGTTTTTGAGTTTTAGGACTCATCTGCCCATTAGGCTGAGTTGCCTGGTCAGCTGGCCTTTTACCCTTATCAATGAAATTACTAGACTGTTCTTCTTTCTGATCAGGTGAGGATTCAGGTTTGGCATAACCAAGGTCTGTCTTATCATGCTCTCTTTAAGATGAGGCAGCTATGTGTGACACAGCATTGTTTGCTGTAGTCAGCTGCTCCACTCTCATCTTGAGCTTGTCCTCACTATCTTTTACAATTTTGTTTTGATGGAAGAGTTCATCGAACTTAGCTTTCAGCAGAGTATATTCATTATCTTTCTCAATGTTTTCAACAAGCAACTTTTCTATCAGCTTAGTTTGTTCATCACATATGGTTTTCAAGTCAGTGGACTCTTCTACCAGTGTTTGAACTTGTTCAGCTGGTAGATCAGTTGGGTTGCCTAAACATTGTGAAAGCCTCTGATTTTCTGCTTTCAACTTTGTGTTCTCATCTTCCAACTTTTGACAAAGTTGTATAGATTTTTGGAGATCTAATAGCAAATTTTTGCGTAAAAGACTCCTCTGATTGTTCAGAAAAAGAAGAATGAGAAGAAGAAGAGGGAGTTCGATTACATACCTCATCTGTCATAAGACATATCTCTTCGTCTGGTCCATAATTGGATGATGAACCAGAAGTGGATACCTCTTCTTCCTCATCTGCTAAGCTTCTTTTGGAGTACCTCCTGGTGTCTCTTCTACTGCATCTCTTTGAGCCCATTTCTGCAAAATTTGTTAGCACCACAAATATTTGGGTTTTAAAAAAAATGGATCTGCCCTGGTGACCACCGAGATAATTTCAAAACAGTGGTCTTTAGGACACACTGCTCTGATACCACTTGTTGGTCCCAAAAATGGTTATCCAGCGGAAAGCGTTTTTAAGTTTATTTTTAAGAAAACCCTTAAAAGATAGTGCTAAAAGAAATGCAGAAAATAAAGAACACCCGGATTTATAGTGGTTCGGACCAACTTGTCCTACGTCCACTCTCCCTTTCTCCAAAGGGGACTTTCTCTCACTCTAACCAACGTACTCACGAACCACTGGAATTTGGAAGTACCAGCTCCTTCGTACAACTGCTTACAACAACCTTATCTAACAAGATGAACAGGTTGAGTAATAATCCAACTAAACTCCTAATAGAGTGTATATAAACTAGAAAGGACAAAGGTGAGTGATTGGAAGAGTTCGTATGTTCTTGTTGTGCTCTCGCGCGACTCTTATCTCTTGAACTAATCCAAGCACTCCTATTTATAGTTGTAGAATAAACTAGCCGTTGGAAACTAGTAATTCAAACAACCATAATTGGAGGGATATAATCAATCAAAGATTGATTATATGATTGATTAGTTGACTTCAATCAAGCAATCAATCAATCAGATCCTCCATCAGTTGACTTCTCCAGATTGCCTTCTTCTCCATCAAGGATCTCCAAAGTCTTCTTGTCTACAGATTACTACGAAGCTACAGGGAGGGTGAACTAATCCGTCTCCCTCATCTGGTCTGGTTTGGTCTGGGGTCTTCTGGTCTGGTCTCATCTGGTCAGGTAACACTTCTGCTCTGGTCCTCATCTGGAAGAGGTCTTCTGGTCAGGCTCCTCTGGTCAGACTCCTCTGGCAGACTCCTCTCATCTGGTCACCTCCTCTGGTCACCTCATCTGGTCACCTCCTCTGGTCACCTCATTTGGTCACCTCCTCTGGTCACCTCATCTGGTTACCTCCTCTGATCAGACTCCTCTGGTCACCTCTCATCTGGTCACCTCATCTGATCACCTCCTCTGGTCTGCACAAATTTCTTCCCCCTTAACCAAAGACCTATTCTAGACCTATACTAATTTGTAGCTGACTAACAGGTTCAGCTAGTCCTATTACAAGTTCTTGTTTTAACATCTTCAAACCATCTAATCTATATCCTAACATAGGGTTTTGAAGAAAGAAGTTAAATCTAAGAACGAATATCGAATAAATAAATCAAAGGTCTCACGTACTAAGTGTTGAAGAACAAAAGAAAGAAAATCAAAATAAAAATCTAAACTATGAATTCGTAATGTCAAAATCTCGATTATACGTAAATTATGCTTGATCAAACTCTCGGTGCTCTTCTCTCTCCAAAAACTATCTCTATGTGTCAAGTGGTGTCCAAAAACGTGTTCGGAATGGGTATATATAGGCAACGAGTCGATTCGGGAACTCATGGGCCGAAAATGGGTTAAAAGACCAAAAATCATGCGTAATTGGGTGGTGGTCGAGCGGTGGCGCTCGACCCCCTCTTTACTCGAATGGTATGGCCTTCCAGTGGGCGTTGGGAGCTCGAGCTGCCACTGCTCGAGCGGTGGTGCTTGAGTGAAATTGCTCAAATGGTGCATGTGGTCGAATGAGGTCGCTCGAGCTCAACTGCTCGAGCGGTTCCCTTGCTCGAATGGTGGCGCTCGAGCTGGTCGAGCGCCCCAAGTCCTCTGTAAGTTTTGGCGCTCGAGCAAACACCTTGGTCGAACGGTGGCGCTCGAGCTCATCTGCTCGAATGGCTTCTCCTCTTCAACAAAATGATACTTTTCTTTGCACGAACTAATACCATTTGTATTTCTTCAATATCTTCTCATCTGGGCATCCGTTTGAGTCGATTCAAAGTCGTACGAACTCGATTTTTCGCCCTCTATCTATCTATGAGCATCAACGAGGTAAATTCATCAATTTATGAAAATAATACTCAATTGACTCCAAATACTCATCAAATTTATTCAAAACACGGGCAAAACGAGCTACGAATCATGACAATTTCACGCCTAATCAAATAGAAAATCAAGCTTCGGTATTTAAATACTAGGAATAGAATACTTCAAATATCTTTATACAAGGCACTTTCAATTCCATCGACTCTCAACACCTCAACTTTTTTCTTCTAACTCTTTTCACTTTTTATTTTCTCAATCACTGCACTTCCTTCTTTTTTTTCCTTTTCACACTCTACATGAGCTCATATTTTCTTTTGCTCATTCCCAAATTTTTGTTCTTCCCCACTACTCAAAACTTGATTACACATTTCCTCATATTCACTCAACCATAAACAAGTGCACATCCTCAACTCACACACCCCTTTTCATTCACAACTTTTCCTATTCTCCACTCAAATTGGGACAAAAAGAGTTTTAGGATTTGGAATAGTTCAAATGGACTAGCAAATAATAGGCCCAGGCTCAAACGGGCTAACAAGGGATTAATGTCATTGATAAACTTATTTTGGCTAAGTGACTTATCAATTCAAAGATGACCTAAAATCACATTCGGCATTTCATACTAGACTCAATCAAGAAGCGAGAGTACCCAAAAGTTCTAGCACCTCTAAGGTGAAGATCCACTCACAAACAATGAGATCATTTTAATGAAATTTAATCTGTTATAAGGATCAAGTCTCATGGCTTTCACATCCATGCTAGACCTAGTGAATTCTTATCACTACCACACAAGTATTCAAAAGGAAAATTCATAAGTGTAAGAGTTCCCTTTCAAATCCACTCTACTCACTAAACTCACACCATATAGTCCCTAACTCGAATTCACAAATCACTAACTCATAATTCACACTCAATGATAACAATCAATATATGAAATATGTAGTAGCGCCCAATCAGTTTGAAATAATAACAGCTCAAAGAGTATATCAGTACAGACCCAAATCAAGTAAAAGAGAAAATAAAGAAATAGTCTCAAACTCAAAATGAATAATAAAGAGAAAAGGAAAGAATTGGGGAGAATCCCCATAATCAATTATGCATCAGGCGGAGGTGGTGGACGGTAGCTGGGGTGGTTCACTCCTAAGTTGGAGACAAAAATTGCCTCCATCCATCTTCTAATATCTGACATCCCTTCTTGCACTCCTTGGAACTGTCCTTCCATCCTTGTGTTCCACTGCTCCTGAGTAGTACGTAGATGTGTAACATCCGTACGCAACGCCTGAATGTCAGCCTCTATCCCCAACCACTGCATCTGGGTTGGGGCCCATCCACCCGGAGCTGGTGCTTCAGGCACCTCGAACTCCATATCTTGAGGCTCTTGTCCTCCTTCCACCTCCTCTTCTTCTTCTTCTTCTTCTTCATTGGCTCCCTGCTCGTACTCCTCTTCTTCTTTCTCGGCTGAGTCCCGGGCACTACTCGAGCTCTCACCTCTCTTCTTCTTCTTTAGCCTCGTATCCTTCAGTAGCCCTGCCTTCTCGGGCCTTTTCTTGAACTTTTCAATCTCCTTCATATGGCCTTTTCCATTCATCCCAAAGTTCTCTTTTTTCTTTCCCCTCAAAGTCACAAGCTGCTCGTTGGGTAGAGGGGAGATGTCATTCTCTCTAAACCGGATACAGTAAGCACCCATCATATGCTCCCACATCCACGTGTGGTACATCTGATCAAAATCAATATCCTTCCCAATAAGCACTCTAGAAGCCGGTAAAATTTCAATACTCCTCACGATAGCAGAAATGAGGGCCCCGCCTCTGATCTTCGAAGTTTTCTGCCCACACTTAACGGGGCCTCTATGTGGTGCTCTAGAAAGTCTTTCCCAAAATCATACAGCTTTTTGTTAAGCAAACACTAAATTCTGTACAACTCCTTCATAGACACTGTGCATGTCTCCGACCGAGCATATATAATGTTTCCCAATATCCTCTCCAGGTATCGGATGATTGGGTTCCGAATGGCCGATACTCGTGTATGTTGGGACCTATAATCTCCGCCTTTCCCTCCAGTGATCAACCTCCATAAATCATTCTGATGGTAAGTCTTGTGCTTGGGGTTCGGCCCCTCTATGTATGGGAGATGAAGGGCGTCATTGATGGCCTTCACATGATAACTGTACCAGTCCCCCCGAATCATGAATCGGAAGGAGATAACATCTCTCATCTCTACCGAGGCCAGAAACTGCTCAGTCAAATCGGGGTATGTATCCATCGTCAGTAGGAACTCGTAGAACTCCTACATATCGTTCTTCCTGAATATCTCTCTTATTTCTTCCTCTATGCCCAATTCCTTCATAAACTTGATGCTAGGGTGCCGGGTTTTCTCTACTTTTCCAGCCACAAGATTCCATATATAAACATAGCGACACTACTGATCACCATAGTCCAGATTGTCCCATCTGTAGGGCATTAACCCCTTTGCAGTTAACTCATTGATCAAGGCCAATAATTCATCTCCCAATGCCATTCTATCCTCATACTTCTTTGGCGGTGCCATAATACCTTGGAAAAGAGAAATAAGACCAATGAGATGAATTTGTGTGGAAAATGGAGAAAGAGAGTGAAATTGGGGAAGGTGGTCGAATATGGCTGCAATTTCGTGAGTCTTGTGTGTGTAATGTGTGTGTGTTTTGGGAGTATTTATAGGTGAAAATCTTATTTAGGGCTAAAAAGAGGCGAAAATGCTTGAGCCGGTCCCACGGGCGAGCGCCTGGCGCTCGAGCGGGTGCCGGTCGAGCGGTCCCCGAGTTTTGGACAAGGATAGCGCTCGAGTCGAGGGCCCTCGAGCGGAAACTGCTCCAGCTAAGGGCCCTCGAGTGCCCTTTTTATTCTAGAAAACATGGGTGCTCAAGCTAGAAGGCTTGAGCACTTAGTGCTCGACCTCCTAGCACTCGAGTGCCCTTATACTTCAACCGAAACATCGATTTTTCCTCTTTTTTGACCCAACTTTGCAAATTTAAGACCAACACAAGTACTAACCTGGAAAACCCCACGATTTAAGCCAGATCGCTCATTCGATCGAGGAGTCGGGTCTCTTCCAATGTGCATTTCACCGAGCCAAATCACCACACAATTCATATATTCAAACTCAAACAATTTCACACCATTTTGTGCATCAAAAAATTTTGACCAATTTTTCACAATCATTCATGCACGATGCGTAAGTACGAAGACAACCCCCAAACTTTTTCTTGCTACGCAATAACAAAGTTTGAGAAATTAGTACGTACAAGGACGTGCACTCAACACATCATGAACTCAAATTCCTATCCATGCACAAATATAAGATCAACTCAACTCAAACGAGAGGGTGTGCACCTGTGCAATGTCAAATAAACCTCTCAAGTGCACCGGTGCATATTTAGTCCTATAAAACATATAAAAACTCCACCCCAAACTTCGACCTTATGAAGCGGTCTAATTTTGGGGTTCAGGGTTACCTCATACGCATAATTCCGGTTGCACTTGGCAATGTAGCACACTCACTTTCTCGAATTGCTCCCTTCTATCACCACTTCTTGGACATTCTTGCATCCTCAAGACAAGCCTACAATAAAATCTCTCAAGAACGAGGTTAAAACATACGACTAAAAAATAAGACACTAAAGACCAAAAACACTCAAAAGCAAGTAAAAATGGGTTGTCTCCCACTCAGTGCTATTTTTAAGGTCCTAATGCCGGACCGAGCTCAGAGGAGCTCATGGGACATGATACTTAATGTTACCTCCCTTATTTTCATATACGTGGTTGTAGAATTTCTTTCCTCGATGTCCATTCACCGTAAATGCCCTTCCATCCTCCTTCTCAACCTCAAGGAATCCACTATGGAATACCTTCTTCACCTCTGGTGGTGGTGTTGATTTCTTTTTAGCTCTCCATGGAGGTGCCTTGTCGAATAACTTTCTGATTTTTATCTTCTTCGTGTCCACTCCTCATTTTTTCTCCAATTGGGCCACATCTACATGCTTCACTTCTTCAAACTTCATTTCCTCTTTGTCTTTGTTCCTGTTAAAATAATCAAGATCGAAAAGCTCACAAGTTACACCATCTAGTGAAGGTTTATCATAATCATGAAAACATGATACACGAGGGTTAAGGAGTGTTTCATCAATACAAGTGTCACTAGCATCAATGGAATGAAGCTCTCATCTTCCTTCGGGTGTTTCATGGCCTCATATAAGGAGATCTTCACTTCTTGATCATCCACCTTTTCCGTGATCTTTCCATTCTCCACATCTAACACCATCCCGACCATAGTTAAGAACGGTCTTCCCAAAATCAGGGGCACATGCTCGTCTTCCTCCATGTCAAGCACTACAAAATCAGCTGGAAAAGCGTGCTGACCTACTTTAACAAGGACATCCTCTACCACACCTTGAGGTCTTGTGATAGACCTATTGGCGAGTTGAAGAGTCATCATCGTGGGCTGAAGTTCACCCCCGTCCAACTTCTTAAAAAGTGACAATGGCATCAGATTAATGCCGACTCCTAAATCACACAACACTCCTCTTTTGACTCCATTCCCGATGTCACACAATATACTAAAACTATCGGGATCCTTCAACTTCAGAGGAAGCGCTTTGTGCACCATATCACTCATCTCATGGTTCAAATGCACAAGCTCGGGCCCGTCAACTCGTCTCCTTTTAGCAATCAAGTCCTTCAGGAACTTGGTATAATTCGGCATCTACTCCAAAGCATCATAGAATGATATGTTAATGTGGAGCTTCTTGAAGACCTCAAGAAACTTCGCGAACTTCTCATCTAACTTCTTCTTCATGAACCGCTGTGGATATGGTACCGGAATTACTGATTTTGGCACCCCTCATTCATCACGCTCGGTCTCTTTCACGTTTTGCTTGGCTTCTTTTACCTTCTACCACTTGGAAACCTATTCATCTTCTTTCTTTTCCTTCCCTTTCCGAGCTTCCTCTACTACATCCTCGTCACCCTCTTTCTTCTCTTCACTCTCTTTCTCGATCTCTCTTTGGACTTCCTCCACATCAGCAGGTAGTTGAGGACCGTCATATTTGGTACCACTTCTCAGCTGGATCGCCTTGCATTGCTCTTTCGGGTTACCTTTTAACGCCCCGGAATTCAGAAAGTTGACCTTTGAGGTCACAACGTCCTAAACCCGATTCATCACATAGTGAACCATAAAAACTGAGCCAGAAAATTTCTTTATAAAAGATAAAATAATAAATATAATTATACAGATGCAACGGAAGAACTTAACATAATACTTATTTGAGAAAACATCAGTTTGTTACTTAAAAAAACCATCATCCCATTATTTAATAAAGAAACATCCCGATGAGTCCTGGGTATGACTCTCGAGGCATTAGTGACAAAACATTAACAGTAGTATTAAAATATCATATTGTCTCAATCTTGATAGAAGCAGATTATTTAATTAATAAACGGGAGTGGGAAGCAGTCATCTACGGCAGCTCCCGGACCTCAGCATCATAACCTGGAAATGTTTAGAGAGGGGCGTGAGATAAAATCTCAGCGGGTAACCTGTATGCTGTTATACAAATTGTCAGGAGATCCAAAATAATAATACTTTTAAGATTTTCACCTTTCAGTTGGTTCATTATATTTTTTGGTCATGTGTATTCGTTTTCTTTAACATACAACTTATAAACACAGATTTAGAACAAAGCATTCATATGGCCCGAAGGCCCATCATTAATATGGCTCAATGACCCATCAATCATATGGCTCAAAGGCCCATCAATCTCCTTTCTTATTCATATGGGGGGCACCGGTGGCATTTCCACCGCGTCCTTGTCCCTAAAAATATGGGGGCACTGGTACTCTTTCAACCACATCCTTATCCCTGTTGGGAGGGGGGCACCGGTAGCGACTCTACCGCATCCTTGTCCCTTAAAGTTTGGGGGCACTGGTACTCTTTCAACCACATCCTTATCCCTGTTTGGGGGGCACCGGTAGCGACTCCACCGCGTCCTTGTCCCTTCCATCCTTATCCCTCCATCAGCTTCCCTTACAACTTTCACATAGTTCACAAATCATATACCACATGCTCACATTGTTATAATCGCATACTCGCATTCATATTCATAAGATTGTTCATGTCTTTTACTGATATTCATTACGTTAGTTTCAGAAAACTAACAACAGTCCATATAACATTAACTAGCTATACAGATAGTGTCACCCACCCGCTTAACTTCTTGATTGCTTAGAACACGGGCGACCTCCGAGCTTTCGAGCTAACCCCACTTTACCTAACACAGTCCGTTCATTTAGTCATCGTTCATTCTTTTAGTTTATTACTCAACTTCGCATCATACTTAGGGCTTTTCGGTTATAGGAGAATATTTACTTCATTAGAATAGCCTTAGGGTTCTTGTTCAAGTTCAAGGAGGGCGTTGAAACTTGTTCATTCGGGTAGTAAGGTTACTCTAATTCAAGACGGGTCCACCGGTTGGGGTTTTGGGTCATCCGGGTTCATTCAACACTCAGAAGCAAGTAAAACACTAAAAACATTCTTGGACAAGTAAAAAAAAATCATTTATATACCTAAAACATGCTTGTTTATAAAAGTATCACTTATTCCTTCTTTCTGGTGCTAGTTATTTTACAAAAGACATACATACATACATGTATTAACTAAAAAAGGCATTTATACTTACTAGAAAATTATGAAATTTTAGTATGTTATACAACGGATGATATGGAACAAATTCCATTAAGGGAACCAAGTCATTTGAGCAATAACAATAGGGTACATTTGCATTTGAAATCAGAACAGCAAGACATTCGTCAAAACAATGTACATTGAGGTCTAAAAATCATATCTCACAGTAGGTTCATTCAAAAATCATGAAATTAGAAAATGTTATAGATAACTTAAAAATTTACATTTTTCATTTAGAAACCTAAGTCATTTGAGTTATGAAACATTACCAGATGTTTGATGGAAAAGAGGTTTATAACATAGTTTGTCATACAGTGCATGCTTTACTTAAAAATCCATAACTTATTGTAAAATTAATCAAAATAAACCATGTATTTTACATAGAATTCCAGACTCAGTGGAGACTATCTCCAAATTTTCCTAAGATTTTTAAACACTTATAAAAGGGCTAATTGAATTTTTGAAAACAAAGAATCAACCTCAGTCAAGTATTTACTACATAATATTAAAACAGGCATATCTCATTATCCTCTGCACAAAAAGCTATTATTTTTGTGTATATCTTAAAAAACAAAATGTGGAACATCCCCAATTTTTTCTATATTTTTATCAGGTCTGAAAATAGGCAAAAAATTTAAATGGAGTCGCTGCTCCCAGTTTCGCATGGTTTCAGACATACAAATTTCCATAAATTTATTCTCCCTCAATATAAATCAGATGACCACGAAATTTTCACAGTTTCTTATATACATCAAATAATATATCCAGGTAATTTTTCATAATTTTTCAACATCAATAAAGGTCCGAAATGGGTTCGTAAAAAAAGGGACAGTAGCTAACCCGGGTAGAAACGAACTTTGTCAAACTTTCTCATAAACGATCATATAAGCTCAAAATCGTGGGGAATCTTAAACTTAAACCTCATACATCATTCTTACAGTTTAAGAGAAATGGGTTTATAGGGCTTACCCTTGTAGTTTTCCTCTCTTTCTTGGAAGATTAGGAACCAAAGATGAACACCCTAACTTCTAACACTCCCTTGGCTTCAAGATGGTGGGGAAAACACTCCTCCTAGGTGGTGGTGGTGTAGGCCAAGAGGGGGAGGAGAGGAGAGGACTCCTTCTCTTTCTACTCTCACTTCTAACTTTCTCTCTTTCTTTCCTCTCTTGAGTGCAAGAACTAATGTGACAAATGAAAGGGGTTTGGAGGGGTATATATAGGAGGAAAAGGGGAGGGTTGGCTTATCATAAGGAGAGGGGAGAGGGTGATGTGTTCTTGTGTGTATTAAACACAAGAGTTATGAGATGGGATGAGATATATGATTAGGGTAGGCTTTAAGATATCATTACATGTACTTCTACTTACTATGGCTGAAAAAATGGGTCAAAGATGCAGGTTTTTACTGTTTTGGGGCTGCCATTTATGGTAGTCCCGATTCTAGACGCGATTTTGGCTTCGACAATGTATTTTTGATATTTTTCGGTTCGATTTTTTGTTCCAAAAATTAACTCAAATATACCGTTAAATTCGTATGATTTTTGTGGTTCATATAAATGTTCTTATTCATTAATTTGAATTCTTTAAATTTTTATCAAGAAAATTCGACCCATTTTACGGATAAAACTCAAAAAGTGCTAGTAGGGTTTTTCGGCTCGAAATGCTCGTCTGTCACCTGAAAAATTAGAACTTGCATGCACATATATTTA
Organism: Ballota nigra; assembly: GCA_947034835.1. Classification (NCBI taxonomy): domain Eukaryota; kingdom Viridiplantae; phylum Streptophyta; class Magnoliopsida; order Lamiales; family Lamiaceae; genus Ballota; species Ballota nigra. Next base: position 50,630,334 of record OX344726.1, on the reverse strand, counting down.
AACCAAGCATTTCATTTAAACTCATTAAACATAAATCATGAAAACTCTAATTTGGTTTCGGGTCGTTACATACCTTCCGGCATAGAAGGAAATTTAACCTGCTCCCCAACCAACGATTTCGCGATCTGGCTAATCTGATACTCCATGGAAGTGAATCGTCTGTTGTTCTCTTGCTGAATTCTATTCAACTCCATATCCCTTCTCTGAAGTTCTTGATCTCTCTGGTCACTCTTCTTGTTCAACTCCTTCACATCATACTCTAGAGAGGACAACCTCTTACTACCCTCCTCCACCTTCTGCAAAATAGCACGTAACATCTCATCGGTGGAGGCACCGCCTTCTCCCCCTGGGGTTTCGAACCTAGATCTACACTTGGAGGTACAGTTATTCTGTTCGGATTGGTATAGGAGAAATTATCATTCTTCCTCCACTGATTCTGAGGAGGTTGGGGACCCAGTGGTACAAATGGTTAACCGTAGAGAGGTCTTCCCTACTGATTCTCACCTTGTTGGTACCCACCTTGGTTGTAATTAGTCCTTTCCATGTAGTTGGCCTCCTCTTGCTGGCATCCTGGCTGATCCACTTTCCACTCAAAGTACTACTTCAACCACTCAAACTCTGCCCAACCTCCAAATTACTGATTTTCTCCATCATAGCCATGAACAACTTTTTCGTTCCCTCACCGTCTTCCATCTGATAGGCCCTCTGATACTCTTGATTTTCATTCCACTGCCCAACGTTCTTCACTATATCCTCTATAATTTGTCTGCACTCAACTGCGCTTTAGTTCAAGAATGCTCCACTTGCGCATGCATCGAGATGGTCTTCAGCTGCCTTGCAAGCTCCACAATAGAAATAGGCCATCATATCTCCCTCATTGCACCCGTGCTGCGGGCACTCAATCAGCATATTTGAGAACATCTCCCAAGCTTGACTCAATTTTTCTCCCGGTTTCTGCTTTAATGAGGAGATCTCCTTCCTTGCCTTTACCGTTCTAGACGGAGGATGAAAATGCTCAAGAAATATATGCTTAAACTCGGCCCATGTAGTCACACACCCCCATGGAAGTATGTTATCATACCATTCCTTAGCGATTCGAGTTAGAGAGAACTGGAATAATCGGAGCCTTTTCGCGTCTTCAGACATCCCGTTGTAATTGAACGTGGAAGCTATCATCAGGAAGTTCCTCAGATGTGTGTGTGGATTATATTTCCCGACCTCTCCCTTGAATTGGTTCTCAAGGAGCATCTTCAAGATTCTGGGAGAGATGGAAAAGTTATTCGCCTCTACTGGTGGCATAGCGACTCCATCATAATAGCATTGAGGCTTAGCCTCAAACCTTCCTCTGATTGCCATACCAGGAGGATCTGCATTTTGAGGAACCTGTTGAGGGTAAACTTGTGGTGGAGGGTTATAAGTAGGTGGTGGCGGGTAGTATGGTGGATATTAGGGTGGATAGGGGTATGGGTAAGGTGGGTTGTTATGTTGGTAGACTAGGCTGTTGAATGGGTTATTTTTTATTTTGATTATTTTGGTTCTGATTCTAGTGTAGTGGGTTCTAATTCTGGTTTCGTGCGGGGTTGTTTTGGTTATGTGGGTTCGGGTTTTGGTTGTTGCTTTCCCTTTGGGGTGCTTGCTTTTGACTATTAACTCCATTAGCTCCTTCAACCCGTTCCACATTCTGATTGAACTTTTCTACCCCGAGATCCAAATCCAATCCTCCGGTCATGTTCAGATTCAATTTTTCATCTCCTGCAACATTCATCCTTCTCTGAAAAGCGCGATTCCTTCTGGCAATATTCTCTGAATCCTGCTTCGTTCTATCTTCGCTCGTTTCTCCCTTTGAACGTGTTTTCATATACCTGAGTACTCAAAAAGAAAGATCAAACGCAACTGGCTAATAACTAATAAAACAAAAAGTAAATGCACTCACTACTAACTACTAAACTATTTCCAAGTTTTACTCAATGAGCATACATCGCCATCCCCGGCAACAGCGCCATTAACTTGAACGCAAAATACTAGCTTGACTAGTAGTTACCCCACAAGAGTATGGAATCACTGTAGTATGGACGAGTATAGGGACCAAGTAGTATTGAACCCAAGGGAAAGTGTGTATGCGAATAAATCCCTGGAGATGTATGTCTCGTAGCTAATATGAATGCTATGTTGGGTTTATACTAGTACTAAACTATATTATATTAATTAAATTCTAATAATGAAATTAAACTAAACTAACTTCGGTTTGAAGTGCAAAGATGATGATGATGCTCAGGATAGAAATCCCTACGTATACTAACGGAGTTGGTACAATAACTAAAATAATCGTGATGTGCAAGTCAAAATCCTAAGTGCACTAAAACTAGGCAATCACTTCCCTAATCTAGCACAAGAATTGAAAGAATAAAAGCTCAAGAATTAATATTAATAATTAGTTCAATCAACCTACTTCACTAATCCACTAATCAAATTATATGGATTGTGCTTAATTAGTGAGGCCCTAATTTAACTAAGGTGATGCGCTCGTCCTCCCTAGATAAACCGGTAAATTATAAACCCCTTCCAAAAACCCTCTCCTTAAGCCTATTCGTTATTAAAGAGTGATGCGGTCGTCTTCTGTCTAACAATTTTCATACTCAATTCCAAGATTATTCTAGGGTTTATTAGAAAATTTTCAACAATTAAGAGAACTAAAACTATACATTACAAATTATCCTAATTACGTACTAACATCCTACTTCTACGAGTTCATCCTTTCCCAAGCATGCAAGGGTTCTAGCCTAACATGGTGGTTTCAAGAATAAAAGTAATAGTAAGATTCATAATCATATGCATAATTGAAAGGATTAAAGAATTCAAGATTATAAACGAAATATAAAATCAATAAATTCAAGTCTGAAAATAAATCTTTAAAAATCTGAAAAACCTAGGTTTAATTGTCTCAAATACTAAAGAAATCAAAATTCGCTCAAAGAAATAATTAAACTAAGAATTCGTATGCTAAAAATCTCGATTACACGTTATAAAACCTTGCCAAAACTCTCCAAACTCCTTCGCAAGCTCTTCTTCTTCAAAAACTAAGTCTAAATATGCGGTGGTGTTTAAAAATAAGCTTGGAAGGGGTATATATAGTGTTTGGGCCGAATTGGACCGAAATAGGCCGAACCCGCTCGACCTGCCCTCTTGCTCGAGCGCCTAGCGCTCGAGCACTACCTCCTCGAGCGGTTCACTCCTCCAGCGCTAGTCACGCGCTCGACCACCTCTAGCTCGAGTGCTTAGCGCTTGAGCACCACTCACTCGAGCGGTCTCGGCACAGGGTAAGGGATGCGCTTGACCTCCTTAAGCTTGAGTGGCTACCACTCGAGCAATGCTCACTCGAGCGGTTCTTGGACAAAAGAATGTGTGGGGCGCTCGAGCCCTAGTGCTTAAGCACTTGGTGCTCGAGTGTCCTTGCTCGAGTGCCTCCTCCTTTTGAGCTAAGTGATACTTCTCTTCGTACGAACTAATACTTTTCATATTTTTTCAATATCTTCTCATCCGGGAGTCCGTGTCAATTCAAAGTCCTACTAACTCCATTTTTTGCCCTCTTTCCTAATATGAGCATCAAAGAGACAACTTCATTAATTTATGAAAATGATACTCAAATAACTCTAAATACTCATCAAGTACGCTCAAAACACGGACTAATCGGGCTACAAAATATCACAATTTCACGCCTAATCACTAATAATACAATAACTTAGCCCTCAAGTAAAAAGTCTCTATAAGGTAGTGTTTTGGTCCTCAAGACAAAACTCTTGAAGCTAACAACTTTGTTCTCAATCAATCTCTTAGAAGGAAACTATATCTCTTGTCCATTAAAACCAATCAAGCATATTACCCAACAATCTCCAACTTGGAGTCTGACTTCAAAATGTAACTCGTCTTCCTCATCGTAACTCTCACTGGTAATATCAAGTCTTCATCTCAGTTTCCACGGCCAGTTCCATCGAACTTCTCAACCCGACAATTTTCCTTCAGTAATCATAATGGCTCCTACCAGATTCTCCGAACTCGGTGTTATAGATATTAATTGTTAGGTGTGGGATATTGTCTTGACACTCGAATAAACCTATCCTTCAAATAAAGACTCTGAATCTCCCTTAATCGATCTGCTCTATGTAAACTCACATGGTCTACAAAGTTCTCATCGTTCCACCCAAGCTTACTGCAAATGACCCACTTTATCTAAGTCCACCTGCCTTGTTCGTAAATTTAACGACCCTGAAATTAAAATTAAAATAACAATGATTTTTTTAAAACATGAATCAATGTCAGGGAATGTTATTACTCATGAAATTAGTAGCAACGCAAATAATAATCTAATAAGTTCTTAAATATTTTTACAATAGTAAAGAAAGTAATTTGAATACACAACAAAAATTCCAAGTTCAAAGCATAACTAAATAGTGTTACTCTTTCGAGATTGAGGGCTCACGTCATCTTCAATCCTCCCGCTCGTTCCCACCTGAAAAGGAAAGGTGTGAGCGTTCGAAAACACTCATTGGGTTCACTCGATTGCCCACTAAAAATCATACAAATAATTGAAATAAAAGTCACGTACATAAAACATATTATACCATAATTTAAGACAATTAGAGACATATTTAATAATAAATCATAGCATCAAGTTCACATAAAGTTAACACGAATTGTGTCATTCAAGTCTCAACAATTATAGAGCATGTTCAATATCATGTGTTAATATATATAGTGTATACTTAATATGTAATACACATAAGAGCACATCAATCTTGTTGGGGAACGCTTTACCCTGCTCGAGCATTTTGTTCGGGAGCTACCCGAAAGTGGTCTTTTGATCAAATCTTGTACGGTATTACTCGTGATCTTATCATAGCTATTAAGGTGTTATCCACATACCATACTGTTGGGATATGTTTAGTTTTGATGATTTTCCAAAACCACTTGTAATAGGTTTGAAAGCAGTCAGGATTGTATCTTTTGTTTCAGGTCAGGCTAGGTTATTTCTCAGTAGAATAGGTTGTCAGTTGAGAAGAACTCAGTTGAGGGAACACTCAGTTGAGGGGGAACTCAGCAACACAACCTGAGGATATCAAGATGACACCAATAAGAACTAACTGAAGCCATGCTGTAACCTGAATCAGAAGAGAAGCCTGAAGGATGTCCCACTGAGTACAAACCTGGCTGATCTAAGATAAGTCAGGTGGACCACCCAGTGAAGAGCATGATCAAGAGGATCAGTGCTGCACCAAGTAGGCCCTGAAGGAGTCAGACTACTGTGGTCAGGAAAGTTTGTCATTCAGCCTTATGACAAACTTCTTGGAGAGATCTTCAAACAGCCCCTGAAGGACAACTACACTGAAGACGTTCAGTCCGCTGAAGATCATCAAGTCAGTGAAGGATGAAGCTACCTAAAGTCAGTAGGTCTTGGTCAACCCTCTGATTCAAAGATCTGTTGGATCCTGCCCACGTGGACCAATCAGCACAAGGCAGCAAATCTGACACTGACAAGGCCGCATTCCAAGAAAAGTAGTTGAAACCATTAATTGTATGGATTCAAATGTAATTTCCTCAAATGGTTACATTTGAATCCACACTATAAATACAAGCTCATAGCTTCGGCTTAAGGTGTGAAGATAGAAAAATCAACACCTACAAGCTGTGAAGGTGTGTGAGTTGTTAGGGAGTCATAAGAAAGTGTTTCTCACACCCACGACACTGACCATTAGGGTTTTCACTTATATTCATTGAGTGTCAAGCCTGTAACTCTTAGCTTAGAGTGGTTTTCCCAATCTTAGCTTGAGGCTAATACATTGTAAGGGAAAACCTCACATAGTTGGAGAAACCAAACTGAAACCAAAACTCTCTAGTTAGGTTTGTTGGTTGAAGTTAGTTAGAGAGGAGAGGCAGCCCAGGGAGTGGCGTGAGTCCAGTGTTTGGTGCACCTTGGCATGTTAAAAACAAGAATCCCAGTTAGTGGATTTCCTGTTAAATCAGGCCGTGGATGTAAGAGCTTGAGTCTCTGAACCACGTTAAACTGAGCGTACTTATCTTTTAAAGTATTTACTAAAGTGTTGTGAAAATCTGCTCACTGAGAGCATTGTTAAAAAGGAAACTTTGGTTAAATATTCAGGTCAGGGAGAATCCTTCTCACTGACCAGTTCAGGCAACACACTCGAGAGTTCAGCATCTCGAGTCACTGTGTTACTTAGAGTATGAGTCTTCAAGTCTTCACACTGACTTGGTAGCTCAGGCTCTGAGTAAAAGCAGTGACTTGAAGTGAAACCTCTCGAGTCACTGCCTTGTTAAGAGACTGAGCCCTCAAGTCATCACACTGACTTGATGTCTCTGACTCTTAGCAATGCAGTGACTTGAGTATTATTCACTCTTGCTGAACTCCCTGAGGAAAAAGTTTTAAAAAAAAAATTTGCTCCTGAATTCCCATTTTTGTATTCGAAAACGAGACCATCAATTGGTATCAGAGCGAGTTTTTCACATGACCACTAATCCAGTTTTGTAAAGAAAAATGGTCAACCGAAAAGATCTTAAACGTTTTAAATTATGGGAATTCCTGCATATTTCAAACTATTACTTGTGTTCTGACATTATTCTTGTAATAGAAAATTATTTGGTTAGAAGTTTTGGAATCATCAAAAAGGGGGAAATTGTTGGGATATGTTTAGTTTTGATGATTTTTCAAAACCACTTGTAATAGGTTTGAAAGCAGTCAGGATTGTATATTTTGTTTCAGGTAAAGCTAGGTTATTTCTCAATAGAATAGGTTGTCTGTTGAGAAGAACTCAGTTGAGGGAACACTCAGTTGTGGGGGAACTCAGCGAGGGGGAACTCAGCAACACAACCTGAGGATATCAAGATGACACCAAGAAGAACTAACAGAAGCCATGCTGTAACCTGAATCAGAAAAGAAGCCTGAAGGATGTCCCATTGAGTACAAACCTGACTGATCTAAGCTAAGTCAGGTGGACCACTCAGTGAAGAGCATGATCAAGAGGATCAGTGCTGCACCAAGTAGGCCCTGAAGGAGTCAGGCTACTATGGTCAGGGAAGTTTGTCATTCAGCCTTATGACAAACTTCTTGGAGAGATCTTCAAACAGTCCCTGAAGGACAACTACACTGAAGACGTTCAGTCCGCTGAAGATCATCAAGTCAGTGAAGGATGAAGCTACCTAAAGTCAGTGGGTCTTAGTCAACCCACTGAGTCAAAGATCCGTTGGATCCTGCCCACGTGGACCAATTAGCACAAGGCAGCAAATCTGACACTGACAAGGCCGCATTCCAAGAAAAGTGGTTGAAACCATTAATTGTATGGATTCAAATGTAATTTCCTCCAACAGTTACATTTGAATCCACACTATAAATACAAGCTCATAGCTTTGGCTTAAGGTGTGAAGATAGAAAAATCAACGCCTACAAGCTGTGAAGGTGTGTGAGTTGTTAGGGAGTCATAAGGAAGTGTTTCTCACACCCACGACACTGACCATTAGGGTTTTCACTTATATTCATTGAGTGTCAAGCTTGTAACTCTTAGCTTAGAGAGATTTTCCCAATCTTAGTTTGAGGCTAATACATTGTAAGGGAAAACCTCACATAGTTGGAGAAACCAAACTGAAACCAAAACCATCTAGTTAGGTTTGTTGGTTGAAGTTAGTTAGAGAGGAGAGGCAACCCAGGGAGTGGCGTGAGTCCAGTGTTTGGTGCACCTTGGCACGTTAAAAAACAAGAATCCCAGTTAGTGGATTTCCTGTTTGGTGGATGTAAGAGCTTGAGTCTCTGAACCACGTTAAATTGAGCGTACTTATCTTTTAAAGTATTTACTAAAGTGTTGTGAAACTCTGCTCACTGAGAGCATTGTTAAAAAGGAAGCTTTTGTTAAATATTCAGGTCAGGGAGAATCCTTCTCACTGACCAGTTCAGGCAACGCACTCGAGAGTTCAGCATCTCGAGTCACTACCTTACTTAGAGTATGAGTCTCCAAGTCTTCACACTGACTTGGTAGCTCAGGCTCTGAGTAAAGCAGTGACTTGAAGTGAAACCTCTCGAGTCACTGCCTTGTTAAGAGACTGAGCCCTCAAGTCATCACACTGACTTGATGTCTCTGACTCTTAGCAATGCAGTGACTTGAGTATTATTCACTCTTGCTGAACTCCCTGAGGAAAAAGTTAAAAAAATAAATTTTTTTGCTCCTGAATTTCCATTTTGGTATTCGAAAACGGGACCATCACATACACATTGTAAGGTCTCAACAGTATATCATACACATTGAACGGTCTCAACCGTATATCATACATCTTGTCCTTAGAGCATGTATATATATAGATAATCATGTATCTATAAAGCATACATCTTCACATTCGATCATGCATACAGGTAAACACTTGCATATACATAAAACATATGTAACACCCCGTCCCGTTCTATACCCCTTTTTCTTTTATTAGAAGCCTTATTTTATTTCTCTCGTTTCTTTTAATTTTATTATTTTGTGTGTTACTGTGTAATTTAAATTTATACCCTACTTATAAAATTCTCAAGTTCGTAGAAAAAAATCGAATCTGTCGAACGAATAAAGAACTACGAGAATTAAATTAAAGTCGAGGATTTCGATCCGTATAATTTTGTGGATAATCAAAATAGAAATAAATAATTAATTAATTAAAAGATACTGTTGTTTTCAAATTAAATTCTTAAAGCCAAACGAGCCTTAATCCTTTACCTGTCGAAATACGAATAATATCAGATAGAGATTGATTTGCCAACTAAAGGATCTCAACCGCATATTATTTTCCCTCTTTAATTAAAATTTCCTTTAATTAACTAAAATCTATCGAAGATACGGATTTTAAGAGTTTTAAAAGGGGCAGTTAATAATTGCTTGGAAAATATCCGTATATAAACAAAAGGCCGTCTCTCTATCCTCATATTTCTCCCAAAAATATCAGTTACTATTTTACTCCCTTTCTCTCTCTCCTCAAACCGTGTCCGCCTCCACCTTCCTCTTTCCAGCGACAAGCGCCGCCCCAGCACCGATCGAAGCCGTCGTCTCTCGACTCCAACAGCGTCGCGTAGCACCGCACCTCGCCTCTCTCTCTCGATCGAAACCAGTCGCCGCCTCTTTGATCGATGCCGCCGTCGCTACGCCTCCCCCTCCACGAAGCAGCACCGCCTCTTGTCCCAGACGGCCATCGAGCTCTATTTCTCGTCGAAGCTCAGTGACCACCGCCGCTCCTTCATGCCGCCGTGACCAATCGAGTGTTGCCGCCTCAAACCTAGCGCAACCTTCCGCCTCTTCCTCTCTCATCGTCGCACCCCTCAGCCAAACCACTGCCTCTTTTTTTCCTTTTTCTAGTAAGATGACGCCGTGGATTCGAACTGCTGCTGCTGAATTTTTTGGAAACCCCGAAGGATGCCGTTAAGCTGCCCAAAATTTCCCGGCGAATCGCCGAAGGACGTCGTTAGGCCGCTTGTTTACCACCCAAACTGGAGCTCGTAAGGTTTCTACCTTCGTTGCTTTCTTTTCGTAAAATTCAGAAAATGAGTCAAGATTTTTCGGAGCCGTGTACAAGAACGGGAAAAGTTAAATTTCTTATTTTCTTCTCTTCGAAGGCTGTTGTTTAAGAACTAGCACTTTGGACTTTGATTTAGTGGTTTCAATAGCAGTAGATGATTTTTAGCACTATTGTTTTGAATTTGTTGTAGTACTTGGACATTAGTGGACTGGTATTATTTTTTTAGTTGTTTAGTATCATTATTTTAGTAGTATAGTAACATTGGCTTAGTTAGTTAGTATCTTTAAATTAATGTGTTAATACTGTTGTTGGATGATGATTTGTAGTTGTTAACACTTTTGTTTTGAGCCTAATGACAAAGGGAAATTCGTCTTCTCCCTTGTCTCATGTTCAATGTTTGTAACAAATGGAAAATAACTATTTAGAAAATAATACTGCTCTTTTGTTTTGAAAATAACACAAGTCAACTTTGTTAGTAACACTAGTAATATAGGAAAATAATTATTCAAATTGTTATGAAAAACCTCTTTAAATCAAGTATTACTAATAATAAAGAAAAGTACGTGTTATGATATTTTAGTAGTTTTTGTATAAAAATTCTTTGGACAAAATAAGTTTAATAAGGAAACGTTATTTATAAAATTTAAATTTTTATCCAAGAGTTCTTTTAAAATAAAATATAAATTTTAGAAAGAATAATGTTAATTTGGACTTATATTATATTAATATTATTTCTAATAAATTTCTTATTTTCCTAGTTATTTTCAAGAAAAATATATATGTGCTTATACTTTTAAAAGTCTTAAAAGCTTTTTAGTTATAAAAGGATGAGGGAAATCAAAAGTTCGTTTTTATAAAAGTCGAATTAGTCAAACCACAAGGAACTTAGTAAGCACACCCCCAAATACACAAACCCTTTTAGAAGTGGTGTATTAACCAATATAGGGTGTGACCTTTAAGTAAGTCTATCCAATAAGTTTATAAGACATCGACCACCTCGATTCTTGTAACACAAACTCTCAAGTTTTCCTAAATAATTCAAAGGCCGACTTTTAATCAAATGACTTCATATTAGGATTCGGTGCTAGTTAGAATACGCACGAGGGACTCGACCATCTACCTGTACATTCTCTCGGGACTCAGAACGATCAGGTGAGTGGTGATCGGTTGATTGATCTGCTAATAATAACATTGTGCCGGTATTTTCTGAACTCGACCAAATCAATAAAAAATATCTAATCCAACATAAATGTAACCCCTATTATATAACTGTTTGAATTACGTGATATAACTATATATAATACATAATGCCTGTTGTTTTATAAATCGATCACCATTGTATGATTAAGTACATTATGTGAGAATGAATCATTTCAGTTGTCAATCAAGTAAGTTCTCTCTACAGTTTGAAATGTCAGTTTTATAAAAGGACGACAAGTTAGTAAGTACATAGTTGTGGTTGGGGTATTAAATCCAACCTCCAGGGAGCTGTCGGGGATGCCCCGGAATCAAGGTTGTTGATTCAAATAGATCTGGTCCCCGGGTCAGACGCCTACGTTGCGCACTGGGAATAAGATCATTGATGGTTTGATTATTATATTTTATCAGTGGTTGGAAGGAGTAAGGTTGTTGAAGGTGGAATGGTCGTACGAATATGGTTTGGTAGATTGTGACAATACATGAAAATGATTTTGGGTTTTGCCCCTAACGTGAACCAACTTGTGCTATTTCAATTATATTATGCGAAATATATTTTGATTAAATATTACATAAATTGTTGCTTCTGTGGTATATCGTAATCAAGTATATATGCAAAACGAATTTAATGAAATAAACACTTTATAAATGAGTATAACTTAATATACTTCGGATTTACCTATCTCATGACGTTGCAAATCACCCATACGTGAGAATTCGAATCTCACACCCCAGTTTCTAACCCCTTGCAGATTTTGATTACGAGGAGCAAGGACAGTGATGCAGAAGACACAAAGTTTCCCGCTTGCTTAAGTACTATTAATAATACAATGATACCTACATTATTATCCTATCCCTAAATAAATATTATCGCTACTACTATGCAAGATGATATTTTACCGTGTGATTCAGTTACTAAAACGCAGTATGTAATATCTTGAAGATATAGAACCCTCTCTACAATTATATATATATATATATATGTGTGTGTGTGTGTGTGTGCGCGCGCGCGATACATTATTATAATATTTCTCCCCACCATCCCGCTGCATGAAACTCATCATTCAATTCTGTTATCTTTTCTTTACAATTTTTATAGTTCAGACTTTTGATCACAATAATTCCTCGAATTCGATATAATTAATATATTCTGGATTCGGGGCGTTACAATTCACACAGGAAAATAAAAAATAATAAATCAAATGATAAGAAAGTAAGCAATAAAAGGTCCACTAAAAGTTAACCCACCTAGTAGTTTGCACAGGTTAAGCGGTATCCTTTCCTCATAGTTCCAAAACTATTTCTACTTCTCGATCTCAATTCCTACCACAAAAATTCTATCTCTTAGTTTTCACTATATGAGTGATAATCATAATTTAATTAGTGTGTGTGATTGAGATGATGTACTAGAAATTGTGAAAATACGAGTCAAAATATAAGACAACGAATTTGTACTAAAAGGCTATATATTTTGTTCAAGGTTGGGGCTGCCTACAAGCTTATATAAACTGATAATTTTTATTTTCTTATAGAAAAATAGTAGCTTACAAAATTTGTGATAAAATGCCACTAATTTCGTCTAAAACGGATGAAAAATGAACCTTTTAGGTGCTTTCGAAATTATACAGAATTTTTAAAATAAAATATAACCATTACTTTCACCTCTCCTCTTTCACAACCACCACCACCACCACTAGAATCTTAAGTGACACCAACAACTACCATAGGTGGTGGTAATGTGGCGGATGTGACCAGAAAATGGGAGAGAGAGAAAAGTTGAAGTGAAGAGAGAGAAAATAAATCTATTAACTCATTTTTGGAACTTTGACCAAGCATAACTGGAGTTCTATAACTACGATTTGAAAAAGAGGAGATGTTCTAGAAAGACCTCGATTACAGCTTTCTAAAAAGACCAGAACCAAAATATATGGATAACTGAGCAAAGAGTTATGAGCTATAAAAGTAAGTCCGCCTAAATAGCATCCTCCTACTCCAATCTAGCATAACTAGAGTTCTACAACTCCAAATTGCAAAAGAGGAAATGTTCTGAAAAGTTTATAACATTAGCTTTCCAACAAATCTAAAATCAAAAAATTTGAACAAACAGAATGAGAGTTATGGTCTTTAGAAGTTGGTCCTCCTACAATAGCATCCCTCCAACTTTGACCGGCGATAACCGGAGATCTAGAACTCCGATTGAAAAATTGAAAGATGTTCCAAAAAGCTCTCAACATCAGCTTTCAGATGTTACCGGCTAATCAGTGATCGAACACCAAAAAGTTTGTCGAAAAGTTACTGGAAGTGCAAACATTTTGTGTGTTTGTGTGTTTGAGAAGGTGACTTACCCCCTAAGTGGAGTGTTGAAAGTGTGCAAAATGGCTGCAACCTAGTATTTATAGTGTCTCCTCAAGTCTATGGTTCCTTCCTTATTGTGCCCTTATCCTATTTTTAAGATTGACCTCTTCTCTAAATAAATTTAAGGGAAATGTCATCTAGTTCTAAGCCCACAACAATTTTACTATCTCCAAACATTAGTCATATAATAAAATCAAAGGATTAATTATTCAATAAAGTATAATATTTTATATCATTTAACCTTTTTTTCTTACTCTTTAATAATTATACAAATATTTTCATATAAAATAATAATAGTAGTAGTAATAGTAATAATAATAATAATATGACTACTTATGAAGTTTTTGGGTTGTTATAGTAAAGCCCTAATCGCCCACTGTCTTTCTTCTGTTTAACACACCAACAACAATCCTCCCCTTCAAACAAAGACTATCAAGCCCCCCCACCCCCCTCCCCCAAACAATATGCTCTATGTAAACCCACCCAATCTACAGAGTCTTCATCATTTCATCAAGGCTCGCTGCAAATAACCCGCTTTATTTAGGTCCACCTGACTAGTCCATAAAACCCTCGTCGCCCACTACCTTTCTTTTGTTTGCGACCCCAACAACAATCCTCCCCTTCAAACGAAGATTATTGAGCCTTCCCTCAAACGACCTGCTCTATGTAAACCCACCTGGTCTATAAAGTTATCGTCGTTTCATCAAGGCTCACTGCAAACAACCCGTTTTATCTAGGTCCATCTTCCTAGTCTACAAAGCATTCACAGTTCATTGTCTTTTTCTTTTACACCTAGCCGGGAAGTCTTTTGCATCATTTCTTCTTGAACCTGAAAATACTTGTTCATCCTTATAAACCCCGTGATCCTCTCTTGTGAATCTGATATGAGATATTGTTTGATCCTAACAATTCTCTCCTCAAACAAAGACCCCCGAGCCTCTCTAAAAAAAGATTAAGCTTTCTAAACTAGTTTTAATAAAACAACTGATACTACTATAAAATACACACAATGAAAATAAGTTTCAACGGTGAAATTAATTCATTGTATACTTTGCAACAAAAAAAAAAAATTGCAAAAGTAACTTAAAAAAGAAAAAGGATGGAAGGAGGGGTTGGGTTTTGCAAATTAATTCATTGAAATAACAGTACCCCTTACTAGTATTATTTGTTTACATGGGCTCTGAGAGGATTGGGTTTTAACTAGAGGACTTGAGCCTAAATATTTAGGCACAGGTTATTTGCATCAGACTCTTTGTTAAATACAATACTAGAATAAATATACTACTAAGTGTTCAGAAATATAGTTGAAATTTTTTCACTTTTTCGAAAAAAATATTTTCGCACGGACGGAATTTGTTACAATTTTTCAACTATAACAATAACTCAATTATGAGTATGTATATGGTGAAATTAGTTCATACATGAATTATTGAAGGGTATCAGTTATTTTTACTAAAGAGTATTAGTTATTTTCATTTAAGAGTATTAGTTATTTTCACTGAAGTCTTAGTTTATTTTCACTGAAAAGTCTTAGTTTATTTTCGTTTAACAACTAAGACTCTTCAATAATAACAACTAATACTCTTCAGTGGAAAAAACTAATACTATTTAGTGAAAAACAACCAATACTCTTCATTGGTTTATGTATAAAGCATTTTCACTCTATACTTTGTCCTCAATTATAATTATAAAACTAAACAACTACCATTTTTTTTTAAATAAAATATAACTAAACTTTTTTTAATCAAGATCAATGATACTTATGATAAGAAATTTATACTCCCAATTAAACATTCATATTACGGCTTAGGTTTTTCACATATTACCTAAAATCTTTGTTTGAGCATCAACCTTATTTGGCTGACTAACAAAATATATATCTTAAAATTCAATGTAATTAGAATATTGGTAAAAATAAAAGTTTACTGTGAATATTTTAATGAAAAATATTAACTTTATACATTTTTAATATATGAGTAAAACAATTATTTTGTTACACACAAAGTATAATTATATTATACATATGGTAAATAATGTATTCACTAATAAATTTAGACTATTTACACTACAAAAGAGTAAATTTTGATTAAATCAAAAAGTGTATTAGATTAAATTGAAAAATTTACAATAAAAAACTAAATTCAGTGTAAATTTTTAAATGTAATATAACTATATTTAACAGTGTAATTACCTTATACTTTTCAGCGTAAACAACCTTAATTTTTTAGTCAGTGCACTATGCATCTGATGCATAATATGTCCGACCGATTATTTACCAATATCCATTACTTGGAAAGTACTAAATACTTAGGCATAATGCATTTATATTATATTGTAATAAATAATTTTATTCCTCTTCTCAAGAAATATGCATGGTAAGGTTAACATTGGAAGTGAATTAGTAATTACTTTGTTTCACATTAAAAAATTTGGACTTCGTATTGTTCATCCATTAACTAAAAATATTTCTTTGTAAAACTGACCAACTTCCATTATAGTTGTCTCTATCTCTTACCATTCAAAATAAAAAAATTATACATCTTCAATTCTAGAATTCTCCACTTCACCGCTCTTCTCCTGAAGATGAAGCGATGTTAACAATATTTGGGAGAATCACTCAAACACAAATGAAGAAACTAAAAACATTTCTACAATTCTTTTTTGACTTACCACCACGAGAAACATCCATCTTAGATTCCAATGGTTAGTATACTTTTCATTCTTTTACAAATTTTGATTTTATCCGCCTATTATTAATCGAAATCTCAATACCAAAATCTATAGATTTATCCATTTTATGAACTGATTAGGCATCCGACAATTGAAATTATACTAACGGTTCATTTGCATGTTGGATTATAATCGTCAAGAAGATGTCCCAAGAAAAGAAAGTGCAAATCCATTTCTACCAACAACAATTGAAGATTTGCTTTGTCATTTACAGAAAATCAAACACAAGATTAAGGTACTCATTTTATCTTGTATATCATAATTAATCTTGTCTGTTCCATTTGAAAAAAATAGTTTAATGAATCACTACTAATCTTAGATTGATCTTAAAAGGGTTCAACAAAAAACTTAAGGACAATTAGATAATAAACATCCAACAGAACAGTGGAAGATGCGAGAAACATAGAAAAAACGAATCAAAATGAACAATAGAAGAGTCGATGATGTGAGAAACAGAGCAAAGAAGGTAAGTTTGATAATCTCCACTTATACAATTAGTATGTTGATTATGATATTGGATTTTATTAAAAAAAAAATAACTTTGATTAGTATACCCTCATTAGTTATTTTTTTCTATAACCTTAATTGTAATTACTATTATCTTTTATCCATCTCTCAAATATCTCATCCCTTCTATAAATCACCTAAATGCCTCCTTCACACAATGGGTCCCTCATTTAATAAAAATGTAAGGTAAAATGTGAGTGATTTTTTTTTTTTGAATTGTGAATAAATTTATTAAAGGTAAATATTGAATGGAGTATATATTTATTAAATACACTTAATTCGATTTTACATCCAAATCAAAATCCTACGAACCAAAAATCTTCCGCATTTCATAAAAATCATAAAAAAAATATGGAGCAGTGCTTAAAGCTGGAAATAACTTATGTTCCAACAAACATAAATAAATAAATAACTAATTGTAAAAAAATATTATGTTGCAACATGCTCAAAGAATAAATATTCGAAGTCTTCAGTATTAGAACTATAACATGATTGTCTTTCTTCTCAAAATCGAAAACTCTGCATCACTCTCTTCAACCCTTCTTTTTTTGTGGTTGTGAGACATCTTAAAGGGCAAAAATGTAATCAACTTGATCTTAGAGAAAAATCTTTAGCAAATCAAATCCTATAAATCAAACACTATTAAGAATATTTTAGATTTAATATTTACTCATCAATACCATAATAACAAAATATATATATATATATATATATATATATATATATCATAATAACCAAAAATAGTTAACAGTGTCCAACTTCAAAGAATATTAAACAGAGTTAGTTTACAAAACCGAAGTTCCAACAAATATGACAGGAAAAAACGATGAACATAAACTCATTCTAAAATCGAGATCTTCACCGAAAATCAGGGAATTCGCAATCAAGAAAAACCAAGAAACCGATGGTGATATTGTCAAAACTCCATCAAGTTGGAGATCAGTGTCGGTGACCGAGAAGTCTGAACTCAATTTTTCAGCAATCCAATACCATCATCACTCCCAAAACTGGAGAAAACATCAACAATGATGAGTTGCAAGAACTAATACTTTTAGTCCGAAAAAAAAAAGTAAATTTACATCCTCTAAACAATATTACAAAAGAACAATAAAAATATCTACGAAATATACGAAACTCATAAGAACACAACAAAAATACTCGAAAACATTGAGAACTCACAAACAATGATGATGAGAAAGAACAGATTGAAGGGTATTTAGATAGGATGTAAATCAAAACTGCTCCTAAATTGTAGCATTAATCCAATGGTTCACAATTAATCAAATAAATCAAATGGACGTCATTAGCTTATATCAATTCAAAAATACAATGATGATTATTGATTCATAGTTAAACAAACTTACCATTATAGTTAGACAAAGAAATGGACGATGGTGATCAAGTCACAAAATGTTGATCAACGGTCCAAAAAAGTTCTCACCCAAATCTATTAAAAAAAAAATCTTTGTATTATATATTTATAGGTTATAGATTAATAAACATACATCAAAGTGTTATAATATAAAAAAACTAAAACACTAAAATAACATCCAAACAATTGAATTAAAGTATTCATCCATTCAATTAACATGAAGTACATAACAAAATAATGTTAAAACAAAACTGTAAACATTTCTAATAACTTCTTGAAATACTATATTTTTTTGTAGCATTACATTCAAAATTATCATTATAATACGACATTATCTTCAAGTCCAATCGACTAAAAATCATTGGGATTGCAACATACCGTGTACCATGACTAAATAATTTTTTTTTTAGAAATACTCCAACATCAGAAAATGATTGACCTTGACTTTTGTTTCTTGACATAATATATGTAACAAACAACAGGGCTTGTCTACGCGTAAATTTGAATGATAATCTACAATTAAAAAAAAATTAGTGATAATTTAGGTATCAATGCTAGTTCACCGGCGCTGCTACCAGTCAGTAACAACTTTATTCTCAATTACTCTATCACGCAGCCTAATGATAACCAACCTATAAATAAATATTAATGTATTAAACTTTAATTTGGAAAAAAAGATAAAAGTTGGTGACTAATAAATTTTAAATAAATATATATAATAATAAACTAATCTAGATCCATTACACAATTCCCTTGAATGATCTATATTTCTCAACAACATAACCGATGTTCCAATATGTTCAGACACATTGGAGAACTTTAAAGTGTTGAAAAATTTAGGATTGTGCACATTAGCTAGAACATCAAAATTCGAATCAGACCTACAAAAATTGTTGGAACTGGAATCCTTTTCTTCTCATTAAACTAAATCTGGAGTTATTTTATAGATATAACATAATCAAGTTTCGGTGCAAGGATAACCATATCCTGTAAAATTTGTGATCATACATCTGAGATTTGCAATTTGGATAAATACAATCAACAAAGGTAGTAATAGGATCATCAATAGTACATATAGAGGAGGGAGAGATAGTTGTATTGAAATTTAATAAAGACGGGTGGTGAGTATTACTAAGGATGTAAGTGTAAGTATTATATCTTAGATAAATTATAATTTTATAATGGATATATTGGTAAAGATTATAAAATGAGGTGGTGAGTTTAGAAGTGCGTGAAATGAGTAAAATAGTGGGAGTAGATCATTGCGTCATATAATAAATTATTTATAAAGAACTTTATATTTAATTTAATTTAATTAACAATTAATTATTTTCATATTTAATTAAAAAATACAATAAAAAACTTGTTTATTTTTTATATTTTTTTTAACAAACAAACTCGTAAAAAATTAAATAACAAATTGAATAAGAGAAATATAGCAAAAATAAGTGTCCCAGATCTTAATATAAATCACCAAAAATAAATCTTCGTAACCCAACAATGAATTGTTTCTAATTCTCAACATGCATAGAAATTAATAAAAATATGTTATGTAAATAAAATATTATATCATGGTTGAAATTTAGCAATAGAAATAATAAAATCAATAAAGGAACTTAAATAAAAAAGACCAATATCAAGTAACCTTGATATATAATAAATAATTAAAATCTCTGACATTAATATCATTATACTTCTTAAAAATAATTTTATCTTTTTTACATAATGCAATATTATACTCCCTCCGTCCTCGAGAAACTTGCACACTGCCTTTATTTTCGTGTTTTAGCTACCGAGTTATTTATTAATATTTAAAATGATAAAGTAACTTTTAAGGTAGGGTATGATAGATTTATATCTTCTCTATTGTAAAGTAACTTTAAAATTACTTTATCATTTTAAATACTAATAAAAGACTCGTTCGCTAAAACACGTGAAATTAGTAATTGGGCAAGTTTCTCCGAGACGGAGGTAGTAATAAATTTTAAAAAGTTTTAGTGAAAGTAATCATGTGACGGCCCATGTCACTAACAAATTTGAATTAATTATAATCTATACATATCTTAAGTTAGGACTTCAGACATATTTCAATATAATAAAATATGATTTTTCTCCAAAAAAATAATTCACCTAACACTGGCAGTGCTAAAGAAAATGATAAACATAATTAAATTTATAGTTTGAGCAAAGTAAAAATAGATATACTTCCAAAGAAATATAATTTTCACTCAATGAAGTTTAAATTTTCCATTATTGCATTTCACGAAAAACTCTAAATGATTTCACCAATATTCATTGGTTCTAATTTTACTTCAACATAATAAGATTAAATTTTTATACATACCATAACTTGACAACAATTTGATTTTGGTGCCAATTGGTTACCCATTATGATTTTGGTCCTGTAAGTTTGAAATAACATCGACCCTTTAACCGACATTAGTAGGTTACCTTTCCAGTCACCTCCACGTGGATTCTTTCTTCATTTTTCTTTTTAATTTTTTGTTATATATATTTGGTTTTTTTTTTTTGTCTCAAATTAAAAAAAAAAGGTTGGGTTCTTCTTTCATATCCCCCCCGGAAAATTGTTCATCTTTTTTTATCCAAAATGTTAAACCACCCCCAAAAGAAACCCCTATATGCCACCGTTCATTTCCAAATCCTTCTCAGGTTTATTCTTAAATTCAAATCAAACCTAATCATAAACAATCTTGAACAACAACATCACGTTCATACAGTAAACCTAATTATTGGGGAAAATATTAGGATTACAATTCATCTTCATAAAAAATCTACGAACGCAAACACTCAAAAGCTCATCGATTAGTAGATAAATTGAACCCTAATTGTGGTTACCCATATTTTCTAGCATGACCCAGGCGATGACGATGCTCTAGGGGCAGAGATCCATATTTTCAACTTCCATATTCAATTTTTTGGGATAAACAAAAATGTAGTTCATTTGTTAAATTCACCAAAAAAAAAAAAAAACAATTCTTTAGATATGAGGGATTCAAAATCTAATTTTTCCCTCTTTTAATTTGATGAACAATTTAATGAACTCCCAAATCTAACATACAAAAATATTAATCTCATCCTTCACATCTTCATAATACGTTGTCGACTCCTCTGCGCGCCATCAACGCCCATAACCCATCGTTTTGGAGCTACAAATATGATCTAAGTGTAAACATTTTTTATGGGATTGCGTAATTTGATTTGGGATCAACAAATTTGATTTTGGGAGTTGCAATTTGGTTGAACGTAATCTTGGTGTGAATACACACACATATACATATATTAAATTTACATTTTTAATAATTATTCCTAAATCTTAATATATGTTTGCACTTTTATATTATTGCATAAATATATTTATAGTTTTCAAAATAATTTATAAATATATATTTTAAAAGCTCAAGCAAACGATCTACAATATGTTTCGAAATATTTAATTTTGAGGGGAAAAGCCACATATTACAAAAAAAAAAAAAAAAAACTCACATGGAGTATAACCTGATAGGTAACCTACTAATACCTGTAAAAGGATCGACATCAAGATAATTTTAAAATTTACATGATCAAAATCAAAATAGGTAATTTATTGGGACCAAAATCAGATTGGTGTCAAGTTAGGGGACATACAATTATAATTTTTACATCATCCAACATGTCTAACAATTTATAAAAAAAATTTAGTGAGATGAAGCATGTGACAATCGTTCTGACATACTTTAATATAATAAAATGATATTTTTCTCCAAATAAATATTATATTAACAAAAAAAAAAAAGAATCGATATTAACAAAATTAACAAAGAATCGATATTGTCCTGACACTATTATATGCTAAAAAAAATTATATTAACAAAATTAATAAATAATTAAAAGAATCGATATGCATCCAAATAAATATAACTCTCACCAAACGATATTTAAATTTCATCATTATTGTATTTCTTTTAGATTAATAGGCAAAATATGAACCAAATTTTGAAATTGAAGGACATGTATTAATGAAAATAGAATGTCACTAAGTAATATAAATGGAGTCTAAAAATACTTAAAAACTCGTGATTCACATGTTTATATACACTCAAAACAAATATATTTGTATAGTATTATAAAAAGTTAGCTTAATAACAACCTTATATAAAAAATTTAAAAAAATTAAATATATAAAACCTTGCCATTGAGCTCCTCATGCCCATCACTTAAATTAGGACTTGCTTCTTAGCTATGATAACCACACTTTCTAAATATCTTTATATGAAGTGTAAGTACCGAATGTCATGTCAAAAATATGCTATTAGAATATTGGAAGTCTTCCATGCCAATAAATAAAATTATATTTTTTTTATAATGAGAATAAAATTCTTAGAATATGTTTTAACTTTAGAAATATAATTTAAAAATATATTTTAAAGATGCTAATTTTATTTGTTATCGTCTACATGGGTATTTATGTCACATTTTCGGCCGGGACATCATTTAGTATTGTCGAAAAACTATTAGATGTTTCAAATTGTAAAACTTATAAAGTTGGTGCATTAAACTGTAAATTATAAAGTTGTCGCATTAAATTGTAAAGAAAAATATGTAGAGTGAAATTGGTTCATACATGAACCATTGAAGGGTATTAGTTGTTTTCACTAAAAAGTATTAGTTGTTTTCACTGAAGAGTATTAGTTGTCTTCAATGAAAAGTTTTAGTTTATTTTCAGGAAACAACTAAAACTTTTCAGTGAAAACAACTAATACTCTTCAATAAAAATAATAAATGTCCTTTAGTGGTTTATGTATGAATTATATTCACTCTATACTTTATCTTACGGAATTTACGCAATAATATTCTCTTTTTTTTTTAAGAAAAAATGAGAATGATATTAATCATACACATTCGAGACGAAATTGATGGAAATGTATATTCCACAAAATATAGAAAACTATAAATTAGATTATGAGTTGACTGTGCAACATATTAAAAGTAAATTACAGGTTAAGTTGCTATATTTGACTTTTATAGTATAAAGTAGGTACGAAGTTAGGTAAAAATATTATTTTAGGGTGTAAAATAATTATATCATCTTCACTCATAAATGCAACCAAATTTAAAACGGAGTCAAATAATTGAAAGATGAGTAACATTTTTGTTCACTTTTCAGTATAATCTAACCTCATTTCATACTTTTCAGTGTAAACATATTCAACTGTTGGATGAGTGCATCGTGCACTTGGTGCATATAAGAGTGTTCATTGAAAGATTTGTTATTTTAGAAATTTAAGCACATTATAGTATATTAGGATAACTACACACATGAATTAAATATATTCAATTACATGTTTAGAAAATATTATAAAAAAAAAGTTCAAATTATGTTATTGAATAGGTTTTATTTGAAAATGATTCATGATAAATTTATTATAAATTTATTTTAAAGCATTAAATATTTAATCAGGAATACCAAAAATCTTTTCAGGAGTATCAAAAGTTAGGTAAAGAAAATCAACAATAATTACAATATAATACCACAAAATTAAATAATGTCATGATAAGCTTGAACAATTTCCATATAAAACTTTGTCTATGTTATTTATATAGTGCATAATGATGAAATGCATAGTATTCAGCCAAATGCATAGTATGCGTTTGAATTCTAATGAGCTTTGAAAATTCAAAATTAATTTAAAATTGAACTTAAAATTTAAATGCATGTTATACACTTGAATGCACAAAATAATCACAATTAGATTCAAATTTATCACATTTCGTATTTTCTAAGATTTGGTCAGCATGCATTAATTTACTACACAATCTTCTCCCCCCAAACTACCCAAAATTTGGTCCAACATTAATATCATTGCATAATCTAGTCCTCAAATAAAATTAAAATCAATTTATATTTATTATTATGTTATTAATTTATATGGTTTCGTCGAGGGTTAATAATAACGTAGAATAAACATAAAAATTTATGCAATTATTTGAATGAGAAAAATCTAGAAACACCATTTATGAATTTATGTAATTAATTTTGTAATATGTATTCATTCAAAATAGGGTTCCTAGTGTTCTCTTTATCTTTCATGAAGTTATGTTGGGAAATTTAAATAATTAATATAAATGCAAAAATAAAAATACATATATATTTTTATAATCATAATTTAATTTGAATAGGTCTTGTATAAGATCGCCTCATGCCATAAGACGATAAGAGTGAGCATAAATTGCACATAGCGCATTAACACCTTCATAGGGCTGTGTTTAAATTTTGTGAGACGGTGTCACACAAGTTTTTGCCTTTAATTTAGATGATCATTATCAAGGGATAAATATGTATAGAAAAACTTAATAAAGATTATAGTTAAATGATAAATATTATCAATCAAATTAATTGGGATTTTACCCGCAGAAGTTTTACTTTTACCATAAAATATTAGTTTAATTACATATTAGGGCACATAATCAAAATTTATAAAGATACAATACACAATATGATTATTGTAATATGTTTTAAAAAAGAATATGATTACCAGAATAAGTTTTGTTTTAACACTCATTATTATGAGATTTTAGGCACTAAAATGAAATACAATAAGAACATGCATGGAGTCATATATAGAATTTTGAAAGAAAATAAAAAAATACAAAAATAAGAAAGCTCAAGGAGTATTATCTTGTTCAGGCAAATTATAAACACCACTGCTTTAGACATAAACGAAAATTTGTACATAAAAACAATACAAAATTTGAAATATACATACAAATATTATTTAATAATCATATCCTAGATTTCGAGACTATGTCATTTTGATTTTAAAGGACCGGCCGAATGACCAAGTATTCCAGCTGCTGCATGTGGTGGATATTCAACCATCATCATCAAGCAGGTGTGCAAGCTTTCTCTCACCCAATTAACCGCTGAAATCAAAAGCCAATTTGATACAATAAACTTCTTCTGTATTAATGAGCAAGATTGACGGCGAGGTTCTATTGCAAGGATCTGAACATGTTGATATAATAAACTTCTAATAAAGTGAAATGATCAATTGCAAAAAGAAATTTGTGAGCCACTGTGAAGAATTAAGTGAAGACACGTATAAATAGATAATAAAAATGTGAAATAAATGTATTTAGCTATTACATATTGTAATTTATAAAGGTTGTATTAGTAACCAGGTGGCTTAGCCCACCTGGCCACCGGGTTCCTCACTCTAGTGAGCGACCCAGGTTCGATTCTCTTTGGGAACGAATTATGGGAGTTATAAGGTGGGTTTGGAGTTGGAGATTTCTTGGAGTGTTTGGAGACTTGGTGAACTAATCTAACTACTAACAACTAACATTTACCGATAAAAAAATAAAAAATAAAGGTTGTAGTAGTAAAGATTAAACGACTTATGCTCAATCTCAACCCTCCATTTCCTATATGGTTATTTTGACCAACCTTGGTATTATCTTGATCATCCAATTTATTTAAAAAAAATAAAAAAAATCTAAGGTACATGACTACATTACATAAAAAATAGAAACCTAAAAAAATTACAAATTGATGATAGTTAGGACGATATTCATAAATAAAGAAAATAAAGAATTTATTTTTTGGAGATAATACATATTATATTAAGAAGATTAATAAATTTACAAAAATGATTTTAAATCAATTAAGCTAATTATTTTCTTTGATTTGAATTTTCCTGTAATAATATTAATAACAACAATCACGACTTAAATTGATATCATGAATTACAGACAACTTAAATTTTTTTTTTTGGATTATATATAATTAAAGAAAGTTATATTATTTTAAATAGTAAACATTCAAGGTAATAATAACATATTAACTAATTACATGGAATAAAAGCATATATTTTTTCATGATTTCATTTGACCTTGCATTAGCATAACCTTAGTCAAATAAAATTTAATAAAAAAATATTACCAAGTATCTTCCAATTAATAATTAAAGTTCTCATGCAAATTATCTACTTCGAGTCACCCCCAAATTGTCATTACATTGTCATAAATTAAAAGTTAGTGGCCTAAAAATAAGTTAATCCATATATATATATATATATATATATATATATATATATATCCAAATTTAAAATAAAATAATTTATAAGGTTAAGTATTCAAAAAAAAAAAAAAGACAATTGACGTATAATATAGTTATGATTTGATAAGAAGGTGAAATACAATTTACTTCAATATTAATGTAAAATTAGATAAATATTTTAGAATAACTTATAAAATATTTTTTATTGTGACTTTGGTCAAAACTTTTATGTTAATGCATGGACATCTTTCACAACTTATTTTTTGGAATGAAGAAATGGTCGTACCATATCCTAACAACATTAAGATTTTATTGCTAAACTCAGTCGACATTCTTAAATAAATAACCATTCCTAGTTTTATAAATTCGTGACTTGCATAATCTGAGTGATATATATATTTTCAAGATATAAAAAATAAATTATTCTCTTCATCTCCTCAAATATATTTCTCTTAAAAAGACCAAGGACA
Organism: Ballota nigra; assembly: GCA_947034835.1. Lineage (NCBI taxonomy): Eukaryota > Viridiplantae > Streptophyta > Magnoliopsida > Lamiales > Lamiaceae > Ballota > Ballota nigra. The sequence goes on along the minus strand of OX344726.1, from coordinate 50,604,098 downwards.
ATGCAATATGCACACCTCAAGTGCTTCGATTTCTCTTATTATGATTTGATCTCTGATAATTTTCGTTTAGCATATAATAACAATACAGAGACATAAATGGCAGTAGAAGATAGAAAAAATTCATCCTCATACATCAATTGAACAATTAGGACCTCCAACCGCTAATTAACTTATGCTTCGAGAAAAAAGACGTGAATTAATCTAACTAAACTCACTTCGAAGAATGTATATTATATATATTTTTTGCTTACAGAATTGGTCTAACTAAACTCACTTAGAAGACTTCCTCGACGGACTTCTTTTTAGCGGTCGGGTCGTATCCCAAGTCCTTCGACGCTCGGAACTTCAGAGAGAACGGCGTCATCAATTTATATCAATAAGTATCTTGATAAAACGTCTTAATCTACATCTACAAAAATATATGTTAAACTACACATTCGCAGATTCATGCTAAATGATATAGATAGAATTTCTACACACAAGAACTATGAAAAAATACACAAACTACAAAGATTACATACAAAATGCAATGAAGATTAACAATTTTTTGGTTGAGAGATTTGATAGGCTTAGAGAGTTTATATAGGAGAGAAATCTAATCGGCTCCATATTTGTAGCCAATGATAAAAAAAATTAGATCCTAATTTGTAGCACAAAATTAAACACCATATTAATTTAGTTGCTAAATAAAAAATGTACGGTTATGATCAAGTAATGAAATAATGATCAATGGCTTACAAACTTTGCCGCCTAAATTATTTAAGGAAAAATTGTTCCTATTATATATTTATGATTCTATAATACTCTTCACCCCTAAAATAAAAATAACACTCAATTATAACACTTCTACAATACCATTTTTATATTCAAACAACCTCATTAGAAAGTCTTTTTTTTTATCAACTTTTCTTAAAAAATGTGTCTTACTAAATATAAAGTCTTCTATAAGATGGGAGAATTATTTTTTAATATATTCTAGAAAATTTTGAAAATTCATTTAAGTCATTCAAATATTGGTAACTAGTCACCTTTGCTAATCCTAATTAAACTGATTTCATAGAAGTAAATAATTAAAATAAATGTTATTATATTTCACTTGACTTGGTTTTGAAATAGAAAGTTTTTAGAATTTTGGAATGTTGGAGTGTAATTATGAAAAATATTAATATAATTTTAATATGACTTATACAATAGTAAATAAATAAGATTATTTTAAATAAAAATTTCATGATAAACTTATCAAAAAACTGTTTAAAATAATTAAGTATCATATATTTAATCAAGAGTATTAATTATTTCATTAAGAGTATTAAAAATTGAGGTTAATGATATCATAATATTGTTTAGAGGTATTAAGAACAATTCTTTGTTTTACTATTTAATTTATTCATATACTCCCTCCATTCCAACTTTCCGTTCACACATTTTAAGCAGCACCTTTTTTAGAAAAAAAAAAGAGTATGTGAATGTAGGGTTAAATAAAATATTGATAAACTTATATTTTATTGACTTTTGAGTTATTTTCTTTTGGGGGGTGTGAAAGTAATTGTGGAATGTCCAAATAACGCAAGTGTAAAAAAAATCGCGGAATGGAGGGAGTATAATATAAAAACCATGATATTATAATTTTAAGTTTAAAGTACTAAGGTTTCAAGAATAATATTTAACCAAGAATATAAAGTATTTGTTCAAGAGTATCAAAAAAATTAGTTGTTTATAAAATTGAAAGATGCATTCTCATATGCCCCTGGTGAATGTTATACTCACTCAAACAGTTGAAATTGTTTACACTGAAAAGTGTAGATTGATTACACTGAAAAATGTGTTTATATTATACTGGAAATCGATATTTGGTGTAAACTTTTAAATATAAGCTTACTACACTTTTCAATGTAATCAAATTATATTTTTAATAGACAAATTATAGGGTGCATCCAAGTGCATAGCATGAACTTGGAATTTGATCTCAATTTGAAATTAATTTTGACCAAGTAACAACCCGACCGAAATTCGCGGGTCTAGCAACAAGCCGGGTCGCAAATGGGTCGCACGCGCTTCGTACCAATACCCTAGGTTATATCACCAATACCCGAAGTTATAGTCACCAATACCCGAAGTTATAGTCACCAATACCCGAAGTTATAATCACCAATATCCTAGGTTATATTACCAATACCCCAAGTTATAATCACCAATACCACAAGTTATAATCACCAATACCACAAGTTATAATCACCAATACCCCAAGTTATATTACCAATACCCCAAGTTATAATCACCAATACCCCAAGTTATATTACCAATACCCCAAGTTATAATCAACAATACCCCAAGTTATAATCAACAATACCCCAAGAATTATTCAACAATACCCCAAGTTATAATCACCAATTCCCAAAAAATTACTTAATAATACATTGACCAAAAATATCCCCAAAAATTAATAAGTAGAACTCAAGACTTATTCACCAATACCCCAATATTACTCAACAACACAAATTTATTTGGCCAATTAATCTTTTAACAAATTCAACAAAATACAATAACGGTAAGAATTTGATTTGCCATTTTATTTTTTCTATGTTCGGAATCCTCATAACCCCTCAACAGATCTGCGGAAGAATGATATTCGAAGATACCACAGAGTATGAATATAAAATTAAATACTCCATCCTCGTTGACAACTAAGTAAGGAAACAAACAATTGTGGTGGGGCAACAATCTGAAAGTGTATACACATTGTTATATATACTGATAGAATCATTCCTTTCTCTCGTATAGCCAGGAAAAAACTGGCCTTTTAAGTTTTGAGTTTTGCTGTGATTAATTGTAACAAGGCTGAAAAAAAACGAACCTTTAACGAATGGCGACATGCCTGCGTCTCTGCGTCCAGTATTGAGGAGAAGCTGCTGCTAGATACCTTCCAAGACGAGGTTGGAATCTCACTTGGGTCATCCCACCCTAGAATTTGAGAAGATAAATTATATTCTAAAAATGTATAATAATGATATAGAATCCAACTCAGACACAAATTACTACCTCTAACCCCAAATAATGTAAATAATTTACCTTTTCCTCTACAACGGAGGGAATCAATCCAAAGAGAAGGGGCGGTGGTGAAAGTGAATGTAGGATAGGCTACACTGAATTTTCAACAGCGATGAAAGATAGAGAAAGCAGTGGAAGAAGGTGAGGGATGAATGTTCGATCGCTGCCTCTTGATAGACCCGGTAATTGACCAAGATTTTTACCGGGTTAGGCTGACCCACAGATTTTTTGTTTTTGTCAAAATTAATTTTAAAATTAGGTGTAAAATCCAAGTGCATAGTATGCACTTTGATGCACCCTAAAACTACTCTTTTTAGTATAAACAGTTTCAATTGTTGAGTGGGTGCACTATATTCCAAGTGCACCAAAGAGTTATTAAAAATTTGAAAACTAGTTCATATCATGACCATTGTTATAAAATCTACACACGCAATAAATAAGATAATAAACACGTACATTTTACCTTGGAAGATACTTGTAGTTCACATTTAAAAATTTCATTTGAACTAATTCTAAGTTAAATTGAATTATTTACTTTATTTAAGATGATAATTTTAAAATAATGGAATAAAAATATGGAGAAATGTTTACATAATTTATTAAAGTAGAATACACAAAGGTTTTTGGGAAATTTATAATTTTGATAATTGTGTCAAAACATCATTTAGTTGGATAAATTGAGTTTTATAAGTAGCTTATGTGTCTACTATTTAGATTTAGTTTTATTTTATAGATAATAAGTTGAGGAGGAACTCATCTTAGCCCACCTGGCCACCGGGTTCCTCACTCTAGTGAGTGACCTGGGTTCGATTCCCTTTGGGAACGAATTGGGAGGGAGTTATAAGGTAGGCTTGGAGATTTCTGGGAGTGTATGGAGATTTTGTGAACTAATCTAACTACTAACAACTAACATTTACCGATAAAAAAAAAAAGTGAAGAGCAAAAGTCAACTTGTAATAGAAGTTGAGTATAACACATCTATAAAGGGGTTGAAATGAAATCTTCTTAAGAAGAGCTGAAGTGAAGTCCTCTAATAAAAGACCTTTGTGTTGGGCAACATGATTATTGTCATGGATCTATTCAGGGTGTAATTTAAATACAAATTATCATAAATTTAACAACTATGATTTAAAACAATTATATCACGCAATTCATGTTTTGAATAACGGTAAATCATACAAAGATCCTAAACATGCGGAACCAAGGGACGATCATTATTACCTCTTGATCGGAGGAACGTCGTTGAGAAGAATAATTTCTTCAGCCCGAACACCATCTTGAGTATTCTCTAAGTCCAAACTTGTAAATCTGGTGGGAAATCAAACAAACTCTTTAACTCTCATGAAAGAATTATTTTATCTTTTTTGTTGTACTAATTTTCAAAACCTAACACTAGTATACACATGCATGGGGCTGAAAAATCAACCCCTACTTATGCTTAGTAGTGGATGCAAATTTGAAGCTTGTAGGCCAAGAAAAATCCAATATATGGAAATATTTTATCCCCTCTAATAGAGGGATTCATCATATATATATTCTTACCATATATATACTTTCCAGATATCATTTCTCTCTTTTTTAAGCTAGCAACAAAATAATTTTTTTATCTTTTAACCAACTTAGTTAATGGGATTTTTTAAGAAGGAATATGATTGGATCTCTCAATAAGCCAAAAAATAAATATTGAGCCACTATACTATTCAAGTTCATTAATATTAATACATTCTATTATGGAATTAATATTGCACTATCCATCCTAACCCATATTACGAAATATGGCTCCCGGTTATTATTTTTCGTATTTAAGATTCAATGTCCATTAATTAATTTAGGCTATTGAATGTTATAATTAATTAATATTTTTTATTCCTTGGGAGAGGACATTTCACCATTATTATCATACTGGAAATTAATCCACTGATAAGATTTAATATGATAAACATTCTGACCTTACCAAGAGAACATAATCAATTTGAATTATCAAGACACAATTTTCAATATTAATTTAGCAATATGTCATGTAATTAATAATATTTCTCAAAATAGAGAGTATTGAGTCTCAATTATTCTTTACCCATAATAAATCAAAACAACATTAATTAATTACATACAATCTCAATTAAGTGATATAAATTAAGAAATTAATAACCACTGCGATCTAATTCTTCTTTCCAAGTCAGTCTAGAAGAATTATCTTGATGTTGATCTAATTCAGTGCATCATATACACCAGCATAATCTCTTGGTCAAGACAAACCAATACAAGCCTTACACCTCAACTTCTACCAATGAATTGTTCAATTCCATCTAAGTTGTAAATCGTTATACTTATTACAAGAATTTGACAATGTGATTTTCTATGATCTACTACACACCACACTGTCTATAATATAAAATGAACGTTTATGCAATAAATAAATAAATAACATTCATAATATTTAAAGCAAACAGTGATAAATAATTTATTCTCATTAATAAAAGTGCAAGAACCAGTTTATGTACAAAATAACACTAAAAACATATTTTTCAATATATCCCTAACAATTTCCTACATATACTCAAAGTCTGCTTTTAAGTATACAACAACATGTCCTAATAATTCTCCCACTTATACTCAAAGTAGTGTGGCAACACACTTGACTTCCATTCTTTTCACAAATTTCTCGAATGTATTATGAGGAGACTCTTTGTGAAATGATATGCCAGGTTGTCCACCGATGCTATCTTTGTCACCACTATATCTTCTCACTTAATGATTTCACGTATAAAATGATATTTCTTTTTAAAGTGCTTGCTCGTCTTGTGGGCTTGTAGTAGAAATCACATCCAGGCACACTAAGAAATTCCTGAGCCAAACCGCCTCATTCGTCGCTTCACAAATAGCGACATACTAGGCTTCCACGGTGTAGTCAGCAATGCATTTCTGTTTCACACTCCTCCATGCAATGACCCCACCTCCCAAGCCAAACATATTACCTGAGGTAGATTTCCTGGAGTCTATGTCTGATTGAAAATCGGAGTTCATGTAACCACAGGGTATAGGCTCTCCGATTGATAGACTAACATTCTATCTCGTGTTCTTTTCAGATACTTCAGAATTTTCTTAACCGCAGTCTAATGATCCTTGCCAGGTTACTTTGTTATCTAGCCACCATGCTTACTGCATAACATATATTCGGCCTCGTGCACAATATTGCATACATGAGGCTTCCAACTACCGCCGCATATGGAATCTTCCTCATTTCATCTATTTTGTATCTTGGGACACATATCTTTTGATAGATGAATTCTATGCCTGAAAGGTACAAAACCTTTCTTGCAAACTTGCATGTTGAATCGTTTCAATACACTATCGATTTATGAAGTTTGAGATAATCATATCATCATTTTCTATTATTCTCGAGTAATCTTGTTCCCAAGGATATGACCAACTTCTCTTAAATTCTTTATATCGATATATTTTGATGAAATATACCCTTACGTCTGACAACACCTTTTTATTATTTCTAATAAGCAAAAATGTCATCTGCGTATAGTACAAAAAATACAATGACTTTTCTGACACACTTTATTTAAACACAACTCTAAAAAAACATTTTGATCAAATCTGTAGGATTGGATCACTTGATCAAAACACTGATTCTAAGCTTGCGATGCTTGCTTAAGGCCTTAGATCGCCCTTTAAAACTTGCATACAAGGTCTTTTCGGTCTTTTCCAATGAAGCTTTCTACGCAGCTATCGATAAGAGAATATAGATTGACTTAAACATAGCTATAGGTGAAAAGCTCTCCTCATAATCGATTCTTTCTTTCCAAGTATATCATTTTTCACAAGCCTAGTTTTGGAGGTTTCAACCTTCCCGTCAGCCCCTCTCTTTCTCTCGTAAATTCACTTGCATCCAATAGATTTTACGTCTTTAGGTGGTTCAACAAGCTCACACACTTTATTATGAACCATAAATCTCAATTCAGCTTCCATTGCAGTTTGCCAAGAACTTGCATCCCTGTCTTGGATTGCCTCGTCGTACGTCCAGGGGTCAAATTCATCCTTTCTAGAGACCAAGTCCGAAGACTCTCCACGAACATGAATCACTCAGGCTTACAAATAGCCTTCCACTACGAGGAGGTACAAGTTGTGTATCACGTGATATCCCATCTTATACAACTGGTATAGGAGTTGACCTCCTTAATTCATGTAAGATAATCTCACTCTTGGACTTTTGATTACTCATATAGTCATCTTCCAAGATTTTAGAATGCGTGCTCGCCACGATCCGTTGATTCTTAGGACTAAAGAATAAACCTATTTTCGTTCCTTTGGGGTATTCTACAAACAACCTTAATTCTGAACAAGGTTCTAATTTACCAGTCTCCTTGTTGAACACATACACGGGACACCCCCAGATTCCCATGTGTCTCACGCTGGGTTTTCATCTACACCATAATTCTTTTGGGGTTTTAAGACTTGATTTGGAAGGTACCAAGTTAAGAATATAAGCTGGTGTTTCCAAAGCATAACCCAAGAACGACTTGGGTAAATTAGAATAACTCATCATCGATCCGACCATCTCCAAAAGAGGTTTGATTCTTCGTTTTGAAACCCTATTTTATTGAGGGTTTCTGGGTGCAGTTAACTGGGATATAATCCCTTGCCCTAACAAGTAGCCCAAAAACTCATTGCTAAGGTGTTCGCCTCCACAACATATTGTAGAAACTTGATACTATTTCCTCCCATGCTTTTCTACTTTAGCCTTAAACTCTTTGAGCTTATCAACAACTTTAAACTTATCCCGTATTAGAAAAATTTCCATATCTCGAGTAATCATCAATAAAAGTAATAAAATACTCGAAACCACCTCTTGCCTGAATTGATATTGGACCACATACATCAGTATGAACGAGTTCCAACACTTCAGTGGCCTTGTTCTCCTTAGTCCTTTTACCCTCTATATGCCTATTTTCATCCTATTTTATACAATCACATCACTTTTCTCCCACTCACTCCTTTTCTCTCCTACTTTTCTTACATCCACTCATTATCTTTCATATTTTTTCTTCCAAATTCATTCTCTCTGTCATATTTTTTCTTACCATCTCTCTTACATTTCTCTGACTTAATTATTATCTCACTAACTAATAATAATAAAATATTACAACATTAATTTTGATTTGACATAAAAAAAAAATTCCAACTCTATTTCTTCATCTCTAACCAAACACAAATTTACTATTCATTGGACTACACTCATTCTCCCTTTTCCATCTCCATCTCCATCTCATCCATCATCATCCCTAACCAAACAGAACCTTAAGGAATTGGAACTACCCTGCTTTGTCTGGGAAGGGTGGTTGTAGTTGAACCATTATAAATCCTTATGTGGTTTTATAGCTTTATATTTATTGTCATACTTCTTTATTTCACAAAGCTAGCATTCAACCTTGCATAAGATGAATCTATCAAGACTTATATGGACAGTTTCACACTAAGTAAGCTGACTTTTTCTCAAAGAATTTTAAGTAAAATATTTTCAAATAAACGAGTATAAACTAAGGGTCTTAACTATTCCGTACTAAAATTTACTGAAAACTGACTTTGTAATGTTAGCTTATCAGCTGAAGCTACCTTGTAAAATCAGCTTATTCATCTCCTCTTGTGGAAGTCATCTTCATATAAAAGTTATATGTGTGTGTGTGTGTGTATTAAAAGTCTCTTCTTTTTTAAACTTTATCTCGTATTAAACTCGTTTGCCAGAACCAATAAAAGTTATATGAATTTATATATGTACAGTACAATTTTTATATTAATTATTATTTTTAGACCTGAAATTTACTGCATGGCAAGCATTGGACGTATAATATTTTTTGAGAAACTTAGATCCCTTTTAAATAAGCTTATTTTAAATTTTTTATAAGCTTTAACATCTTATAAGTTATTTTAAGAGATTATAATATATAATTTTTAAGTAGCTTATAAGTTGCTAAAGTGTTTGGTCAATACAACTTATAAGATCTTTGATAATTTATAAAGAATATTTTTTTAAATTTAATTTTAATATGAAATAATCATTTCTTTAAATTTCATGTTAAGTTAGAGGTGGGTGAGAGTGGGGTGGGATGGTCCAGGGGGTGGGTGGTTGGGGGTGGAGGTGGTTAGGAAAATAAGTTGGAAAAATCACAACCTTATTTTTTTACAGCTTATAAGCTGTAAGGAAGTTAATTTTTCATCTTATAAATTGTTAATCATCTTATTTTGTCGAAACACTCTAAAGATGCTTATATAAGTTATTTTAAAGAACTTATAAGCTCAGCCAAATGCTTTCTTAGATTTTCAAGAAAGTTGCTAGGGCCGTCCCAACTGTTATAAATCAATAATGAATGTCCATTATGATATCATTTATGTCCACCATTGATTTGCTCAGGAGATTAGTCATTTACTAATGACTCATTATTAGGTTAACGTATTTCACTTTTATGTATGATTATAAATAGGTTCTTGTATCAGTTGTTGATATGTACAAGAAAACCATAAGAAATAGTAAAATCTTCCTGGCTTGGTATTGCCCCCAGACGTAGTCATATTTGATGAACTAGATAAACAAATTGGTGTTTTCTGCGCTTTTATATTTACAACATGTTATCAAGCTTGCCCTTAACAATAATTATTACTTTACTTGAGTTTTCAATATTGAGATTCGTCTTAATACATTTGATTTAAGTGGAACATTTATAACAAAATATTGAATCCGCATTTGTTCAGAAGGGAAAGAAACTTATTATTCTTCGACACCATCTCAATAGCAGAAAATATCGATAGTGAAAAATATAAATGTCAAAAAACTATAGATGACATAAATTGATAGATAAAATTTATGGCTAATGCCAAAATAATAGTTGAGATGGTCGAGGTTGGAGGTCCTTCAAGCGAATCTTGTCATACTAGATTGCCTAAGCAAACGTGGGCACTGACAACGATGTTGAACTTGATGATTCTTATGAAAATGAGTAATCAAGATATAAAATAACTAGATAAGACCTCGCAAATTTCGCGAGTTAAAAAAATTGTATGTATAAAAAATTATGATTTAAATATATTTTTGTATTTTTTTTTAAATATTTTACAAAAAAATATATATAATACGTGATGAAATTAAAATATTATTTGATACAACCTCCGTTATAATTTAGATTATTTCAAATTTTGGAAAATTAATTTTACTCTCTTAAACTAATTATTTCCAAACATCCCTTATTTATCCCTCATCGCACTAATTTTTTCAATATATCATTTAGCAATTTTTGAACTAAACTCCCTGCAATAAAGTAAAACTAACTAATATATCCTCAACATTTGATATTGGTCCCTCAATATTTTTATATAGCAATTCGAAAAGTTACAGGATAAAACTATAACATGCATAATATTTTCAATGAATATCGTTAAATTGCATCACACCATGATCATATAACTGGAAGTCCATATTGAATATGTTTGATATTGGCCCCTCAATATTTTTTTCTAGCAATTCGAAAAGTTACATGACAAAACTTTAACTTGAATAAAAATATTATTTTAGGATACAAATAATTATATTAACTTTTTCTCATAAATACAACTAAATTTAAGGAAGAATTTGTTATTTTAGAAAATTAAGTATTAGTCATGACATTCAAGAGTCACACACGTTCAAATTATTACCTAATTTAAGGAGATGATAATTTATGCTTAATGTATACATTTAAAATAACAATTAAGACTCCTTAAACAAAGGAATTATTGACTAATGTTAAGGAATTGAACGTTGAATTTACAAAAAAAAAAAAAAAATTGACCAATGAGGAAAAAGAATAGAACCCTATATTGTCTCCATTAATTTAGCTGGAATCTTCAAATTTACGTTAGAAATTATTTTATTTTTGTCAAATAAGTATCAATACAAGTCATAAGTTATATTTAAATATGATGCTTATCTGTATTAAATAAATCTATAACTAATTAAATTAGAATTAATAAAAAAATTAAAATTCGACCTATAATCTAGGCAAAGATACATATTAACACATAAGTTACATGAACACATTAGGATAATAATTAAATCTGGTAAAAAAGATACATCATTAACACATAAGGATAAAAATAATATAAAATTAACAAACAAAAAGATAGCACACTATTTAATTGAGTGATTCTTATGTGCACTCTGGATTTTAAGATCAATTTCAAATCTATTTTGAATTTTCAAAGCCCAATTTACTTAATGAATTTAGAACAATTAAAAATGTATTTGAAATTTGACTCAAAATTCAAGTGTATATTATGCATTCTGATGCATATAAAAATTTGTGTAATTATATACAAAACCAAAACATACATATTCAAATTCAAATCAACAATAAACAACTACAATTTCGGCACTCATGGCTAATTAATTGATTTGACCAATGTAATATAATTAGCACAATTTCTAATGAATTAAAATTAGCAGTCTAGCACAACTACAATTTTACTCATAATTTAAATTTAGAGAATCCCGTGATTCACGTACAGCAGCATTAAAAAACGTGCAATTTGAATTTTACTGAAAATCAGTAAATTTTGTTTCATTCAAAGATATACAAAAAAAATTAATTGCAAATTTTAGTAAACGACATTCCATGAGTTACATACAATATATCTCAAATTAAAAGTGAAATTATAAGTATTGAAATTAAGAATATTTACAGAGTATTTATATTAGCTAATTCCTTATCCTTAACTAATAAAATATAATTTTGAAACTTTTTAATTATCCATTGAAAGATGATTTGATAGATAAAAAATAAAAGGTGTAGCGGTATTTTTTCATGAACTGAAAAAATCACACAATACACAGCTTAATCCACAAATATTAATAAGCTTATTAATAATTGTGCTGATCAATTTAAGGATTAAAATAAATCATAAGAAAGAATTACCAACATATATGTAATCATCAATTCATAATAACATACAAACTTCATTGTTGAAATAAGATATCTACAAACTTCCAAAAAAAAATCTCTACAGAAAAAAAAAATTGAACACCACTTTGACATGGAAAAAAATCCATGAGGACATTCATTTATAATAAAAAAAATCTTCATGATCGCAAGAAAAATATTCAATAATAATGAAATGCCACATTCGGAAGAAACTTTCAACAGTAAGACGAAAATCACGTTCAAAAGAAAATCTATACATAGACACACTAATATTTGAAAGAAAAAAATATGATTAGAAGAAAAAATAATATGAACTTTTAATTATTGGTAACCTGTAGAAATATTGGTATAAAGTGATTATCAGAAGAATAAATCAATAACGAAAGCTTACAGATCAAAGAACATTTGAAATTTTTTTGTAGAGATTTTGATGGACAAGTGTAAATAGATCAAATACAATCTGCAAAAACACAAAATAAAAACTAAAAAATCATTAGATCCAATAACAACAAAATACAATAGAGAGAGGAAAAAATCTGCAAAAAAAAAAAAAAAAAGTTAAGGAACGAAGAAATAGAGCAACGAATAAAAATCTACAAAAAAAAGTAATTAATTAATAACGAATAAATTATATTGAATATATACGGATAGATGGAGTTAGGCCAAATACCAACGAAGAATATTAGAGCAATGCCCAAGAATCTGCACAAAAAAAATTTAATTTACACAAAAAAATATTAATGAAATATATAAACGATAAAAAAGGAATCAATATGAATCTTGTTTTGGTGCTTGCAGAAAATAAAATACTCCTACATTGAAAAGTTGTTAGAGTTAGAGAGAGAAAATAATAATCAGGTGAAGTGGATTTATGGTTAAAAGAAAAATTAGGCAATGATATTTATAGGAAATATTTGATGAAATGGACGATTAAGATTAAAAGGATATAATAAAGGATTGAGATCAAAACTAACTAATGAAGTGAATGAGATAATAGGGATTTTGAAATAGAAAAAAATATAAGAATGCCACATAGGACAAAATCGCTTCCCCTATATAAGGTTACTAGTTATATCCCCGCGAATTTCGCGGGTTTGTAAAAATTTGAATAATAAAATTTAAATCAACGAACATTAACACTCATAACATTGATAGCACTATTATTTCAAGAATTCAAATAACCATTAATAAATAACAATTCCAAAAAGAAAAAAAGGATTGAAAAAATATAATACCCGGACCCATTTTATGTCTTATTTATTTTTATGTATGTTTGTCATTTTAGTTTCGAACGTCTTTTCGAAAGAAGAACTCCGTTTTATTCAAAATCTTCGATTTTGGGTGACGGACGAGCAGAACTGGACCGTCGAGCACTCTAGAAACCCTAACACAGAATGAATCGGTACTGGATAAATCAAATACAATAAAATATGAGTCCAAACTAAGTGGATAAGCCGTTTTATTTTTATCTTGAGAGTTTTAAATTTTTAGTTGCCAAAAATCGGGCGAAAACCCCGAAAACGCCAAAATTCGAATCTACCGAATAAAAACCGAACCAACTGGGAACCTAACTACTAAAATAAGTTAAAAACTTCCTTAATTATGAACTTTTAAAGATGGAAAAATTAATTGATAAAAACCGAACGAAACGAGACTTCCGGAGCTCCGAAACCCCAAACGAAAACCTTATTTTACTGTGTCAAAACGCACACCCTGAACCGAAACCCACACATTAAGGATGGCTAGCTGCCCCTTTTCCTCAGTCAAATGAGCCAAAAACCCCTCCAACAAGAATCCTTACCATGGTACATGTCCTCCCCTCCCCAAATAATTGTTTGTCCTACCTTTCATCTCACCCCTTCATGTGTCCTCATCTAAATCCTCCACTTTCTCCCTCATGTCTATTAATTTTTCTTGCACATCATTCCCCAATCCTCATCATTTACACAAGAATACACAAGAAAAGAAAAATACCCCTCTCCCTCTCCTAAGCAAAATTATGCCACTACACTTCTAAGGGAGAAGAAGAAATTTCTTCTCCCATTTCTTACCATACATAGCTCCCATCCTTTACCCAAAGCTTTCCATCCAACCAATGAGTCTCAAAGAAGGATTAATCATAGGAAGAGAACTATAAGAAGGCACAAGGCCCTAGCCTTGTAAGAGAAAGATCACAACAAGGTGACCCTCAACTAATTTCTTTCAAAACCTTAGTTTTGTTTTAAATCATTAGATAGGAGGGAAAAAACATGCGTTTTCTTTGATTTTCTACTTAAATCTTGATGGTTTGATGTTATGGATTGTTAATGATGAAAGAAATGAAAGTTTCATGGTATGTGAAGGTTTCTAGATGTTCTTGTTGTGATAAGTGTTGAATAATTTATTTTCTGTTGAAAGTCTGAGTTGATACGTTTCCATAACTTGAATTTTCTGAGCTTTTGTTTTCATATGTGAAATATATACCAAGTTATCTTTCTTTGGCCACTGGTCCCATGTGTTTTGAAGTTATATTCAATAATCTATGAATTTTTGAAGTTTGTGTGACAATCTGTTACATTTTCGTGACTCTTTAATTTTTTGGTAATTTCCACTTGTTTATTTATTTTTATAAAAATCAAAATCAAATATTAAATGATATGAGCTCAATTTTTGGAATTTCTCATGATTTTAGGAGTAGTTTAAATAGTTTTACAAAAATTATTTCCCTTATTGGTACGTGACTGGAAAGACAGAAAAGTTTCTGTGCCTTTTCCAAAAACGAACCCAAACACCTTTTTCCTTACATATTTTGCTTTAGGTCAAAGCTTAAGTAATGTTTGAAACTGTGTAATGCATCTACTGTATATATTTCGTGATTTTTGAAAATATTTTAGTATTTTTAAGAAGGTCATTTTTCTTGTGTTATAACCCTGAAAATTTACTGGAATGTTTAAGAATCATTGTTTTGTCTTTGGAAATAAATCCAAAAACCCATTTTCCATATATCTTTTAATAAAACCTATTTTTATGAATGAAATATATGTTAAGAGAGTACCTACTGTACATTTGCTTAATTTTTAGATAAATCATTCATATTTTAGAAAATGCCCAAAGTCGAGTGTGCATAGTCGGAACCGGACAGTTTTACTCGAAAGTTGTCTTAATGTTTGAACCGTTGTTTTATTTAAAAATATTATTTTTCCGTTTTACGTGGTAACATCCTAGAAGCATGCTAGCGTGAGTCTAAGACGTGTAACATGTCGAAGTTATTCTCTAAGTATAACCCGTTGCGTAATGAAAAGACTAACTTAGAGTAAATCATGACTAGAAGACGAAAGATGTGTGCTTAACCAAAAGTCCTTCGGGACCAATGCATAGTGTCATAAATATACGATTTTTAATAAGAAACTAAAAGCGAGAATTTTCATTAGGATTGAGTGCGAACGGCCAGTGACACTTGGACGTATTTCCCTCTTTGCAAGCTGTAACTTTTTCGAAATTGCTTTTCGAGGTGGGTGACACTAAACCGTATTGCCTTTTACTTACGTATTTTAGTTGAAGCATCATCTATTGAATTATATTATTTTATTACGAGCGGAGAGTATCCGTCTCGGTGCGGAAGAATCCGTGTTGGAATTGTTTACGAGCGGAGAGTATCCGTCTCGGTGTGGAGAGTATCCGTATTGGTTTTGTTGCGAGCGGAGAGTATCCGTGTTGGTTTTGTTGCGAGCGGAGAGTATCCGCCTCGGTGCGGAGAGTATCCGTGTTGGAATTGTTACGAGCAGAGAGTATACGTCTTGATGCGAAGAGTATCCGTGTTGGTTTTGTTGCGAGCGGAGAGTATCCGTCTCGGTTGGTTACTTTTGTGAATGAAATAACGATATTTATGGTATCATACTTTAACCGTAATAGCGTACGTGCTACCCACACTGAGATATTCAAAATTCACACGCCCTATTTTTAATACCTTTCAGGTGAGCCGATGGAGTGCTGGGAGCAGCAGTAGACCCCGCCTTCTACACCGATAATAACTTTATTTTCCATTAAAAACTTTATTTGCCCTTGCTTCTGTCTGTTAAATTCAAACTTATTATTATTATGGACTGTTGAACTGGACTTATGATGAACTGTTAAGCTATTAGCATTATTTCTCTGTTTTAGTATTACTTAGACTCAGCATGTTCTTTTCTTAATGTTTAGTTTTTAACTGCATGTAAAGACTATAAGTTAAGAATGACTTTAATCATCATCCTCTCAATTTTTCTTTATTTAAAAGAAAAAAAAGTCGCTTATTTTTTCTTTTCACTAAGTGACGACTTGAACTTGGATAAGTATTCGGAATATCCGGGTTCGGGGCGTTACAGGTGGTATCAGAGTTTAGGCTCAAAACTTCGGACGAAAAGAACTATTTTCTTTTTGCGTCCAATAGAGTTTTGACTTAGAATTCCCAGTTTACAAAACCTAGGACGCTATGGATTTTGCGCTCGAGTAAGTCACGATACAACAGGCTAAGAATGAGACCATCGTCGACTTCACGCAGCGTTTCCAGGACTTTTAGGCTTGCTTTGTAGTAGTCAACCCATTAGATAGAGACTTAGTATGGAAGACCTTTTATTATTATTTTGATGAATGTATTTTCGGGTTTTAGGATTACCTCCTCGTGTCTTTTGTGTATTTTCGGGTTGTAGGATTACCTCCCCGTGACGCTTGCATATTTTCGGGTTGGAGGATTACCTCTCCGGAACCTTGATTTATCTATATATGTTATCATGTGATTGGTGCTACACGATTGTTGGGAAATTATATAAGACTTAAGTTTTGATTAAGATGCCAAAATGTTCCTCCTAAGTTGTTTGTAAGTAAAATATTCTGTAGAGTTAGAGTTTAGTTAAACAGTTCAAAATGTTAAGAACTGGAGTGCATTTAGTAACTTCTAGAGTATATTGAAGAACAAAGTCCGCTGAAAGCAAAGTCTGCTGAAGACGAAGTCCGCTGAAGACAAAGTGATCTGAGGAAGTAGTCTAAGTCTTGAATGTTTTCTAAGTGCATTCTCACTAAGAATAAAACCATCAGGAGAGGACCAAGGTCCACTGATGAGAACTAACAAAGCACATTCAATGCTAAACATATTAAAAGCTGTTAGTTAATCTGGTTGGAACAAGGCAAAACAAATTTCAGTGAAGCTTACAATAAATGAAGGAATAAGAAGGTTCTCTCAGAGGAGTTCCACCTTAAAGCAAGACAAGAATCTGGGCAAACAGACTGAAGGGCCAATGAGAAGGTGACACGTCAGTGTACTTTACTGACAACCGACCTGTCCCAGACGGACAAGTACCAAAAGTCTTTCCCTAGCAATCTACAGAAAGTTGATGAACAGGCATGGTCTTTCAGCCGTTTCTTGACAAGACTTAAAGCTTCAAATAGAGCTGTTTGAACCAATCAGATACAAGAAGACTTACTTGAGAAGATTCAAATCCAACGGGAAGATTTTCAAGGAAGCCTATAAACACAGAAGGACGTGCTCATTTCTATGCACGGGAAACTCACAAGATCAAAACTATCTCTACATTCATAACTACCTAGAAACACTCGAAATTACCTTTGTTTCCCAGGTGTTTCACATTTGTAGAGAGCCTAACAAACCTTCTGTAACCAAGCTTAAAAGTTATATCCAAACCATAGAAAGAGATAATCCATCCTAAGCCTTGAGCTAAACTGTAAGGATTATCTCACATCAGTTGGAACCATACCCTACTCAAAACCCTACTTTGTTGTTAGGTTGAGAGTTAGTGTTAAGTGGTGTTAGTAAGCTGATTATTTGTATCAGTCTGAAAGCTGGTTTGTTTTGGGAACTAGGACCTGGAATTATCCTAGTGATCAATCATCCTGAGAGAGGATTAATTGATCAGTGCACCTTGGCACTATAACACAAGGAATTCCAAGTGAAAGGAATTCTCCTGTTTGATCAGGACAGTGGACATAGGAGATTCATCTCTGAACCACTTTATATCTTGTGTATCTACATTCTGCTATTTCCTAAGTGTGTGTTATTCAATCAGAGTTTATCAAGTAAAACGAGTTTTCAAAAGGGCTCACTAATCCGCATTTGAAAGCTAATTAGATAGTAGTTCAACTAAAAGTATTGAGCTTTCAGTGGAGGTATTATCTCAGTAAGCTTTCTCTAGTAATTCTCAGAAGACTTAAAGTCCACTGACGAATTACTATTTGAAGTAACCTGATAAGTTTTAGAAGAAATTTTTAATTTGTAACCTCAGGTGTATTCCCCCCCCCATACACCTATTTACTCGTTTCGGGACCAACAATTGGTATCAGAGCAGTGGTTTAAAAGACCATTGTTCTAAGTATACCTTGTGCTAAAAAGGTATTTTCTATTAGGTCATCTGAATTGATCTTTTTGATAAACTTGTTTAGATATTATGGCTGACAATGCAGCTAGGGTAGCACCACCAGCAGAGAACAATATGGGAGTTAATCCTTTGAACCATATGTCCCATCACAAACTTCCACAATTCTCAGTGGAAAATTATGACTTTTGGAAGATCAGAATGAGAGCTCATCTTGTCTGTGTGCATGATGAAATGTTAAGGGTAATTACTAAAGGTCCATTTATTTTTTAACCCCTAACCCTAGAACCACATCTGAGACTATTGCAGATCCAAGAGAAGAATGGCCCAAGGATGAAGATAACTTTACTGCAGATGAAAGGAGGAGAAACAACCTCAACTTCATAGCCATGAATATTCTCTACGCCACCATTCCAGATTCTGTAATGGGAAGAGTGATCCACTGCAAGACTGCAAAGGAACTTTGGGACACTCTTGCTCTCATGTGTGAAGGAACTGACAAGATAAAGGAGAACAAGCTTTCTGTAGCTGTTCAAAAGTATGAGCAGTTCACCATGGAGCCCACTGAGACCATTGACCATCTTGATGGGAGGTTCACTGACATCATGAATGAAATAAACTCTTTGGGAAAAGTCTATACCAAAAGAGAAGTTGCCTTAAAGATCCTGAGAGGTCTAACCTCAAGATGGGATGTGTACTCTGTGATGATGCAGAATACCAAGGATCTATCCAGCATGTCTATGCAACAGGTATTCTCTGAACTTAAGGCTTATGAGTTTGATCTGAACAGGAAAATGGCTCCTGATGAGACCTCAGCTGAGAAGGGAGTTGCCTTCAAAGCTAAGGAGACTGAGCCAAAATCCCCAAAGCCTCAGAAGAGTACAAAGGCAAGCAAGTCTCAAAGCAAGGCTGAGATGCAAGAAGAACTCAGCCTGATGGCTAGAAGGTTTGAGAAACTTAACAGCTGTTTTGGCAAGTATAAAAGATTTTACAGGGATAACAGAGAAGGAAGAAGTTATCCACAAAAAGACACCAGAGAAGGAGAGAAAAGCTCAACTGAGCTGGAGAAGAGAAAGAATTACAAGAACTATAACAGAGGTGAAGGATCATCATCAAAGACCAAGGAGTCTACTGAGGAAAAGAATGATGATGCCAATAGATGCTTCCAGTGCAAGAAGGTTGGGCACTTTCAATATGATTGTCCTCGACTGAGCACAAAGAAAAGGAAGGAAAGACAAGCCAAGAGAGACAAGAGATATGGAGAAAGGAAAGCCATGGTGGCTGAGGATGTTGATGAAGATCTGGAGTCATCTGATGGACTGTTCTCAGACAGCAGTGATGATGACATGTGCCTCATGGCAAGAGAAGAACCAGAGGTACAATCTAAACCATCCATTTCTCTAGAGCACTCACCTGAGCTAAGCTCAGAGTCAACTGAGGAACTCAATCTTCAGTCCGCTTTGGAACAATTGATGATTGATTTCTCAAGGTTGCAAGAAGCAAGTTTTTATCTCTAAGATGAAAACAAAAATCTCCTGCGAGAAAACTCTAAGTTAATTGAATCTGGGAATCAGGCAGATCTTAACTCAGCTCAGTCTACCATTGAATTGACAAAAGAGGTGGAAACCCTTAAGAGTCAAGGAAATGGCAAAGATCAACTGATAAAAGATCTTACTGAATCTAAGATAAAGTTAACTGAAGAAAACTTAAAACTGGTAAGCCAAATAAAGGATTCTCTCCTGAAAATTGATGCCTTACATAAATCTGAAGAGACCTTGTTAAAAAGGATTGATGCTCTTAACAAACCCTCTCTTGCTATAGAGGAGATTCAAAATTTTCAGATCAATCCTAATAACAAGTGTGGAATAGGCTTTATTCCAAAACCTTCAGAAGGTCCTCTGAGTGTTGCTTCTTCAAGTGGCACAAAGTGAGTTTTTGTTAAGTCTGTGACCTTTCAACCACAGATTTTAGATAAGGGTAAAAGACCAGCTGAGGTCCAACAAAAGAGAAGTCAAACTCAGCCAAAACCAAATGGAAAGGTTCAATTGACTAATCAAAATAGACCTCAGCAGAGGTACTATCAGCCGAGGTCTTCACAGATGAAGCAACCTCAGCTGAAAGCACCCAGACATGAGCACCCCTCAAGGAATGACTCATACAGAAGACCTATTCCTTTTGTGCCTAAAGGAAAAGGCCCTTCATACCCTTATCAACAAAAACTCAGGTCAGGTGCACCCAAGCCTAAAAGAAAGAATGTAAAGAAGGTTCTTGTTCCTTCAAAGGCTGACACCCATAGAAAGTTTACTCCCAAGGCACCTAGGGAGATAACAATCTATGTAGATGTTTATGGAAGAAAAATTAGCAACTCTAAAGTGATTAGAACAATGAGGCAAATTTGGATTCCGAAAGGTACAACTAACCTGGTAGGACCCAACACAAAATGGGTACCTAAAGCTTGATTTTGACTACAGGGCTCAGTGGACCTCAACAAAGGAGAAGCTCTAAAATCTTCAGTTTGGTATTTGGTCAGTGGATGTTCCAGGCACATGACTGGCAAGAAGGATCTCCTATCAGAGTTTGTTGAGAAAGAAGGTCCACAAGTCACTTTTGGTGACAATTCACAAGGAGCCACTAAAGGTTATGGTACTTTAATAATTGGCTCAGTAAGAGTAAGCAATATATCCTATGTCAGTGGACTTAAGCACAATCTTCTGTCCATAAGTCAGTTCTGTGATAGAGGATACAATGTTGAATTTTCATGTAACCTGTGCTTTGTCAAGAATATATCTTCACAACAGGTACTACTAGCTGGGTCAAGGAAAGGAAATGTCTATCTTGCAGATTGGAAGTCTTGCACACCAAATGCATGTCTTATTGCAAAGAGCTCAACTGATACTAATTAGCTGTGGCACAAGAGACTAAGTCATCTGAACTTCAAGATGATGAACAGGATAGCAAGGCATGGACTGGTGGAGGGAATGCCAAATGAAGTATACAACAAAGAACATATCTGTAAAGCCTGTCAGTAGGGAAAGCAAGTGAAAGCATCTTTCAAAAGAAAAATAGCAACCTCTACTGACAGAGTACTTCAACTGTTACATATGGACCTCTTTGGTCCTGTAACCCTTGTAAGTATCAATGGGAGAAAATATCACTTGTTGTTGTTGATGATTTTTCCAGGTACACTTGGGTGGTATTCCTAGCAAGCAAGAAGGAGACTCAACTGAGGCTGCCAAAGCTCCTGAAGAAAGTTAGCAATGAAAAGAGCCTGAACATTGTAAAGATAAGATCAGATAAGGGCACTGAATTCATTAACTCTATTATATCTAATTTCTGCAAAGAATTAGGCATTACACATGAGACCTCAGCTGCAAGAACTCCACAACAAAATGGAGTAGCTGAAAGAAGAAATAGGACTCTCAAGGAGGCAGTAAGAACAATGCTTGCAGAAGCTCAAGTTCCTAAAAGATTTTGGGCTGAAGCTATTAATACTGCCTGCCACACTCAAAATAGATCCATGGTAACCAAACATCAAGGAAAAACTCCATATGAGCTATGGAATGGCAGAAAGCCACAGGTATCTTACTTTCATATCTTTGGTTGCAAGTGTTTCATTCACAACAATGGGAAAACTCAACTGAAAACTTTTGATAGCAAAGCTGATGAAGGAATCTTCTTAGGATATTCCCAAATCAGTAGAGCTTTCAGAGTTTATAATTGTAGAACTCTTGTTGTGGAAGAAACGCCTCATGTGGTTTTCGATGAATCTACTTTTGAGTCCAGGAGTAAGGAGAATGAGGAAGTAATAAGCAAAAGACTAACAAGACTGGGTATCAAGTCAAAAGGTTATCCTGAGAATTGTGTTGATACAGACATCCCAACCTGGGATAACCTCAATGATCAACAATTCAAAGAGGACACTCAAAATCAAACCACTCCTCAAAGCTCACCTGAGAACTCTCCTGAACAAGCAACTGAACTGATGAACACTATCCCAGTTCAAGAGGTAACTAATGTCAATGAAGATGTGGTCACAGCTGAGACATCCACTGAGCCCATCATTCAAGGGGGAACTAATGAAATTACCATTGAGAATGAGAATACCTTGGATGATGACTCAGGACTTCAACCCTCTGTTTTATTTCCTGAATTTGATTTCATTCCTATATCTAGTGACTCAACTTCAGAAGAGTTAAACTCTACTGAAGGACAATAGCCTAGGAGGATATGGCTCTCATATCACCCTGTTGAGCAAATCCTAGATGATCCAACCTCGGGAGTTAAAACTAGAAGTTTTCATGGAGAAAGTGCTTTGTTTTGTTGTTTCTTATCTAACCAGGAACCAGGTTCCATTGGAGAAGCACTTCAAGATTCAAATTGGATCATTACCATGCAAGAAGAGCTCAACCAATTTATAGGAAATCAAGTATGGGAGCTGGTTGACAGACCATATCATTGCAATGTGATAGGAACCAAGTGGGTATTCAAGAACAAGAAGGATGAAAATGATGTCATAGTCAGAAACAAGGCCAGGGTAGTTGCAAAGGGCTATTCTCAAGTTGAAGGTTTTGACTATGATGAAACTTTTGCCCCAGTGGCCAGATTAGAGGCAATAAGGTTATTTCTTGTTTATGCTGCTCACAAGAAATTCAAGGTGTATCAAATGGATGTTAAGAGTGCCTTCTTGAATGGAGTACTCAATGAGGAAGTCTATGTGGAGCAACCCCCAGGTTTTGAAGAAAGCCACAAAGTATATAGACTGAGAAAAGCTCTATATGGACTTAAACAGGCTCCAAGAGCTTGGTATGATACCTTGTCACAATTCCTTTTGGATCATGGCTTTATCAAAGGAAGAGTAGATAGAACTCTCTTCAGGATCACAAAAGGATAGGATACTTTGCTAGTTCAAATCTATGTGGATGATATCATTTTTGGTTGTCCCAACCAAGTCCTCTGTGAGAAATTTTCTCAACTGATGAAAGGAAGGTTTGAGATGTCAATGATGGGAGAAATGAACTTTTTCCTAGGACTTCAAGTTAAGCAGTCTCCTGAAGGAATCTTCATCAACCAAGCCAAATATAAAAGGGAGCTGATCAACAAGTTTGGATGCCAGACCAGCAAAGTTGCAAGAGTTCCACTCAACAACAACACCAACACCAAGATGGAACCTGATGAAGATGGTGAATCAGTAGACCAGACTCACTACAGAGCTATCATTGAATCTCTACTGTATCTCACAGCAAGCAGGCCTGATATCACTTTTGCAGTTGGGATATGTGCAAGATATCAAGCAAATCCTAAGAAAAGTCATCTGGAAGCTGCTAAGAGGATTCTTAAATATCTTAAGGGTACTGTGAATATGGGATTATGGTATCCCTCAGATGACAATCTGGAACTCACAGGATACTCAGATGCTGACTATGGAGGTTGTAGAATTGACAGGAAATCAACTTCAGGCACTTGTCAATTCTTGGGAAATAAGCTGATCTCTTGGTTTTCCAAGAAACAAAACTCAGTAGCCACAAGCACTACTGAAGCTGAATATATGGCAGCTGGAAGTTGTTGTGCTCAAATTCTTTGGCTAAGACAACAACTGAGAGATTACAACATCATTGCCAATGAAGTCCCTATTTTCTGTGACAACAATAGTGCAATTGCTATTTCAAAAAATCCAGTTCTCCACACAAGATGCAAACATGTGGATATAAGGCATCACTTCATCAGAGATCATGTGGAAAAGAAGGATATCAAAATGCTCAAGATTCATACTGACAAACAAAAGGCTGACATATTTATTAAACCTCTGGCTGAAGTAAGGTTTCAAGAACTGTCAGTAGAGCTTGGACTTCTAGATCCAGGAGAGTAAAGGAAGGAGCCAATCTCAGATGCGTTGATTTCGAGTCAGTGGAGGTTCAACCTTAGAAGAGGATCACCTCAGTGGAGTCACTGATCACAAAAGAGCTTATGGTTCTTAGAAGAGGCTCCACCTCAGTAGAGGTCAAAAGCTTTAACTCTACTATTTCTCAAGTCCGAAACCTTTTAGTTTTATACTATAAAACTCTTATAAAAAATAGCTAATGAGTATTTTCTTGGAAATTAAATCTTTTTACTCTGTTTCAAAAAGATTTCATTATGGCAAGCATTTAATGCGCGTTGCACAAGTCATTTTTGCTTTTACAGTTACCTATCTCACGCGCCCTAAAAACCGGATGATGTGACCTTCTGGCTACCAACTCTCTCAATCCCCACCCTTCATTTTAGGTGGTTCTTTTCTAACCGTTAAGATCTCTCAAAACTCCCAACTAACCCCTTCAACTATCCACGACCTTTCTCTCAAATTAATCTCAGACGTTGATTGCGGGCTAAATCTCACCATCCGTTACTCACATAAATACCCCCAAAATCAGCCAAAGAACCTTTTCGAACACACCTCCAAGCAAACACTTACTATCCTTCCAAAATACTCTCTGCAAAATTCTTCCAATCCAATTCTCAAATGGCAAGATTAAACCTAGGTTTTCTTACCAACAAGGACAATTTCTGGTATGAACCTACAATTCTTTTTTATAACCCAGAAATTGAATCCAGGCCGGAGTTCGCTCATATAAAGGAAGCCCTGGAAATGGTCAAAACCGTAGGGTTAGAAAAATTCTTGTCTATCCATCCTAAGAGTTGCTTCGATAGACAAGTTTTGGAGTTCTTTTTCAGTATTGCTAACACTGACTCTAAAATCAAGTCGTGCCTCTTCTTAAAGAGGAAGAAGAAGGTGATGAGAGATGGAAATGAAATTGTTGAGCATCAGAAAATAAAGAAGGAGATTCGGTTGGAAGGAGATGATCTCAAGGAGCTGTTTAGACTTCCCTCTGAAGGCCCAAATCCAGACACCTGTATTCTGGATAAGGAGGAGGACTGGGTCTACACCATAATGCAAAAGAGAGTGAAGTACAGAACCACAATGAATAGAAATTTACTTCTTCCCATTTACAATGTTCTTTGTGAGATTGTTGGGAAATGTATTCTGGGAAACCAAGGGAGCACGGAGCAAGTAAGCAAACCAAAGCTGAGATTAATGAAGACTATTGTGGAGAGTAAAGAGAAGAGTTTCAAATGGCAGCAGTTCTTCTTAAGGGCGTTGAATAAGGAGAAGACAAAGTTTCAGCCTGACAAAACTCCCCAACTTGCAAGTAAACTCAAATTTGCCACTAAGATCTCCTATCTCATTGAAAACGTGGATGTAGGAGTAGATTGGATTGAAGACAGGAAGTGGAGTAATCTGAAGACTCTATTCAAGTCTGGAAAGACTCTGGAGGCAAGAAAGCTGCGCCTTGAAGTAGAAAGCCCTGAAGGAGCGGAGGAGACTGAGGAAGCCAACCCTACTGAGGGAAAGAAGACCAAGCTTAAGAGGAGGCTGGTCAAGCTGAGTGATAAGATGGCCCTTCACAAGGAGGAGGAGGCACAGAAGGCCTCAAAGAAGGAGAAGAAGAGGTCTTCTGAGGCCGTGAAGGAGAGTGCATCCAAGAAAGTCAGAGTCACAAACTCTACTAATGAGTCATCATCAGGTAACCCCGACTTTTCTCCTAATGTGATCTCAACTGAGTCTGACTCAGATGTACCTGCCCCTACCCCCATCAAACCCAAAACCAAACCAAGAACCCCTGTAAAAACAAAGAAAATTTCCAAAATGTCTAAAACCCCCACTGAAGGCTCTCAACAGCCTGAAAGTAAATCCCAAAATACCACCCCATCTGAGGCATCTGCTGAGGCATCCTCAACCCCATCTGAACTATCACCTAAACCCCCACTGAACAAAACCCAAACCCAACCTCATCTGAAACTCAACCCCAAACCTCATCTGAACCTAACCCACCTGAAATCCATTTAACTCACCTGGAGTCTATCCCAGAAGAGCCCACAAATATCAGATCCCCTACCCCTTCCTTACCATCAGAAGATGAAGAAGAGTACTCCTTTCTGGATACTCTTAAAGATGAGGTGGCTTATTCTCTAGAGTCCAAGTATCCTGAGCTTGATGGGTTTCCCACCCTGAAAGCAATGTTCTTGAGAGTCAGACTTCTTGTCCAACTCAAGGACAAGAGGTTAGGAGAAATCTTACTGGCTGTTGGAGGCAGCAATGCTGATGAGTGGAAGAAGGAGGAGAGGGAAGTATTAGAATTTGCCAAGATGACCAAAACCAGACTTCTCTGTGATGAGAAGATATTTGAGAGTCTGGTTATGGACAAACTAGCTGAGGCAAGAAATGGAGATGAAGTAGAGAAGGTAGACGGAGGTGAGAAAGGGAAGCCAGAGGAGGTTGTTGCTGAAGCAGGAGCTGAGGAAGAAAAAGAAAAGGAACAAGAGAAAGTAAAAGTTGTTGTAGGAGAGGAAGAAGAGAAAGAGATAGAACAAGAAGGAGGTACTTCACCAAAGCAAGGTGGTGGTGAAGTAGCCGAGGATGTATCTTTGGAAAGAGATACTGAGGCACAAAATTTTCCAAAGGAGAGCTCAGTAGAGGTGTCTACTGAAGTTCTCCCACAACAGCCCTCAGTAGTGACTAAGGAGTCAGCTGGGGTGTCTGGAATTGTTGGAGTTGAAAAGGAAGTTGAAAAATCTGAGGGAGGTGAAAAGGATGCGGAAATTACTAATGTAGTGAGTGGAGAGAAAAGAGCAATCATCCCTGTAAAGGATGAATTGGCTGAAAAGAAAATAGTTGAAAAGGAGAGTGAGAAAGAAAGTGAGAAAAGTGAGGAGGAGGGAGCACACATGGAGGTAGATATATCAGGAGACCTAGGATATGAGAAAGAGGGAGAAAATACTAACATTGTTTGTCATACAGGTGTACAGACTGATAAAATCCCCTCAGTCCTGGTCGATCTAACTCCACTGAGAGAAGCTGTCCAGCTCTTGCAAGATGAAAAGCTTCCTTCTCTACAAGCTCAGCTGAGAGATGTCCAGGAAATAGTTCAAGAGGAAGTAGATGAGATGGCCATCCTCTCAGACAAAGTCGATGAGCTAATGGAGTCTACCACCAACTCACTTCAAAATCTTACTCTTAAAGTTGAAGATTCACAGCAGATGGTGATGGATGTTGTTGAAGGCCAGAGTGTGCTGGTACTTGAAGCAATGAAGAAACTGGAGAAAAAGGAAGAAGAAGCCAGAACTCAATTCCTGAAGGACTCGGTTGATAATGTTTCCATTAACCTAAAGTTCTCTGTTGAGGCTTTCTCAGCTGACCTTATTGGGAAGGTTGAAGGGTTATGGAACCAGAAGATGTTAGAGTTTGAGGCAAAGCACGAAGAGCTGGGAGCCAAGCTAGGTGAAGTCCTGAAGAAGGCGGCATAGGACTTCCCTACACAAGAAAAGATAAATATGCTAATTGATGAGAAGTTAGCTCAATTTGTGCATTTTGAGCAAACAGCTGGAGCAACTCTGGAGAGGCTGGAGGACGAAGTTGATCATTGCTCTACTGAATTGAAGGCCTTAGCTCATGATCAGGTACAACTTAACATATCTGTTGCAGAGTTTATGATTAATGCCGGAAAGGGGGAAAAGAGGGTAAGTGCTAAGGACATGAAGGTGGACCCTAAAAACAAGATGCAGCTAATCCTTGAAACCCCTAAATTCGAAAGAGGCCAACAAATCAAGAACACCTTGAAGAAGGTAGATGCTGAGGCCCAGAAGACTGCTGATGCCAAGAAAGACAAGGAGGTTCCCTCAGGAGACCTGACAGAATACAAAGAAGCCCACGAGAAGGAGAAGAAGGAGAGGGCTGTACAGAAAGGGGAAACAACGAAGAGGAAGGCCACTGATGTCCTCTCAGCGGAGGTAGCAAAGAAGACCAGAACTTCAGGAAGGTTGGCTGCAAGGTCAACTGATTTAAGTGGGTCATTAGAGGTACTTCCTGTTTTAAACCCTGAACCCATTGCATCTGAAACTCCTAAATCTGCCCCCACAAGAGTTACAGAGCTCACTGAGCTTATCAAAGAAGCTGGTGGGATGAATGAGAGAGCACATAAGCTTGCTTCTCAACAACAAGAGAGGAGAGACAAGGTGATTGGGAAGATGGAGACCATTGTTGAGATGGCTGAGAGGAAGAGGAAGGAGAGGTTAACCACTTTTGATAAGACGACTTCAAAGAAATTCAGAAACAGTTATCAAAGGTGGACTGCCAAGCTGAAGAAAGACAATATTGCTCCTTCAAAGGCCAAGTTCCCTCACCACAATGAGTGGGTACCCAAGAAACTCAATGATGCATGGGAAACTGCAAAAAGGGAATTTGTGTACTCCTATTATGTCAGTGGAGAATTGGGAAGGGACAATGTGCAAGAAGTTTTCAGCTCATGGATGTTTGAAGTATACCCAAAACTCTTCCCTGCCATCATTGAAGCCTGGAATGATAGATTCCCAGATGTTGCTTTGAAGGCTCCTGAGCCAATCACCTACTGGCTTCCTCAAGATGCAACTGGAGCTGTGGACAGAGAGTGGATTACGGATGAGTGGGCGTCTTTGTGAGAGCAACTAGGTCTCAAGGGACACTCAAAATAAGTCATGGAGAGGAAGAATGACTTGAAGATTCGTGTCTTCAAACAATATGGACTTGAACATCTGTTTGAGACCATCTAAGGAATTAAGTGTTTCTGGGCATTTGTTTATAAGTCCCAGCTATTCTTGTTTTGAATCATTTCAGTGGATGTTTTGTAATATGTACTCAGTTCCTCCTTAATGAAAACTCTACTGTTTTTGCCCAAGATAATATCTCATTATCATTTAGGCTTATGTACTTGAATGTTTTTACAAAAAAAAAAAAATCCTTAAACATTTGTGTCATCTGAAGAACCTCATCTGAAAAAAGATATGTAATAGGATAGGTTCTGGCATAATCAAAAAGGGGGAAATTGTATAAGACTTAAGTTTTGATTAAGATGCCAAAATGTTCCTCCTAAGTTGTTTGTAAGTAAAATATTCTGTAGAGTTAGAGTTTAGTTAAATAGTTCAAAATGTTAAGAACTGGAGTGCAGTTAGTAACTTCTAGAGTATATAGAAGAACGAAGTCCGCTGGAAGCAAAGTCTGCTGAAGACGAAGTCCGCTGAAGACAAAGTGATCTGAGGAAGTAGTCTAAGTCTTGAATGTTTTCTAAGTGCATTCTCACTAAGACTAAAACCATCAGGAGAGGACCAAGGTCCACTGATGAGAACTAACAAAACACATTCAATGCTAAACATATTAAAAGCTGTTAGTTAATCTGGTTGGAACAAGGCAAAACGAATTTCAATGAAGCTTACAATAAATGAAGGAATAAGAAGGTTCTCTCAGTGGAGTTCCACCTTAAAGCAAGACAAGAATCTGGGCAAACAGACTGAAGGGCCAATGAGAAGATGACACATCAGTGTACTTTACTGACAGCCGACCTGTCCCAGACGGACAAGTACCAAAAGTCTTTCCCTAGCAATCTACAGAAAGTTGGTGAATGTTGGGATATATGTTTAGTTTTGATGATTTTCCAAAACAACATGTAATAGGTTTGAAAGCAGTCAGGATAGTATCTTTTGTTTCAGGTCAGGCTAGGTTAGCTTTCAGTAGAATAGGCTGCTCAGTTGAGGGGGAACTCATCGAGGGGGAACTCTGCAACACAGCCTGAGAATATCAAGATGACACCAAGAAGAACTGACTGAAGCCATGCCTAAGACCTGAACCAGAAGAGAAGTCTGAAGGATGTCCCACTGAGTGTAAACCGGGCTGATCTAAGCTAAGTCAGGTGGACCACTCAGTGAAGAGCATGATTAAGAGGATCAATACTGCACCAAGTAGGCCCTGAAGGTGTCAGGCTACTGTGGTCAGGGAAGTTTGTCATTCAGCCTTATGGCAAACTTCTTGGAATGATCTTCAAACAATCTCTGAAGGACAACTACACTGAAGACTTTCAGTCCACTGAAGATCATCAGTCAGTGAAGGAGGAAGCTACCTAAAGTCAGTGGGTCTTGGTCAACCCACTGAGTCAAAGATCCGTGAATCCAGGCCACGTGGACCAATCAGCACGAGGCAGCAACTCTGACACTGACAAAGGCCGCATTCCAAGAAAAGTGGTTGAAACCATTAAATGGTGGATTCAAATGTATCCTCCCTCCAACGGATACATTTGAATCCCCATTATATATACAAGCTCATAGCTTCGTTGTAAGGTGTGTGTGAAGAAAGAAAAATCAACACCTACGAGCTGTGAAGGTGTGAGTGTTTAGTGCATTATATAGGAGATATAAGGAGGCACGATTCACATCTTGTACACTGACCATTAGGCTTCAATTATATACACAAATGAGTGTTCAGCTTGTAACTCATAGCTTAGAGAGGTTTTCCTAATCTTAGCTTTAGGCTAACACATTGTAAAGGAAAACCTCACCTAGTTGGAGAAACCCCAACTGAAACCACAACCATTGTCAGGATTGTTGGTAGTAAGTTGTTTGTAAGGAAGGAAGTAAGATCTGGAATATAGATCTGGTGCACCTTGGCACGTTAAAAATAAGAATCCCATGTAGTGGATTTCCTGTTAAATCAGGCCGTGGACGTAGGAGCTTGAGTCTATGAACCACGTTAAACTGAGCGTTGTTTATAGTTTAAGCACTTGGTAATTATTTGTAGTGTATGCTTACTGAGCATACTTGGAAAGATTGAAAATAAGATTAGCTAAGTATTTTAGTCAGGGAGAACCAATCTCACTGACAAGCTTAGGCTAGCACTCGAGAGTTTAGTCTCTTGAGTCACTGTCTTGTTAAGAGCCTGAGCTCACAAGTCAGTTTGGACTGACTTGAGTGCTCTGACTCTTAGCAACGCAGTGACTTGAGTACTCCGTCACTGAACTCAGTCAGGGTGCGACGCTGTGTTTTATAAAAAAAAAAAATTTATCTCCTGAAATCCCACTTTGGTATTCGAAAACGGGACCATCAATTGGTATCAGAGCGGGTTGTTCTCATGACCACTGATCCAGTTTTGTTAAGAAAAATGGTCTACCGAACAGATCTTAAATATTTTAAACTATGGGAATTTCTGCATATTTCAAACTATTACCTATATTCTGACACTATTATTGTAATAGAAAATTATTTGGTTAGAAGTTTTGGAATCATCAAAAAGGGGAAAATTGTTGGGATATATGTTTAGTTTTGATGATTTTCCAAAACAACATGTAATAGGTTTGAAAGCAGTCAGGATAGTATCTTTTATTTCAGGTCAGGCTAGGTTAGCTTTCAGTAGAATAGGCTGCTCAGTTGAGGGGGAACTCAGCAAGGGGGAACTCTGCAACACAGCCTGAGAATATCAAGATGACACCAAGAAGAACTGACTGAAGCCATGCCTGAGACCTGAACCAGAAGAGAAGTCTGAAGGATGTCCCACTGAGTGTAAACCGGGTTAATCTAAGCTAAGTCAGGTGGACCACTCAGTGAAGAGCATGATCAAGAGGATCAGTGCTGCACCAAGTAGGCCCTGAAGGTGTCAGGCTACTGTGGTCAGGGAAGTTTGTCATTCAGCCTTATGACAAACTTCTTGGAATGATCTTCAAACAATCTCTGAAGGACAACTACACTGAAGACTTTCAGTCCACTGAAGATCATCAGTCAGTGAAGGAGGAAGCTACCTAAAGTCAGTGGGTCTTGGTCAACCCACTGAGTCAAAGATCCGTGAATCCAGGCCACGTGGACCAATCAGCACGAGGCAGCAACTCTGACACTGACAAAGGCCGCATTCCAAGAAAAGTGGTTGAAACCATTAAATGGTGGATTCAAATGTATCCTCCCTCCAACGAATACATTTGATTCCCCATTATATATACAAGCTCATAACTTCGTTGTAAGGTGTGTGTGAAGAAAGAAAAATCAACACCTACGAGCTGTGAAGGTTTAGTGCATTATATAGGAGATATAAGAAGGCACGATTCACATCTTGTACACTGACCATTAGGGTTCAATTATATACACAAATGAGTGTTCATCTTGTAACTCATAGCTTAGAGAGGTTTTCCTAATCTTAGCTTTAGGCTAATACATTGTAAAGGAAAACCTCACCTAGTTGGAGAAACCCCAACTGAAACCACAACCATTGTCAGGATTGTTGGTAGTAAGTTGTTTGTAAAGAATGAAGTAAGATCTGGAGTATAGATTTGGTGCACCTTGGCACGTTAAAAACAAGAATCCCATGTAGTGGATTTCCTGTTAAATCAGGCCGTGGACGTAGGAGCTTGAGTCTCTGAACCACGTTAAACTGAGCGTTGTTTATAGTTTAAGCACTTGGTAATTATTTGTAGTGTATGCTTACTGAGCATACTTGGAAAGATTGAAAAGAAGATTAGCTAAGTATTTTAGTCAGGGAGAACCAATCTCACTGACAAGCTTAGGCTAGCACTCGAGAGTTCAGTCTCTTGAGTCACTGCCTTGTTAAGAGCCTGAGCTCACAAGTCAGTTTGGACTGACTTGAGTGCTCTGACTCTTACCAACGCAGTGACTTGAGTACTCCGTCACTGAACTCAGTTAGGGTGCGACGCTGTGTTTTATAAAAAAAAAAAAAATTATCTCCTGAATTCCCATTTTGGTATTCGAAAACGGGACCATCAGTGAACAGGCATGGTCTTTCAGCCATTTCTTGACAAGACTTAAAGGTTCAAATAGAGCCGTTTGAACCAATCAGATACAAGAAGACTTACTTGAGAAGATTTAAATCCAACAGAAAGATTTTTAAGGAAGCCTATAAATACACAAGGATGTGCTTATTTCTATGCACGGGAAACTCACAAGATCAAAGCTATCTCTACATTCATAACTACCTAGAAGCACTCAAAATTACCTTTGTTTCCCAAGTGTTTCACATTTGTAGAGAGCCTAACAAACCTTCTGTAACCAAGCTTAAAAGCTATATCCAAACCATAGAAAGAGATAATTCATCCTAAGCCTTGAGCTAAACTGTAAGGATTATCTCACATCAGTTGGAACCAAACCCTACTCAAAACCCTACTCAGTTGTTAGGTTGAGAGTTAGTGTTAAGTGGTGTTAGTAAGCTGATTATTTGTATCAGTCTGAAAGCTGGTTTGTTTTGGGAACTAGGACCTGGAATTATCCTAGTGATCAATCATCCTGAGAGAGGATTAATTGATCAGTGCACCTTGGCACTATAACACAAGGAATTCCAAGTGAAAGGAATTCTCCTGTTTGATCAGGACAGTGGACGTAGGAGATTAATCTCTGAACCACTTTATATCTCGTGTATCTACATTCTGCTATTTCCTAAGTGTGTGTTATTCAATCATAGTTTATCAAGTAAAACGAGTTTTCAAAAGGGCTCTCTAATCCGCATTTGAAAGCTAATTAGATAGTAGTTCAACTGAAAGTCTTGAGCTTTCTATGGAGGTATTATCTCAGTAA
Organism: Ballota nigra; assembly: GCA_947034835.1. NCBI lineage: Eukaryota > Viridiplantae > Streptophyta > Magnoliopsida > Lamiales > Lamiaceae > Ballota > Ballota nigra. The sequence continues at coordinate 50,570,344 of OX344726.1, read as the reverse complement.
GCTTTCTCTAGTAATTCTCAGAAGACTTAAAGTCCAATGACGAATTACTATTTGAAGTAACCTGATAAGTTTTAGAAAAAAAAATTAATTTGTAACCTCAGGTGTATTCCCCCCCCCCCCCCCCCAAACACCTGTTTACTCGTTTTGGGACCAACAACGGTCGCTTTATTCTATCCGCTTATTTTTACTCGATTATTGTTCAACAATGTGTGTCGCTAGTTCCCTACCTTACAATAGATAGAGTTTGAAACCGTGCTACTGAACTAGACAGTATGTTCCGGTGCCGAAGACTCCAATGTATAATTGGTGCTAGCGAACTATCAGCTAATATGATTGGGTTCTGTTTTTTAATTTAATCATACCTACCTATAAGTAACATATATTCTTTTCCTCTCAACACCTAACTAGGGTGACACCTCAAGGAAGACCCAAAATCCACCGTAGGGAAAACTCGGAAGAATCTGTAGGACAACAACCCCCACCGCCGCCTCCAATGGCACCCCAACCTGCTAACGCCGCTTCGGGAGCTGACATGGCTCAGGAATTCTTCAATTCCCTGCAGAACTTCATGCAGCACCAACAGCTACACCCGCACGTACTCGCTCCTCACCAAGAACAGAGGATGGCCAGGATTGTTGAGACGTTCAAACGAATGCAACCCCCACGCCTGAATGGGAAGAAAGGACCCATGGAGACCGAAGAATGGATCTCCGAGCTGGAGAGAATCTTCGGCACATGAACTTGACCGACGCACAGAAGGTCTCTTGCGCTCAGTTTCAGTTGGCCGAAGATGCCGCTAAGTGATGGGAAGCCTTTGAACGTACCCTGAGTGCCGAAGGAAGGTAAACACTCAACTGGAGAAGTTTTAAGAAAGCTATCATGAACCGATACTTCCCGGATGAACTCCGAGACCAGAAGGAGGTGGAATTCATGAACCTTAGACAAGGAAATCTCTCAGTGACAGAATACGAGAGACAATTCAACCGATTGTCATGGTATGCTCCACATCTGGTGGGCATCGACGAGAGGAAGCTAGGAAGTTTGAGAGAGGTTTAAGGCCTGAGATTGGAGGAGTCGTTTCAGGACTGAAACTGCGGAGTTACAATGAGATGTTCGACCAAGCACTCATCGTGTCAATGGTCTGGGGTTAGAATTCAAGGCTACCCCATCTGCTTTAGCTGTTAATAAAGGAGGACAGTCAAATTTCAGAGGAACCAGGGACAGATACCCAAGAGGAACAACTTCGTGCCTGCTGGACAAAGGCCACCGCCCTTTTGCTCAAAGTGTAAGAAAAGGCACGTAGGAGCTTGCTGGACCGGTAACTGTTTCTACTGCCGACAGCCGGGGCATCGATGCTCAAATTGTCCAAAGCTGCGGCATGGAAATTTTCCAGTGACTAACCACCAGCCTAGACTGCCCCAAATGGAAAACAATCGCCCGTCTGGTCCACCAGCGAACAACTAGCTGCCTGGACTGCCCAGAGGAAACCTTCCCTTACCTGGACCACTAAGGAGGAATGTACCGGCCCCAGGGCAGAGAGGAAGGGCACAGGTGAATGCAATCCTCGACTAGGAAATGGAAGAGGAACCGAATTAGAATGAGACCATGGCAGGTACTCTTTTAGTTTTTGGCAAACCTGCCCATGTATTGTTTGACACGGGAGCATCCCACTCCTTTGTGTCGGAAAATGTTAGTAAGAAACTAAAGTTAGAACACATAGTAGGGGAAGGTTTGAGAGTGAGCGTTCCATCTGGGAACGTAATAGATATCCAAACACAAGTAAGAGTATTGAAGATAGAACTAGATGGACATCAGGTAGAGTCTAACCTTAACGTCCTTAGGATGAAGGATTTTGACTTAATCTTTGGAATAGATTGGCTTACTAAGTATAGAGCAACCATAAGGTGTGCAAATCAGGAAATAGACTTTGAGGAAAAAGACGGACAGCGCTACACATTTCATGGAACTCGAACCAAGTCTGGGATTCAGATAATCTCCGCAACAAAAGCCAAAAAGCTATTACGGAAGGAAGGGTGCCAAGGGTACCTAGTCAACGTCTCATTAAAAAGGAAGGACGAAAAGACCCCGACGAATGTACCCATCGTGAGAGAATACTTGGACGTATTTCCGGAGGAATTATCAGGAATACTGCTAGATCGACAGATTGAATTCTCTATCGAACTGACAACGGGAGCCACGCCCGTGTCAAAGGCACCATACCGGATGGCGCCAAAGGAGCTAGAGGAGTAAAAAGAACAGCTTCAGGAACTCCTGGAGAAGAAATTCATCAGGCCCAACATATCACCATGGGGAGCACCTGTCCTATTCGTTAAGAAGAAAGATGGAACCCTCAGAATGTGCATTGACTACCGAGGATTGAACCAGCTAACCATCAAGAACAAGTACCCTCTACCGAGGATCGAGGACTTGTTCGATCAATTGAAAAACGTCAGCATGTTTTCAAAGATTGATTTGAAGTCCGGCTATCACCAACTGAAGGTCAAGGAAAATGACATTCCAAAGATGGCCTTCAGGACTCGTTATGGACACTACGAGTTTACAGTGATGCCTTGTGGAGTGACGAATACACCGGCAATATTCATGGACTTGATGAACCGGGTGTTCCATCAGTACCTAGACCAATTTCTTATCGTGTTTATCGATGATATATTGGTATACTCCAAGGACAAGGGCCAACACGAAGAGCACCTCAGGATTGTTTTGGAAACAATGAGGTGTGAGAAGTTATATGCTAAGTTCAGCAAGTGTGAGTTTTGGATCGACCGGGATATTTTTTTGGACACATAATCTCATCCAAAGGAATTGAGATGGACCCGGCGAAGCTAGAAGCCATAATGGACTGGAAGACCCCAACTAATGCCAATGAAATAAGAAGTTTTCTTGGATTAGCGGGATACTATAGGAGATTCATCCAGGACTACTCACGTATCGCGAAACCCCTGACGCATCTGACCAAGAAGAACCAGAAGTTTACTTGGATGCCCGCATGTGAAGAAAGTTTTCAAGAGCTCAAGAAGAGATTAACTTCTTCACCGGTGTTAACTATCCCCGATGGAATTGAGGGATTTGTGATATACACCGACGCATCCTTATCTGGATTGGGATGTGTCCTCATGCAACATAGAAAGGTTGTTACATATGCATCCCGACAACTGAAGACCCACGAGCAGAACTACCCAACTCATGACCTAGAATTGGCTGCGGTAGTTCATGCGCTGAAAATCTGGAGGCACTACCTTTACGGGGGAAAGTGTGAGATCTACATGGACCATAAGAGCTTAAAGTACTTCTTCACGCAAAAAGAGTTAAACATGCGCCAATGAAGATGGCTTGAGCTAGTGAAGGACTATGATTGCACAATCGACTACCACCCCGAGAAGGCAAATGTTGTGGCCGATGCCCTAAGTAGGAAGGGAATCGCAATCGTCAATGTCGTGCCAACAGGACAAATAACACTAATCAGGGACTTTGCTCGAATGAACCTAGAGTTCACTAAGCAATGTTGTACAGACGCCGTGGTCTATGCTATCACGCTACAACCAACCCTGAAGGAGAAGATCAGAGACACTCAGAGAAGGGACAAATTCATTGAAGGAGTGAGGCTACGAACGGAGAAGGGCTGCTCTTTTCTTAATGTTTAGTTTTTAACTGCATGTCAAGACTATAAGTTAAGAATGACTTTAATCATCATCCTCTCAATTTTTCTTTATTTAAAAAAAAGTTGTTGGGACAATGTCAGTTTTGATTAGATCCCAAAGTCTCTGAAAAGATGTTTGCATTTGTTTGTCAGGCTAGTCTTGGTTAGGATTTGTACTTAGTCATTTTACACTTCACAGGTACTCAGTAAGAGGAGCACTTACTGATGACAATCAAGACAAGAGCATGAAGACGAAGGTTACCATCCTGAACTTATGGCAGTCCTCTAAGCTGGCTGAGTAAGTCTCAGTGATGAAGAGTATGACCCTGAGGTCATTACTACTCAGTCTTGAAGGGAATAGGATGACACTGATTTTATGGGAAGACTTAGAGTAGAGCCAAGCAATGTAAAAAGAATGTCAGAGTCAGGACAAGACCGGTGAGCTCAAGACAAAAAGAACTTAATAAGACAAGCCTGAAGCCTAGGAATAAGTTCTGACATTCTCACCAACCTGATGACGTGGACCAATCCGAGAAGGACACGCACGTACGGAACCTGACAGAAGACTGACTTCAGACTGCATTTCCAACGGGAAAGCATTTAATGTGCATTTAATACAACTACCTAATTCCATGTAAGGACGGCTGATGCATGAAGATATGTCCGTTTGAAACACTCTACATAGTTGACAAGAAAGGCTATCTCTCCAACGGATAGTTTATCAAATCACCTATAAATACAGAAGGCCTTGAACCCATTCAAGGTTATGGGAAATTTCCAAGCCAGAAATTACTCAAACTCTCAAGCACTCAAAGCATTCAGTCTTTAGAAGAAGCACTCGAAACCCTTTAAATTTCCCAAGTGTTTCTTAGCAACTGAGAGTTAATCTGTATTCCAAGAGCGTACAAGCAATATCTTAAGCTTAGAGAGATTATTCAACCCTTAGCTTAGCTTTGTCTTGTAAGGATAATCTCAACTTAGTTGGAATCCAAACTGAAACCAAAACCCTAAAGTTAGGTTTGTTAGAAGTAAGTTAAGTTAGTTAGTAAGGAAGTTTGTATAGGTCAGTGAGGTAGCTGATCTTGGTGCACCTTGGCACGTTAAAAACAAGAATCCCTTGAGTGGATTTCCCATTAAATCAGGCTGTGGACGTAGGAGCTTGAGACTCTGAACCACGGTAAACTTGTTGTGTTCTTATTACTTTGATATTTTGCATACCTGCCATATTAACTGTTCATTCATTGCATAAGATTTATCAGGCTTGAATAAATCAGCCTGATCTATTAAAAAGAGCACTGCCCTTACTAAACACTATTCATTTGAGTAATCAGTTTTTAGAAGCAAACTAATCAAGACTTTAAACTATCAGGACTCACGCATTTCCCCATACACGTATTCCTCAGTCTTGTACTGGGACCAACAAGTGGTATCAGAGCAGTGGTTCAAAAGACCACTGACTTTGAATACTAATAGTTTCAGAGGAGAAACTGTTGGTGGTCACTGAACAAATCTGAGTTTGCTTTTCATAAAACTCGCATCATCATGACTTCGAGGAGACTTGAAGCTTCATTACCTGAATTCTCTGTATCTAACTTTGTCTATTGGAAGTTCAGATTAGAAGCGCACCTTGATGCCATCCATGACCAGATGCCGCGTGTTCTCAGTGAGGGACCGATCAAGATCACTATTCCTAATGTCAGAGGACTAGGATATGAGCATCTTGAGATTGGTGTGCAGGTTCCGAAAGAAAGAAAATACATGACCAACGATGAAATCAAGATGGTGGGACTGGACAACGTTGCCAGAAACATCATTTTGCATACGGTGCCCTTCGAGGAGTCAGCAAGGCTGATGAACTTAGAGATGGCAAAGGAGGTCTGGGATGAGCTGACCAGGATGTGCGAGGGGTCAGAAAAGATAAAGGAGAACAAGAGAAACATTGTCATTCAGAAATTCGAAGCATTCGAGATGTTGCCCGATGCGACAATCGATCAGATGGAGTCAAGGTTCATCAAGTTGATGAATGAGCTGGTGATGTTGGACAAAGATGTTCCAAATAGAGATGTTGCTTCAAAGATCCTGAATGCCCTTCCTGAGAGATGGGATAACAGTGTAATTATGCTTAAAAACACTCAGGATATGAGTAACATAACTTCTGCTTTACTTTTTTCAGAGCTTAAGGCATTGGAATTTGATCTTAACAAAAGAAAGAAGAAAGTTCAGCAAGAAGAGGAAGAAAAGGAGAAAACTCCTGAGAAAAGTGTGGCGTTCAAGGCCAGGTCTGAACCTGTTGAATCTACATCAAAGTCACTGATGGAGATGAGCAAAGAAGAGCTTGCTGAGGAGTACAGCCTGATGGCCAGACGCTTTGATAAACTTAATTCCAGGTTTGGTCGTTATAAGAAATTTTATCAGGACTCACGTGACAGGAAACCTGAAAGAACCCACCAAAGCTCAAGGAGGTATGAGGAAAGAAGAAACACTGACCAGAGGAGAGATCGTGGCGATGAAAGAAGATATTCAGATCCAAAGCCCGATCGCAGAGATGAACAGAGACATACTCATAATGACAAACACTCAGGGAAGACTGAAAGCTCATCAAGACAGAGGGAACCAGACTCAAGGAGGATCCCTGAACCAAGGAGAGAAAGAGGAGATGAGCAACCAACATGTTACAACTGTAACAAGAGCGGGCACTATCAGTATGATTATCCGAAGCTGAGTGCAAGGGAAAGAGAGGACAGGAGGGCCAAGAGAGACCAAAGACTTGCTGACCGGAGAGCTATGCTCGTTGAGGATGCAACTGCCTCTGATGGTCCTGAGGAGAGGTTGCCTGAACTCTTTTCTGATGATGAGTACGATGATATCTGCCTGATGGCAAGGGAGGAACCTGAGGTAACATCTTACTCTGTATGTGGTTCCTACACTAGTCAAAATCCTGAGCTTAGCTCAGAGTCAGTCAGAGAAATGAACCTTCAGATCTGTCTGGATCAATTTATGGTTGATTTCTCCAGATTGCAGGAAACTAATGTCTTCTTGGTAGAGGAGAACAAGAAATTGAGTACTGAGGTTCAAAACCTGAATGATCAGCTCACTCAGTCTGATCTTAAAGAATCAACTCAGATTGTGAGACTAACTCAGGAGATCGATTTAATCAATGCTGAGCATCTCCCAAGAGAGAAGCTTCTGAAGGAATTGGCTGAGGAAGAGTTGGTCAGGAAGGAAGAACTGAAAGCACTCAAGAGTAAGTTTGATGACCTCTTTGCCAGACATGAAATCCTAAAAAAGAGTGAGGACTCACTCAAGCAAAAGGTTGCAACAATGAATAAATCCTCAGTGGCTAGAGAGGAAATAAATAGCAGCCAGATGCTTGGGAACGAGAAAAAGGGACTTGGATATGTTCCTAAGAAATCCTCACAGGGTCAATCTCATGTTGCTTCAGGGAGCAACACTGAGAGGGTATTTGTTCAGGCAGACCAAAATGCACCTAAGGTTGTACTTCAGGCCCGTCAAACTGATAGGGGCAAGGAAACCGTTGACACAGTCAGGGTTGCCCCTAAGGTAGCTAAGCCAAAACCCAAGGGAAAGGCAAAGCAACCAAAGGAGGTCCCTGAGAGCTCAGGCCAGAGAAAGCCTCAGCGAAAGCAGAGGAAGACTCAGGCCAAGAGCCCTCAGACTGATCAACGAGGGTACCATCATGCTTAGCAATATCAACAGGGAAGGCCAAACATGATGACACCCCCATGGTTTTGGCATCCTGAGGCCTTTAACTGTTTTTCATTCCCTCACTTGCCTAGGGGGAATAGAACACAGGGTCCTTATCAAGAACAAGGCCCAAGACCTGCTGCACCCAGACCTAGGAAGAACAGGAAGCCAGCCCAAAAGGCACCCACTCAGGCTCTTGTGAAGCCTAAGTCCAGCACTCATACACCATCTTCCTCTCAGGCAAATAAGAAGAAAGTTGTGTATGTTGATATTTTAGGGAGACAGATTCATCACTCTGAGGCAATCAGGGTTGTGAAGCAAGTCTGGATCCCGAAGGGTACAACTGACACGATAGGACCCAACACCCAATGGGTACCTAAAGCCTGATTCGTTTGCAGGCGGTTGTGGATCACAACAAGAGGAGAGAAGACTCAAACAAAGTTGTTTGATACCTAGACAATGGATACTCAAGGCATATGACTTGAATAAAGAGTCTTCTCCAAGAGTTTCAGGCTAAGGATGGTCCACAGGTAACCTTTGGTGATAACTCAAAAGGTGTTACTAAAGGTTTTGGTGTCTTGATAATAGGTACAGTCAGAGTGGAAAATGTGTCCTTTGTGGAAGGACTGAAGCATAACCTGTTGTCAGTAAGCCAATTCTGTGACAAAGGTTTCAGTGTTGAGTTCTCAACGAATATATGTTCAGTCAAGGACAAATCAACACAAGTGCTTCTATTAGGTATCAGGAAAGGTAATATTTATCTTGCTGATTGTAGCAGCACTATTCCTAATACTTGTTTTGTTGCTAAAAGCTCTCTAGAGCTCAGTTGGCTATGGCATAAAAGATTAAGCCACCTGAACTTCAAGATTCTTAACAAAATTTCTAGACAGTCACTTGTTGATGGAGACACCTAATGAAGTTTTTAGCAAAGATCATGTGTGCAAAGCTTGTCAGGAAGGGAAGCAGGTTAGAGCTTCATTCAAAGAGAAAGCTTCCCATTCCACTGACAGGATTCTTCAGCTCTTGCACATGGATTTATTTGGTCCTATAACTCATGTGAGTATGAATGGCAGGAAATATACACTTGTGGTTATTGATGATTATTCTAGATATACTTGGGTTATTTTCTTGTTAAATAAGAAGGAAACATAGGTGAAGCTTCCAGAGTTGCTCAGGAGACTCAACAATGAGAAGAATCAGTCCATTACTAAGATCAGATCTTACAAGGGCACTGAATTTATAAATTCATATATTTCTGACTTTTGTAATGAAATTGGTATAGCTCATGAGACTTCTGCAGCTAGAACCCCACAATAAAACGGTTTTGCTGAAAGAAGGAACATGACACTGAAGGAAGCTTCCAGGACCATGCTGGTTGAGTCAGGATTGCCCAAGAAATTCTGGGCTGAGGCAATCAACACTGCATACTACACTCAGAACAGATTCATGCTGAACAAACAACATGCACAGACCCCATATGAGACATGGAATAAGAGGAAACCTCGTATCTCTTACTTTCATATATTTGGTTGTAAGTGCTTCATCCTCAACAATGGGAAGACCCAATTGAAAGCCTTTGATAGCAAATCTGATGAAGGGATATTCTTAGGATATTCTGAAGTTAGTAAAGCTTTCAGAATTTACAATTGTAGGACCCTTGTTGTGGAAGAATCACCACATGTTGTGTTTGATGAATCTGCTAATGAGTCTAGGGTAAGAGTGTTGAATCCTGACACTGAGGAGGTCACAAGGAGAGTGACAAGGCTGAGCTTAAAGAATCAACCTGATCCATAGGTCAAAGTCGTGCCAATTCCAAGATGAGATGATGACGATGATCAGGATGATGAACCAAGTGCCACTCCTAAGCCCAGCACATCAGGGTTTGTTGAGCCTCAGACTGGGGAACAGGCTCAACCTGAGGTAAGCACCATCTATAAAGATGCGGTTGCAGCTGAGACGGTTCCTGGGTCACCTCATCAAGGGGGAACCAATGTCCCTGACATTGAGCTTGTTAATCCCTTTGGTATAGACTCAGGTTCATCTCCTTCTGTTCAATTTCCTAAATTTCATGAACCTGTAGACACTAACCTTGCAGGTACTTCAGGAACAACTCTTGGCAAAAGAACATGGATAGAGGATCATCCTATTGATCAAGTCATTGGTGATCCAACTGAGGGAGTCAGGACCAGACGATTCCATGGTGAGAGTGCATTGTTCTGTTGCTTTCTCTCTGAGCAAGAGCCTCAGAACATTGAAGAAGCTCTCACTGACTCGAACTGGATCATTGCCATGCAATAGGAGTTGAATCAGTTCACAAGGAATCAGGTTTAGGAACTGGTAGATAGACCTAGGCATCAAGGAGTAATTGGTACCAAGTGGGTCTTCAAGAACAAGAAGGATGAGAATGGAGTTATAGTAAGGAACAAGGCTAGACTGGTTGCAAAAGGATATTGTCAGTTTGAAGGAATAGACTATGATGAGACTTTTGCTCCAGTGACTAGATTGGAAGATATCAGGTTGTTTCTTGCATATGCAACATACAAGAAGTTTAAGGTGTATCAAATGGACGTCAAGAGTGCCTTCCTGAATGGTGTACTCAATGAAGAGGTATATGTTGAACAACCTCCCGGGTTTGAGGTTGGAGATAGAGTATACCATTTAAAGAAAGCACTCTATGGACTTAAGCAAGCACCAAGAGCTTGGTATGATACCCTCTCTCAATTCCTGACAGACCATGGGTTCAAGAAGGGAACCGTGGATAGGACATTGTGCAGGATCACTAAAGGTGATGACATTCTCTTGGTCCAGATCATCAGCTCTGTGAGAAATTCTCTAAGCTAATGACTGGTAAATTTGAGATGTCTATGATGGAAGAGATGAACTTCTTTTTTGGATTGCAGGTCAAGCAGACTGATCAAGGTATTTTCATTAATCAGGCCAAGTATACAAGAGACTTGATTCATAAGTTTGGTGTTCAGAACAGCAATCCAGCCGGGATCCCTATGAACACAAATTGGAAGATGGATCCTGACATTGAAGAGACTTCAGTAAATCAGACTGAGTATCGAGGGCTGATAGGTTCTTTATTGTACCTGACTGCAAGTAGGCCTGACATCACGTTTGCAGTTGGTGTGTGTGCTAGGTATCAGTCTGATCCCAAGAGAAGTCATTTGGAGGCTGCTAAGAGGATACTTAAGTATCTGAAAATGACAGTCAATATGGGACTATGGTATCCTCAGATGACAACTTCGAACTGACAGGCTATTCAAATGCAGATTATGGAGGTTGTAGGATTGATAGGAAATCAACCTCGGGGACATGTCAGTTTTTGGGAAGTAAGTTGATCTCGTAGTTTAGTAAGAAGCATAATTCAGTGGCGACATCCACAACTGAGGCTGAGTATATAGCTGCAGGTAGTTGTTGTGCTCAGATTTTATGGTTGAGGCAACAGTTGAGGGACTACCAAGTGTTTGCTAATGAGGTTCCAATCTATTGTGACAACAATAGTGCTATAGCAATTACTCAGAACCCAGTGCTTCACACAAGGTGCAAGCATGTGGATATTAGGCATCATTTCATTCGAGATCATGTGGAAAAGAAGGATATTAGGATGGAGAAAATTCACACTGACAGACAAAGAGCTGACATCTTACTAAGCCTTTGGCTGAAGCAAGGTTTATGGAACTGTCAGTAGAGTTAGGACTTTTAGATCTGGAAGAGCAGTCAATATAGGGTTTTAAGGGGAACTCAGACCAGACTCGACTCAGCGAGGTATCAGGGTGCTACAATGTCTCCCTGACAGGTATGAGTTCCATCCCGACTTTGTAAATTTCAAGCGTCTCCCTGAGTCCATCGTCCTGAAAATCTTTATTAAATGCATTCCATTTTCATTAAAAATGCGCCTTTTCATATTTAAACCCACGCGCAGCGGAGCATTTAATGCTTCAGTTACTTTTTCATATACGTGTCTGTTTTATACGGGATATGACTGACATGGGTAATTGATTGAAACTGAGATTAATCCTGGCCCTTCATTTCAAAACCTTTCGAATTCAGGAATTAATCTCAACCCCACATCTGAGTAACTGACTTAGTCTAATCAATCAATAGTGCCATTTGAGGTCTTTACGCAAACACAAAGCACATCTGCACACTGAGTATTCTCTTGCTCAAAATACTCAAAGAATTCCTAAAAACCTCTATTTTTTTCAAAATCAATGTCACTTCTTGATTCCAACTGGACAATAGACAAGCTTGAGGATGTTGTCAACAACAAGCTAGTACACATGGAGCAAGTCATCTCCATGGAAGGTATATGTCTAACAGTTGAGGAAATCAAACCAGTTTTCAACTGGATTTCCAAACTGGGTTGGAAACATATTTCACCACGCGTCCTCTCTCTATACTTCCAAGGACGGTCATAGAAGCCTACCCCAAAATGTTCCTGCGTAGGGGGGAACTTTTCATGAAGGTGACCGCGCTCAAGCCGACGGGAGAGAAGGACAACGACGACGAACCTCTCTATAACTCAGAAGTGGTTGACATTGACCTTCGGAGGGCAGTTAAGGAGGTTTTTGCTTTGCCATCCTCAGGAATCAATCCCAAGTGGACCAAGACTGGCTCCCCTGAGTTCAGAGCCCGTCAAAACAAGAGTACTCTGAAGCCTGGGTACAGAGCTCTTGTGGACTTGGTGTCCAAGGTGGTGATGGGGTCCACATGCTCTCATGAGCAGTTGAGCTTGCCCAAGCTGAGAATTATGGGAGCTATAGTTGATGGTGTGGAAGCGAACTGGGAGCAGTTCTTCCTTGATCAACTCCATCAGGCTGGACTGGACAAGCTAAAGCGGGATGAGGAGAAGAAGCACGTATCTGTTGGTGCCATCCTTCCCTTTGGAACGAGGATGTCCATCCTGATTGCTCATGCTTGCCATGAGTACACCTTCGACTTCGAGGACAATCTTTCCTCCAAGAAGGTGATGTTTACTTCATTGAGTGACACTTACTCAATGCTAGGGCTGACTGATCCCAACGCTAAGGTGAAGGGTCAGGCTAAAAAGCCAGCTGGGAAGGCCAAGAAAGTGGCAACCAGTCTCATTGAGAGAGTGGATGACCTCTTTGAAAGGAGAAAGAAGGTTGAGAAGGGGGCTGCCGCTGAGAGGGAGGAGACTCAGCCTGCAGTGGAGGAGGCCGAGAAGAAGAAGAAGGTGAAGATAGTGCTGTCAAGGAAGAGCACTAAGTCAGGGACTGAGTTACTTCCCAAGAGAGCCGACTCTGAGGCTGAGGGAACTGACGATGACGTCAGAAGAGTTCAGAGAGAGAGACCTTTAAAACGACTTAGGAAGGGACCCAAAAAGTCTCCTGCTAAGAGTCTGCCTGAGATACAAGAGAGGGAGAAGTCAAGCTCTCCTAGAGCCTCTGACTTGGAGGAGGTTAGAAAATCTATCGAGACGGCTGAATTGCTGCAGCCTGAGATAGTACCCACTCACCCTGAAACCCAAACACCAACCAACCCTGGCCCCACACCTCAACCCACCAACTCATCCCAAACATCAGAGCCAAATATTCCAGAGTTAGTGCCATCCCCTCAGAGGCCTGACCAACCCTCAGATCCTACCCCTAACCCTGATGATTTCTCCTCATACCCCAACCCCAAAGATTGCCCCAAATCCTTGCCCAATGAAGAGGATGACTTCCTCGAGATGCAGGAGGAGGAGGAGGAGCTGGATGAACACATGATGGGTGGAATGTTGGAGAATACCCTAAGGGGGAATGCCACGGAGTGGACAGCTAAGTGCTGGCCCGGGTTGAATAAGTACAAGGAGCTGCTAGCAAATGTTGTTGAGCTGAAAGTATGGCTGGAATTTAAACAATCCAACATGCAAGAGCAACATATGCTGGTGGATGCTCGTGGCTGGGAGCATTGGGAGACTGAGGAAGCAAGGTTGTGCACCTTCTTTGGACTAACTAGCTGGCTGCAACTGCTAAATTTCGAGAACCTGAAGCAGCTGGTAGTTGAGATGATGTCCAAGACGAAGGCTGACATCCGCTCGGATGACGAGGAGGATAAGGAAGAGGATGATGAAGATGCTCATGGTGGAGCATTGGAGAAAGCTGTGGAGGAGACAGTTAAGGAAGTTGATAACATGGTGCCTGAGTCTCAGACTCAGGGGGAAGGTGTAAAAGACACTGGTGCCAAGGGTGGACCAGTGGCTGAGGATGTTGTGAACATCTCAGCCGCCGATGAGACATTTGTCAATGATGGGATTCTCTGCCCTGAGACAAGGGAGAAAGATGTTGAGGCGTCAAAGGAGACTCCCAGTTCCGAAGGACAAGTTCCTAAGGTTCGAGATGGCTTGATTGAGCCGGAGCAGGCGATCACGACCACTCAACAACTGCCTTCAGTGCACCCTGAAGAGGGGAATGAAGCTGCAGGGGCTGACAAGGGAAAACAGCCTGCCACTGACGAGGCCACTGATGGAGACGAAGATGTGCTAATCACTGGGGTCAGACGTGCTGAATTCACAAGTATTATCGAGGTGAAGAAGGATAAGACTACTGAGAATCTAGCTGAACTTCAGGAGGAAGTAATGAGGCTACGAGCTGAAAAAGAGGAGGAAGCCAAGACCCTGGCCAAGCATATCAAGTGGACAAAATCAGCATACAACACTCTTGCAAATAAAGAGCTGATTTTGTTAAAGCGCATAATGACTGATATGGCCAAATCAGTGAGGAGTGAGAGGAAGCTTACGAAAAAGATGTTGAGGCAAACTCTCAAACAGCTTGAAGAGAGGGATGCAATCAGGGAGGACAAACTAAATCAGGCAGTGGAGAGGCTTGCTGCTCAGGCTGGAGCACTCTTCACTCAGGCCATGAATGACTCAGTGTCCAAGTCAGGAAAGATTGATCACTCCTCTCAGAGTGCTGCAGATGTTTTGGCTAAGGCCACAGAGGAGTCAGTGAAGATACTGACTGAAGCTAGCAGAGTCAGCGGTGAGTCCTTGAAGGTGGAGGAAAGGATCACCAAGGCTGAGCAAAGTCTCCAACACAACATGGAGGTCTTTGAGAAAAAGTTGAAAGCTGCTATCAGTTCAGTCTCGTATGCTGGCACTGGGATTGCCACGGGAGTTGAGATGTTGAAGGAAGGCGTGCTTGAAGTTCAATCGTTAGCTTCCTTCGTAATCAACAGTGGAGCTGAAGGACTCTCATCCCAGGCCGATGATGATGCCAAAAAGGGGGAAAAGAAGAAGAAACGATCCCGCCCTGAGGCATCGGAGGCAGTCAACCAAGGAAAAATAATTCAAGCTGATCCTGAAGCCAATCCTTAAGGGAATGTGCTAAGGGTAAGGAAGTCAGCAAGGTTGGCGGCGGTAGAGAAGGAAGGTGAGGAGATTGTTGCCAGGCTGAAGGTGGAGGCAGCAAAGAAGGCAAAGGCTGATGAACCTTCAAAGCAACTTGAGCCAGTTCAGAAGTCTCCTCCCATGAGCACAAGGAAGAACCCCATCACTTACTCTGCGGAGACAGTAATGGAGTTATGCGCTGAGGCATGGGGAGCACCTTCTGAGAAAACTGAGGCTGAGCGCAGAGCTGAGATAGCTTAAAAAGAGAAAATATGCATTTTGGAGAAGAAGGTTGAAAGGCTGACTGATATCACTGAGCTTCAACAAAGGGAACTCGATGATGCAGTGATCAGTCTGCTTAGAAGGAAGAAGGCGAAGCCTGAGCCTAGGAAGTACAGAAAGAGGCCAACAGCAAGGAAGTCAACAATTCTTCAGGTCAGAAGGCCAGAATCAGGTCAGAGGGAAGCATATGTTGATGAGTTTATCTCAGAAGCATTGAAGGAGTTATGGGCTGATGCAAGGGATGAGTTTGTGAAATTATGGTACGTGGTGAAGAAGTGGGGCGACTCTGAAGACATCAATGCCCACTTCACTGACTACATGATGGACAATCATCCTGGGCTGATCCAAAAGATCTTGGAGGAGGCTGAAGCATCTCAAGTCCAAGTGAAGGCCCCTGAATTCATTGTCAAATCGCCTCCCTTAGTCCCTGGAACTGGAAAGCATGATATTAAGGCCATTATGACTGAGGTGTTGAAGATTGCGAAGGCTGAAGGGTTCGTGAAACAACCTAGAAGACTTGACGAGCTAAAGGCAAGAGTCTATGCAGGCTATGGACTTAAACCTGAAATGAGATTAGTCTAGGTGTTCACTACTTCCTTGTAATAGATTAGATTCATTACAACTACTTTCAGATCATTCAATGAAATCTATTACTTTTGCCCATAGACAAAAACTCATTGTCTTTTTGGCTGCTATTTAAATTCTGTACTTTATCAAGAACTGCTCTAACACTGACTTATCTTATAGATAGGATTCATATTTCCTCTAAAGTGTTTTGAGGATCTTTTCAGTGTTTTGGCATCATCAAAAAGGGGGAAATTGTTTGGACAATGTCAGTTTTGATTAGATCCCAAAGTCCCTGAAAAGATGTTTGCATTTGTTTGTCAGGCTAGTCTTGGTTAGGATTTGTACTTAGTCATTTTACACTTCACAGGTACTCACTAAGAGGAGCACTTACTGATGACAATCAAGACAAGAGCCTGAAGATGAAGGTTACCATCCTGAACTTATGGCAGTCCTCTAAGATGGCTGAGTAAGTCTCAGTGATGAAGAGTATGACCCTGAGGTTATTACTACTCAGTCCTGAAGGGAACAGGATGACACTGAGTTTATGGAAAGACTTGGAGTAGAGCCAAGAAATGCAAAAGGAATGTCAGAGTCAGGACTAGACCGATGAGCTCAAAACAAAAAGAACTTAATAAGACAAGCCTGAAGCCTAGGAATAAGTTCTGACATTCTCACCAACCTGGTGACGTGGACCAATCCAAGAAGGACACGCACGTACGGAACCTGACAGAAGACTGACTTCAGACTGCATTTCCAACGGGCAAGCATTTAATGTGTATTTAATGCAACTACCTAATTCCATGCAAGGACGGCTGATGTATGAAGATATGTCTGTTTGAAACACTCTACATAGTTGACAAGAAAGGCTATCTCTCCAACGGATAGTTTTTCAAATCACCTATAAATACAGAAGGCCTTGAACCCATTCAAGGTTATGGGAAATTTCCAAGCCAAAAATTACTCAAACTCTCAAGCACTCAAAGCATTCAGTCTTTAGAAGAAGCACTCGAAACCCTTTAAATTTCCCAAGTGTTTCTTAGCAACTGAGAGTTAATTTGTATTCCAAGAGCGTACAAGCAATATCTTAATCTTAGAGAGATTATCCAACCCTTAGCTTAGCTTTGTCTTGTAAGGATAATCTCAACCTAGTTGGAATCAAAACTGAAACCAAAACCCTAAAGTTAGGTTTGTTGGAAGTAAGTTAAGTTAGTTAGTAAGGAAGTTTGTATAGGTCAGTGAGGTAGCTGATCTTGGTGCACCTTGGCACGTTAAAAACAAGAATCCCTTGAGTGGATTTCCTGTTAAATCAGGCCGTGAGCGTAGGAGCTTGAGACTCTGAACCACGTTAAACTTGTTGTGTTCTTATTGCTTTGATATTTTGCATACCTGCCATATTAACTGTTCATTCATTGCATAAGATTTATCAGGCTTGAATCAATCAGCCCGATCTATTAAAAAGAGCACTGCCCTTACTAAACACTATTCATTTGAGTAATCAGTTTTCAGAAGCAAACTAATCAAGACTTTAAACTATCAGGGCTCACGTATTTCCGCACTGAACTTAAAGTGATAGTTAGCCAACTGCCCCGCACCAAGTGTAGTCAGTAGGTATATTATAATTTCCTAGTTCTTTATCACTCTGAGTAAGGGGACTCAGTAAGGTTTTAAGTTTGAAAAATTGGTATACGTGTATTCCCCCCCCCCCCCCCATACACGTATTCCTCAGTCTTGTACCGGGACCAACAAAAGTCACTTATTTTTCATTTTGACTAAGTGACGACTTGAACTTGGATAAGTATTCGGAATATCCGGGTTCGGGGTGTTACAAAAGAAATCACTACGAAATATAATCCACCTTCCTAGAAATACCAAAATACCCAAAATGACCAAGTAATACTGTTGGGATATTTAGTTTTGATGAATTTCCAAAACGACTTGTAATAGGATGTGTGCGGTCAGGATTGTCTTGTAAAGGTTCAGGTTAGGATAGTTTGTTTTCAGTTTACAGGTACTCTGTTGAGGGGGAACTCAGCGGACTCATAAACCTGAAGAAGTTAGAAGCTATCCAAGAGGAAACAAACTCAAGTCCCCTGAAGACCTGAAGACCGTCCTGAAGGAAGTCCCACTGAGTATAAACCTGACTTTCTAAGCTGGTCAGTGGACTACTCAGTGAAGAGCATGGTCATGAGGATCAGTTTTGTGCCGAGTAGATCCTGAAGGAGTCAGGCTACTGAGGAATGAGAGGCTGACAATTTGCCTTATGTCAACTCTCCTGAGTAGACTTAAAGTCCAATGAAGGAAGTCCAATGAAGGAAGTCTACTGAGAAACTCTCCTGAGTAGACTTAAAGTCCAATGAAAGAATGAAGGAAGTCTACTGAGAAACTCTCATGAGTAGACTTAAAGTCCAATGAAAGAATGAAGGAAGTCTACTGAGAAACTCTCCTGAGTAGACTTAAAGTCCAATGAAGGAAGTCCAGTGAGTAGACTTCAAGTCCAATGAAAGTTCCTAAGAAGACCTCAAGTCTACTGAAGAAAAGTATCCTAAGAGGACTTCAAGTCAGCTGAAGAGAAGTCACCTGAAGTCAGGACTACCCTGATCAAGTACCCTGAACAAAAGAGCCGTTGGACTCAGTCCACGTGGACCAATCAAGTCAAGGCAGCAAATCTGACAAAAGCTGACAAAGGCCATACTTTACTGAAAAGGAGAATTTCACTCCATAGATAGTCTGGATTTGAATGTTACTCTCTCCAACGGTAACATTCAAATCCACACTATAAATACAAACTCAAGCTTCATTTGTGAATAAGCAAGGAGCTGATGTGAGAGTGGTGCGTTTCAAGGGAGGCATAAGGAGGCACCATCTCCATCAAGAACACTGACCTGAGTTCTTCATAGTCATATTTGAGTGTTCCAGTTTGTATACTCGAGCTCATCATATACATCCTAAGCTTAGAGAGTTTTTCCCAACCTTAGCTTAAAGGCTAAAACCATGTAAGGGAAAATCTCACCTAGTTGGAGAGAACCAAACCAAACTAAACCCTTTCCAGAATAGTGTTAGGTGTTGCAGTGAGGTGAGGAGAGGCAGTCCCTGAGTGAAGAGGGATGTGAGGCCAGTTCGAGAGGCAGCTCCGCGGAGGGGTGTGAGTCCAGTTGTGAGTGCACCTTGGCACGTTAAAAACAAGAATCCCGGGTAGTGGATTTCCTGTTAAATCAGGCAGTGGATGTAGGAGCTTGAGCCTCCGAACCACTTTACATTGTTGTGTTCTTTATTGCTTTACTGACTTGCATAACATCAGTGTTAAAACAAAAATTTCTCCTAATTTCCCATATTGCCTTTGTTTGTGAATGAAAAAACGGGACCAACAATTGGTATCAGAGCCGAATATCTCTTTCTAAGCTTAAGGATGGATTATCTCTTTCTAAGCTTTGGATATGGTTATAAGTGTTGGGATATTTAGTTTTGATGAATTTTCAAAACGACTTGTAATAGGATGTGTGCGGTCAGGATTGTCTTGTAAAGGTTCAGGTTAGGATAGTTTGTTTACAGGTACTCTGTTGAGGGGGAACTCAGCGGACTCATAAACCTGAAGAAGTCAGAAGCTATCCAAGAGGAAACAAACTCAAGTCCCCTGAAGACCTGAAGACCGTCCTGAAGGAAGTCCCACTGAGTATAAACCTGACTTTCTAAGCTGGTCAGTGGACTACTCAGTGAAGAGCATGGTCATGAGGATCAGTGTTGTGCCGAGTAGATCCTGAAGGAGTCAGGCTACTGAGGAATGAGAGGCTGACAATTTGCCTTCTGTCAACTCTCCTGAGTAGACTTAAAGTCCAATGAAGGAAGTCCAATGAAGGAAGTCTACTGAGAAAGTCTACTGAGAAACTCTCCTGAGTAGACTTAAAGTCCAATGAAAGAATGAAGGAAGTCTACTGAGAAACTCTCCTGAGTAGACTTAAAGTCCAATGAAGGAAGTCCAGTGAGTAGACTTCAAGTCCAATGAAAGTTCCTAAGAAGACATCAAGTCTACTGAAGAAAAGTATTCTAAGAGGACTTCAAGTCAGCTGAAGAGAAGTCACCTGAAGTCAGGACTACCCTGATCAAGTACCCTGAACAAAAGAGCCGTTGGACTCAGTCCACGTGGACCAATCAAGTCAAGGCAGCAAATCTGACAAAAGCTGACAAAGGCCATACTTTACTGAAAAGGAGAATTTCACTCCATAGATAGTCTGGATTTGAATGTTACTCTCTCCAACGGTAACATTCAAATCCACACTATAAATACAAACTCAAGCTTCATTTGTGAATAAGCAAGGAGCTGATGTGAGAGTGGTGCGTTTCAAGGGAGGCATAAGGAGGCACCATCTCCATCAAGAACACTGACCTGAGTTCTTCATAGTCATATTTGAGTGTTCCAGTTTGTATACTCGAGCTCATCATATACATCCTAAGCTTAGAGAGATTTTCCCAACCTTAGCTTAAAGGCTAAAACCATGTAAGGGAAAATCTCACCTAGTTGGAGAGAACCAAACCAAACTAAACCCTTTCCAGAATAGTGTTAGGTGTTGCAGTGAGGTGAGGAGAGGCAGTCCCTGAGTGAAGAGGGATGTGAGGCCAGTTCGAGAGGCAGCTCCGCGGAGGGGTGTGGGTCCAGTTGTGAGTGCACCTTGGCACGTTAAAAACAAGAATCCCGGGTAGTGGATTTCCTGTTAAATTAGGCAGTGGATGTAGGAGCTTGAGCCTCCGAACCACTTTACATTGTTGTGTTCTTTATTGCTTTACTGACTTGCATAACATCAGTGTTAAAACAAAAATTTCTCCTAATTTCCCATATTGTCTTTGTTTGTGAATGAAAAAACGGGACCAACAATTGGTATCAGAGCGGGTTGTTCACATGACCACTGATCCAGATTTGTTAAGAAAAATGGTCAACCGAATAGATCTTAAATATTTTAAAACTATGGGAATTTCTGCATTTTTTAAAAAACTATTACTTGTGCTCTAACCTCATTCTTGTAATAGAAAATCTTTTTGTTAGAAGTTTTGGAATCATCAAAAAGGGGGAAATTGTTGGGATATTTAGTTTTGATGAATTTCCAAAACGACTTGTAATAGGATGTGTGCGGTCAGGATTGTCTTGTAAAGGTTCAGGTTAGGATAGTTTGTTTTCAGTTTACAGGTACTCTGTTGAGGGGGAACTCAGCGGACTCATAAACCTGAAGAAGTCAGAAGCTATCCAAGAGGAAACAAACTCAAGTCCCCTGAAGACCTGAAGACCGTCCTGAAGGAAGTCCCACTGAGTATAAACCTGACTTTCTAAGCTGGTCAGTGGACTACTCAGTGAAGAGCATGGTCATGAGGATCAGTGTTGTGCCGAGTAGATCCTGAAGGAGTCAGGCTACTGAGGAATGAGAGGCTGACAATTTGCCTTATGTCAACTCTCCTGAGTAGACTTAAAGTCCAATGAAGGAAGTCCAATGAAGGAAGTCTACTGAGAAACTCTCCTGAGTAGACTTAAAGTCCAATGAAAGAATGAAGGAAGTCTACTGAGAAACTCTCCTGAGTAGACTTAAAGTCCAATGAAAGAATGAAGGAAGTCTACTGAGAAACTCTCCTGAGTAGACTTAAAGTCCAATGAAGGAAGTCCAGTGAGTAGACTTCAAGTCCAATGAAAGTTCCTAAGAAGACCTCAAGTCTACTGAAGAAAAGTATCCTAAGAGGACTTCAAGTCAGCTGAAGAGAAGTCACCTGAAGTCAGGACTACCCTGATCAAGTACCCTGAACAAAAGAGCCGTTGGACTCAGTCCACGTGGACCAATCAAGTCAAGGCAGCAAATCTGACAAAAGCTGACAAAGGCCATACTTTACTGAAAAGGAGAATTTCACTCCATAGATAGTCTGGATTTGAATGTTACTCTCTCCAACGGTAACATTCAAATCCACACTATAAATACAAACTCAAGCTTCATTTATGAATAAGCAAGGAGCTGATGTGAGAGTGGTGCGTTTCAAGGGAGGCATAAGGAGGCACCATCTCCATCAAGAACACTGACCTGAGTTCTTCATAGTCATATTTGAGTGTTCCAGTTTGTATACTCGAGCTCATCATATACATCCTAAGCTTAGAGAGATTTTCCCAACCTTAGCTTAAAGGCTAAAACCATGTAAGGAAAAATCTCACCTAGTTGGAGAGAACCAAACCAAACTAAACCCTTTCCAGAATAGTGTTAGGTGTTGCAGTGAGGTGAGGAGAGGCAGTCCCTGAGTGAAGAGGGATGTGAGGCCAGTTCGAGAGGCAGCTCCGCGGAGGGGTGTGAGTCCAGTTGTGAGTGCACCTTGGCACGTTAAAAACAAGAATCCTGGGTAGTGGATTTCCTGTTAAATCTGGCAGTGGATGTAGGAGCTTGAGCCTCCGAACCACTTTACATTGTTGTGTTCTTTATTGCTTTACTGACTTGCATAACATCAGTGTTAAAACAAAAATTTCTCCTAATTTCCCATATTGTCTTTGTTTGTGAATGAAAAAACGGGACCAACAAATACATATCCAGGAGTGTAGTACACACCAAATCAATACATGTAACGTTGAACACTGATTGTGAAATATTTCTTATTGTACCCAAACCATATTACATCTCCGCGAATGACCTTAATAGCTTCCATAATTTTTCCACGATTTTGTTAAACATATCATCCATGAGTTTGATTCTGGAGTAATTTGTCTGCACTCATATTTAACTTCAAATATTTTCCCATCAAGAGTGCTTCCAAGTGCAACAGTCTTTATTTTATTTCCAAAATGTTTAGATGCCGAATATAGTAACTTCTGCATATAATAAAGGAAAATATTAGATTCGAACAAAACTAACACGACACAAATGAATGCTATAAAAAAATACATTACATGTATAAAGGAATACTCAACTGATTCGCATTTAGTTCTCACTCTGAAATCTGTAGGTAGGTTACAGACCTAAAAAAATTACAAATCAATTAATAGGCCAAAGGATCAATCTATAAATCAATAATAGTACCAAACAAACTATATTGTGTATCACATGATATACTTACTTCGAGATATGTAATCGAAGGAGGAGGGGGCAAATAATTCACAGTAAGGTTGCAGTGTTTCTCATATGATACTCCATACTTATCAACAAACTCAAATAGCAATAGTCAGAACACATAGTTTCTACATACCTGCATCTATGCCCTCAATTGACATAAAAACAGAGCAACGATCCTTATAATAAGGTGTGACACAGAATGTTTCAAAACAATCATACATAACAGTTATGTAACCAATCTCTGAGAGACAAATTCCTTTTGAAAATACTCTCCAATCACACGTGAATTCCCACTTTCCATCTAATTCATAGCCCTTACAACTTATGTATCTACCTGTTGGAGTCTTTACCAAACAAATAGTTGGAAATCTATCTCAAAAATACCACGCAAAATCTACTGGCACAGTCTGTTAACATCAAACAAAAAGGATAAGTACAAAACTGCAAAATATATTGCAAAATCATATTTATACACGAATTGAAGAACACCTATTACCAATGGACCTTCAAATTTTACAACAAATTCCAGAATTAAGTGAACATCAACTATTCTATCTGTAAAAATATAATAACAAAAATAACGATAATAAGTTATTTTGACAAAATTCTTTTGTATCATACACATATATATATAAATTTTTGCCGCTCAAAAAAATAATCAAAACTATAATTAAAACCATAGTAAATAAGACTAACCGAATTTGCGGGTAAAATCATAATGTTCCTTTATAGTAACAACTTGATGCAATAGATCGTCACCTCTGAATTTTTTAACATAAGAATATCGCACATAGGTAACGTGGAGAAGAACAATAGATCACCAATTTCAACTTTGAAATACAGCAATAGTTGATGGTCCCATTTTCGAATACCAAAATGGGAATTTAGGAGAATTTTTCTTCTTTTTTTTAAACTTTGCATTGCACCCTGAATGAGTTCAGTGAGGGAACACTTCAAGTCACTGCACTGCTTAGAGGCTGAGTTACCAAGTCAGTGTGAAGACTTGGAGACTCATGATCTAAGCAACACGGTGACTCGAGATATTGGACTCTCGAGTGCTTGCTTAAGCATGTCAGTGAGATTGGTTCTCCCTAACTAAATTACTCAACAAAAGTTTCTTTAACAATGCTCTCAGTGAGCAGATTTTACACAACACTTTAGTAAGTACTTAAACAATAAACAACGCTTAGTTTAACGTGGTTCAGAGACTCAAGCTCCTACATCCACGGGCCTGATTTAACAGGAAATCCACTAACTTGGGATTCTTGCTTTTAACATGCCAAGGTGCACCAAGATCTTTACAACTCAGATCTTGCTTTCTTCATTCCTAACTCAACAACAACTTCCACCAACAAACCTGACAAGTAGGGTTTTGGTTTCAGTTAGGTTTTCTCCAACTAGGTGAGGTTTTCCCTTACAATGTGTTAGCCTAAAGCTAAGATTGGGAAAACCTCTCTAAGCTATGAGTTACAAGCTGAACACTCAATTTATATCTGTGAAGACCCTAATGGTCAGTGAACAAGGTGTAAGAAGTGCCTCCTTATATCACCCATGAAAATGCACTATCCTCTCACACCTTCACAGCTCGTAGGTGTTGATTTTTCTCATTCACAAACTCTTCAAACCGCAGATATGAGCTTGTATTTAGAGTGTGGATTCAAATATAAATGTAACCGTTGGAGGAAATTACATTTGAATCCATACAATTAATAGGTTTCACCTACTTTTCTTGGAATGCGGCCTTGTCAGTGTCAGATATGCTGTCTTGACTTGATTGGTCCACGTGGACTGAATCCAACGGATCTTTGGTTCAGTGAGCTTGACTAGGGCGCACTGACTTCAGATGGCTTATCCTCCACTGACTTGATAATCTTCATTAGACATGACTGTCTTCAGTGTAGTTGTCCTTCAGTAGACTCTTGAAGATCTTTCTAGGAAGTTTGTCATAAGGCTGAATGACAAACTTCCCTGACCATAGTAGCCTGACTCCTTCAGGGCCTACTTGGTACAACACTGATCCTCCTTATCATGCTCTTAACTGAGTAGTCCACTGACTTAGCTTAGATCAGCTAGGTTTATACTCAGTGGGATATCCTTCAGGCTTCTCTTCATGTTCAGGTCTCTACCATGGCTTCAGTCAGTTCTTCTTGTGATGCCATCTTGATTTCCTCAGGCTGTGTTGCTGAGTTCCCCCTCGCTGAGTTCCCCCTTAACTGAGTATTTCCTCAACTGAGTTCTTCTCAACTGACAGCCTATTCTACTGAGAAATAACCTAGCCTGATTTGAAACTAAAGATACTATCCTGACTGCTTCAAACCTATCACATGTGGTTTTGGAAAATTATCAAAACTAAACCATATCCCAACAATTTCCCCCTTTTTGATGATTCCAAAACCTCTAACAAAAGGATCTTCTATTACATGAAAGATGTCAGAGCCCAAGTAATAGTTTGAAAAATGCAGAAATTCTCATAGTTTAAAACGTTTAAGATCTTTTCCGTTGACCATTTTTCTTAGCAAAACTGGATCAATGGTCATGTGAACAACCTGCTCTGATACCAATTGATGGTCCCGTTTTCGAATACCAAAATGGGAATTTAGGAGAATTTTTCTTTTTTTTTTAAAAAAAAAAACTTTGCATTGCACCCTGAATGAGTTCAGTGAGGGAACACTTCAAGTCACTGCACTGCTTAGAGGCTGAGTTACCAAGTCAGTGTGAAGACTTGGAGACTCATGCTCTAAGCAACACAGTGACTCGAGATACTGGACTCTCGAGTGCTTACTTAAGCATGTCAGTGAGATTGGTTCTCCCTGACTAAATTACTCAACCAAAGTTTCTTTAAAAATGCTCTCAGTGAGCAGATTTTACACAACACTTTAATAAGTACTTAAACAATAAACAACGCTTAGTTTAACGTGGTTCAGAGACTCAAGCTCCTACATCCACGGGCCTTATTTAACAGGAAATCCACTAACTTGGGATTCTTACTTTTAACGTGTCAAGGTGCACCCAGATCATTACAACTTAAATCTTGCTTTCTTCCTTCCTAACTCAACAACAACTTCCACCAACAAACCTGACAAGTAGGGTTTTGGTTTCAGTTAGGTTTTCTCCAACTAGGTGAGGTTTTCCCTTACAATGTGTTAGCCTAAAGCTAAGATTGGGAAAACCTCTCTAAGCTATGAGTTACAAGCTGAACACTCAATTTATATATGTGAAGACCCTAATGGTCAGTGAACAAGGTGTAAGAAGTGCCTCCTTATATCTCCCATGAAAATGCACTATCCTCTCACACCTTCACAGCTCGTAGGTGTTGATTTTTCTCATTCACACACTCTTCAAACCGCAGCTATGAGCTTGTATTTATAGTGTGGATTCATATGTAACCGTTGGAGGAAATTACATTTGAATCCATACAATTAATAGGTTTCACCTACTTTTCTTGGAATGCGGCCTTGTCAGTATCAGATATGCTGTCTTGACTTGATTTGTCCACGTGGACTGAATCCAACAGATCTTTGGTTCAGTGAGCTTGATCAGGGCGCACTGACTTCAGATGGATTATCCTCCACTGACTTGATAATCTTCATTAGACATGACTGTCTTCAGTCTAGTTGTCCTTCAGTAGACTCTTGAAGGTCTTTCTAGGAAGTTTGTCATAAGGCTGAATGAAAAACTTCCCTGACCACAGTAGCCTGACTCCTTCAGGGCCTACTTGGTGCAACACTGACCCTCCTGATCATGCTCTTCACTGAGTAGTCCACTGACTTAGCTTAGATCAGCCAGGTTTATACTCAGTGGGACATCCTTCAGGCTTCTCTTCAGGTTCAGGTCTCTACCATGGCTTCAGTCAGTTCTTCTTGTGATGTCATCTTGATTTCCTCAGGATGTGTTGCTGAGTTCCCCCTCAACTGAGTATTTTCTCAACTGAGTTCTTCTCAACTGACAGCCTATTCTACTGAGAAATAACCTAGCCTAACCTGAAACTAAAGATACTATCCTGACTGCTTCAAACCTATTACATGTGGTTTTGGAAAATCATCAAAACTAAACTATATCCCAACAATAGTTCATCCCATTGTTCGCTATAGAAATATAGATCCCCTCCATATTTCCATCCACATTAAATACCATTGCTTTCCCGAATATCCCATGATACTCATTAATTTCTATGCATCGGATGTCCAACCAAAAATCTTGATGAACTTGTCCGGGATGGACTACACATTAAAAAAAATCACTAACCATTATAAAGTCGAACACCACTATGACACACATTTACTGATCACTACGCATGCCAAAGAAACAAAACCCAATAAAGATAATCACCAAGTTCCTTCAATTTAAAATAATAATAAATATTATCCTCTAACAAATTTAAATCAAATGATGGTTAGACACGGGCAATTACCATCGCCTCTAAAAACTTTGAGTCCGAAATAGGGGTATATTTCAGGTAAAAAACATTATCGTTGTTGGTCCCGAAACGAGTAAACAGGTGTAGGGGGGAATACACCTGTGGTTACAAATTAAAATTTCTTTAAAACTTATCAGGTGACTTCAGAAAGTAACTCGTCAGTGGACTTTAAGTCTGCTGAGAATCACTAGAGAAAGCTTACTGAGATAATACCTCCACTGAAAGCTCAAGACTTTCAGTTGAACTACTATCTAATTAGCTTTCAGATGCGGATTAGTGAGCCCTTTTGAAAACTCGTTTTACTTGATAAACTTTGAGTGGATAACACACACTTAGGAAATAACAGTATGTAAATACACAAGATATAAAGTGGTTCAGAAATGAATCTCCTACGTCCACTGTTCTGATCAAACAGAAGAATTCCTTTCACTTGGAATTCCTTGTGTTATAGTGCCAAGGTGCACTGATCAATTAATCCTCTCTTAGGATGATTGATCACTAGGATAATTCCAGGTCCTAGTTCCCAAAACAAACTAGCTTTCAGACTGATACAAATAATCAGCTTACTAACACCACTAAACTCTAACTCTCAACCTAACAACTGAGTAGGGTTTTGAGTAGGTGACTTGAAGCGAATATACTAGCTTTTACTAGTAGCTTCCCCGCAAGAGTACGGGTTCACTGTAGTAGTGGCAAGTATAGGGACCAAGTATTATCGAACCCAAGGGAAAGTGTGTATGCGAATAGATCCCTGAAGATCTACGCGTCGTAGTTAATATGAGTGTATGTTTGAGGATTGAAAATTAAAAGAATTAAGTCTAAACTAAATTACTCTACGAATGCAAAAGGAAAATTAAACTAAGTATCTAAGGTGTGTATGCAAGTATGAGATGGTGATGCTCAGGATAGGAATCCCTACGTATACTAACGGAGCAGGTACATAATCAAAGTAATCGTGACAAACAAGAATTAACCTAAGTAAAAGATCGTAGAATGAAAGCTCAAGATTTCTAACCCTAATACTTTATCCTAGCAATCGACTTCACTAATCCACTAACAAGTTAATAGATAGCGCTTAATTAATGAGATCCCCTAATTTAACTAAGGTGATGCGGTCGTCCTCCTTCGCTAAACCGGTAGATGAATTAACCCTTTCTAAACCCTCTCGTTAAGACTACTAATCGTTATTGAGTGATGCGGTCGTCCTCTCTCTAACACTTTCATACGAAATTCAAAGGTAAAGTTAAGATTAATTATAAGAATTCATTAATTAAGAGAATTAAAACTAACGTCACGAATTACCCTAATTACGTACCCACATCCTACTTCTACGAGTTCATCCTAACCTAAGCATGCAAGGGTTTTAGCTAGACATGACGTTAACAAACATAAAAGCAATAGAAGAAACAACGAACATAAACATGGTAAATTGAACCAAGAAAAGATGAAACATGAACTAGGGTTTAAAGAAATAAATACTAAGAAATGAATTTGAATTGATAAAAACAAAGTTTAGAACGTTTAGAGTAATCAAGCTAAGGAAAAGAAACTGAGAAACAAAATTAAACTAAGAATTCGTACGAAAAACCTCAACAACGTAAAAGTAAAGCTTGCTCGTTCTTCTCCTCTTCCTCTCTCTAAAAACTAAGTCTAAAAGTGATTTCTAAAGTTCGGGATCAGTCAAAACATGTTTGGAAGAGGTATATATAGGCACCGGGTCGAAATGGGAGTTAATGGGCCGAAAAAACGCATCCGGAGGCAAAAATAGGCAAGTGCTCGAGCTAGGACACGCTCGAGCGGGGCGCTCGAGCTGTTTTGGTCGAATGAAACAGGTGGTCGAGCGGAGCGCTCGAGCCTATGTGGTCGAGCACTTTTCAGCATCCGTCACTTGTTCGTAAAATCTTCATATCTCCTCAACCGGGAGTCCGTTTTGGCCGATTCAAAGTCCTACGAACTCCTCTTTTCGCCCTCTATCCATCTCTGAAAACCAAAGAGACAAATTAATGATTTTATAAAAATGATACTCATTTGACTCCAAACACTAATAAAAAACACTCAAAACATGGGCAAATCGGGCACCAAAACATAACAATTTCACGCCTAATCAACCCCCCCAAACTTACCATGTTGCTTGTCCTCAAGCAACGAAATAATAAGTCAAGTGAAATTGTTAGGAATGAGTCAAAGAATCAAATCATGCTAGTAAATGAACTCGAGCTTTAAAGATCAATCACATGTATACTCACTCACCTTCCTTCATCATACTCATGCAACAACAACAAGAACCACCAAGATCAAACATGGATGTGCACTCAACGATGTGTTTCGCTCCCTCACAAGTGTATATCAATGATGAAGGGACTCACTCAAACAATCAATCACTCATATTGGCAGCCATAGGCTTGTAAGCACTCTTAACTCCGACCATACTCTAGAAATCAATGCCGAATCAAAAAGGACTTTTCTCAAGGTTGTAATGTAGGCTCTTTGGACGGGTGAGATAACAATTTGAGTAAGTGACTCAAGTGAATGGAGAATAGAAAATCAAACTTTGGCACTTCGAGATTAGGAACAGAATACTTCAAACATTTCCAATCAACACTCTTTCAATTCCATACTCTCAACACTTCAATTTTTCTCTTTCTCACTTTTTCACATTTTTTTTCAATCACTTCATTTTTTTCTTTTTCTTTTTTTTTCTTTTTCGCACAAACACATGAGCTCAATTTTTCTTTTGCTCATTCTCAATTTTTTTTGTTCTTTCCCACAACTCAAATCTCATTCACACCCTTATTTTATCACCACTCAACCATCAATAACTCTCCTTTTTCAACTCAAATCAATCCCTTCAATATTCACACTTTTCCTATTCTCCACTCAAATTGGGACAAAAAGCTTAGGAACTGGAATAGTGTTTAAATGTGCTAGCAAATAAAATAGGCTTTAGGCTCAACGGGGCTAACAAGGGACAAATATCAATGGTAAGGAAAATTTTTGGCTAAGTGACTCATTCAAATCAAAGATGGCCTAAGATCACATTCGGCATATCAAACTAGACACAATCAAGAAGTGAGAGCACACACAAGTTCTAGAATCCTCTAAGGTGACGATCCACTCACAAACGAAGAGATCAAATCATGCATCAAAATCTCATAAGGCTCAAAAGCTCACGGCTTTCACATCCATGCTAGTCCTAGTGCATTCTCACTCTCATCACACAAGTACTCAAAAGAAAAATTCACAAGCATACAAGTTCTTTCTCAAATCAGCTCAAACTCAAACACTCACACAAAAGAATTTCTAACTCACCCTTACAACTCACTCTACTCATCAAATCATACTCAAAGATAGCAATCAACAAGCATAAGATGATTGATAGGCATGAAATATGCAATAGCGAGTCAAATCAAAATCACCCCAAGGAGTATCTCAACAAACCAATAATCAATCAAACTCAACTCAAAGATAAGAGGTGCATGCATGTGCAAAGTAATCATAAAACAAATAAAAAAAACTCCACCCCCCCCCCCAAACTTCGACCTTGCTAGAGGTCTAAGTTTGGGGTTGTGGGTTACCTCAACCAAATAATTCAATTTCTCTCAATAGCTTTACACACTCCCTTGTCTCAAGTTGGTTCCTTCAATCTCCACTTCTTTGGCACTCCATCGAGACAAGCCTACAAAATAAAACTCTCAAGTACAAATTTAAACATACGACTCAACAACATCCTAGTAACATAAAAGGAAAATAACTAAAAACACTCAAAAGCAAATAAAAATGGGATGCCTCCCATTCAGCGCTATTTTTAAGGTCCTCATGCCGGACCAAGCTCAAAGGAGCTTAAGGAACATCATACTCAAATTTACCTCCCTTACTCTCATAAGAGTGGTGATGCCCCTCCATCATGAGCTCCTTTGCTTCCTTCTCATCCCCAAGTGTTATGGGTCTCAACTCCTTCTCACCTTTATCTGGAGGGGTCTTACCAAACAGTTTCTTGAATTTGGATTTTTTCTTCTTAACTCCTCCTTTTCCTTCCAACTGGATCACGTCCACACTTTTCACTTCTTCATCCTTCAACTTCTTCACTTTATCCAAACTCTCATCCTCCTTCGGGTGCTTCATGGCTTCATATAGGGAAATCTTCACTTCTTGATCATCAACCTTTAATGTAATCTTCCCATTTGCCACGTCTAGCACCATCCCCGCCGTAGCTAAGAACGGTCTTCCCAAGATCAGGGGCACGTGCTCATCTTCCTCCATCTCTAGCACTACAAAGTCGGCTGGAAAAATATGATCTCCAACTTTTACGAGCACGTCTTCAACCACACCTTGAGGTCGAGTAATAGACCGGTCGGCAAGTTGAAGCGTCATCATTGTGGGTTGAAGTTCACCACCTTCCAACTTCTTGAAAAGCGACAAGGGCATCAAATTAATGCTAGCCCCGAGGTCGCACAACGCTCCCTTCTTAACTCCATTCCCGATATCACATAGGATCGTGAAACTCCCGGGATCCTTTAGCTTTGGGGGCAGCGCCTTGTGCACTAGTGCACTCACTTCGTGGTTCAACTGCACCAACTTCGGCTCATCCACTCGCCGTCTTTTCGCAATCAAGTCCTTCAGGAACTTGGCATAATTCGGCATCTGTTCCAAAGCATCATAAAAAGGAATATTAATATGCAATTGTTTAAAAACATCAAGGAACTTAGCGAATTTCTCATCAAGCGTTTTCTTCATAAAGCGTTGTGGATACGGGACGGGTATCACAGATTTGGGTACCCCCCATTCATCTATTTCTGTTTCTTTCACTTTATCCCTTGCTTCCTTTGCCTTTTTCCACTTAGGAACTCTCTCACTCTCCTCAATGTCTTCTTCTTCGAGCTCCTTGCTTGCTTGAGTGCTCTCATCCTCAACCTTCTTCTCCATTCCTTCACTTTCAATCCCCTTCTCAACTTGAGGCGTCTCAGAATCAGCAGGCATCTGAGGACCTTCTTAGTTGGTTCCACTTCTAAGCTGGATTGCCTTGCAATGCTCTTTCGGGTTCCCCTCCGGCATTCTATTCACTGACTTTGCAATCTGGCTCATCTGGAACTCTAAAGAAGTGAACCTTCGATTGTTCTCTTGTTGAGTTCTAGTCCACTCAACATTCATCTTCTGGAGCTCTTGATCACGTTGATCACCCTTCTTATGCAACTCCTTCACATCGTACTCCAAGGATGACAACCTTTTACTTCCTTCCTCCACTTTCTGAAGGATAGCTCTCAACATCTCCTCGGTTGATGCACCGCCTTCTCCACCAGGAGGTTTAGACCCCGGATCAACACCTGCAGGAACAGTAATACCAGCTTTTGGGTTAGCATAAGAAAAGTTCTCATTCTTCCTCCATGTGTTTTGAGGAGGCTGCTGGCCTCCTTGAACTCCTTGTGTGTTCCTCCATTAATTTTGAAGCGGCTGTGGCCCTGGAGGTGCAAATGGCTGACCATAAGAAGGCCTTCCATACTGATTTCCACCTTGGTAGCCATTCTGATTGTAATACGGACCTCCCATGTAATTGGCTACCTCTTGCTGCCCACTTGGTTGGTCTACTCTCTCATTTTCTACTGCATGCTCTCCACCCAAACTCTTCCCCAACTCGAGGTTGTTGATCTTTTCCATCATGGCCATCAATAGCCTTCTCGTTCCTTCTCTCTCTTCAACCTGATGCACTCTTTGAAAATCTGCATCCACACCCCAAGCACCGGCATTCGTGACAATGTTGTCCACGATCTCCCTACACCTCTCTATGCCTTGATTCAGGAATGCTCCACCCACACAGGCGTCTAAATGGTCTTGCCCCGCCTTGTTGGCACCACTATAGAAGAATGCCATAATATCCCCCTCATTGTATCCGTGCTGCGGGCACTCTATCAGCATGTTTGAGTATCTCTCCCACGCTTGGCGTAAATCTTCTCCAGACTTCTGGCGAAAGGACGAGATCTCAATTCTAGCCTTGATCGTCCTAGATGGAGGGTAGAATCGCTCGAGGAACAGACGCTCGAGCTCAGTCCAAGTGGTAATACCTCCCCGCGGGAGCGTATTATCGTACCACTCCTTGGCTATTCCCGTCAATGAGAATGGGAACAGCCTAAGCCTCTTGGCATCTTCAGACATGCCATTATAATTGAATATGGAGGCTATCATGAGAAAGCTCCTCAGATGTGTATGAGGATTCTCCTTCCCGATCACCCCTTTGAACTGATTCTCGGTAAGTAGCTTTAAAATCCCCGGGGATATCGAGAAGTTGTTCACCTCAACAGGAGGTAAAGCCACTCCATCATAGTACCTCTGCGGCTGCGCTGCAAACCTCCCCCGAATAGCCATATTCTCTCCATTCTGCGGAACGTGTTGAGGAACAACTGGTGGTATGGGTACTTGCTGGACTGGTGGTGGTTGATAAACTGGTGGTTGGTTGTAAGCAGGTGGTGGTGGGTATGAGTAATGAGGATACGGGTATGGTGGATAAGGGTAAGGGTAAGGGTGATTATTTGGTGGGTAAGCAGGGTTGTTAAATGGTTGCTGTGGGTTTTGGTGGATAATCTGGTTTTGGTTCTGGTTTTGGGGTTGTGTATGTGTAGAGTTGATTGAGTTTTGCGGGTTTGGGAGTTGGTTCTGAGCTTCCCCTATGGGTTTTTGCTGGTTACTGCTCTCAACTCCAACCGCCTGCTCCACTAAAACAGTATACTCTGCAGCTATTTTGTCTAAGTCCCCATCTCCATCCAGATTCATGTTGTCTTTGTCTCCAGCAGTAGTCCTTCTTCTCAAGAAAGCTCGGTTCCTTCTGGCTATCGTCTCAGGGTCTGACAGGATTCTTTCTTCGCCCGTATTGCCTTGTGAGTGTGTTTTCATAAACCTGAAACACTAGCAAAAGGATCAAAACGCAACTGCTGAACAAATAAAAATAAACAGAAAATAAGTCACTCACTACTAACTACTAAGCAATCGACAAGTCCTATTCAAAAGACATACAACGCCATCCCCGGCAACGATGCCATTGACTTGAAGCGAATATACTAGCTTTTACTAGTAGCTTCCCTGCAAGAGTACGGGTTCACTGTAGTAGTGGCAAGTATAGGGACCAAGTATTATCGAACCCAAGGGAAAGTGTGTATGCGAATAGATCCCTGAAGATCTACGCGTCGTAGTTAATATGAGTGTATGTTTGAGGATTGAAAATTAAAAGAATTAAGTCTAAACTAAATTACTCTACGAATGCAAAAGGAAAATTAAACTAAGTATCTAAGGTGTGTATGCAAGTATGAGATGGTGATGCTCAGGATAGGAATCCCTACGTATACTAACGGAGCAGGTACATAATCAAAGTAATCGTGACAAACAAGAATTAACCTAAGTAAAAGATCATAGAATGAAAGCTCAAGATTTCTAACCCTAATACTTTGTTGGTCCCAAAAAGGTTTATCCAGCGGAAAGCGTTTTTAAGTTTATTTTAATGAAAACCCTTTAAAGAAATGCTAAAATTAAGATGCAGAAAACTTAAATGCAGAAAAGTAGAGAACACCGGATTTATAGTGGTTCGGACCAACTTGTCCTACGTCCACTCTCCCTTTCTACAAAGGGGTCTTTCTCACTCTCCAACTTACTCACTTACTTACTGGAATTGCGAAGTACCAGCTCCTTCTTACACCTTACAACAACCTTATCTAACAAGATGAACAGGTTGAGTAATAATCCAACTAAACTCCTAATAGAGTGTATATAAACTAAAAAGGACAAAGGTGAGTGATTGGAAGAGTTCGTGTGTTCTTGGTGTGCTCTCGCACGACTCTTCTATGTTGAACTAATCCAAGCACTCCTATTTATAGTTGTAGAATAAACTAGCCGTTGGAAACTAGTAATTCAAACAACCATAATTGGAGGGATATAATCAATCAAAGATTGATTATATGATTGATTAGTTGACTTCAATCAAGCAATCAATCAATCAGATCCTCCATCAGTTGACTTCTCAAGATTGCCTTCTTCTCCATCAAGGATCTCCAAAGTCTTCTTGTCTCCAGATTACACGCAGCCTCTAAGTGGGTGAACTAATCCGTCGAACTCATCTGGTCTGGTCTGGTCTGGTCTGGGGTCTTCTGGTCTGGTCTCATCTGGTCAGGTAACACTTCTGCTCTGGTCCTCATCTGGGAGAGGTCTTCTGGTGACTCCTCTGGTCAGACTCCTCTGGCAGACTCCTCTGGTCCAAGCTCATCTGGTCAGACTCCTCTGGCCAGACTCCTCTGGACCTCATCTGCTCTGGCGACTCTTCTGCTCTGGTGACTCTTCTGCTCTGGTGACTCTTCTGCTCTGGACATCTCATCTGGTCACCTCTCATCTGGTCACCTCATCTGGTACCTTCTCTGGTCACCTTCTCTGGTCTGCACAGATTCCTTCCCCCTTAACCAAAGATCTATTCTAGACCAAGACTAATTTGTAGCTGACTAACAGGTTCAGCTAGTCCTATTACAAGTTCTTGTTTTAACATCTTCAAAACATCTAATCTATATCCTAACAATTTCCCCCTTTTTGATGATGTTAAAACTGGAAGAACTTTAAATAAAACAAGACAAGAAAATATTGAAACATCTAAATAGAGATTCTAGCAGGCTGGGTCAACTGATCTTCCCCCTCAAATTATGCTCAGCTGATATTGGGGCAAAACATCAGCTGGTCTTCTTGTGTATCTGCAGGCAATCAACTTTTTGGTACCCTACTGGGTCTAGGGAGGTTAGCACAACATTTAGGAAGCCACAAGAATAGATCATCCCTTTTTGAATCAGGTGAACTTATCTTTCTTCCATACATATCCACAAAAACACACTGAACATAAGAAGCTTTGACATGGTTATTTCTTCTAGAGGCTCTTCTTCTCTTATGAGCTTGTCCAGTAGAAGGAATAACTTGTCTTAAAGCAACAGACTTGAAATTCTTTTGATAAGGATAAGTCTTACTAGAACCATCAAAGGTTCCAGCTAGGGTTGTAATCGAATCGAATCGAAGCGAATATCACTGTATTCGATTTGTATTCGTGAAACTATTCGAATATTCGTATTCGTATTCGATTACTATTCGAATATTAATGTTGATTCGTATTCGATTCGAAATTGATATTCGAATTTTTCGATTCGATTCGAGTATTCGATTCGAATTTTATTTTTATTATCTTTTCTGGTAAAAATCTATCGTGTTCTTCCATTTTAAAAAATTAATTAGAAAATTAAAGTAATAAGAAATGCTCGCAAGAACAACATGAAGTATCAAGAATTATAAATTACAAAATCCTACAAATCAATACATCAATCAAACTAAAAAAAAACGTATCTGCTCTTTTTGCCAAGAATTTAAAATAGGGTGTAGAACTATTGGAAATAAAATAGATCTGCTTTATTTTCAAAATCAAAGTAATAGACACTAGAAAATCAAGCAGCCTCTATACATACCACAAAAATATACTAGACAAACACGATCTGTGATTCAATATTAACTTTGAAGTCTATTTCGCAACAAAAAAAAAAAGTAGCTAGTCGAGCTTGTTTATAACGTCGAGCGGAGGAGGCTTGGACAGAAGGCGATCGAGATGCACCTATTATAATAGGGGGAGAGTTTGAGTAACAGACGGTGAAAAGTGAGAAGGGGCGCAGCTGGTGTAGATGAGTGGTAGAGAGAAGAATATCTTCTAGGGTTTGTTCCGTCAAGCGTCATTTAGAAGAATTGTTTCAGCTTTGCCTTTTATACTTCAATTTATATCACTGGGCTTTGAAAGATGAAGGTTATATGGGCTTCGAAAGATGAAGGTTATATTTAAATGAATGGGCTGAATTTTTAATTTGCCATTATTGGCTAGTGGGCTGAACAAGGCCTTACTCCAAAAATTGGTGGATAAGGGCCTACCTACTAGTAATTATTATTATTATTATTATTATTATTATTATTATTATTATTATTATTATTATTATTATTATTATTATTATTATTATATTTTAAAATATTTAATCGAATATTTACGAATATCGAATCGAATACCATAATTTTGTATTCGTATTTGAATAATAATCGAATCGAATCGAATATTTTTAATCGAATTCGAATCATAAAATATCGAATACGAATATCAAAATTCGAATACGAATATCGAATCGAATCAAAACTATTTGTTTCATTTACAACCCTAGTTCCAGCTGGTCTGGCAGATGACTTGAAAGTCCTCTGCAGGTGAGTAGGAGTCATCTGGTTCTGCCTCTTTTGAGAAGATCCAGATTGTCTTCTACTCTGCTGGCCTGACTAAGGTCTTTTATTCTGGGTATAGCCCTTCTTAAAATTCCTCCTCTGCCTTTTGGGTTTTTGAGTTTTAGGACTCATCTGCCCATTAGGCTGAGTTGCCTGGTCAGCTGGCCTTTTACCCTTATCAATAAAATTACTAGTCTGTTCTTCTTTCTGAACATGTGAGGATTCATGTTTGGAATAACCAAGACCTGTTTTATCATGCTCTCTTTGAGATGAGGCAGCTATATGTGACACAGCATTGTTTGCTATAGTCAGCTGCTCCAGTCTAAGCTTGAGCTTGTCCTCACTATCTTTTACAATTTTGTTTTGATGGAAGAGTTCATCGAACTTAGCCTCCAGCAGAGTATATTCATTATCTTTCTCAATGTTTTCAGCAAGCAACTTTTCTATTAGCTTAGTTTGTTCATCACATCTGGTTTTCAAGTCAGTGGGCTCTTCTACCAGAGTTTGAACTTGTTCAGCTGGTAGATCAGTTGGGTTGCTAAAACATTGTGAAAGCTTCTGATTTTCTGCTTTCAACTTTGTGTTCTCTTCTTCCAACTTTTGACAAAGTTGTATAGATTTTTGGAGATCTAATAGCAGAGTTTGCGTAAAAGACTCCTCTGATTGTTCAGAACAAGAAGAAGATGAAAAAGAAGAGGGAGTTCGATTACATACCTCGTCTGTTACCAGACATATCTCTTCGTCTGGTCCAAAATTTGATGATGAACCAGAAGTGGATACCTCATCTTCCTCATCTGCTAAGCTTCTTTTGGAGTATCTCCTGGTGTCTCTTCTACTGCATCTTTTTGAGCCCATTTCTGCAAAATTTGTTAGCACAACAAATATTTGGGTTTTAAAAAAAATATGGATCTGCCCTGGTGACCACCAAAATAATTTCAAGACAGTGGTCTGTAGGACACACTGCTCTGATACCACTTGTTGGTCCCAAAAAGGTTTATCCAGCGGAAAGCGTTTTTAAGTTTATTTTAATGAAAACCCTTTAAAGAAATGCTAAAATTAAGATGCAGAAAACTTAAATGCAGAAAAGTAGAGAACACCGGATTTATAGTGGTTCGGACCAACTTGTCCTACGTCCACTCTCCCTTTCTACAAAGGGGTCTTTCTCACTCTCCAACTTACTCACTTACTTACTGGAATTGCGAAGTACCAGCTCCTTCTTACACCTTACAACAACCTTATCTAACAAGATGAACATGTTGAGTAATAATCCAACTAAACTCC
Source organism: Ballota nigra (assembly GCA_947034835.1). Classification (NCBI taxonomy): domain Eukaryota; kingdom Viridiplantae; phylum Streptophyta; class Magnoliopsida; order Lamiales; family Lamiaceae; genus Ballota; species Ballota nigra. The sequence continues at coordinate 50,531,777 of OX344726.1, read as the reverse complement.
TAATAGAGTGTATATAAACTAAAAAGGACAAAGGTGAGTGATTGGAAGAGTTCGTGTGTTCTTGGTGTGCTCTCGCGCGACTCTTCTATGTTGAACTAATACAAGCACTCCTATTTATAGTTGTAGAATAAACTAGCCGTTGGAAACTAGTAATTCAAACAACCATAATTGGAGGGATATAATCAATCAAAGATTGATTATATGATTGATTAGTTGACTTCAATCAAGCAATCAATCAATCAGATCCTCCATCAGTTGACTTCTCAAGATTGCCTTCTTCTCCATCAAGGATCTCCAAAGTCTTCTTGTCTCCAGATTACACGCAGCCTCTAAGTGGGTGAACTAATCCGTCGAACTCGTCTGGTCTGGTCTCGTCTGGTCTGGGGTCTTCTGGTCTGGTCTCATCTGGTCAGGTAACACTTCTGCTCTGGTCCTCATCTGGGAGAGGTCTTCTGGTGACTCCTCTGGTCAGACTCCTCTGGTCCAAGCTCATCTGGTCAGACTCCTCTGGTCAGACTCCTCTGGACCTCATCTGCTCTGGCGACTCTTCTGCTCTGGTGACTCTTCTGCTCTGGACATCTCATCTGGTCACCTCTCATCTGGTCACCTCATCTAGTACCTTCTCTGGTCACCTTCTCTGGTACCTTCTCTGGTCACCTTCTCTGGTCTGCACAGATTCCTTCCCCCTTAACCAAAGACCTATTCTAGACCAAGACTAATCTGTAGCTGACTAACAGGTTCAGCTAGTCCTATTACAAGTTCTTGTTTTAACATCTTCAAAACATCTAATCTATATCCTAACATACTTTATCCTAGCAATCGACTTCACTAATCCACTAACAAGTTAATAGATAGCGCTTAATTAATGAGACCCTAATTTAACTAAGGTGATGCAGTCGTCCTCCTTCGCTAAACCGGTAGATGAATTAACCCTTTCTAAACCCTCTCGTTAAGACTACTAATCGTTATTGAGTGATGCGGTCGTCCTCTCTCTAACACTTTCATACGAAATTCAAAGGTAAAGTTAAGATTAATTATAAGAATTCATTAATTAAGAGAATTAAAACTAACGTCACGAATTACCCTAATTACGTACCCACATCCTACTTCTACGAGTTCATCCTAACCTAAGCATGCAAGGGTTTTAGCTAGACATGACGTTAACAAACATAAAAGCAATAGAAGAAACAACGAACATAAACATGGTAAATTGAACCAAGAAAAGATGAAACATGAACTAGGGTTTAAAGAAATAAATACTAAGAACTGAATTTGAATTGATAAAAAGAAAGTTTAGAACGTTTAGAGTAATCAAGCTAAAGAAAAGAAACTGAGAAACGAAATTAAACTAAGAATTCGTACGAAAAACCTCAACAACGTAAAAGTAAAGCTTGCTCATTCTTCTCCTCTTCCTCTCTCTAAAAACTAAGTCTAAAAGTGATTTCTAAAGTTCGGGATCAGTCAAAACGTGTTTGGAAGAGGTATATATAGGCACCGGGTCGAAATGGGAGTTAATGGGCCGAAAAAACGCATCCGGAGGCAAAAATAGGCAAGTGCTCGAGCTAGGACACGCTCGAGCGGGGCGCTCGAGCTGTTTTGGTCGAATGAAACAGGTGGTCGAGCGGAGCGCTCGAGCCTATGTGGTCGAGCACTTTTCAGCATCTGTCACTTGTTCGTAAAATCTTCATATCTCCTCAACCGGGAGTCCGTTTTGGCCGATTCAAAGTCCTACGAACTCCTCTTTTCGCCCTCTATCCATCTCTGAAAACCAAAGAGACAAATTAATGATTTTATAAAAATGATACTCATTTGACTCCAAACACTAATCGAAAACACTCAAAACATGGGCAAATCGGGCACCAAAACATAACAATTTCACGCCTAATCAGTAGGGTTTTGGTTCCAACTGATGTGAGATAATCCTTACAGTGTAGCTTAAGGCTTAGGATGGATTATCTCTTTCTAAGGTTTGGATATAGCTTTTAAGCTTGGTTACAGAAGGTTTGTTATGCTTTCTACAGAATTGAAACACTTGGGAAACAAAGGTAATTTCGAGTGTTTCTTGAAACTTATGAATGTAGAGATAGCTTTGATCTTGTGAGTTTCCCGTGCATAGAAATGAGCACGTCCTTTTGTATTTATAGGCTTCCTTGAAAATCTTCCCGTTGGAATTGAATCTTCTCAAGTAAGTCTTCTTGTATCTAATTGGTTCAAACGGCTCTATTTAAAGCTTTAAGTCTTGTCAAGAAACGGCTGAAAGACCATGCCTATTCACCAACTTTCTGTAGATTGCTAGGGAAAGACTTTTGGTACTTGTCAGTCCGGAGCAGGTCGGCTGTCAGTAAAGTACACTGACGTGTCATCTTCTCATTGGACCTTCAGTCTGCTTGCCCAGATTCTTATCTTGCTTTAAGGTGGAACTCCTTTGAGAGAACCTTCTTATTCCTTCATTTATTGTAAGCTTCACTGAAATTTGTTTTGCCTTGTTCCAACCAGATTAACTAATAGCTTTAAATATGTTTAGCATTGAATGTGCTTAGTTAGTTCTCATCAGTGGACCTTGGTCCTCTCCTGATGGTTTTAGCCTTAGTGAGAATGCACTTAGAAAAACATTCAAGACTTAGACTACTTTTCTCAGATCACTTGTCTTCAGCGGACTTCGTCTTCAGCAGACCTTGTCTTCAGCGGACTTTGTTCTTCAATACACTATAGAAATTTCTAACTGCACTCCAGTTCTTAACATTTAGAACTGTTTAATTAAATTCTAACTCTACTGAATATTTAACTTACAAATATCTTAGGAGGAACATTTTGGCATCTTAATCAAAACTTAAGTCTATACAATTTCCCAACAATTTCCCCCTTTTTGATTATGCCGGAACCTATCTTATTACATATCTTCATTCAGATGAGGTTCTTCAGATGACATAAAAGTTCAAGGAATTTGTAAGTAAAATATTCAAGTACATAAGCCTAAATGATAATGAGATATTATCTTGGGCATAAACATCAGTAGAGTTTTCATTTCAGGAGAAATATGAGAAGTACAGATTTCAAAACATCCACTGGAAGGACTCAAAATAAGATCTTATGGGGCTTATAAACAGATGCCCAGCAAAAACACTTAACTCCTTAGATGGACTCAAACAGAGGTTCAAGTCCATATTGTTTGAAGACTCGGATCTTCAGATCATTCTTCCTCTCCATGACTTCTTTTGAGTGACCCTTGAGACCAAGTTGATCACACAAGGACACCCACTCTTCTGTGATCCGATCTCTATCCACAGCTCCAGTTGCATCTTCAGGAGGCCAGTAGGTGATTGGCTCAGGAGCCTTCAAGGCTTGATCAGGGAATCTATCATTCCAAGCTTCCATGATGGCAGGGAAGAGCTTTGGATATACTTCAAACATCCAAGAGCTAAACGCCTCTTACACATTGTCCTTTCCCAACTCTCCACTGACATAGTAGGAGTACACAAACTCTCTTTTTGCAGTTTCCCATTCATCATTGAGTTTCTTGGGTACCCACTCATCATGGTGAGGGAACTTAGCCTTTGAAGGAGTGATTTTATCTTTCTTTAGCTTAGCAGCCCACCTTTGATAACTGTTTTTGAACTTCTTGGATGTAGTCTTATCAAAGGTGGCCAGCCTCTCCTTCCTCTTCCTCTCAGCCATCTCAGCTATGGTTTCCATCTTCCCAACCACCTTGTCCCTCCTTTCTTGTTGTTGAGCAGCCAGCTTTTGTGCTCTCTCATTCATCCCTCCAGCCTCTTTGATAAGCTCAGTGAGCTCTGTGACTCTTGTGGGGGCTGATTTAGGGGTTTCAGAAGAGATGGGATCAGGGTTAAGGATAGGGAGTACCTCAACTAACTCAGTTGAGCTAGTGGACTTAGCTGCTAACTTCCCTCTCCCTGAGGTTCTGGTCCTCTTCGTTACCTCCGCTGAGAGGACTTCAGTAGCCTTCCTCTTGGTGGATTCCCCCTTCTGAGCTGCTCTTTCTTCATTTTCCCTTAAGTGATCTTCCTTGAACTTTGACAAGTCCTCAGATGGGGTCTCCTTCCCTTTCTTGGCATCAGCAATCTTCTGAGCCTCATCATCTACCTTTTTCAACGTGCTCTTAACTTGTTGGCCTTTTTTCAAAATCGGGGGTCTCGAGGATAATGTGCATCTTGTTCTTGGGGTCCTTCTTCATCTCTTTAACACTTACCCTTTTTCCCCCTTTCCGGCATTAATCATGCACTCGCCCACCGTGATATTTAGCTTCAGTTGATCATGGGCAAGAGCCTTTAGCTCAGTGGAGCAGTGGTCAACTTTATCCTCTAACCTCTCCAGAGTGGCTCCAGCTATTTGCCCAAATTGCACAAATTGAGCTAATTTTTCATCAATAAGTACATTTGTTTTCTCTTGTGTAGGAAAGTCCTCTGCCGTTTTCTTCAGGACTTCCCCCAGCTTGGCTCCCAGCTCCTCGTGCATGGCCTCGAACTCCATTATCTTTTGGTTCCATAACCCTTCAACCTTCCCTATAAGGTTAGCTGAGAAAGCCTCTACTGAGGACTTTAGGTTGATGGAGACATTCTCCACTGAGTCTTTGAGAAATTGAGTTCTGGCCTCTTCCTCTTTCTGCTCCAGCTTCTTCAAAGCTTCTATTACAAGCATGCTTTGTCCTTCAACAACATCAATCACCATCTGCTGTGAGTCTTCAACTTTAAGAGTAAGATTTTTGAGTGATGTTGTGGTGGATTCCATGAGTTCATCAACATGGTCTGAGAGGATGACCATCTCATCCACTTCTTCTTGGACCACTTCTTGAACATCTCTCAGCTCAGCTTGAAGAGCAGGAAGTTTTTCATTTTGAAGGTTGAGCACAACTTCACTCAGGGGAGTTAGGTTGACCTCTACTGGGGGAACTTCATCAGTTTGTACACCTGCATAACAAACAATGTTAGCTTTTCCCCCCTCTTTCTCACAGCCTAAGTCTCCTGATGCATCTATCTCCATTTGTGCTCCCTCCTCCTCACTCTTCTCACTTTTCTCATTTTCCTCTTTCTTTTCAACTAGATTTTTTCCAGCCAAATCATCCTTTACAGGAATGATTGCTCTAATCTCACCACTTATAACCTTAGTTATTTCTACATCCTTTTCTCCTCCCTCAGATTTTTTCACTTCTTTTTCAACTCCACCATCTCCAGACACATCAGCTGACTCCTTAGTCACCACTGAGGGTTGTTGTGGGAGAGCTTCAGTAGACACCTCTACTGAGCTCTCCTGTGGCAAGTTTTGTGCCTCAGTATCTCTTGCCAAAGATACATCCTTGGCTACTTCACCACCACCTTGCTGTGGTGAAGTACCTTCTCCTTTTCCAGTCTCCTCCTCCCATTTCTCTGTCTCTCTCACTGCCTCTCCTTCTTTGACAGCTTCTACCTCCTCAGGTACCTTCTCCTCCTCTATCCGCTTCTTTTCTCCCACATCAACCTCTACAGACTTAGCTTCAGCTAGTTTATCCAAGACTAGACTTTGAAAGATCTTCTCATCACAGAGAAGTCTAGTCTTGGTCATACCAGCAAACTTCATCACCTCCACCTCCTCCTTCTTCGATTCATCAGCATTGCTGCCTCTGACAGTCATCATGATTTCACCAAGTCTCCTGTCTTTTAGCTGGACAAGAAGTCTTAGTCTCATAAACATCTCTTTAAGGGTGGGGTACCCATCAAGCTCAGGGTACTTAGACTCCAAAGAGTAGGCCACCTCATCCTTAAGAGTGTCTAAGAATGAGTACCCTTCTTCATCGTCTGAAGGTAAGGAAGGGGTAGGGGATCTGATATCAGTGGGTTCTTCTGGGATTGACTCTAAATGGGTTGAAAGTGTTTCAGGAAGGTTTGGTTCAGATGAGGTTTGGTGTTGGGTTTCAGGTGAGGTTGGGTTTTGTTCAGTGGGGGTTGAGGTGATGGGTTCAGTTGGGGTTGAGGTTACCTCAGCAGATGCCTCAGATGGGGTAGTAGTTTGGGATCCACTTGCAGGCTGTTGAGAGCCTTCAGTGGGGGTTTTAGCCATTTTGGATATTTTCTTTGTTTTCAGGGGCGTTCTGGGTTTGGTTTTTGGTTTGATGGGGGTAGGGGTAGGGACATCTGAGTCAGACTCAGTTGAGATCACATTAGGGGAGGAGTAAGGGTTACCTGATGAAGATTCATCAGTAGAGTTCGTGACTCTGACTTTCTTGGGTGCACTCTCCTTCACAGCCTCAGAAGACCTCTTCTTCTCCTTCTTTGAGGCCTTCTGTGCCTCCTCCTCCTTGTGCAGTGCCATCTTATCACTTAGCTTGACCAATCTCCTCTTAAGTTTGGTCTTCTTTCCCTCAGCAGACCCAGCTTCCTCCTTCTCTTCCGCCGCTTCAGGGCTCTCTATTATCATTCTTGTTTCTAAGGCCTTTCCAGACTTGAACAGGGCCTTCAGATTACTCCACTTCCTGTCCTTTATCCAGTCTACTCCTATATCTACATTCTCTATCAAGTAAGAGATTTTAGTGGCAAAATTTAACTTACTTGACAACTAGGGAGTTTTGTCAGCCTGGAATTTTGAGTGTTCTTTGTTCAAAGATCTCAAGAAAAACATCTGCCAGTTGAAGCTCTTCTCTTTGCTCTCAACTATTGCCCTCATCAATCTCAGCTTGGGCTTGCTTACTTATTCAGTGCTTCCCTGGTTTCCCAGTATACATTTCCCAACAATCTTACACAGGATATTGTATACGGGAAGTAGTAAACTTCTGTTCATCGTGGGACTGTATTTCACCTTTTTTTGCATAATAGTGTACACCCAGTCCTCCTCTTTGTCAGTCAGTAATACAGGTATCTGGATTTGGACCTTCAGAGGGGAGATCAAATAGTTCCTTCAAATCATCACTGCTGGTCCGAATCTCCTTTCTGGTTTTCTAGTGTTCAACAACCTCCATATCATCTCTCATCACCTTTTTCTTCCTTTGGAGGAATAGAAATGACTTGATTCTTGAGTCAGAGTTGGAAATATTGAAGAGGAACTCAAGAACCTGTCTATCGTAGCAGTACTCAGGATGAACTGATAAAAATTTCTCCAACCCCGCAGCTTTGACCATCTCCAAAGCTTCTTTAATGTGAGAGAACTCTGGTCTTGATTCAATGTCTGGATTATCAAAAACCACTATGGGTTCATACCAGAAGTTATCTTTGTTGTTCAAAAACCCTGGGTTAATTTTGAAAAGGTTTACAAGAGTAAGTTTGGGGTTTTTATATGTGGAATGTGTGGTGAGATGAGAGGAGAGATTAACGTCTGAGATTAATTTGATTTGAGATCGTGAATAATTGAAAAGGTTGTGGGGAGTTTTTGAGAGATCTTGACGGTTAGAAAAGAACCGCCTAAAATGGAAGGTTTGGATTGAAAAAGTTGGTAACCGGAAGGTCACATCATCCGGCTTTTAAGGCGCGTGAGATAGGTAACTGTAAAAGCGAACCTAACTTGTACAACGCGCATTAAATGCTCGCCATACCAAAATCTCTTCGAAATAGTGTAAGAAAGATTTAATTTTCAGAAAGCACTCATTAGCTATTTTTTATAAGATTTTTATAATATGAACTAAGAGATTTTAGATTTGAAAAAAATGGCAGAGTTAAAACGTTTGACCTCCACTGAGGTTGAACCTCTTCTGAGAATTCTAAGCTCTTCTGATATTGAACCTCCACTGATTCTATATCAACTCTTCTGAGATTGGCTCCTTCATCTACTCTCCTGGATCTAGAAGTCCAAGCTCTACTGACAGTTCTTGAAACCTTGCTTCAGCCAAAGGTTTAGTGAATATATCTGTTTTTTGTTTGTCAGTGTGTATCTTGAGCATTTTGATATCCTTCTTCTCCACATGATCTCGGATGAAATGATGTCTTATATCCACATTTTTGCATCTTGTGTGGAGAACTGGATTTTCTGAAATAGCAATTGCACTATTGTTGTCACAGAAAATAGGGACTTCATTTGCAAAGATGTTGTAATCTCTCAGTTGTTGTCTTAACCAAAGAATTTGAGCACAACAACTTCCAGCTGCCATATATTCAGCTTCAGTAGTGCTTGTGGCTACTGAGTTTTGTTTCTTGGAGAACCAAGAGATCAGCTTACTTCCCAAGAATTGACAAGTGCCTGAGGTTGATTTCCTGTCAATTCTACATCCTCCATAGTCAGCATCTGAGTATCCTGTGAGTTCTAGATTGTCATCTGAGGGATACCACAATCCCATATTCACAGTACCCTTGAAATATTTTAGAATCCTCTGCAGCTTCCAGATGACTTTTCTTAGGATTTGCTTGATATCTTGCACATATCCCAACTGCAAAAGTGATATCAGGCCTGCTTGCTGTGAGATACAGTAGAGATCCAATGATAGCTCTGTAGTGAGTCTGGTCTACTGATTCACCATCTTCATCTGGTTCCATCTTGGTGTTGGTGTTGAGTGGAACTCTTGCAACTTTGCTGGTCTGGCATCCAAATTTGTTGATCAGCTCCCTTGTGTATTTGGCTTGGTTGATGAAGATTCCTTCAGGAGACTGCTTAACTTGAAGTCCTAGGAAGAAGTTTATTTCTCCCATCATTGACATCTCAAACTTTCCTTTCATCAGCTGAGAGAACTTTTCACAAAGGACTTGGTTGGGACAACCAAAAATGATATCATCCACATAAATTTGAACTAGCAAGGTGTCCTCTCCTTTTGTGATCCTGAAGAGAGTTCTATCTACTCTTCCTTTGATAAAGCCATGATCCAAAAGGAATTGTGACAAAGTATCATACCAAGCTCTTGGAGCCTGTTTCAGTCCATATAGAGCTTTTCTTAGTCTATATACTTTGTGGCTTTCTTCAAAACCTGGGGGTTGCTCCACATAGACTTCTTCATTGAGTACTCCATTCAAGAAAGCTCTCTTAACATCCATCTGATACACCTTGAATTTCTTGTGTGCAGCATATGCAAGAAATAACCTTATTGCCTCCAATCTAGCTACTGGGGAAAAAGTTTCATCATAATCAAAGCCTTCAACTTGAGAATAGCCCTTTGCAACTAGCCTGGCTTTGTTTCTGACTATGACATCATTTTCATCCTTCTTGTTCTTGAATACCCACTTGGTTCCTATCACATTGCAGTGATATGGTCTGTCAACCAGCTCCCATACTTGATTTCATGTAAATTGGTTGAGCTCCTCTTGCATGGCAATGATCCAATTTGAATCTTGAAGTGCTTCTCCAATGGAACCTGGTTCCTGGTTAGATAAGAAACAATAAAACAAAGCACTTTCTCCATGAAAACTTCTAGTTTTGACTCATGAGGAAGGATCACCTAGGATTTGCTCAACAGGGTGATCTGAGAGCCAAGTCCTCCTAGGCTGATGTCCTTCAATAAAGTTTAACTCTTCTGAAGTTGAGTCACTAGATACAGGAATGAAATCAAATTCAGGAAATAAAACAGAGGGTTGAAGTCCTGAGTCATCATTCAAGGTATTCTCATTGGTTCCCCTTTGAATGATAGACTCAGTGGATGTCTCAGCTGTGACCACATCTTCATCGACATTACTTACCTCTTGAATTGGAATAGTGTTTATCAGTTCAGTTGCTTGTTCAGGAGAGCTTTCAGGTGAGCTTTGAGAAGTGGTCTGATTTTGAGTGTCCTCCTTGAATTGTTTATCATTGAAGTTATCCCAGGTTGGGATGTATGTATCAACACAATTCTCAGGATAGCCTTTAGACTTGATACTCAGTCTAGTTAGTCTTTGACTTATCACTTCCTCATTCTCCTTCCTGGACTCAAAAGTAGATTCATCAAAGACCACATGAGGTGTTTCTTCCACAACAAGAGTTCTACAATTGTAAACTCTGAAGGCTCTACTGATTTGGGAATATCCTAAGAAAATTCCTTCATCAGGTTTGCTATCAAAAGCTTTCAGTTGAATTTTCCCATTGTTGTGAATGAAACACTTGCAACCAAAGATATGAAAGTAAGATACATGTGGCTTTCTGCCATTCCATAACTCATATGGAGTTTTTCCTTGATGTTTGGTTACCATGGATCTATTTTGAGTGTGGCAGGCAGTGTTAATAGCTTCAGCCCAAAATCTTTTAGGAACTTGAGCTTCTGCAAGCATTGTCCTTGCTGCCTCCTTGAGAGTCCTATTTCTTCTTTCAGCTACTCCATTTTGTTGTGGAGTTCTTGCAGCCGAGGTCTCATGTGCAATGCCTAATTCTTTGCATAAATCATATATAATAGAGTTAATGAATTCAGTGCCCTTATCTGATCTAATCTTTACAATGTTCAGGCTCTTTTCATTGCTAACTTTCTTCAGGAGCTCTGGCAGCCTTAGTTAAGTCTCCTTCTTGCTTGCTAGGAATACCACCCAAGTGTACCTGGAGAAATCATCAACAACAACAAGTGTATATTTTCTTCCATTGATACTTACAGGGGTTACTGGACCAAAGAGATCCATATATAACAGTTGAAGTACTCTGTCAGTGGAGGTTGCAACTTTGTTTTGAAAGATGCTTTCACTTGTTTTCCCTCCTGACATGCTTTACAGATGTGTTCTTTGTTGTATACTTCATTTGGCATTCCTTCCACCAGTCCATGTCTTGCTATCCTGTTCATCATCTTGAAGTTCAGATGACTTAGTCTCTTGTGCCACAGCCAGTTAGAGTCAGTTGAGCTCTTTGCAATAAGACATGCATTTGGTGTGCAAGACTTCCAATCTGCAAGATAGACATTTTCTTTCCTTGACCCAGTTAGTAGTACCTGTTGTGAAGATATATTCTTGACATTACAAGAAAATTCAACAATGTATCCTTTATCATAAAACTGACTTTTGGACAATAGATTATGCTTAAGTCCACTGACATAGGATACATTGCTTACTCTTACTGAGCCAATAATTAAAGTACCATAACCTTTAGTGGTTCCTTGTGAATTATCACCAAAGGTGACTTGTGGACCTTCTTTCTCAACAAGCTCTGACATGAGATCTTTGTTACCAGTCATGTGCCTAGAACATCCACTGTCCAAGTACCAGACTGAAGATTTTAGAGCATCTCCTTTGTTGAGGTCCACTGAGCCCTGCAATCACAGTCAAGTTTTAGGTACCCATTTGGTGTTGGGTCCTACCAGGTTAGCTGTACCTTTCGGAATCCAAATTTGCCTTATAGTTCTAATCACTTTAGAGTGGCTAATTTGTCTTCCATAAATATCTACATAGATTGTTATCTCCCTAGGTGCCTTGGGAGTAAACTTTCTATGGGTGTCAGCCTTTGAAGGAACAGGAACCTTCTTTTCATTCTTTCTTTTAGGCTTGGGTGCACCTGGCCTAAGTTTTTGTTGATAAGGGTATGAAGGGCCTTTTCCTTTAGGCACAAAAGGAATATGTCTTCTGTATGAGTTATTCCTTGAGGAATGCTCATGCCTGGGTGTTCTCAGCTGAGGTTGCTTCATCTGTGAAGACCTTGGCTGATAGTACCTCTGCTGAGATCTGGTTTGATTAGTCACATGAGTCTTTCCATTTGGTTTTGGCTTAGTTTGACTTTTCTTTTGTATGATCTCAGTTGGTCTTTTACCCTTATCTAAAGTCCGTGTTTGAAAGGTCACAGGCTTAACAAAAACTCTCTTTGTGCCACTTGAAGAAGCAACACTCAGAGGACCTTCTGAAGGTTTTGGAATAAAGCCTATTCCACACTTGTTATTAGGATTGATCTGAAAATTTTGAATTTCCTCTATGGCAAGAGAGTGTTTGTTAAGAGCATCAATCCTTTTTAACAAGGTCTCATCAGTTTTATGTAAGACATCAATTTTCAGGAGAGAATCCTTTATTTGGCTTACCAGTTTTAAAATTTCTTCAGTTAACTTTATCTTAGATTCAGTAAGATCTTTTATCAGTTGATCTTTGCCATTTCCTTGACTCTTGAGGGTTTCCACCTCTTTTGTCAATTCAATGGTAGACTGAGCTGAGTTAAGATCTGCCTGATTCCCAGATTCAATTAACTTAGAGTTTTCTCTCAGGAGATTTTTGTTTTCATCTTGGAGACAAAAACTTGCTTCTTGCAACCTTGAGAAATCAATCATCAATTGTTCCAAAACGGACTGAAGATTGAGTTCCTCAGTTGACTCTGAGCTTAGCTCAGGTGAGTGCTCTAGATAAATGGATGGTTTAGATTGTACCTATGGTTCTTCTCTTGCCATGAGACACATGTCATCTTCACTGCTATCTGAGAACGGTCCATCAGATGACTCCAGATCTTCATCAACATCCTCAGCCACCATGGCTTTCCTCTCTCCATATCTCCTGTCTCTCTTGGCTTGCCTTTCCTTTCTTTCCTTTGTGCTCAGTTGAGGACAGTCATATTGAAAATGCCCCACCTTCTTGCACTGGAAGCATCTATTTGTATCATCATTCCTTTCCTCAGTAGACTCCTTGGTATTTGATGATGATCCTTCACCTCTGTTATAGTTCTTGTAATCTTTTCTCTTTTCCAGCTCAGTTGAGCTTTTCTCTCCTTCTCTGGTGTCTTTCTGTGGATAACTTCTTCCTTCTCTGTTGTCCATGTAAAATATTTTATACTTGCCAAAGCGGCTGTTAAGTTTCTCAAACCTTCTAGCCATCAGGCTGAGTTCTTCTTGCATCTCAGCTTTGCTTTGAGACTTGCTTGCCTTTATACTCTTCTGAGGCTTTGGGGATTTAGGCTCAGTCTCCTTAGCTTTGAAGGCAACTCCCTTCTCCAGCTGAGGTCTCATCAGGACCTCTTTTCCTGTTAAGATCAATCTCATAAGCCTTAAGTTCAGAGAATACCTGTTGCATGGACATGCTGGATAGATCCTTGGTATTCTGCATCATCACAGAGTACACATCCCATCTTGAGGTTAGACCTCTCAGGATCTTTAAGGCAACTTCTCTTTTGATATAGACCTTTCCCAGAGAGTTTATTTCATTCATGATGTCAGTGAACCTCCTATCAAGTTGGTCAATGGTCTCAGTGGGCTCCATGGTGAACTGCTCATACTTTTGAACAGCTACTGAAAGCTTGTTCTCCTTTATCTTGTCAGTTCCTTCACACATGAGAGCAAGAGTGTCCCATAGTTCCTTTGCAGTCTTGCAGTGGATCACTCTTCCTATTACTGAATCTGGAATGGTGGTGTAGAGAATATTCATGGTGATGGTCCTGTTTTCGAATACCAAAATGGGAATTCAGGAGCAAATTTTTTTTTTTAAAACCTGCGTTGCGCTCTGAAAGAGTTCAGTGAGGAAACACTCAAGTCACTGCGTTGCTAAGAGGCTGAGCTACCAAGTCAGTGAGACTTGAAGGCTCATGCTCTTAGCAACACAGTGACTCAAGAGACTGAACTCTCGAGCGCGTTGCCTGATCTGGTCAGTGAGAGGAATCTCCCTGACCTGATTGCTTAACCAAAGTTTTCTTATAACAAAGCTCAGTGAGCTAACTTTCACAATACTTTGGTAGATACTTTTAAAGAAACGAACGCTCAGTTTAACGTGGTTCAGAGGCTCAAGCTCTTACATCCACGGGCCTGATTTAACAGGAAATTCACTATCTTGGATTCTTATTTTTAACGTGCCAAGGTGCACTTACAACTGGACTCACGCCACTCCCTGGGCTGCCCCTCCTCACTGACTAACTTCCACCAACAAACCTAACTAGAGGGTTTTGGTTTCAGTTGGGTTTCTCCAACTAGGTGAGGTTTTCCTTTACAATGTGTTAGCCATAAGCTAAGATTAGGAAAACCTCTCTAAGCTATGAGTTACAAGCTGAACACTCATTTGTGTATATCTATGAACTCTAAAGTTCAGTGTACAAGGTGTGGAACGTGCCTCCTTATAGCTCCCTTACAATGCACTAAACACTCACACCTTCACAGCTCGTAGGTGTTGATTTTTTTCTTACTTCACACACACACAAAACGTAGCTATGAGTTTGTATTTATATTGTGGATTCAAATGTAACCGTTGGAGGAAATTACATTTGAATCCATACAATTAATGGTTTCAACCACTTTTCTTGGAATGCGGCCTTTGTCAGTGTCAGAGTTGCTGCCTCGTGCTGATTGGTCCACGTGGCCTGGATTCAAGGATCTTTGACTCAGTGGGTTGACTAAGACCCACTGACTTTAGGTAGCTTCCTCCTTCACTGACTGATGATCTTCAGTGGACTGAACATCTTCAGTGTAGTCCTTCAGAGACTGTTTGAAGGTCATTCCAAGAACTTTGTCATAAGGCTGAATGACAAAGTTCCCTGACCACAGTAGCCTGACTCCTTTAGGGCCTACTTGGTACATCACTGATCCTCCTGATCATGCTCTTCACTGAGTGGTCCACCTGACTTAGCTTAGATCATCCTGGTTTACACTCAGTGGGACATCCTTCAGGCTTCTCTTCTGATTCAGGTCTCTGGCATGTCTTCAGTCAGTTCTTCTTGATGTCATCTTGATATCCTCAGGTTGTGTTGCTGAGTTCCCCCTCAACTGAGTGTTTCCTCAACTGACAGCCTATTCTTACGAGAGCTAACCTAGCCTGACCTGAAATAAAAGATATTATCCTGACTGCTTTCAAACCTATTACATGTTGTTTTGGAAAATCATCAAAACTAAAATATATCCTAACACATGGCAATGAAGTTGAGGTTGTTTCTCCTCCTTTCATCTGCAGTAAAGTTGTCTTCATCCTTGGGCCATTCTTCTCTTGGATCTGCAGTAGTCTCAGCTGTGGTTCTTGGGTTAGGTGTCATAAAAATGAATGGACCTTTAGTAATAACCCTTAACATTTCATCATGCATACAGGCAAGATGAGCTCTCATTCTGATCTTTCAGAAATCATAGTTTTCCACTGAGAATTGTGGAAGCTTGTGATGGGACATATGGTTCAAGGGATTAACTCCCATGTTGTTCTCCGCTGGTGGTGCTACCCTAGCTGCATTGTCAGCCATAATATCTAAACAAGTTTATCAAATAAGATCAATTCAGATGACCTATAAAAATACCTTTAAGCACAAGTTATACTTAGAACAATGGTCTTTTGAACCACTGCTCTGATACCAATTGTTGGTCCCGAAACGAGTAAACAGGTGTATGGGGGGGGGGGGAATACACATGTGGTTACAAATTAAAACTTATCAGGTTACTTCAGAAAGTAACTCGTCAGTGGACTTTAAGTCTGCTGAGAATCACTAGAGAAAGCTTACTGAGATAATACCTCCACTGAAAGCTCAAGACTTTCAGTTGAACTACTATCTAATTAGCTTTCAGATGCGGATTAGTGAGCCCTTTTGAAAACTCATTTTACTTGATAAACTTTGAGTGGATAACACACACTTAGGAAATAACAGTATGTAAATACACAAGATATAAAGTGGTTCAGAGATTAATCTCCTACGTCCACTGTCCTGATCAAACAGGAGAATTCCTTTCACTTGGAATTCCTTGTGTTATAGTGCCAAGGTGCACTGATCAAATTAATCCTCTCTTAGGATGATTGATCACTAGGATAATTCCAGGTCCTAGTTCCCAAAACAAACTAGCTTTCAGACTGATACAAATAATCAGCTTACTAACACCACTTAACTCTAACTCTCAACCTAACAACTGAGTGGGGTTTTGAGTAGGGTTTTGGTTCCAACTGATGTGAGATAATCCTTACAGTGTAGCTCAAGGCTTAGGATGGATTATCTCTTTCTAAGGTTTGGATATAGCTTTTAAGCCTGGTTACAGAAGGTTTGTTATGCTCTCTACAGAATTGAAACACTTAGGAAACAAAGGTAATTTCGAGTGCTTCTTGAAACTTATGAATGTAGAGATAGCTTTGATCTTGTGAGTTTCCCATGCATAGAAATGAGCACGTCCTTCTGTATTTATAGGCTTCCTTGAAAATCTTCCCGTTGGAATTGAATCTTCTCAAGTAAGTCTTCTTGTATCTGATTGGTTCAAACGGCTCTATTTAAAGCTTTAAGTCTTGTCAAGAAACGGCTGAAAGATCATGCCTATTCACCAACTTTCTGTAGATTGCTAGGGAAAGACTTTTGGTACTTGTCAGTCTGGAGCAGGTCGGCTGTCAGTAAAGTACACTGACGTGTCATCTTCTCATTGGACCTTCAGTCTGCTTGCCCAGATTCTTGTCTTGCTTTAAGGTGGAACTCCTATGAGAGAACCTTCTTATTCCTTCATTTATTGTAAGCTTCACTGAAATTCGTTTTGCCTTGTTCCAACCAGATTAACTAATAGCTTTATATATGTTTAGCATTGAATGTGCTTAGTTAGTTCTCATCAGTGGACCTTGGTCCTCTCCTGATGGTTTTAGCCTTAGTGAGAATGCACTTAGAAAAATATTCAAGACTTAGACTACTTTTCTCAGATCACTTGTCTTCAGCGGACTTCGTCTTCAGCAGACCTTGTCTTCAGCGGACTTTATTCTTCAATACACTATAGAAATTTCTAACTGCACTCCAGTTCTTAACATTTAGAACTGTTTAACTAAATTCTAACTCTACTGAATATTTAACTTACAAATATCTTAGGAGGAACATTTTGGCATCTTAATCAAAACTTAAGTCTATACAATTTCCCAACAATCGTCCATGGAGAAAAATCGCCTCTTCCATCGCTCAATTGGAGGTATATTCCAAGAATTATTGTAGTGAAATTTCATACCTACCGAGTTGGACCAAAACTCTATAATTATCTATAATATAGAAACCAATCACACACAAAACGCCATCATACACTTTCCATACCAAGTAATTACTTGCAGAATATGAATACCGCACAAAACCCCTATGCATAACCAATATCGACAATAACCAGACACCTAATAAACTCGTTGAAATAATAAAATGTAAAGAGTTTCGATCAAATCTTGTAAATATCAACACATTGTTCATAGAAACTATGATCAATACCTGATTAATTCTCAATCTGTAAGGACATGCCGAAGGTTTTTTTATACTAGATTTACCCGAATCAGTCGATTAATTGATTCAAGATAGTAAAGCAGAGAAGAGAGCAAGAAAAAAAAAAGAGAATTAATATAGATTGTTGAGACCGTGTGAAGATTGGAAATAAATTTGATCCGACTTTTACCAAACCAAGTCAGAAGATTGTAATCATAAACTTATTAAAGCAAAAGATATACATGCTTATGTGGCATGTCTAGAGTTGCTCTCTCTAAAAAATTGGACCCTCTCATTCATTCATTTATTGCAATTTGATCTCAACCATTGTTATTTTTTTCTTTTGATCGTGTTCTTCCATTCTTGCTTATCCGTATCTATAAATTTGCATATTCCATCTCTCATTTCTTCATTCATTCGTCCTTTAAAAAATAATTTTGTCCTAATCTTATATCTCTAATTTCTAATTTAATCGCTGTCCATTGTGTCCATTTTGCAGGTACATTAGATTATCGAATCTTCTTGCTCTTCTTTTGTGCGCCCATGACCGGTCTTCTTCAAGGAGAATGTTTAATTTCTTAGTTCGTTGTTTGATTCTATGGATGATTCTTCCTCTGTAGTATTAATGTATAGATTTTTCCATTCTCCTTTTATTATTTATTTATTTTATTTTTTTTGATGTATTGTTGATGTGAACGAATCATCCAAGCGTTGATGGTTCTTTTGTATTTCCTTATGTGGATATCTTATATGTCGATTCAAGATCAATATGATTCCTTTTAATGAGATGTGTATTACCTTGGTCCTGCGTTTATTATTTATGTCCTTTATTTTTATTCCTCTTTCGTTGCATGAGAGTTACGTCCATTGTTCGCAATCTTGATAGTTGTTGGTACAATTTTTTGTTTTCACTACCTCAAGACCAGCGTATCCGGGTTTGGGTCGGACTAGTTCGACGAATTCGACACGACCGAATGCAAATGCATTAGTTCCCTTCTATGTTTGTTGCCCTCTATTCATTGTTCGACCTGGTCAACATATTAGTTTAGATAATTGTATTGGCTACTACATCAATTACAGACTTTCTTATTTTTCTGTTGTCGGCATTATTTCTAGGCTTTTGGTGTGTTGTGTTGGTATTAATGTCAATGGAAATTGGGTAACTGATGTCAATTAATTAGTTTGCACCATTGTTTGACTTAGTTGTTGAATTTTAATGGTATGAGATAATTATAGGTGCGTTGAATTATGCATGACATTCAGATCTTTTATTATGGAGTAGGTTTTATATGAAAACGCTTCATAATAAGCTTAACATGAAATAGTTTTAGAGTATCATTAATCTCATCAGGAGTATTATTAAACCTGTCAGGGGTATCATTAGTCTGAGTTTAAGAAAATTTAAAATAATTTTCTTGAACTCAGACTAATGATACCCCCGATAAGATTAATGATACTTCCGATGAAATTAATGATACTTTAAAATATTTTCATGATAAGCTTATCATGAACTATTTTCATATAATACTTTGCCTTTATTATGTTTTCCCCAAATTATGAAATACAAGTTTTGTTAACTTTGATTGTTGTATCTTTTAATGAAAGGTTTCAATTAGATGAGATTATAGATAGAACACAAAATTCCATTTAAATGACCTCTTATGCGTTAATTGATTGCTTATCATATTGAATCTAATTAAAAAATTCCATTAGTTGACTTTACCATAAAAATTTAAACAATTGGGGTTAATAATGGGTAGGTTAAAGTATTGAATGATTAATTGTCTAATTTTAAGAAATTTATTCAAGATTATGAGTAATTCTTAGATTGAGACTATTCTGATAATTTGTTAATTTTGATTTATTAATTTAAAGATTTATTAATTGAGACTATTATATTCATCTACATTTTTTCTTCCATATTTACATGAATTCCTACTTAATTGTTGTGGTCTTCTCGAATTAGGTGAAGTTGTTGCGTGGTGTCGTTTCTTTTAATTTTATGGCCATTATTAATTAATCAAATGTTACAAAACTAGGAATATCAATTATTTTGTATCTCAATTGTATTTAGTAATATAAATAGTTTAGTTCAATATATTTTGCTACACAACCTATTGTATTGTATGACATTAGTCTTATGGCACAAATTTGTGTCATTAATGTATCACAATTTGCCAATAATATCTATTTAAAAAAAATAGGACTGCGTATGTTGGTTGTGAATTTTACTCCACAAAATCATAATGAGGTTATTTTAGTATTGTTCATTTATATGTTAGGTTGGACTCTTTACCTTTATAAATTGAACTAATAATACATTTTTTTTCATTTTTCTTTTTTCATATTAAGTGGGGATGAGATGTGCAAATTAAAGAAGATTGAAGATTGATAATTTCAAGGATTGAATTCGAGTTCAATGTATTAATTCAGAGTTTTCTAATTTCTAAATTTGTAACATAAAAACATGTATATTAATTATCATTATTAAATTCACAATTACTTTGTTATTTTTTATTATCTTCCTCCATGCTAAAATTGTGGTATATCTCAAATAATCAAGTCAAATATTGCACCATATCTTAAAAATTTAGTAGATTTGTTACCATCAATCAAAATTGGTAGGTATAGATTGTGTATATAGCTAAAAAAAAATGCATCCAATATTTAAGGGGATTACAATGTTGGTGCAATATTTTTTTTCACTGTTTCGAATTTGGTATCGGTCATTGCGACAACTTTCCATTTTGGTTAACGCCATATGTTAATCGTTCCTTTTTTTTCCCCCACATTCTCAATTCTTTACACTCTTCATGTAACCATTGATATCTCTATATGGTTTTATTAATGTAATTAGTTTAAACTTGGTATAAAAAAAAAAAAAAATACGGTACAAATTGGGATGGTGCTTGGCGATTTACCCAGTTTGATCATCTCCGATTTTGTAACTTTCGTTTATTGGTTCACTTTCTTTTATAATTATTTTAAATTTGGATTTCTTATGTAGATTCAATTTTTGTATCCAATAACTTTCTGAAAATATATTTTTTTCTCTTTGATCTAGCTATCCATGATTCTAGATAATTTTTTTAACAATTGATTATATATTTTAATAAGTGTGGTCAACAAACCTAAATTGTACCCAATCCTTCGTCCACTTTCCACTAATCCAGAATATAGTAACCATTGTGATAATTATTATGATATAAATTGTTAATAAATCTCATATTTATTGACATTTTATACTACTTAAGTGACACGAAGGTAACATATTGTTAACTATGGAAAATGGGCTCGGTTGCTTAAGATATTTTCTTGATTTTTCAATTTTTGAATAAGGTATTTAATATTTTATTGATTGAATATACTTTTTAATTCATAAATTTTATTAATAGTTCATAATTTTTAATATATATTAATGTGTTAATTCCTTATCTATTGCCAGGATACCTTGAAAATCTATGTTGACTAAAGTTGAGATGAATGTGCCGTTCTTTATGGAGTTGATCAGAATTAGGACTTGGATATTCCATAATCAAATTTATAAAAGAATAGAAGTTAATTAAGGACCGCGATTTTATTGGATATTTATTTATGAATTGTATATTCTATCTAATTAATTGTTGCATTTTGGTAAAGTTTGACTCGGTATTTTTGAATGATGATTTATACTTTCCTTGGTCTATATTGTTTTAATGATTGGGATTAGATGTCTATCGTAAATGTTTTAACTTAATTCCAAAATTTCACCCACATTTCATATATTAAGAATACAAATTGAATAATTGGAAATTCATATTAAAAATAGAATAAATAATAATTAAATAAGTCTATTGCATCGAATTTGAATATTTTAAAATAAAAACTTTTGGAGAGATGTGGTTGATTCTCAAATATTAGATAAAATTTATATGGGTATATATATATACTAGAGTGTACCCACGCGAATTTCGCGTACTGAAAAAATATATTATATTTATTTTCTGTAGACATTTAATATAAGAGTATTTTTGTTTAAAAAAATTCGAGGTATATACAATAAATTATGGGGTTTGTTTAGCTGTGGCCCGTGCCCTTCACTAAACTCTATAGGTATATCCTACAAACTAAATAATTAAAAAAAACATCAAAATTCACATAAATTAATAACAATTATTGAATAACATTACTTAGACTAATAATTTAATAATAATCAATTTCCATTTCAATATTGAATAATTTATAAATTAATCAACATTATTATTTATTGGGAGTATACGGTAAGAAATTAATTTATATAAGAAACAATACAAAATTTGAAATAAACTTTAAAGTTACAAATGCCCGTTCATCGATCAAAATGAGTTCCAAGTAGAACTTGTCTCTATTAAAATCATTAAAAAATATTGTCCAACTTTTTCAATCCTAACTTTAACGGTCAATTTTTGCCTCTCACTCTTGATATTAGAAATCAGAGAAAATTGAGGTGTCATACTCTTGAAATCTAAAATGAGATTTAAATTACAACAATTAAACCATCATAATTATTCAGATAAAAATACATGGTATAGTTAAATTTATTATTTGTGCACGTGAAGAATATTTAAACTGAACGATATAGAGCATAAATCAACAATCATTATTACATTCAAATTGATATTGATATTTAAATCTAATCAAATTGTGAGAACTTAAAATGATGAATTTAATTATAAAATAAATATACTAATACCAATAGATATATAACTAACCAACAATTGATGGGAGAAATCTCAGCAAAAGAGTAGAACAAATGAAACTTTGATGTGAAAAAATGAAATACAATATGCTCTTATTTATAATAAAAAATATACATGCAATATTATATCTTGTCCATAATAAGAATATATCACATAAGAATATTCTTTGGAATATATAACTATATACCTTTTATTTTAGGAAAAAATAATCGAACATTATATATACTATATATACTAACTCAAACTTAGAAATGATAGATTTAGATTCATTCAATAAGTAGATCATATTTAATTACATTAAGGTTTGGAAAAAATATGATTTATAATAAATTCTAAAAATAACTAAATAATAAAATTGAAAAAAATATCTATTTGCATTAATTATGTAGATATAAATTAATGGTTTAGATTTAATGATATAGAACGAAGGGTCGAGATTAAAAGTTTAACCAACTTTTAATGAGAGCACACTATTTCAAAATGGAGAGATTTGAGACATGCCACATCAGCCTAAGAATAAGGTGGTGTTGACACATCATCTTGGAGAGGTTTGAGAATATATTATTATAAGATATATATATATATATATATATATATATATATATATATATATATATATATATTTCTTCTTTGAAAACCATATATATGACTTAATGTTGAGATAAAATTGGAAATCCTACCCAAAGAGAGGTTTAGGCGGAGCATAATTAGTTAATATATATATATATATATATATATATATATATATATATAAAAGAAATACACACAACACTACAATCCTAGAGTCGTAAATGCCAAATAAAACATGGAAAATTCCATGGCATAGTATACTACAATTGTGTGTGAATATGTAATTAAAATACCCCAATCCACGTGTGTCACTCTCACTCCAATCTAATTTCTCTCATCTCAATTAAATCATCTATCTCCCCAATTCGATATCAAATATCTCTCTCTCTCTCTCAATTCAACAGTCGTCCGTCTCGCCCCTTTCTCTCTCTAAATACTCCAAACACTATCGCCGCCGCCTTGGCCACCTCCACCGCTACCACTGCCGCCACCACCATCATCGCTGCTCCTCCTCTCTCTCTACGTGAACAATCACCATCTTGAGGAATTTCAGAGCAACATCGTTGGGATCCGCCACTCCACTGACATCGAATCGGAGCAACAATGGAGAGGGTTGTACGGAGGCACAATTTTGGTGGCGAAGTGAGTTTTGGCGAAGTGAGAAGAGAGCAGCGTTGTAGATCGGTGGTGGAAATTTTTTTCTCGCCCAGATCTTCATCGTGACTTCTCTGCCCAAATTTGGAGGTGAGGACCGAAGGTCAACGCCACCGCCGCCGCCGTAGTGAGGTCCGTAGGCGACCGCCACCACCAATCTCCCTCGTCTCGCTTTAATTTTCGATGGAACAAATCCATTTACCGCCACAACAAGAAATAGCCCCGACGGAGATCACCGCCCAGATCCCTGCGCTACCGCCCATATCCGCCGCATTCCCCCTAGATTGGAGGCCATCTCACTCTGTCAACGTTCGATGAGCGGTTCCAGTGCCCCGATTTGAAGATACATTGAAATATAAAGGTTTTAAATCATACCTAGACTTATTAGTTTGTGTTTAAATTTTTTAACCCCATTTTTAGATCTTTGAATTAGTAAATATTTTTCTAGATTTATCCAATGAATGTAAGTTTGATTAAGTTTTCTAATGGTTAGAAAGGTGGAAATAGTCATTAATTTTGTTTGAATTTAATAATGGGGGAATTCCTGTGAGGAAGATGGCTGGGAAAGAAGCAAAGCAGAGCAGCGGAGTCCATATTGTGCTACCTGATTATAATTCTCCATTAGGAATGGGCTTGATTGTTCCCAAAACTAAGGATGGTCGTATTATCTTCATGCTTCCATGGTTAGGATGCACAATTGCTGGCACCACCGACTCAAACACCGAAATAACACAGCTACTAGAGCTTCGCGAGGATGAGATTGAATTCATATTGGATGCCATCTTTGATTATCTTAATGTTAAGGTATGTACATTCATTTGGTGATGCTAATTCAAAATGTCTTTATAGTTTAGAATTTTGCAATTGCTAAAAGCAATCATGTGCAGTTTGTTTTTTTTTTTTTTGTTTTTTTTATTGGGGGATTAAAACTGGGGTGTTGAAAAATCTTATGATTTCCATGTAATTTGTGTATTGTTAGTACTTTTCTAGGATATAGGATTGAGATGTTTGCTGTAAAATTCTAAATTTGATAGGGGTAATGGATTGCAAATTGAGATGTTTGTTGTAAAACTCTGAATTTGGAGTAAAATATAAAAGCATGACCTGACTTTTTTCTCCATTTATTTCATGTATCAAATTATAAATAGAATTGAAGGTTTTTGGATATTCAAATACGAAAACGCATTCTATTCATAATTTAGCGGCATTTGTTCATAATTTTAGAGCGATTGTTCATAATTTATGTGCATCTGTGCATAACATTTTGAGGTTGTTTGTTCATAAATTTTTGGGTTGTTTGTGTCTAATTTTGCATTCGTAATATTTTGGAATTTTATATCTCTAATTCTCAAATTGATAATGAAATAAATGTTTATGAATATAAATTTGAATTTGCTTAAATTCTCAAATATTTATATTTTATATTCAAAATATTTTATACTACTTGTGTTCATAAAATTTATGTTTATGTTCAAAATTTACAGACACCTAAAAATAAAATATACTTCTGGTGAGAATTTTGTCTCGAAAAATGTGCAAAAAAGCGTCAGTTGGTCATTAATGTGTCAGATTTTTTAAGAAGCTTACCTTGAACAAAAACCCACTAAATTGTATGAGTATGTGGTTTTGGTTAAATGGTGGGGACAACTAAATATAGCAAAGAGTACCATGAAATTTATTGCCCCCCATTTTGTATTTAGGATTGTAGTATACAATAACTACCAAAAAAAAAAATACTCCATGTTTATTATTTATGAAATACTTTTAAAAGATACTACTAGTCAAAGGATTTCATTTTATTTTGCTTACAGAAAGAAATATTAAATTAATAATGTTATAAGAATGACAAGACTAACATAGAACTTGGACCGTATACAGAGAATGTACAACTTGAACTTGGGACCTTAAATCGCTGGCTAATTTCGTCCATTAGGTAGGATTATTATTAAATATAAGAATTTAGTTGGTAAAAGTATTAGGTATTTGATGATTAATTTATGAGAATAATTATCATTCATTTATTACAAGCATTTTTTTCCAGAAAATGGGCGTACTCTTCTAAATATTAATGATTATTCAACAATTATTATTTACTATTTTTCTTTTTGGCAAAGTATTATATGAAATTAGTTTATGATAAGTTTATCATAAAGTATAATAAAATATCGAATATTTGATTAGAATTATCGATAATTTCACTAGAAGTATCATTAATTTGGGTTGGTGGTATTATATTGTAATTGTTGTAAATTTTCTTAAACCTAGATTAATGATACTTCTGATCAAATATTTGATACTTTAAATCATACTACTATTTTTAGAATGTATGGTGTTAAATAATGAGTTTAGTGGAAAATAGTAGATACCAATTGTGCAACCATGATTTCATACTACATTAGAATGTTGATTTTTTTTTTTTTTTGCATGGTACACTATTTTTCAATGAAGTGAATAAATGTATAGGAAAAACAAAAGTAATACTGCTTGATGCAACCATTCATAACACCAATTCTGAATTATTTTTTTTTGGGCCACTATGTTCCAGTGGTTTTACAATTGCCATTTTATTTTTCCTGTAAATGTATGTATATATATGTATATATATATTATCCTTTTTTTATCTTTTATTTGGATCTGATTCTCGATTATTTCTTGAGGTGTTGGTGCCTCGAATGTAGTGTACTTTGTTTCTGAAAAATATGGCAACTTATTTGTAGAATATTAATACAAATGATTTTAAATATTTTAAGATGCACGATTTTAGAAATAATATTTCTTAATAGTTTAATTATCTATGTATTTTGACTGACTCTTACCACGCTATAGAAAGTAAGGGGTAAATACATTGAGGAGTTCTCTTGTGAAATATTTCACATGTGAAATATACCTAAACTAGGCTAATATTAAAAACATTATGGGTCGGGTCGTCTAGTTAAAAATTTGCGGATCTTGGCTGGGTCGGGTCGGATCGGGTTTGGTGGGTTTTTTCCAAAATCTCTCACAAGTCAAGTTTTACGATTTTCGCTACCAGTTTGTGTTACTGTATGAGCAAATGTATGTTACTATATGGCAAATGTGTGTTACTAGTCGTTAAAAATAGGTTTTTCGACTTTAAAATAACAATAATGACAAATATATATTTTTACAAGAACAAATATGTGTTTTTAATTTATTTCCAATCCCTTTAAATTTAATTTATTGTTTTATTATATATTAAAACATATTTTCTTCAACAATAACATACATTTGCTCTAACATCAATACTGTTGTAAATCTGGAAGATTTAATATTCCAAATCTAGGAGATTTGGTGTGGACATTACTTATGGACCAAGAAACTCATTGGGCCTTATCCATTAGACTAGGGTTTTATCATTATAAATATACCTTTGTACTCATAATAGTAATTACTCATACACAAGAATATTAGTGGAACTCCTGGCTTGGATCGCCCCCAGACGTAGTCGTTCCCGACAAACTGGGTCAACAAATGTTGTCTCTTTATTTACGCACTTATTTACAACACGTTATCAGCACGAGACTCTGCCCGAGATTAAACGGTACGTCCTAGAATTAATTCCCGTTGAATCACATGAATTAATTCCCGTACTTGAATTATTCGATCCATGTTTTGCACGATTTATTTGCTCGTATATTATTATCTTGTTTGATTCTTATGTTTGATATTAATTGAATCATATGCGTTATAGAATTGAATTTATTGTTTTAATTCTTGGATTGAGATCGAAAAACAAGCGTCGGCCGTCGCCCGAAGCCGCAGGGCCGCCGCCGTCAGACGCGCGCCGTCACACTGCCTAAATCGGCCTCAAAGCGCCGCCCGCGGCAGCGCCGCACGGCCGCCGTGCAACCCTCACGATGCCATCGCCTCAGCGGCCTCGTCCCCGCCGCAGCTGCTCTCGCAGCCATCGCCGCACGGCCGCCCGTAGGCGTCGCCCAATCGCCGCCCATAGCCACCGCATGGCCGCCCGTAGGCGCCGCGCATCGGCCGCCCGTACGCTGGCCGCCGAGAGTCACACCTGGTGCCGTCCGTTGCCGCACGCGCGCGCATCCTCGCCCATCGACGCGTGTGCCCGCACCCGTCGCAGTGTGTGCCCACACCCGTCGCCCTCGCACGCCCTTTTTTTTTGTTTCCAACCTACGTGCGACGTTTCCCATATGTCGTACGCGACTCACGCGGCGTTTTTCCTTTATGTGATTCTATTCTTTAATCCTGAAAATATTTCGTTAAATTGCGTTAATATATATGAAATAATTATTCTTATGATTATTTCATCTGTCTATTAAACCGTATATTTTCTGCAAATTATTTTCATGCGATTATCTCCCTTATTTGTTTTTGCATGTTTATGTGATTTTATTATCCTACATGCATTAACCCTGCGCACATAGTTTATTTATAGTCCATTTTTTATGCCCGGGTAGGCGGCGCCCGGTATTTGTCGGACCGTAAATATATGCGTTGGGTAGACGGCGCCCAGTACGTGCATCTATGTGCCTTAGAATAATTAAATGAATCTTTGTATTTCCCTCGTTGTCAATGAACTTTGTCACCCCCCTTACCATGTCGCTTTAATTAATTGTAGTGAAGTATGTCTGACATCACTATGAAAGAATTCGATGAGCTTGTTCTTGATGGTAGCAACTACCCGACATGGGTGCTAGATGAAGAATTCTATCTAGCATCAAATAGGTTGAGCGAAACCATCATGGAAGGTTCGAAATCTACTAACGCCCAGAAGGCGAAAGTGTTGATTTTCCTTAGGAACCACATGAATGAAAGTCTGAAATTTCAATATATCACACAAAGGGACCCTAGAATGTTGTGGAAATCCCTAAAGGAACGTTTCCAACAACAAGAACATATACCCCTCCCTCCATCGCAATACGAGTGGCTGAACATCCGTTATCAAGACCTGAAGCTAATAACGGAGTGCAACTCTGCGTTACGGCGCATTGTAACCAACCTAATTCAGAACTCAGTATCTGCGTTCCACACTAGTAACCCTGTACTCCAGCAGAAGTATAAGGCCAAACCCTCATTTGGTCACAATCATGGAAGAGGAAGAGTGAGTAAGAAGTTCTGGACTAATGACCGGCGTCATAGTTCATCCGGTGGTCGCAAAACTCGATTTACCGCTCCACGAAAACCTAGCTCTCAAAGCATGATTGAGCAGTCCCGTTTCAGATGCGGATGCAAAGGCCATTGGTCACGCACGTGTCACACTCCAAAACACTTGGTCGAGGCTTACCTAAAGGTGCAAAAGGACGACGAGGAGAAGGCTCAACTTTATGAACCTGAAGATGACAAGCTGCCTGAAGCAGAATTTGATCAAGACAACGACGATCTCTTGAGCCTGTAGCTCGAGATAGGGGAGACAACAAATTGATTCGCGTATTTAGTTATTCCTAGTATTTTGTTTTCTGAATAAAACAATTTCTCATAATGTTTTGGATCCTTTCTTTCGGATATTTTATTTATGAATGAATTTATTAGCTTTGATATGTTTACCTTAATAGCTGTCCATGTATTTATTTTGGATATTGTTGTTCTCATTTATGGCTTGTAAACAAATCAGTGATTTATGTCTGGTAGATAGCGCCACCACACATACGATCCTAAAGGATAGGAAGTATTTTCATAACTTGATAGAACGTAAGGGGAGTATAACGAAAATTACTAATGATAGTTCGTTGATTGTGGGCTCTGGAAGAGCTTCCATTGTCCTCCCCATGGGTACCGAATTAATAATTGATTATGCTTTATTGTTTCCGCAATCTAAGTGTACCCTACTCAGTTTTAGAGACATTAGGATAAACATGTATCATATTGAAACTAAAACTGAGAACGATAACGAATACCTTTTGATGACTAGTACTCGAGGTAGCCGTAAGCAAGTTATAGAAAAACTTCATTCCTTCTCCTCCGGTTTGTACTATACCTACATCCGGCCGTCTAGTTCCCATCTAGCGATGAGTATGAAATTCCATGACCCAAATTCCTTTAAATTGTGGCATCAGTGGTTAGGTCATCCGGGACAAACAATGATACGTAGGATTCTATCTAATTCAACTGGTCATAATATTTCAAATAATAAAATCCCTCCCGTTGATGAATATTTATGTGATGCATGTTCTAAGGGTAAGTTGATAGTGCGCCCGTCGCGCACCAAGGTTGGACTAGAGTCTCCGGTTTTCCTTGAGCGAATTCAAGGAGACATTTGCGGACCGATTCACCCAGCATTAGGACCATTTCGTTATTTCATGGTCCTTATTGATGCCTCCACTAGGTGGACATTTGCATGTTTGATGTCCACCCGCAATCAAGCTTTTGCGAAGCTCATTGCGAAGACTATCGAGCTTAGAGCTCAATTCCCAGATTATCCAATTAAATCGATTCACATGGATAATGCAGTTGAGTTTAGCTCGAAGGCCTTTACAGATTACTGTATGGCCCTGGGAATTAAAGTGGAGCATTCAGTCCCCTACGTCCATACCCAAAATGGTCTTGCTGAGGCGCTAATAAAACGTATCAAATTTATCGCGAGACCATTGCTTATGAACTCTAAACTACCCACCTCATGCTGGGGGCATGCAGTCCTACATTCATCGCACTTAATTCAAATCCGTCCAACTGCATATAATGATCATTCCCCCCTACAGTTAGTGTGTGGGAAAGAACCTAGCATTTTCCATCTGCGTATTTTCGGATGTGCGGTATACGTACCAATTACGATACCCAAGCGAACCTCTATGGGTCCACAAAGGAAAGTCGGTATTTACGTCGGATTTGACTCTCCATCCATCGTGAAATACCTCAAGCCTTTGTCCGGGGATCAATTAATGGCCCGGTTCGCTGATTGCACGTTCGATAAAGATTACTTACCGGCATTAGGGGGAGATCCGAATTCAAAATTGAATGAATGCCGGTAACTTACGTGGAACGTAAGTAATCTTCAGTATCTAGATCCGTGCACTAATCAATCTGAACTGGAAGTTCAGAAGATCATTAACCTGCAGAACTTAGCAAATAACCTGCCAGACGCATTCACTGACCATAGAGGTGTGACTAGATCGCATATACCTGCAGTAAATGCTCCCCAAAGGGTTGAGGTCCCAAGCAAAATGAGTACTCATGCCCCCACACGCCAAAAGCGTAAGGGACCCTCAAGAGATAGTAACACACCTAAACGAAAGGCTAGCAAATCTGGTCAGTCGAATGGAAAATCTCTAGAAGAGATCCGTCTAGATAACTCCAAGTCTCAAGGAGACGAGAGTCCTAGTGATGAAGCACGTGCACAAAATATTCCATGCACTAGGACCGTGGAACGACCAGGCCCAGATACAATGGGATATGAGGAAGGTCTGGTTGATGTAAACGTCAAAGTCTCTGCGAACTTCACAGATACGGGAGAAACATACAATAGAAATATTATTGTCGTCGACGACACATTTGCAGCGTCAATCGCCCTTTCCATTATAAACGATCTAGATCTAGAACCCAAAACAATCGTCGAGTGCCGGAAGTGCTTCGATTGGGTTAAATGGAAAGAGGCAATTGATGCAGTGCTCACCTCGCTTAACAAAAGACAAGTATTTGGCTCTATCGTTTGTACACCCGTGCGCGCTATCCCCGTAGGATATAAATGGGTATTTGTACGAAAACAAAATGAGAACAATACTGTGGAGAGGTATAAAGCGAGGCTGGTAGCACAAGGGTTTTCGCAGAGACCCAGGATTGATTTCGATCAAACTTATTCTCCCGTCATTGACTCAATAACGTTCCGCTACTTGATATCTTTGGCAGTTAAGTTGAATCTCCAAATGAGATTAATGGACGTAGTAACCGCGTACTTATACGGATCACTAGATGCTGACATTTATATGAAAATCCCAGATTGATTTGACATTCCTCAGTTAAGGGATGGTGAAAACCGCAGTATGTATAGCATACAACTGCGAAAGTCGTTGTATGGCCTGAAGCAATCGGGCCTTATGTGG